>CM035413.1:22768942-22771442 GCA_020310875.1 Ceratopteris richardii
CATGTGGCTGCAATGGCACTCCAAGAGGCTTAGCATCAGCCACATTAAATCTGTCCAGCACTTTTTCAATGTACTTTTCTTGGGATACCTGCAAAGTATGCTGCTGTCTATCCCTTTTTATACGCATACCAAGAATATGCTCAGCTTCCCCAAGGTCTTTCATTGAGAATGCAGAGTTCAGCTGCTGTTTTAGAGCATTCAGAGTGCTCTTTTTCTTCCCAGCCAGCAGCATATCATCTACATACAGTACAAGAATAATTGGGCTGCCATCTTCATCCTTTTTCGTGTACAAACAATGATCTGCATGGCTTCTTTTAAACCCATGTTTGAGCATAAATGCATCAAACTTCTTATACCATTGTCTGGGGGCCTGTTTCAGCCCATACAAGCTCCTTTTCAGTTTGCATACCAGATGCTCTTTTCCAGGAATGGCATATCCTTCTGGCTGTTTCATGTACAGCTCTTCATCTAAATCACCATGCAAAAAGGCTGTTTTAACATCCATTTGGAATAATTCCAAATCCAAGGCAGCTGTGAGAGCAAACAACACACGTAAAGTGGTCATTTTCACCACTGGAGAGAACACTTCTTGGAAATCAATGCCCTCTTTTTGGGCATATCCCTTAGCAACCAGCCTTGCCTTATACTTGGGTTTGCCATCAACAGTTTTGATTTTGTACACCCACTTGTTTGGAATGGCTTTCCTTCCTTTGGGTAACTCAACCAAATCCCAAGTATCATTTGCATGCAAGGCCTTTATCTCTTCCTGCATGGCTAACTCCCACTTCTTCTTGTGCTCACATAGCTTTGCCTCTTTATAAGTAAGAGGCTCACCCTCATCTGATAACATAATGTAATGTATAGAGGGATCATATCTGTTCATTGGCCTCCTAGCACGTGTAGATCTTCTTACCCAATGATCCACATTATCTGGCAATGGATCTACATCAGGAGGTATATCAACATGTCCATTGTTAATGGGCTGTTGCACATCATTTCCAGCCCTGTTTTCAGCATGAATAGGTGGCTGCATATGCCCTTCAGGATCATCATTTTGCTGTCCAGCATCATCTGGCTCAATAACCACGGGCTCATTGTCATTTCCAGCCATATGTGGTGCATCCCGAGGGTTCATATCAGATTTAATTGGTGACTGTACATGCTGAAATTTGACTCTTTTATGGTCATCTTTAGAGGCACAATTATATTTGAGCAGCCTTGCCTCATTAAATACAACATCTCGGCTGCGTATTACCTTCTTGAGTTGAGGTAGCCAAATCCTGTAGCCCATTTCACCTTCATCTCCATAACCCATGAAGATTCCTTTCATGGACTTTGCATCTAACTTGCTTCTCAACTCAGGCCTTATATGCACAAAAGCATCGCAACCAAAGATGCGTAGGTGGTCATATGAAGCTGGTTTGCCAGACCAAACCTCTTCTGGAATGCCACCTTTTAAGGACATATGAGGGGATCGATTGCAAACATGAACTGCAGTTTTCAAAGCCTCTCCCCAAAATCCATGAGGGAGATTAGCTGTGGACAGCATGCATCTCACCCTCTCACATAAAGTCCTATTATACCTTTCAGCCACACCGTTGGAAGAGGGGCTGTATGGGACTGTTAGCTCCCTCTTAATACCAAGATTTTCACAAAATCTATTGAATTCAGCACTTGTAAACTCACCCCCATTATCTGTACGTAAGCATTTCAGCTTTCTACCTGTTTGAGTGGTCACAAATGCATGAAATTTCTTAAATGCAGCAAAGGCTTCATCTTTAGATTTTAACAAATATACCCAAAGCTTCCTAGAGTAATCATCAACAAAAGAAACAAAGTAAAGAGCACCCCCCATAGATTTTATGGGCATGCTACAAACATCAGAATGAACAAGATCAAGCACATTAGACTTACGAGAGACACCAGAGTAGTAGGAATTCTTTACTTGCTTACCATATTGGCATTCATTACAAAAATCAAGTTTTGAGCCTTTAGCATCAAACTTGTCCAAATTACATAGTTTATCAAGACCTTTTTGGCTCATGTGGCCAAGCCTTTTATGCCATTATTCCATATGTGAATGGATTTCAGCCAAAGCAATAAACTTGCCCAACAATGCTTTACCATGCAAGCAATAAAGAGTCCCTTTCTTTGTACCTTTAACAATCAGCCTAGAGCCTTTGATAAGCTTCCATGACCCCTTCTCAAAGAGGGTACTATATCCATGCATATCCATTTGCCCAACAGACAATAAGCTTTTCTTGATGCTTGGTACATACCTTACATCATGCAAAACCAGCTCATTGGTACCATCCACTGTGAGATGCACTGTGCCAATACCTTCAATTGAACAAGCATGGTTATTTCCAAGATATACATGTCCATGGCTGCCTGCATGAAAGGTAGTGAAACACTCCTTAATAGGAGTTACATGAAACGATGCACCTGAATCTACAATCCATGTTTGTGACAAAGCATCATTCACAGTAAGCAAGGCATC
>CM035413.1:22781442-22853942 GCA_020310875.1 Ceratopteris richardii
CTTCAGTGTGAATGAGTAAATCATCTATCTATGGAATGAGTAAATTTGACATGTCTTTGAATCCATCATTTATCTCTTTGCAAAATGTGCCTAGAGTCTTTTTAAGTTTGATTCCATAACTATCCCTTCGTAATTGTCCTAATGGGTGGAAAATGTTGTTTCCTCTACTTTTTTTTTTTTGTTTTGAGGGGGGGGGGACTTGTACATTGTGGGTAACTTAGTAGAGGTTAATAGGAGTGTAATGATTGATATTTATCGAGTAAGCAGTTCGTTCATCATTGGCATTGGATACATTGAACTTATGGTTATCTTGTTTAGGGCAGCACAGTCCACACAGTCACAATTTGGTATCATTTTTCTTTACAAATAAGATGCGAGCTTCATAAGAACTGCGAGGTTGAATGAACTCTCAATTCTTGAGCTCTTGTAGCTCTCTTTTCAATTCTCATAACATTTAGCCATTCATTATATAGGGCACTTTTACAAGTGGTGGATGGCTTGACACAAGATCAATCTAGTATTGTGCATTTCTCTTTGGGGGCATGCCACTGGTGGTTCTTTCGGCAGCACCCCATATTTCTTGAGTGACTAGCAAGTGAAGGCAGACCTAAGGATCTACCAGAGGGTATGCCCCCATAAAGAAGGTACAACCTCAGATTGATCCTAAGGAACTACTGAAGTCATTCCAAAGGAACTGCCAAAGGATCAATCTGATGTTGTACCTTTCTTTATTTCGCATACATTCTGGTAATTCCTTTGGTAGCACATCTGCTTTTTTTTCTTGTATCTCTAAAAGAATATAAATGGAGAAGCTCCAAGTGCACAAATTATTGCTACATAAATTATGTGAACTCGGAAAAATCAATCTGCATTGCAGTTCACTCTTCAAATTATCTTTCTGCCATCCTCTTGTTTTGTATTTCCTTGAAACATTCAATAGAAATCAAGTGAGCACCCTCAAACTTTTTTATCCTGTTTGTTTTATGATTTTTCAGAGTTGAAGACACCACCAAAGCCATCGGCTAAGGTTTGTAAGCTCAACAAAGGACTCATTCAAGATGTGACCTTGTATTTGTCAAAATCTTATGCGTTATTTTTCACTCTGATAGAAAAAGACCGTTAAAGTGCCCAAATTTCGGCGAAGGCCAACTGTTGATCCTTCTGAATGTCAACCATGCCATCCTGTTGGCAAAAAGAAGGCTTCAGAGATTCTAAGACAGCTACAAATCGACCTTGAACGTAAAGAACTGCCTCCACA
This sequence comes from Ceratopteris richardii, assembly GCA_020310875.1. Lineage (NCBI taxonomy): Eukaryota > Viridiplantae > Streptophyta > Polypodiopsida > Polypodiales > Pteridaceae > Ceratopteris > Ceratopteris richardii. The sequence goes on from CM035413.1 coordinate 22,782,701, forward strand.
TCCAACGAGTAAGTTATTTATCTTTTTAGGTATGACAGACTAAACACTTGATGCAAAGTTTCTTCTTTATATAACAATGACTGTTTATCATCTCGAATTTCAATAAATATTCTGGAAGTACAAGCAATGACTTAAGTTATCCGGTCAGCAGAACCTCTTCTGGATGAGAAAGAAAAGGCAAGGCTAGCAATAATGTTTGAATGGAGTGGCCGAATGGATAAGGTTTTGAACTCAGAAATACATATACTTGAATGGTTACTTTATGGCTTGATTTTAAGTTTCTTTTAGATTTTCAGCTATCCTGGAGCTTTTTGTGGCTTTGGGGCTAGCTAGTGCTTATGGGTTGTTTTCAAGCAGGAGCAATTGATGGCAGATATGGCAGTCTTAACTAATCAGCCACAAAAATCAAAATTTCGGGTGCGACCTCAGAAGGTACCACAAGGCTCAGTGGCAGAAATGGAGAGCATGGTAGAGCAGAGTAAGAGATCTTGCATTGAGAAAATTGTGCCGAGAAACTTGAAGTTATATAGCTTAGAAAACAGATTATTCATATTTCAAAGAGCAGTTTGAAAACATAATTCAATTGCCTAAAACATTTTCATAAAAGAGTAAGAGGTCAGAAAGGCAAATCAAATTTAATAGAGAGTTGAGTATTTCAAGGTCACATCATATTGTGATGACTGATACTGTGTCAAAACAGTATCTAAAGAGATTCAAGAGCGAGAAGAGTTCATGAGGGAGATGGATAAGCTTGGGCGGGCAGAAAAGTACAAAAGCCAAATACGTCATGAGATTGAGCAGGTAGTGCACTTGTTCTTTCCTTAGATTGTGTCAGAAAGGAGAGTTACTAGTATTTTGCACCATGAAGGATCACATCATCTTCGCATTTTCTTATTTAAATCATTGACAATCTCTGATGGAATCTTTGAACAAGGTTTGATGTGCTTTAATTTCAGAGAATAAAAGAAATGGAAAAGCTTGACTTGCTTATCAAAACGGAAGGAGACTGACTTGCAGTAATTGCCATAACATTAAGAGAACACTCACACTGAAGTCGTGTGATGTCTAATCTATGGAGACTCTCTAAACTGAAGGCCTTTATTATGGCACAACTAAGTTGAAAACGCATAGATTTCTTGTATCCATGGTGTTCCATTATTTCGAGGTTCATATTTGTATGAATCCTTACAGCAACTGCCCTGCACGTCTATCTTGTCACAAAAGAATCAGCAGTTGATTATACATGTCAAGATAATTAGTCTTGTAAATAAGTTGTCCATATATTTATTCATTTGTTTAAATATCTATCATATAAAATGAAAACCTTACGTGTGTGAGCATCCATTCATGCCAAAGTAGGGGAGAACCCAAATTTGCAACATAACATATTTCCTTTTCTCATGTTGCCTCAAAGATATTATTAATTTTCAGGGGGAACCTTCCGTTTTGCAAAAAAATCAGATGGAAGATTTATTTCACTCTCCAGACATGAAAAGGGAAGCATCCACTCGTAACAAATTCGGAAGTGTTATAATTAAAGTTAACCTAGATTTTCAGTTTTGCATAAACACAGGTGATCTGTTGTTTGCATGAACATATGTTCAAATTTTGAAGACAATAAGAAATCTTGTAACCAATTTGAACCATAAGTAGTACTTTGGTATAAAAAAAGGTATCTGCATTCATTATGACTATTATTGATAAAAATCAAAGAAAATGGATATTGAGCGACTCTTTACAAAATTTTCTTCGCAATACACGAGAAATAAACATAACAATATGCTACTATACACATCAAACAACATGAATACATATGTATAACACCATATTTACATACAGCAACATATTTGTCTAACTCACTAGTTGAATATAACAATTGGGCAAAAGCGCTTTAAATAAGTAAAAAGGAGAGGTACAAGAGCATTTGAGGGAGGTACAAAGTAGGCTGACGATTTTTTGTCCCCTTCGTCGGGGGAGTGGAGATAAATTTGTAGACACAAAATTCAATATTTAAGGCGACTTAAGATAACTAATAAATGTAACAAATTTGTAAACAAAATTTGCAAAGAAATAGATATATTGGCAAGTAGATATTCAATTATACATGTTAATAGTCACGAACACATTCCAAAAATAGTCTCGGAGTGCATGCTGCTTGCCAAATTCCAATTAAGTTTTCTTCTTAGATTGGTAAGGAGACTTACAAGTTTCTACCTTCCGTTAATATTTTTTGGATTGTTTTTATGTGAAGCTTGCAAACGGAATTTGCTTGTTCGTAAAGTAATATACAATGATTTTGACATTTAAGATTCAAATTCAAGCATGCAAAGATAATCAAAGATGCAATCAAATGTTTGAGTTTATCAATGATGAAAACTGATCCATGATTATATCCTTATTCATATGAATGCATAAAAAGCTGTGTCTTTTTTTTTGTTTAAATGTTTGTGACATTAGATTCTCATGCCGCTTATGGGTATGTGGTTTGTTTGATTTATCGATTTGGTCTAGGATGACTTTAGTATAGAACTCTCTTAACCTTTGATTGTTTACATACTTACATTTACATTTATGATCTCTAAAATAATATTGATATAAAGAGAGATGCAAGTATCAAATTGAAAAATGGGAATAATAGATTAACAAAACTTATAGTTAGAACTCCAAAATAAAGGGCTATATTCAAAACATCCACATACTAAGACTGTAAGCTATTTGAGCATAACAAATGTGAAAAGTCATATACATGCTTAAATATCATCCATAGATTGATATATATGCTTGAATATGTTTTCACTCAAGGTGAGTAGTCTCTTATGGGCATTAGACTATCTAATTACATAGGACTATGATTACTTGATCCTAGAACATCTTCAACATGCACATCATCGATTTACTTACCAAAGAGTTTCACATCCGCAAACTATGTAGCAAGCATGCCCGTGGACATGATATGTTTGATTATGTGATATCTCATCAAAATTTGTCTCCACCAGCAAATTCTCTCCCGCTTAGGCAAGTAGTGTGCTTCAAATTCTTTGAGACCTTCAATTATTTAACTTAAAGATTTTAAAAGTTAACCTTGTGTTCCACTTTTATCCCCATTGTTTAATCTAGTAGTGCTAAGTTGCTAGCAATCTACAAACATATGATGTGTGGGTCCCATTAATGCTAGATTAATCCCAAACTTTATTCAAGTTCATCTACAATGACTACCCAATCATTCATCCCATGTAACTTGCCTTTCCTATTGCTTGCCCAGTAGGTGACCTATATGATTATAATCAAGCGATAATACTTCTCAATGTGATATGGAAATACTTAAGCAACAGCCAATAGTGCAGATGCCAATGATTACCAGTGATGAGCTCACAAATGGTCATGCTTGTTGCAAGATCTTACATACATATGTCATAGAGGATTGAAAAACCAAAAAACACACAGTACAAAGAAATGTGAATAGATGAGATAGCACACAAGATTGGGTGCAATCTCCTCCCACACACTCAATTCGATGGGTCTATAGAGTGCATGTATTATAGGATTTTTATTACGTTGAAAATAGAGATTATAATGAGGGCGGCACTTTGAAAAGCAAGTGTGAAAGTAAAAAGTTGCTCTCTTTTATGGAGAGCCTTTTCTTTTATTTACATATATCGCAATCTATAGCGATCTTGATCTTAACCACTATTTTTACTACTTTTCTAGAAAGAACCCTCTACATTGGTCTTTATTTACAAACTATACATCAAATATATATTCCTATTTTTGTGTCCAGACACATCCAAAATGTCTATACCCATTCACACCCTCACAAACCTGCTATATTAAAACACAAAACATATTAAGAAAATAAATTAAACTCTAAAATTTCAAAATTCAACATATTCCACAAGTGATAACATGCCCTCAATTGAAAAATCAAGTGATCTCAGTTGATATAAATAAAATAGACATGGATGGTCAGTCATATGTTCCATCACTGAACAATATAAGCATGTTCCATGTAAAAACACATGCATAGAATTATGTCATGGAGAAGTTAAATTAATATGAATGTGAATGATATGAAAAAATTAAGTGATCAAATGGGGTGTCAATGAGATCTTATGGATCCACTGACATTCCTCAGAAGAATTATTTTTATAATTAACTAAATATCTATGATATTGAGTTCTTGTACGCATAGTAGTTACTTTATGATCAATTATTTTCTCAAGAACTAAGATTTCAAATTCTTCTTCAAGTAGAGGAGGATCATCAAGAATCAGAGTTAGTGGTAAAGTTTCTTTGAATGATTTAATTAAAATAATATGAAAAGAGTTATGCATGTTCTAGTCAGATGGTATATTAATCTCAATGAATTATCATGAATCTTTTGAATAATGAAAAATGATCCTGGTGCAAGTTTAACTTTAAGATGCTGTAAAATACGTAATTATAATAGATCATTTTTTTGTAATACGTAATTATAATAGATCATTTTTTTGTAAACTCTTTGGTTAAAGATTTCCTATCAACATTACGTGTATAACGTTCTTAAATTTTCTTAATGTGCTCATTGTTGAAGATAAATGTACAAGCTCATTTTCATATGAGCCATGCTTGGATAAATTTACCAAATATAAAGATAAAGGAAAAGTAGAGGAAAAAAGGAAAAAATAATAAAAGAAAAAGTCTAGTCAAAACTTCATGATGAGTAAGAGATACAATATCTTGCCTTGTAGTTAGTAGCATGTAGTGGAGAAAGTGGTGAGTTAAGAAGAAGGCACAAACTTCTTCACATGCTCATTGATTATAAAAGTGAAGTGGGAGCACATTCAAAATAAGGAGAGAAAGAGGCAAGAGCTCCCAGTAGTCGGATCTAGCCATTTTGTCATTTTGGTTTTCCCTTAGACTCCTTCAAGCCGCACGTCAGTTTGTACACATCTCTGTTGCAGAGCTCATATCTCAGTGCATATTTGACCATTTTGTGCGTTTAAACATTCATTGAAAAGCTTATCTTGTTTACTTTCTGCATATCAAATATCTCTTTGAAAGATTATGTAGTTTGTGAGATATCAGTCAAAGAGTGAAGTCTAGTTTTTCAGTATACCTGTGTAGATAGGTAGTCTATTTTGGTCGGTTCAATTTCCTGACCAAAACATATCCAAATTGCGTGATTTTTGTCTTGTTGGAAAACCCTTGGCATCTACTTTCAGTGTCTTAAATATCTCAGATCATTCATACTCTGTGAGATATTTTTCAGAGAGTAACGTCCAGTTTTACAGTGTACTTATGTGTGCAGGTGGTCTATCTTGATGAGTTGAGTTTCCTAATCAAAACTCATCCAAATTACTTATTTTTAGCTTGTTGGAAAGCTATTTGTGTCTACTTTCTCTATACCAAATATATTTCTCAAAGGATATATATTCAGAGAGCTATCAGTCTGAGAGTGAAGCTCAGTTCTTCAGCATACCTGTGTGGATAGGTAGTTCATCTTTGACAGTTGTGTTTCCTAATCAAAACTTGTCCAAATTAAGTCATTTATAGCTTGTTGGAAAGCTCTCTTTGTCTACTTTGATTGACTAAAGCATCAAGTCCATTTGAGTTTTGTGTTGAGAGCAGCAAGCTATCTAAGGTGCAGATGTTTGTCCAAGTGCTGGACATACAAGGGTTCACTACACACTTCCGTTGCGCATAGGAGAACTCATTCTCCACAGTTGGTATCAGAGAAAACTTGGTGCTGAAGCTTCATCAACAGAGCTGGAGATAAAGAAAAGCAAAAGGGGAGCTATAAAACAAGAGGAGCTTCACAAATGCAAGAGCAAAGGACTATAACTATTCGAGGTAACTCTCAAAGTCTTTGATACTCTTCAATGGCTGACTTGGGCCAACAAGTAGAGAAGTTGGATAAGGATAAATATCCTGTGTGGAGGTTTAGAATGACCAACTACCTAATGGGCAAAGGATTATGGGGTATTGTGAGCGGCGATGATGCTCAACCTCAAATCAATCAAGCTATGGCCACCGAAGTCCAAAGAAGGCAAGCAAAAGAATGGGAAGAGAGGAATAGGAGAGTCATGTTCCTCATTTTGCAAGTCATTACTAATGCCATGGTAGGGCATATTCAACATCTAGAGAAAGCTAAGGATGCTTGGGAAGCTCTTGAAAGGATGTATTCAACAAATACCAAAGCTAGGAAACTTCAACTCAAGAATGAGTTGAACACAATCAAGAAAAGTTTGAGTCAATCCATAGCTGAATATACTTTGAAGATTAAGGAGCTAAGCGATGCTTTAGCTTCTATTGGCACAACGGTTGAAGACGAAGATCTTGTGTGTTATACTCTCAATGGCTTGAGAGAAGATGAAAGATGGAAGCCTTTTATAACTTCCATTAACTTGAAATATGTATATCCACGTTTTGAACAACTAATCCCTCATCTTGTCACAGAAGAGCTTAGCTTCGGTGGTCCCAAAGGAAAGGACAGCCACAACCAAATGTTATATGCAGGTCGAGGTAAAGGAAGAAACTCAAGAGGAGGCTCAAGAGGAAGAGGAAGAGGTCACAACCACTCCAACTACAATCAAAACAATTCGGAAGACAACAAGGATGCATCAAATGCCAACGCACAAGGAAGAGGTCGAGGTAAAAGTAGAGGAAGAGGCCGAAGCTCCTACAATTCTCATAAAGGTATAACATGCTATCATTGTGGTAAAGTAGGACACTATGCTAGTGATTGTTGGCTGAAGAATGGAAGACCAAATGGAGGCAATCAAAGGAACCAAAGCAACTATGCAATCACCTCAAGTGAAGGAAGCAAGGACACACTACTTGCAATGAGACATGAGTATAGAAGCTCTTGTGAAGATGACAAAAAATGGTACATTGATTCAGGTTGTAGTAACCATATGTCATGCCAAGGAAGTTTGTTCACTAATCTACAGGTACCAAGTGGAAAAGGATGTGTTGAAACAGGTGATGATACTCAACACATGATTGAACACATTGGAGATATAAGGCTTGGAGATACAAGTGGAGCAAAGGTACTATCTAATGTTCTTCATGTTCCTACAATTTCAAAGAACTTGATTTCAGTAGGACAAATGGTAGAGAAGGGTTATCATGTCATATTCAATGAGAATGGGTGCTTCATAAAGAATCCAAAGGAAGGCTTCAAGGTCATTGCTCGAGGTAGAAGAGAAGGAAGGATGTTCACTTTGGACGTCCAACATCCACATGGAAAGGTCATGTACATTCAATGTGGGAACAAGAAGATTTCAGAGCTGGACTTATGGCACAAAAGAATAGGACACATCAACATTCCAAAGCTGAAGGACATGAGCAAACATGAAGTGGTAAGAGGTCTTCCAAAATTTAATAGCATTGGACTACATGAGTTATGTGAAGCTTGTCAATTAGGAAAGCAAACGAGGCAGCCATTCAAGAGAAGCAATTATGTGGCTCCAAATGTCTTGGACTTGATACATACGGATGTATGTGGACCAACCCAAGAGGCATCAATGGCTGGTAATAGATTTTTTGTCACCTTCATTGATAATCACTCAAGAAAGGTATGGCTGTTTTGTATGAAGCAAAAATCAGAGGTGTTTTCTATATTCAAAAGATTCAAAGTTGAAGTTGAAAAGGAAACAGAAAGGTCTATCAAAACCTTAAGGTCCGATGGTGGAGGAGAATACTTCTCCAAAGAATTTTCAAATTTTCTACAAGAGAATGGGATCAAAAGGCAATTCACTTGTAGGTATACACCACGACAAAATGGAGTAGCTGAGAGGAAGAATAGGCAAATTGCTGAAATTGCAAGATGCATGCTCAACGAGATGAAGGTACCATTGTACTATTGGGCTGAAGCTACCACAACCGCCATTTACTTGATGAATAGGTGCACAACATCGGGAATACATCACTTGACTCCAGAAGAGGTATATTCCGGTAAGAAACCTGATATTACACACCACAAAGTGTTTGGATGTGTTTGCTTTGTTCACATTCCACAAGAAGTTAGAACAAAGATGGAACCAAGGTAAGAAAAATGCATTTTCATCGGCTACTCGATGGAGCAAAAAGGATACAAGTGCTAAAACCCTAGAACAAAGGAATTAAGAGTCTCCCGAGATGTGATCTTTGATGAACTAAGACCATGGTATGAAGATAAAGGAAAGGAAAAGGTTCTTGAAGAAGATTGTGATGATTATGCAAGAACAAATCAAAGAGAAGCTCAACAATCAAGCACAAAGGCTTCAGGTCTAGAGGCATCTACATCAAATGAAGAATGTTCAACATGGAGGGGGAGTCATTCTTTGTCTCCAAATTCAGCTCATAGTAGAGCCGAAGAAGCAAGTGGTACTCCAAACAGTGAGGTAGATGCAAGTGAAGAAGAATATGAAGAGGTAATCACTCCGATGGTAAAGTTGAATAGGTTAAAGAATCAACTTTCTAAAGGCAATGAAAGAAGATCTTCAAGGACAAGGTATCCAACTCAAAGGTTGAGTTATGATAGTTTTATGGCGACACATTTTGCATACATGATGCAGGTTATCAAAGACAAAGAGCCTGAGACATATGAAGAAGCTTGCACACAAAAGGAATGGAAGCAAGCTATGAAAGAGGAGATCAAAGCTCTCAAAAATAATCACACATGGGAGCTAGTGCCAAAGAAAGAAGATATGAAGATTGTTCCAAACAAATGGGTGTTTAAAGTAAAGAGGAATGCTGATGGTTCACTAGCTAGATATAAAGCTAGATTAGTTGCCAAAGGATTTAAAAAAACACAAGGCATAGATTATGATGAAGTTTTCAGCCCTGTTGCAAAGATGGGAACTATCAGAAGCCTAATAGCAATTGGTGCTTCAAGGAGAGGGCCATTATATCAACTCGACATAAAAAATGCTTTTCTTAATGGAGAACTACAAGAAGAGGTATACATGAGTCAACCGATTGGATTTGAAGATGAAAACCATCCAGATTTTGTTTGCAGGTTGAAGAAGGCACTTTATGGCTTGAAGTAAGCACCAAGAGCATGGAATCAGAGATTGGTAGAGTATCTAACTAAGTGTGGATACAACCCAAGTAGTGCAGATCCTTCGTTGTACATGAAGAAGGAAGAAAATAGAGAGGTATATATTTGCATATATGTCGATGACCTCATCATAACAGGAAATGATGTTACAGGGATTAAAGATATCAAAAGGAAGCTTGGTAAGGAGTTTAAAATTTCAGATCTCGGAGAGCTGAAATATTTTTTAGGAATTGAAGTTGTTTATGGAAAGTGGCATCTACTTGATGCAAAGGAAGTACTTGTTGGATGTTCTTTTCAGATTTGGAATGAGTGAATGCAAACCACTCACTCAACCCATGGACACAAATACAAAGATTTGTTCAAATGATGGAGAACCATTGGAAGATGTAACGACATACAGAAGCATTGTAGGATCATTGATCTATGCAAACATTACAAGACCTGATTTGTCTTATGTTGTTGGTGTACTTTCTCAGTTTATGCAAGCCCCGACAAGTGAACACTTAAATTCAGCCAAGAGAGTGTTGAGATACATAAAGCATACAGTTAATCATGCTTTGTTTTACAAGTTTGATGAAGAACTGCAGGTCAAAGGCTTTAGTGATGCTGATTGGGCAGGTTCAAAGGAAGATAGAAGATCAACCTCAGGTTATGTGTTCATGATAGGAAGCAAACCTATCACATGGAGCTCAAAGAAACAACCTATTGTTGCACTTTCATCTATGGAGGCTGAATATAGAGGATTAGCTTTTGCCACATGTGAAGCAATGTGGATTAAAAAGCTTTTGGCTGATCTTGGAGTGCAAGTTGGAACCATCCCTATATACGGTGATAACATGTCAAGTATTTACTTGGCAAGCAATCCTATGTTTCATGCAAGGAGCAAGCACATAGAGGTCCACTACCACTATGTAAGGGAGAAGGTGCTGAGCAAAGATGTGGAGATAAAGTTCATTAGAACCAAAGAGCAGGTTGCAGATATTTTTACAAAGTTCTTGGATGCTTCTAAACTCAAAGGCTTCAAAGATGTGATAAATTTGTAGGACATGGATGAAGATAACTCCCAAATGAGCTTGAGGGGGAGTGTTGAAGATAAATGTATAAGATCATTTTCATATGAGCCATGCTTGGATAAATTTACCAAATATAAAGATAAAGGAAAAGTAGAGGAAAAAAGGAAAAAATAATAAAAGAAAAAGTCTAGTCAAAACTTCATGATGAGTAAGAGATACAATATCTTGCCTTGTAGTTAGTAGCATGTAGTGGAGAAAGTGGTGAGTTAAGAAGAAGGCACAAACTTCTTCACATGCTCATTGGTTATAAAAGTGAAGTGGGAGCACATTCAAAATAAGGAGAGAAAGAGGCAAGAGCTCCCAGTAGTCGGATCTAGCCATTTTGTCATTTTGGTTTTCCCTTAGACTCCTTTTAGCCGCACGTTAGTTTGTACACATCTCTGTTGCAGAGCTCATATCTCAGTGCATATGTAACCATTTTGTGCGTTTAAACATTCATTGGAAAGCTTATCTTGTTTACGTTCTGCATATCAAATATCTCTTTGAAAGCTTATGTAGTTTGTGAGATATCAATGAAAGAGTGAAGTCCAGTTTTTCAGTATACCTGTGTAGATAGGTAGTCTATTTTGGTCGGTTCAGTTTCCTGACCAACACATATTCAAATTGCATGATTTTTGTCTTGTTGGAAAGCCCTTGGCATCTACTTTTAGTGTCGCAAATATCTCATTCAGAGCATTCATACTCTATGAGATATCTTTCAGAGAGTAAAGTCCAGTTTTATAGTGTACTTATGTGTGCAGGTGGTCTATCTTGATGAGTTGAGTTTCCTGATCAAAACTCATCCAAATTACTTGATTTTTAGCTTGTTGGAAAGATATTTGTGTTTACTTTCTCTATACCAAATATATTTCTCAAAGGATATATATTCAGAGAGCTATCAGTCTGAGAGTGAAGCTTAGTTCTTCAGCATACCTGTGTGGATAGGTAGTTCATCTTTGAAAGTTGTGTTTCCTAATCAAAACTTGTCCAAATTAAGTCATTTATAGCTTGTTAGAAAGCTCGCTTTGTCTACTTTGATTGACTAAAGCATCAAGTCCATTTGAGTTTTGTGTTGAGAGCAGCAGGCTATCTAAGGTGCAGATGTTTGTCCAAGTGCTGGACATACAAGGGTTCACTACACACTTCCGTTGCGCATAGGAGAACTCATTCTCCACACTCATGAACATCATGAAGGACATAAATATGATCTTGAGCAATAGAATCAGCCATCAAACTATAAATTTGAGTAAGTGACATGGGAGGGGGAAGCTTTTTACCATAAACAATTTGAAAATGTGAATGACTTGTAGTTGTATATGTTGTGTTATTGTAAGAAAATTGAAGCAATGTTAACTTCTCATCCCAATTACTAGGGTTATCTAATGAGTAACAACACAATAAATCAATAATAGTGCTATTTATAGTCTCAGTTTTCCCATTACTTTCTAGATGAAATGCAAAACTAAAATCTATTTTAGAACCAAAATGTTGAGATAATGCAACTTAAAAATGATTGCAAAAGTGAACATCATGATCAGATAACATGACTTTAGGAAAATTATGATATGGGAAAATACATTTAATGAACAAATTAGTAGCCTGTGCAGACAAGGTCTTTCTAGAGGGAATGAAATATGCATATTTACTAAACCTATTAACTATTATCCAAATGATATATTTATGTGATGAAGTCATAGGAAGACCAATGATAAAGTCCATAGAAATCTATTCCCATGGTTTGTTTGGAATAGGAAATTGCGTAAAGAGTCCAAATACTTTATCATGATGACATTTTACTCATTGACATATAATGTATTGAGAAACATACGATGCAATATCATTTTCCATTTAGGGCCAAAAGAAGAAATCTTTGTAAGCAGATGTGGTGCTTTGTATATCCCTATGCCCTATGTAAGATGGATCATGCATTATGAGATGTATAACATTTATCAGTTAAAAATGCATAATTTTTGAACTCATGCCATGCACATGAGAAATACAATTTAGATGCATAACAGGAAATCATTTCTTGAAATGAATGAATTTGGATGGAAACAATATTATGCAAAAAAGCAAAACATGAAGGAAAATGACTAAGAGCATCAACCACAACATTAGCTTTTCCAGGTTGATATTGGATCATGGGTTGGAAATTTTGAATGTATGAAGCCCATTTAAGATGTCCATCAGAGATTACGAATTGATTTAATAATTTCATAATTGCTTGTTGATTGATTTTGATTAATACCTCAGATCCCATAAGGTACTGTTTTCAAATGCATACAACATGCACAGCTACTAATAATTCCTTATCATATGTACTATAATTCTTTACTAAGGGCTTACACATCCTACTTTCGAATGCAATGGGATGAACATTTTGCACTAGAACGACACCTATTCCTAAACCAATAGCATTGGTAACTACATGAAAAGGTTGTGAAAAATTAGGTAACTGCAAAACATGTGCATGTGAAAGTGCATGTGAAAGTGCATGTTTGAGTTTTTCAAATGATTGTTGTTGTGTAATCCCCCATGCAAATTTTATTTTGTTTTTTAATAATAAGGTAAGGGGCAATGCTAAATATGAAAAACTTTGAATAAACTTCCTATAAAAACTAGCCAACCCAAGAAAAGAACATACATGACTGACTAATTGAGGTATAGGCTTTAATCTTTTTTGCATCTACATGCACTCCTTTCACTAGAAACAGTATGTCCTAGATATTCTAGTTTACATTGGAAAAAGTAACTCTTTTCAAGATTAGCACAAAGTGTGTTTTCTTGTAACAAAAAAAATAAAATTTCTAGATGCTTCTTGTGATTATTATCATTCTTACTACAAACAAGTATATTGTCGAAGAAAACTAGAATGAAAGCTTGATAATCAAGAAAAATATTGTTCATCATACATGCAAATATAGCAGGAGCATTGTTAAGTCCAAAGGGCATTACCATAAACTCATAATGGTCAGTTTGAGTTCTAAAAGAATTCTTAAAAATATCACTATGCATCATACGTATCTGCTGGTAACCCGATTTGAGATCAATTTTACTAAAGATACGGGATCCTCATATTTTAGCTAGTAAATTATCTATTTGAAGAATAGGGTATCTATTCTTAATTATGATCTTGTTTGTTCCTTATTATCATAAGCCTCTCCTTCTCTGGCTTCCCTCTTGGGCATCTGGATGGCTATCCTTCGTTCTTCTATTTCATATCTTTTGAAGTGTTCTAGGACTTCAAAGAGGTTCGGTGGTGGGTCTACCTTGTCTAACATTTCCTCATTGCCCTGTCTCGCTTGGGCTTCTTCTATCATGAGCACCTTAGGTGTTTCGCCTTCATTAGTTGCCTGAACTTCTTATAAATACCATTCCTCTAAGTCAAATTCTGGCTCCATTTCTATACTTTCATAGTCCTCATTCCATTCTTCTTCCAATATTTCTCTTGGTTCCACTTCTTGCAGGATTACCATGTAAAAGTTCACATCATAACCTTCTTCTTCCATGCATTCATTCATGGTTAATACTTCCTCGTTCACACATACATCTAAGGTGGCTAATATTTCCATCATCTATGTGGTTCAAATGCCTCATCTAGGAAAATTTGCGGCATGTATGTTGAGTCATCTATGGGCCAATAATTTTGATGCCCTATTGGCCATAACTGAGTTTTGTTTTCTTCTCTTTTTGCCTCTTTACACATCCCTAGATGAGCATCTTCATTCTTCCATGATTGGTCACTTGATCCTGCGCTATGAATGGACAAATCATCTTCCTCTCTATGGATATGATTCCATTGTAGTGGAGGCACATCCCTAAATGCAAAGGTATGCAAATTTATCTTTGTAGTGGTGGCTTGGTGTTGCAAGTACAATGCATCTTGCCCCCAATCTTGTACTACTCTAAGTTGTCTCATGAAGGGTTGTCCTAAGATCATTTCCTAATTATTAGCTTTTCCAAACTGACATATGGCTAGAGTGTGCTCAAACTCTACTACGCAAGTAGTCAACTTAATCTTCTCTAATATCCCCAGGGGTCTCTTTATGCAGCCGTCTGCTAATTGAAGCTTCGTGCATGTGTGCCATAAGACTGGATTTCCCATTTCTCCCAAATATCTTTGGTAGCTATGCCTACATCCGCTCCGGTGTCCAAAATGGCTTTAGTCATATATCCATTAAAGGTGATGGGTAGACGCGTATTACCTTCATCTCCCTCGCTAAATTCTCTAACTTTGTCGATTCGGATTTCTATGGTTGAAGGGGTCCTTGCTTCTTTCTTTGCGCTCGTGCACTCTCTTGTGTTTATTCTTAAGTGTCCGGATAACCTTCTCCACAATTGTGGCTTAGCCTGTAGTAATTCTTCTATTTTCAATAGGCATTGTATCTCAGTCTTCTCAAGCTCTTCTAATTTGTGTGATGTCTTATCATGTAACCTTTCCTCCTTGACCCGGATCGTGGGAGCATGGAATACCATTGACCTTCTTTCATATTCTCCCATATAATTTGGTAGCATAGAAAGGCTGTTTGATTCTTCCCTATTTCGGTCTAATATGGACACTTCTTCATAAACTTCTTCCAAATTTGGTATCAGTGGATTTTTCCAAGTGTCTAGTTCCTCGAAGGGTGGTGATGAGTTCTCATTCTTCCTCAACCATTCCTCCTAAATTTTGACCCACAAGTCTTCTAGCCAGTTAGCCTCTAATTCTAGGACTACAACAATCTGTTCCTCATTGTTACTCTACTTGCCTTTTTCACTATCCTCTATGAGCTATTTCTATGAGCTATTTCTATGAGCTTTCTATAAATCACCCATCTCTCCTTCTCTAACTCTCCTAGTGGGTAGAGCTTCTCCTGTTGCTCTATGCATGGTCCCATTTTGATTTTAGATTGATACGCCTTTAACCACATATCCAAGTCCTCTGGCATAGGGTCTTCTAGGATTGATCCAAGTTTGATCCATTTCGTTGCTTGGATCGTCTGATGAGCGTTTCCTGGCACTTCCAGCCCTTGAGGTTTCCTACTTTCCTTTTCAACTTTCTCATTCTCTCCCTTTCTCTTCTTTAGTCATTTATTTTTGAGTTTTTCTCTTCTAGTCTTCCATCTTTGCATCTTCTTAGTTTGTTTAGTTTCTCCTAGGTCTTTTAAATCCTCCACTATCTAGATCTTAGGCCCTAAACTTTTATCCATCTCCGGTTTAGAATCCATTTCATTTATGGCTTGTTCCTTGGCTTGGGATCGGTTAATGGCCTTTAGAGGCACTCTCAATTCTTTATCACTTCTAGATGATTCAATAACTTCTATACAATTATCTGGGTGGTGTTATCCACCTTGTTGGGGTTCTTTGGGCAGTCTCTTGCCACAATCATTGCAATACCCTTCCCATGTTCTAGGGGGTGGTGGATGATAAGGCAATGTGCATTCTCTTATGAAGTGATCTCTACCGCATCTATAGCATGGTCCTCTTGGTGCAAGTGGTCTAGTAGATGTCTCGTTGGGGCTGGTGCTTTAGGTGCGGTATACATCAGGTCCGCATATTCAGATCCATAGGAATTTTTGTATCCTTCATAATTGTAATATTGTTGCTCGTAGGGTTGATCGTACTCAATCATACTAGAATCATAAGGATAATATTCTCCTTGGGTCTGCTCATATCCCTAATTTGTCATTTTTGTACTAGCTAAAGGTGTCCCTAGTACTATAGCTCTTTCCAAATTTTCCTCCGGTTGCATGTATTTGACTGGCACTACATTTTGTGGATGGGGTGGTTGTTGTCCTAACATAGGTTGGGGTTCTCTGTATCCTCCTTGTTCGTATGGCCTGGGTGCTCCCTATGGTCATGGATAAGGGTTGTATCTAGGAGCCTCTCTACCTTGCTCTCTAGGAGGATATCCACAAGGTCTGTATTGGGGTTGAGTTACTAGCCTTAGTTGTCTGTTAAATGGGCAATTCTTAGTAGTGTGGTTGCTTGATATGAAAGTACAGGTTGGGTCCTTGAGGTGGTTGCTTGTTGTATGGATAAGGTTGTGGAACACCTGAACCTCCTCTTCTGGATGTGTGGGATGGGTGGTCTCCATCACACAGGGTGCATCTTCTCAACATTGACATTCTCATTGGAGGGTTCTAATAGTTTCTCTGTCTGTGTGCCCCTAAATTTTTAGCCACCAATTCTACAAATTCCTCCGCATTACTTGAGTTACTTGTAACAATGCTCGTAGTGTCTTATGATTTGGTGGACCTTTGTGTATTTTTGAGATCATCTTCTTCCAAGTCTATGCATTCTTGGAGACACTCGCTTAATGTCTGCAACCTTTTCACATAGACTAAGGTTCTCAAGCCCATTAGTCAATCCATCCAGAAATAGGGAGATCATCTTTTGCTGTGAGGGCCTCTGTGTTTCTGGACATCTGTCAACGTATTGGTTGAATCTTCGTGCTTCAATTTTTACTATTTCATTTGGGGTTTGTTTGAAGCTATGAATCAGCGACGACGAGTTGTGCTTAATCCCTTGCTTGGTGAATTCTCCAATGAAATCTTGGAAGAACTGTTCAATGTTACCAAAGCGGTTTAGATCCAAAGGTTGGAACCAAGTTAAGGCTTTTCCTGTGAGGGTTAGCCCAAAGGATTCATATTGTACGAGAAAGTCATCCACTTGTTCTGCTTGCAATACTTGCTTGAATTTAGCAATGTGGTCATAAGGCTCTCCCATGCCATCATAATGATTTCTCATGCATTTGGCCATCTGGATAGGTCTTAGCCTTCTCACTGGCTCTAGTGGTCTGATTATCACAAGAATTGTGGGTCTAACTGGGTGCATTGCTGGTCCTACAACTGGTTGTGGTCTTGGCCTAATGAGTGGTCTATTTATATTTCCTATCCCTTGATTATTTTGATTATGAAGATTCATTGCTGGCATAGCGAATTGCACATGTGTTCTGGTGGGGATTTTTCGTTGACTCATTTGTCCTGACATAGTGTTCTCCGTTTCTTGATGGGATCCAAATGGGTTTTGCGAGGTAGTTGCTTGCTCTGGAGGAGGGAATACAAACAACCCTATGTATTTCAATCTAGACCTGTCAACTTCTTCTACTGGCCAATATCTCCTTTGATTTCGGTCTAGGTACGTGACTCTAGACTCATCCTCCAGATCCTTCAGCTCATATATAGTTACTAGGCTTACCTCTTCTCCTCGTGTATGTGAGTTAGTTTGTAAAAGTAGATCTGATCGATGAATGAAATATATATCCATCAAATAATCAGCTTGAGGTATTAGATCCCCTATCAAGACTTGAGTTACTATAGACTTGCCCCTTGGGGTAGTCACAATATCTCTGTTGTTAGGTCTCCTTGAGGCTCCTTGCCCTTCTCGTTCCCCTCTGTCATTGATCTAGTCAGGATTTTTAGTTATTTTATATATATATATATATATATATATATATATATGACCCATCTTGTTCATATAAACTCCTCCTTCATGCTTAAGAGCGGGTCTCAAAAATGATTTTTGAACCAATCAAGTTTACCATTCGAGCTACTGACCTATTTATGCCATCAAGGTAAATAGGTACTCCTTGTAGATTGGTGGAAACATACTGCGAAGAGGTCCGGTATTCTCCCTCTGTGGTGGACATAAAGTTCTCCTTCAGGACTGAACCAAATTAGTTCTTCCTCTCAGTCACTTGATGTGTTTGAGCAAAAAGAGTGATGACTTGCTAAGGCCGCACTTCCTACATATGAAATGACACTTCTCCGACTTCTTAGCACCCGTCTTGACCTTAAGTTCATTCACCTTTTAAATCTATTTCTTCCCTCTTCTTTCCCTTAGTTTTATCTTATTCCTCTAAAAGTTCACTTTCAGGCACGATACTGCTCTCAACGATACCAACAATGGGTGATACATGATACTGGATAAGCACGATACAATACCTCAGTTTCCCCCAATACGATACAACTGCAAATGATACCACTTGGATGATACCATACTACCAAGGCGATACCAACAGTAGCGATACGATACTATTGCACAAGGCGATATGATACTGGAACTTCACATGATATGATACCTTGGTGTGAGGTTACGATACAATACCGACCAAGCTTGCGATACGATACTACTACAAAGACGACTACTACTACCAAGATGATATGATACTACTACCAAGACGATATGATACTACTACCAAGACAATACGATACCATGAGATCCAAGGCACGATACGATACCAAGTTCACAATACCTCTATCCAGATGATACCTCACTCCTCATGATACAATACCGGTTTGGTGGATCATGATACGATACCACAAGGGAGACGATATGATACCACTTAAATCGTGATTGTGATACCTCAACTTGGTGATACATGATACCTTAACGGTATCATGATACCTCAAGGGAGGCACCCACGATATGATACTTTGACAAGTATCGTGATTCTAGGGAATTTTGGTATCGCGATATCAAAACTCAAATGACCGCGATACTGCAGCCAAATGTGTTCTAACTCAAAAAAATTTTAGTGTAAGGTATTTCTTACTCCCTCTTCTTCCCTTTTGGCCCATTGTGGATGAGAAAACCTCACTCAACGCCCTCTTTCCTACCCCGTAATACCGCATATGTGTTAAGTAACGCCTGTGAGTGTGTTTTTTATTTTTCAAGTTTACTGGGTTACAATGCTAACCTTCAAAAGTATATCTTCCAACTTTTGCCCTTAACTCACAATTACACACCAAGTTATCCACGATATTGCCTTTGCGATATCGATCGCTACTGCTCTCCATGATACTTGCTCAAGACAAGTGACTAAAAAATGAGAGTTTTTGGGTTTTAAGGCCTTGGCTGACCAAGTGCCTAAATTGAACTGAACTCAAAAAAACATTTTTTTTCTTTTTCTTTTTGAATTTCATGGTGGAAACTTATCTATTCTTACACTACCTCTCTCTTTTCCCTAAACCCTAACTCTTCCTTACTCCCTCACTCCTAAACCTAAAAACTCATTATACAAACTCCTAGGGTGTAAAGTAACAAGTGTTGGAATTGTTGTGACTTACCACTCACTGAAACCACCTCTTCAAGTACGATTCATTCACTCCAAAGCTATAACCATCACGAAGGTAACTTGTTCAAGCTCTTTCCCAAAAATGGTGCCAAAGATGTGTGGACCTAAGTCGCAAGCTTTAGGGACTTGTGTCAATGGAGACTATACCTCAATTGCCCACAAGTTGTTTTAGAAATTTTGGGGCACCCGTTGAGCCATCCCTTACACCACAAATAGGCATTGTAATTTTTTGTAGGTTTGGACATTGAAATGATTCCCGTGATGGATATTTGAGAAAGCGAGGTGTCAAGGATCTTGGAACTTTAAATCCTACTTGATCCATAACCATGAGATGCACCACTTTTGGTTTCCCCTTGGCTAGAAAACTATCTTTGGATCTATCATTTGGATCATGTCAATTTTATTACCATCATACCACCTATGCCCCTTGAGGTGTGGGTTACCAATGATATATAAGAGTTGAACAACCTCTTTTTACCATGCCCTAATGTGAAAATGTAGAAGGTTTCAACGTTCATAGTCAAGACTTAAACTTGCATTGATTCGAGTTTCCTACCTCTTTGGATATCATAGCTATGGATTAGACTAGTATGAGACATTGAAAGTCAAATAGAATCATAATAAACTATTCCTCGGGCACATATCCAATTATCCCTAAGATAGGAATGGAACATCATGTTGTTCCTAGCTATCCAAAATGAAGAAACTAGTGCCAAACCTTTGGAGACCACACAAAAAAATTACATGAGGATCATAATAAGGTTATGGTTTTGGCATCTATAGAATCAATCTAGAGATCATAAGTCTTGACTATGTTGGATATTATATTTCATCCATAATTGAAAATTATTGCATCAAAACTTGATCGTCCACTTGATTGCAAGATTACTAACTTTTGGGTCCCTTTTCTAGAAATATCTATTGCAAGGTCTCCAAACCCTAGAAAATGCTTTGTGATCAGTTCTTCAACATGCCAAAAAGGAGATGGCATAGGATAGTAAAAAAATCTTGGTCACCATTGCTTTCCCTACCACATTCAATTGTGTGCCCTTAAAATAGTGGAGCTCATGCTTGGTAATCACCCACCACGTATTCAACAATACTTAAAGATCCAAAGGGATGCCAAAGATTCTAAAGACTTCACCATGAGGTAATACAAATTGTTTTGAGAGAGTTCAAGCTTTTCTCCATGAAAATCATATCAATGAGAAGAAAAATTTTGGTATCGTTTGGAAAAATCATAAGAAATAGGTTATTCAGATCCTTCTTGAAGCGATAAATTAGTGATTAGTCCCCTTGACCATGATGTTTGAGTTTCAAAATAGAGGACGAAATGAAAGGTGATGGACCAACCGATAACCTCAAGAGCTTTCATGATAAGTTTCAGTTTAATGCTGTTAAATTTCATTCTTCAATTGATAGGAATGGGTTCCCTATTATTAACCAAGGTCTACAAAATAGAAATCAAAACTCGGACTTAACATGTCTTTAAAAAGGCGTGGTTGATTAAAATGATAATTTCTGAAGAGAGAAGGTCTCCCACTAACAGATTTCAACCTCCACTGCTCATCCTAGACATCCCCCATCAATTTCATCTGATTGGTCTTGCTAAGGATCTCAAACTTGCCAAAGATCAATTTGATACAAAGTATGCCTAACAATACTTTGTGAAATAAAATATCAATACATATATCAAATTCATCCTATCTGATCATTGCCCTGACTGAGTTTCCTTCAATTCGGACTCATGTAGTACTAAGATATGATGATGCTCTATGACCTCTCATCTAGAACAAAAATGGAAAATACTCGTGCAACATGGTTCACCCTTGAAAACTTGAATGCTCTTGGTGAGGAGAGGAGGAGAAACAAGAATCAATGAAACAGAAAGGAAATAAAGATTTTCATTCCTATTTAGGATAAAAAGAGAGGTGAAAATTTTGGGACAAATCTCCCCCCACCACTTGCCAACATCAAAGAGAAATACACGAAGAAGAAATACGCTAGTGTCTACATGATCCTTCAATAAATTCAAGAAGATATCAGTACCCTACCATTTAGCACAAGCTCGACGTATGAATCACACTTCTAAGGAAGTACAGAATGAAAATAAGACATTTTATATTGTCTAGACAAATCAATCATAGGATAAATTTCCTTGCAGGACAATGAATGCAAGAAGGAAGCTTAACAGAAAGTCATTGCCGAGAACAGCAAGGATCACCAGACGCTTCTTCTTTGACAGTCCTTCGTCGGAGCTGGTGATGAGATCCGAAGATAGTTTCCTGATAACATGTGAAAGCCTTTCTTCTTCGCTGGCTTTCTCCATCATATCAGATAACGCACTTCATCCATCAAATCTATCGGAAATTTCTTCCAGCAAAAGCTCGCCAAACTGATTTCTGAGATTCCAACACCATATGGACCTCACAGATTTATTCTGCATACGGGTTTCGGGGTGTTGATTCCTCCAGGGACATTCTCACCTCTTTCACAACTCTTTCTAACTCCTCCCATTGAAACCTGTTACAAGTTCAGTAAATAAGACTGAGTTAGCCGTTGAATGTGGGGGACAAGCGGTCCTTTCTGTATCTGTTCTTTCAAAATTCAAGCATGGAAGGGAGAGCAGGTCGAAGCCCGAACTCCACAAAAATTAATATGACAAAAGAAATAAATAAAATCAGGAAGTAGATGTACATTGTCCGGCTATGGAGCTCAAAATCCTTGATGAAGGATAACTTTTCGAGCGCCTCGAACCATCGCCCCCTTTCCTCAGCAGTACTGCCTGCAACCTTGCGCAAATCATATTCAGAACGTTGATCGCGCACTATGGCGGGCGCAACATCATAAAATATCGGTAGCACTGGTGGAATTATACTAGATGTGCCCAGGGCGCTTCGTCTATTCATGATCTGGAGAACCTCCTCCAGACACCGTTTGGAAGTTCCGAAGTCTGGACTCAATAAAATGACATATGCCTTCGATTTCCTTATGGCTTCCACAATATGAGGCTTCATTTCAGCTTCATCCTCCATCTCGTCATGAACAAAGCAGGTGAGGTCTTGGCTGGGTAACATGCCTCGGAGAACACTGACGACGTTGAGCTTTGTATCTCGTCCCAAGTGGCAGACGAACACATCGTAGTCGCTGGCTGTGCTTCTTCTTTGATGTTCTTGACCTTGATGAGGTAGAATACTGCGTGAACTAACCTCTTTGAGGAAGATCTCCGCTTCTGTTACAACCTTTGATAGTTCTTCCCATTGCAACCTGTAGTACGTTACCAAGAAGTAGGATTCGATTGAAAAGGAAAAGAAGAGTACATTCTCATACTACTTTTTTGTAATACTGAAGCAGAAGAAGCCGATTGTAAGAAGTTTTAAATCGTTGTCGCCATGAAAAGAACAAACTTACATGGTCTTACTATCGTAGTCGAACGACGCGAGACCGCAAAGGCGTTCTATGGCTTCACTCCAGCGTTGCCTTTCTTCAGCACTGCTTGTTTTTAAGTTGTACTCTGAATCCTTTGCCCGCTGCAGAACCTCAGCGCGTTCCACATTACAGAAAATAGGAATCACTATCCGGGATCTATCGGATGTGCCAGCTGAGTTCTGTAAGTCCATTATTATAGCGAGCTCATTCAGACACCATTTGGAGGTCTCAAAGTTTGGACTAAAAATCACGATGTGCACCCGTGGGCTTTTAATGGCGTCCACGATCGCAGACATGATTTCAGCTCCTTCATTCATCTTGTAATCAATCAAGCATGTAATGCCTCTAGAGCGAAGCATGCCGCTCAGAACACTCACAAGGTTGCGCTTCGTATCGACTCCCCTGTGGCAAATGAACACGTCATAATCTGCCGACATCTCTGTGTATTTCCCTGAGCTTTAGTTGCTCGGGTACAGAATGACGGACTACCCTCGACGGCGATAGAACTGCCTTGTCGGAGGAGCGATAGTTTTTTCTGTCCTATTACAACAGTAGCATACGTCCTTACAGCCAGATTACATGTTCCCATAGACTGAGTTGCATAAGAGATTATGGACGCGTGAGAAGTTCACTTGAATCGAGAACCAAATCGATATGACCAAAAATTATGAGAGCTCTAATCTTCCCACTTCTGAACGTACCATATTCGATAGCTACACAAAGTAGCTATGAATAACTGTTGCGTATCCTATGTTCGTACAGAAAAGACTTTCGATATGCAGTACCTCTGTTATATGACGATGCACACGGAAATAGTGATCACTGTACTTTGAAGGCTGGCTTTATACGCTTCAAATATTTATTTGTTGCGAGCCAAGACGCTCGAAATCTGAGCTTGAGATCACCTCCAACGCAGCGAATAAAGGCTCCACCGATGCGCAGGAAGAGCTCGCGAATCGGAGTCGCGACTCGCGATGACGGTGCTCGAGCAATTACAGAAAAGAGCCTGAAATGCGTTATATATGGCGTGGACCCCCATGGATTTCGACGCTTCCGGAAAGAGCAGTCAACGTTGGAAAAGAAGGCCCCATATACACACACACATGCACATATACCCTCGGGGGATGTCCTACTCTTGAACATGGGCAATGGGCATCCCTTGGGAAATAGAATCATATCGACTATCATCTGTAAAAGAGAATAATTCTTTTGTGTAATTATATTGATTATGATTTCAAATATTATGATAAAGGATTTTAAAGCTCTACATATCAAAGATTTTAAAGCTCTACATATCAAAGAGTTATTTATTACCTTTTTAGTTTCATCATTGGGCCAAATACTGATACATGCTCTTGAAGCATGTCGATTAGAATGCAATGCTTCATCTTTGAGCAATTGTTAGAGCAACAATATGAGGATCTTGTAATTTCAACTTCCACTCACCACTGCAAAATGAACGTTTGCAACTATACAAGTGAATGGGCATAGTACCCACGAGACCTCCCATATCCCACAAAGCAGGGGTTAGACAAGGAGAGAACATGGTTAAACTTGTTTGATTGGCCTAAGCCATTACATGTCCAACCCTAGGCTTGAACCTTGGGCCTTCGCCTCAAGTTTGCTATAGGACGTGGACATTATGGAAATTTTGTTTAGTTGAGCCATCAATACCTTTAATGATTAATCTTTTGTTTTCTTTGATGATGAAAGAGATGAAGAACATTCTTCTTGTTCACCCCCCTCTACCTCAAGAAGGCATGTGTGCAAGAGACTGATAAATTACAACCACCACGTGCTAGAGAGATGACTCTCTTCCCAACCTTATGCATGTATATATAGCTGCTCGAATCAATGAGGACCCCAAATGTAACTAGATCCCACAAGTGCATGTGCAATCTCCTCCACTCCTTTAGTATCTTCCACTAGACTCTACGAGTGGTTGGAATGATCTTGACCATTGCTTTGGTACCTTCCACTAGAGTCCACTAGTGGTTGGTGTACTCACCACTGGAGTTAAGTCTCATTGGACTCAAGTTAACCCATGGTAACTTGATGTTAACTTGAGTTAGAAGGCCCTAGCGCTCCTTGTGCAAAATGCTCCCCCCATGCTCCCCATGAGGATTGGACCCCAGACCTCTTCCTTCACAACCTTGAGACTTAACCACTAGGCTAACTAGATCACTTGATTAAGACAACACATGAACTTTGCTTAAGTCTAATTTTGAGATCTTTGGGCATACACATGAATGACCAAATGGTGTCTATTTTCAGATCTTTCTAAACCGATTGGACCCTTCGATCATAGAATTAGTTTATTACATTCTTCTCCCCTTGGAAAAGATGTTTTCCTCAAAGTAAAGCTATATATAGTAACTGTAGGCAACCCCCAAGCCTCAATTTCTAAAAATTGGAAGAACATGTTTCATCTATGTGGTGGGATCCTACCCAAATGACTCAAAGCACCATCTTGCTCTGCACTTTGAGAACGCGATCAAAGTACAAAGTAGTGAATGAATAATAAGGGTGGATCTAAAACCATCCCTTGCCACTTCACTATTTCTTGATGTGCGATCTTGGCACAAACATATGAAATGGGTGGATTCCAATTGGGTCAACCATATTATAACTTGACCAAGTCAAATTAAAAATGAAAATTATCCAACTTGGGATACTATTATCAAAGTCTTTATTTTTAAGTCATAGAGTATATTAGACTCTAAAAAGCCATTACAATTATGCTAGAGAACTGGATACAAACTCAAATGAATAAGTCAATCTTGGACTTAGCATCTTTTGAAAAAGTTCTTGTACAAAACATCATCTGGAATGTTTAATTTAGTTACATTGTTCCAATTGGATAACCCTAGACTTTTGCGAAAGAATCATATATCATATTTGAGTCAAATCCAAAAGATTCAAAAAGCGAAAGGAAAGAACTAAAACTATGTACAACCAATTCAAACTTCAAAAAGATACTTGAATGGGGTATGAGTCAAACTCTAGAAGACTCTAAACTTCAACTTGCAAAGATCTGTTTCAACAAGCTATTGAAGCATTTTTTATTCTTTTAAGAGAAATTAACTTGATTCTAAAAAAGATTAATAGAGTAAATCCAAAACATCATCCAACCACAAGATACCAGTGTCGTATCTAACATCAATGTGTCAACCCATTGAGGTTCTATTGATGAAGTTTTGTACTCAAATAATGCTTCACTTGAGAATAAGTTCATGCCTATATTCAATCTTTATGACTCCTTACAGGGAATGTAATTCTTGTGCATTTCTTTGAGTCAAAGGATTGAATTTACCAAGTTACACTAGGAACTTGTTGCTTGACTTAGTCAGTATATTCCTTAGTTGAAAGGATCATTTCAATGTCAAAGTCCTAATTTTTCAAAAATTTATCAAATATTTTTGAATCAACACTTTATCTTGAAGTGTTTCATGATTCAAATAAGAATAAGTCTTTTCCTTATTTGGAAAAGAAGATCTTGAAAGTTATTTTTACTTTGTATCTTCATACGTACTTAATCTTGAAGTCTCTTGAGATCATTATATTATCCTCCTTGAATTTAAACCTCTCATTTGAAGTTTTAATGCCCTTGAGCATCAAATATAACTTCAAGATTCATTTTGAGAGTAAAAGATAATTATCATCCCATGGTCCGATGTCCCATACCATCTTTCCTACATCAATATGAGTATAAAATATGGTGTCCCATACCACCATATTTTATACTCACATTAATTTGTGAGTGACATATATCCTAAAGTTTTGATAGAGTACCTTTTCACTTCAAGTATTTAAAAGAATTTTGAAGTTTCAGGCATTATCTCTAACTTGATATTCTAGGTTTTGATTCCTTCACATGATAGTTTCACGATCTTGTGCTTTTACTGTGGAAGCTTGAAAACCTTTTGATGGAACATCCATCCTTCTTCTCTAGGGTTTTCAAAAGAAAACCAATTATCATTCCAAGTCTTGAATTTTTCCATTTCAAGTCGGATTGGTTATGCCATACCAATTTGTAGCGACAAGAGTGGTAATCTACTTGACTTTAGATTCCTTTCTAACAAAAGCTTTTAAGTAGCTAACCCAGGGACTTTACATGAATCCCTCTACTGCTTAAGTCTAAGCATCCACTCATGCTTTTGGATTTCACCTTTAAGAAATCCCTTTAAGGACAGGTAAACTTTACATTGTATCTTCCACATATTTAATTACCATTGACATGGTTGCAGACTACATACTTGGAATATCTCACTCTGCTCAAACTTGGAACAACTTAGTCTTTTCACACTTTTCCATTGGATAAATGGAACTTCAGTGAAAAACTTTTCAAAAGGAGTTTGATTGCCAATACTTGGGAAAACTTCAGAGTAGTTCCAATCACAATTTCTTGGATAAACCTCGCCAAGCTTGATCAAGTCTTGTTGACCTTGCGACAAAAATAAAGACTTATTCTTTATCTCTAAGATCTCTTGAACTATCAAAAGCTTCTTTGCTTACCCATGGGTTTTTAGAGATCTTTCTCCAACTCAAGTCCAAGCATGTACTAATTGTTAGATATGCTCAATATTCCACCCTCAAGTGACAACAAATGATCCATGGTGCTCTAAGTTGTAAGGCCCCCATTATGAGGAGAAGCCATTGTGAGAGCCCAGACATTTGTGGAACCCTAAATTCTAAGTTAGATGAGTTCTATGCATGACCGCTGATGATTATAGATTATCTTTTGTGAGCCTAGATATGAGGTTAGGTAGGGCATAAACTTCTGGTCCATTGGGTTTCCATTCAAGCTAAAAATAAAGGCCCTATGGAATCGTGGGGTTTCCCCATAGAACCTTAATGGGAGGAGTGGAGAGGGGTGCTTGCCCCCTTTTGTGGGATCCGAGGAGACGGTAGGAATTCTAGTCATGGGGATATTGTCAAATTATATATGTTGCCGACTATTGTGTATCTCACGACTGTGTTTCTCGATATCGACTCCCCTTGTAAAAGCTATATAAGCATAGGCCAGGTTGAGCTTTACATAGCATTGTGCACTAGCAAGCCCTTCAAACTACACCCTATGGAAGTTTAAAATCACTTCTATCCTTAATTCATTTGAGATTTTGGAGACTGTTTTTGGGACTGATCATGAGCCCCAAGAAACACCTGATCCAAATAATCTTGGTTGAATGATTCCTCTTGATGCTAATCTTCTACGTGCTTGGAAATGTAGAAATCTCGATGCACTCTGTGCTCTAGTTGCAAGTACTTCTGATAGTGTTCTGACTCTCATTCAGCATACTACCAGGGCATGTGAAGCATGGAACATATTGAGAAATCAATATGAAACTCGTAATCAGACACAGATTCAGAACTTGGAGAATCAGCTAGCAAGAGAAAGGTTTGTTGATGGGGAGACTGCATAGGTGTTCATTACTAACAAAAGAATCTATGAGACCAAATGGCAAGAGCAGGTGTTGACCTAAGCATCAACTTAGGGACTTGCGGAGAAAGAGACTATACCTCAATCCCCTCACAAGTGCATATAGTGGGGATACACGCTTTTAATTATCAATTCAAAGAGTACACAAACCTAGCCGAGTGTATGAGGACATGCAATCATGTAATGATCAATGCAAATGAACTACTCAAAGAGTGTAAATAAGGCAAAGACTTATCCAAACAAGCTCCAACTGTTGGTCCAGGCGAAACGATACTTGGTGCAGCAGCCGTCAGTATTTTGGACTTTTCTCCCAGCTCCGAGCTCCAAATATAGCAAATAGCATATGCGTTTCGAAGCTCTCGAGAAGACGCATCCCATGGCAGTGGTTTCACTCAATTCTGACGCTCCTACTTCAAGTTATGGTCAAAATACGGAGTCGTGGGAATACTTTCCTACACTTCAGCACTTCCTACAAGTCGCACATACCTTCCCTACAGCAAACAATAACTCTCATGGATAGACAACACTCAAACACACTCTTTCCAAGCAATACACATGCATACAAGCTCACGAAGAAGAAGATATGGAGTGAAGAAGACACAAATTCGAATTTCTGTGCTCTCTATTCTCACAATGGCAAAAAGTTCTTTACAAAGAGTCACATTTGACTTATATACTAGTGCCCTAAAAATGGTCCTTTCACACAAGAGACCGGCACTTTATTCACTAAAAGACTAATTTCTCTACTAATTTACATGGGTAAGCTTCTAATCTTCTGTGGGGATGCATCTAGAGGACTCCTCTAGTGCCTTTACAACGGAAAATATATTACAAGAATGATTATGATACAAAAATATGATGTCCACATCGGAAAAATTTTGGGGCCCGTCTTTTTTCTGCTTTGTACTTCTTTAGCTCTGCAACACTCTCCCCCTCTTCGTCTCTGTCGTCCCTTGACAGGCTTTGCTTCTTGTCTTCAGTTTGTTCTCTGCACGCAACCTTTGCTCATTGTTACCTGTTTATAAAACAGGTGTTCAGTTTTGACGGCCTCTTCTCAATTCTTGTTTTACATTCTCTGGGCCTGATGCATTCGACTTGCTTGCCCGCAACCCTTGTAGTTAGACTGACTGCCTGATATTTCACAGTCTAATTCACCTATAGGTTCTTAATTCTGGGTTGCCACGCACGCCACCAGTGGAAGGTTGAAGATGTGGTGCTTCAGTCTTCGATCTGGACCTTCTAACAGATCAAGAGGTTGAAGCACCCATGTGGGTTGCGTCCTTTCCTTGGTGTGTGTGCCCCTGCGGGGCTCTGTGCAGAGATGGGTGTTGCGCCCCTGCGGGGCTTCTTGCAGAGATATATCTTCAGATATTTCCTTTTAGTGAAGCTGCTTCTTTCGTTGTCTTCTTCTTTTCTTCTTTTTACTTGACTCTCCCTCAACACTGCCCCCCTCCTTGACTCTGTCGTCCCCGACAGGCTTTAATAAGCGACGGGCATATGTTTGATAAACTCTTTGCTCTGTATCATTCAGCATATTTGCTTCACGTATCATGAGTTGTTTCCATTGTTCTGCCTTCACACCGTCATTGGGTGGCTGTCTGTGATCTGCGAAGAAGCTAAGTTCATATGCCACTTGTTAGCAGCAGACAAGGGAGTCAAAGAAGATCTGGCAAGTAGGCCATCTAATTTTTCAAGACATCAAGGAGTTGAGCACACGAGAAGGAAGAGCAAGTAGGGAGCTCGAAGATATGTATGGCAGATCACTAGAAGAAATCCCTACAACAACAGTGATTTTTATCACTAACAATCATTGTAAATATCATTTCACCTTTTTGTAGCTCCATTTTGTGCAAGCCAAGGAGTCCTTGAGCTTGAGGAGCCTTAGAGGTAGTTGCGTATCAATTTTCATAATTTTTAGATCTCGTTTGAGCCCCCAAATAAGCCCTGGAACCTAATTTTTAACTAGGCCGGACACTAGGTCTGGACAGGGCCAAAAGCTAGTCAAAAACTATAAAAAGAGCTAGAGAGCTCATTTTGGGGGTTGGATTGTAATTGAAACGAACTTGTAAGAGCTTGTGAAAGTGATCTAAAGAACTCCATTGCTCCTCACTCTTTGTCTTACCGTGTGTGCGCGTGTGTGTGTATGTGTGTGCATGTTGGTGTGCTTCTCACTCACGCACTTGTGCTTCCACTTGCTCGAGGTCTTCATACCATCCTCACGTCTTCCCGGATTGACATTAAAGGAGGTGCTACTCATCACTGAGCTACACCAAATTTTGGCGCCGTTGCCGGGGATCGAGCTTTGAGGACGAGCGTGTGATGGTAAGACGTAGAGTTGACGCGTTGGAGTTGTAGGTATTTTCTTCACTCTCATCGTTTTTCTTTTACTTTCTTCACCATCTTCATCACCATCATCATCATCACCATCTCCCACCTCCATCTCCATCATCGTGAAAATTTCTGTTTTTTGATCATATCACCATCTCCACCTCATTTCCCTCATTCCACTTGTGAGAGAGGGCGAGAGAGCGATATTGCTTGCACTGTTTTTGCATGTTTATTGTGTTTCTTGCAGGTATCATCATCACCATCCCCTCCAGCACGCTGCGCAGGTACGAAATTCGTCTAATCTGTCTCGCGGTCGCCAGCCTCTGTCGATCGCGATCGACAGAAAATTCGATCATTTTGCAAAACAAAGTTCACCACTAGCACAAGCATGATGAGCACATCCTAAAACACTAGAAACAGTAGAAAAATGCCGTGTTTTTCTGTCAATCGCGACCGACAGCCTCTGTCAATCGCGATTGATACTGTCAATCGCGATTGACACTGTCAATCGCGACCGACAGGCTGCCACGTAGGATCCTGTCAATCGCGATTGATACCATCGATCGCGATCGACAGAACTCACGACCGACAGACTGCCACGTAGGATCCTGTCAATCGCGATTGATACCGTCGATCGCGATCGACAGCCACGACCGACACCTCTGTCAATCGCGATTGACACCGTCAATCGCGATTGACTGAAATTCAACGATTGATTGACTTTTGCGCGTAGCCCCGTGTCCATCGCGACTGATAGGCTCCCGATTGACTGAAATTTCGGCGAAAAATCCGGAAAAAGTGTCAATCGCGATTGATACCGTCGATCGCGATTGACAGCCACGATCGACTCTGTCGATCGCGATTGACACCGTCGATCGCGATTGACACTGTCCATCGCGACTGACAGGCCCGACGGACACCTCTGTCAATCGCGATTGACAGACCTGTCGATCGCGATTGACAGGCTTTTTCGGCCAAAAATTAGGGTTTGATTTTATCAAAATTGGGATAATTGTGGGGCAACATAGTCAATCCATTAGCACTTCGGAGGTTCCTACACTTGAGATTTGGGAGAAAATCTTAGGATCCGTCAGCCAGATTGAATCCTGTTTTAACCCCCAGAACCCTGAACAGTCATAACTTTTTCATACGAAATCCATTTTTTGAGCTCTAGGGCTTGTTGGAAAGCTCTTGGCATCCATTTTTTATAAAGATAATGCATTGATTTTCAGATAGGGTATTTTGAAGTTGACCATAACCAGGGGGATCAAAGTCAGGGGTCCTTAGAATTGTTGTCTTAAAAGCCTCTATACCAATTAGTGTTTGTGCTTCAGGAATGAAAATCATTGGTTCTGTCTTTGGAATTCAAATCTTAAAGCTAACTTTGGAACTCTTACAGATCTATTGAGAGCATCGAAAGGCGTTCTAAGCAAGTGTAAGTGCAAGCTTGGGAACACACTTCCTGGGCATTCAAGGGCAACCTAGCAGGAAACAAAAGGTTGGAATATTCTCAACTCCCTCTGTCATTTTTCAGCTCAGGCTAAGTACGAATAGTGCTAGAGGTAAGTCAGGGCAACGATAGGCAGGTATCAAGTTGAAGACTACCTAAAAATTCAAGTTTAAGCGAAAAACCTAATCTCTGTACTGTCGATAATATAAAGGAAAAGAACCTTACGTGGGACGATCAAATCCAAGTGCGGAAAAATACTCAAGTATTCCTGACGACGCAATACCAGATAAGATCTTAAACATAATAACCCACTAAAAACAAATCAAGTGACTGAGACCAATTGATCGGCACGAGGTTGTACTCAGGGCAAAAATTGGGCTACTTAGATAGGCATATGAACCTCAGATCAGGACGGCATCTAGTAAGGGAGAGACAAAGCCTTAGATCTTCAGAGGCTAGTGTTAACCACACTGCTAGGTCTTGGGCCCAGCAGTTGAGCCACCACTCGTACTACCCTAGCTCTGAGACCAGTGAATCGGAGATGTCTCAAGGTATGGAGAGACCTACGGGAAGTTCAGGAGTGCCTTACTTGCACAGGGTAGAAGGCCCTTACAAAACACGGCTGGAATACCTTAGGACCAACCGATTGGGTGCTAGCATCTATGAGGACGGCCTAGGAAGATCTGTGGTACAGATTAGGAATCCTGATCAATCCGTTGGATTGGAGCACCCAGCTGTCAAATTTGAAAATGGTGCATACCTGGACAAGGAAGGAACCGTATATGTAGTCACCAGTCACCCAGATAGGACAGACGAATTTGGAAATGTAATCCCTGAAGCGGACTTAGGTGACCTGGAGCAAGGAAACATGGGTGCGGAACCTAGAACCCCTCGAGGCAAATCTGTTCTCACTAGGATTATCACGCCTGAGTGGGTTCCCCAAGACAACAAGAGCATAGAGTTGCTCCTCAATCGAGAAACGGACGAAGCCTTTTGGAGATATAAATCTAATCAGCCAACTGACATAGGAAATATCATGATCTATGAGTTTAAGGATCCGGATAGCCCAGGTAGAGTGACCTACTTAGATCACACTTCGGAAAGGATCTTTGTGGTGACAGAAAATGATAGGCATGCTTACACTTGGAAGGGTGAATTCATTTTCCCCCAACCAAGATCGAATGTATCCTATGGTCACCCTGGAGCTGGAACATCCCAAGCTCTTGGAATGCAAAGAGACAGAAGTAGAGATAGACCAGAAGTAAGCTTTGCCAACCCCGTGGGCAGAGAAAGAACGAGGACAGAAACAAATAGAGTAGAACCTGAGTTACTTAGAGCTCACCGGAATCAGAGAAATGGGGATGGATTCCCTATGCTGAGACCTAGAGAGCACACAAGAACTCTGAGACCAACCCAGCTAGTTAAGTCCATGAAGAATTACTTTGATGGCACAGGAGATCCCTATGATCATGTGGCTGAGTTCAAGCAAGTCTTGAGAGCTGAACAAGTGGAGGATCTATTCACGCAGTATAATGCCTTCGGTCTAACCCTTAGGAACACAGCACTTACATGGTTTCAGCCATTGGATGAGCGACAGTTCAGGAGCATAGACCAACTCTTAGAGGCTTTCATCGTAGAGTTCTCTAAGAGTGGCATAAGACACAACACCTCCTCACTGATTCACAGCTTCAAGCAAACTCCTCAAGAGACCGTGAGACTTGCAGGAAGGAGATTTAGGCAATATCTTGAGAGATGTCCTGTTTCAGAGTTACCTACACCAGCTAAACAAGTAGCCTTATTCTTGGATGGATTGCTGAGTACGAAATTGAGATCCTATGTGTATCTGAAGGACCCTAGGACTATAGAAGAGTGTGTACGCATGTGCATTGACATAGAAGATAACCTAGGGGAAGAACTAGAGCTTTCCAAAATCTACAAAGATTCAGATAGTGCATCTAGTCACTCTTCCACGCAATCCACATCAATTGAGGAACTGGCAGAGAAAGTGGCTCTGAAATTAGGTGTCTCTAGCAAACAAACTCCGAGATTTGCCCCTGTGAAGAGATGCTACACTTGTGGTGGCGACCACATGGCGAATGTATGTCCCATTATGGCTCAACCCCAAGTAAACCCTAGTAGCCAGTACTGCACTATCGAACGAAGATACACAAATCACACCGCACAAGACTGCCCATACAACAAGCAAGCAGTTAGGCAAGCCTACCCTCAGCCATACCCTCGGCAAGGCAGATACCAAAACCAATACCCACCACAACAGTATGCTAGACCTCAACAAACCTACCAACCACAATACCAAGCCCAGCAAAGACCTCAGCCTGTGTTAGTCCAACAACCTCCAGCTCCACCCAACCTAAACCCTGTAAAGTATGCAGCAGCAGAAGAAAACCTAAACCGAGCTATAGTCCCCATAACACCATTGCTTTCAGAAAGTGATCCCAGTGACCATAGCTTTGATTCTACGCATGTTGAGAGTCCCCAGGCTTACTTCATACAGTCTCCTGAACATGGTGAGTCTTACTATAGTGAAGAGCCAAATGAATCCAGTTGGGAAACGGATTACGCAAATGTCATGTACGCCAACCCCAACCCTAGGCCACAACCGAGGCAGGTAAGACCTCCATTCCCAAGAGGACCGTGCTACAGATGCCAAGGAGATCACTTCATTCGTGATTGTCCCTTACCTCCACCTACACAACCCCAGTCAGTGACGATCCCAGGCTTTTGCCAAGATTGTGGAAAAGAGCATCTCTTACGAGATTGCCCTAAAAATCCCAATAACATGCCAAAAATCACTCCTATCAACGTTGTGGGATTAGTGGTAGACTCCACAGGGAGCGTGACTTCCACTGCACCAGTACAGGTAGTCACTAGAGCTCAAGCATTGCAGCAAAACCAAGGGGCAGACCAGGAAAAGAGCCCAACAGCTAGTGAAACTGAGAGCATAACCAAGAAAAGGACTAGAGCGTGGAAAGATAGTCGAGAAAGAATGAAAAGACAATGGGCTAAAAAGATGAGTGAACTTGAGGAAAGCATAAGAGAAACCAAAGCCAGGATAACTGAACTCACATCTCAAACTCCCTCTCACTCTACCCCACCACCACCTTTCCCATCGCCATACGACCAGCCACCTTCCAACCCGCCTCACATAAACCCACCACCCCCTAGAGTAGGATCACTCCTAGCAGATCCCACTCCCGAAGACCTTAATATGATGCTTAAAGCTTATCAGGCCAGAATCCAAGAAGGGCCAACCATAACCGATCATGAAAAATGCTACCCTAGAGCCGAGCTAGAGCTTGAACGAACTAAAATTTGTGCCAAAATGGTGGAATTGGCTCAGACCATGTTTGAAGCTAGTCGCCTCTTTAACATCTCTAGCTCAGCTAAGACGCAGTTACATTTTGACGGACTGCTAGAAAGAATAGAGAGGCTAATTGCACAATCAGAGAAGGAACCTGCCCCTCAAAGAAAGGAAAGGGCAAGAGAACGAATAAGCCAGCCTCTTCAGGAAGCCCAGATGCCTCCTCAAGAAGCTTATCTTCCCCCCCAAAAAGCAGATGTGCCTCCCTTGAAAGCTCACGTACCTCCACAGGTAACCCACATTCCTTCCCAGAGAGTGTATGAGCCTGCTCGGAAGAGTAATAGAATAAGCAATCCTCCCCAAGAAGCTTGTGCTCCAGCCATTTATGAGAGCAAGGAGAGAGCCAACGGAAGAATAAGCCCTCCTTCCCAGGTTGCTTATGTGCCCAATTCTACGGAGCCGGACACTTCTTCTTCTATGAATCGGTTTGCACCAGACTTCCTGCGAGAAATACAAGAAGATAAATGGGGTAACGAAAGCGAGGTCGCCCCTCCCTTTGAACTTGTGGATGATGCACACGACCAATTCCCACAAGACATCCCATCTATTTACGGGGAACATGAGAGCACCCAATCTCAAGAAAGATTAGACTTCGAGTCTAATTCTTTACAGGAATTACCCCACTTCACGGGCCCATGGGAAGCCAAGTCCACGTGTATGAGAGCACCCACAGTCATGGTAAGAAACGAAGATTCAGTCATACCTAGGAACACAGAGGTAGTAAAGAACACCGAGGTGCATTGCGATCTCACTTTGGAAAAACTGCCTGAGGATAGACTAAATGAGCGGAAATGTGCAGCCAGTAGAGTAACTGAAGTTGCAAAACCTTATTCCCGGGTAGGATCCCATAGGACAGTGCCAGAAATTCCCTTGGATAAGATAGGAGATATGTGTGAAGGCGAAGAAGGGAACACCTATCTTCCCATCACCTACCAAGAGTACACCACCAAGGCAATTTTGGACTCAGGTGCAGGAGTTGCAATTGCCACTACCTCCTTATGGAAGGGTTGGGGCAAGCCAACACTCAGGCCAACGAGGATGAAATTGCAAATGGCCGATGGTCACATAGAGAGACCCCTAGGATTGCTGGAAGGAATAACTCTCACCACTTGTGGTGTTGAGTTTGAACATACCTTTGCCATATGTGACTTCAGCAAAAATCATGCCTATGAGATGATTTTGGGAAGACCATTCATGCGGCAGTTGCAAGTGGTACAGGATTGGGGGACCAATTCTTTGTACCTGCAGCACTTAGGTGTTACAACCAAAGTCAATCTCAAGGATTATTCTCATAGAGATGTCCCTCCTATCCAGTGGAATCCCATCCATAGAGCCAAAGATGATACAGAATCTGTGCATTCCATAGGATCAGGATCCTCCTGGATGCACGAAGACACTCACTTATGGATGTGCAAAGTAGCAGTGGAGGAAGAGAAGAGAGAAAAGGCTAGAGAAATAGGTGCAAACGAAACCCATAGACCCATTCAAGACCCAGCCTATGCACCTGTAGTGTTTCCTGATGAGGAATTTGAACCCCACGGCTGGGCAGAAATCCTAGCAACAATGGACGTAGCCATCAATGAAGAACAATGGACACCTCACTGTGATGAGGATGGCTATGATATTTCAGTCTTCTCCATAGAGCCAATCATGGGGGAGGCAGTTCTAGAAGAATGCGAACCTAGCCCTGATGCATTTGAGGATGCAAGTGACTCCGACCTAGAGTCAATCATCATGGACCCACCCTTTGCATCAGATGAAGAATACTTCCATGAAGTAGAATTTCAACCCCAGAGGCATGGAGAGCTTACAAATGATGTAAGATTAGCCACACATGTGACCCCAAAGGAAGAAGGAAAGAAACGGAAGAAGAGAGAAGTCTCACCAGAAGAGGAAGAATCTTTGTTTGAGGTCCCAGAAAACTTTAAGAAGTATGAGATAGACGACAGGAGAGTCATGATAAGAATGCCTAAACGAGAGGCTCAAGCAGGAGAGGCCTATGATAACAAAGAAACCACCAAGAAAATAGTTGTGGCCCTAGAAGAAGGAGAGGAGAGATGCACGTACATAGGCCATGACCTAATAGAGGAAGAAGAGCACGCGTTAATAGCCTTGCTAAGGGAATACAGAGATGTATTTGCTTGGAGCTACAAGGATTTGAAAGGAGTTGACCCTGACATATGCTCACACACCATCCCCATGAGCTCAGATGCTAAACCCTCTAAGCAAAAGCCCTACACATATAACGATAATTACGCTGCTAAGATCAAAGAAGAGATAGATAGACTGGTTGAAGCTGGATTTATCTATGAAATTGAGCACACTGAGTGGGTGTCCCCCATTGTAGTGGTGCCCAAGAAGAATGGCAAGCTGCGTGTGTGCATTAACTTGAAAAAGGTAAATGCTGCCACGATTCGAGATAACTATCCGCTTCCCATCACAGAACATCTCTTAGAAAGAGTGGCAGGCAAGGAAGTGTACAGCTTCCTTGATGGATTTTCTGGCTACAATCAAGTAGCCATAGCTCCAGAGGATCAGCATAAGACAGCCTTTGCCACTGAATGGGGCATTTTTGCTTTTAGAGTAATGCCATTTGGGCTTACCAACGCACCAGCTACCTTCCAGAGACTGATGTGCCATGTGTTTAAGGAGTTCCTAAGGAAGAGTTTAGAAGTCTATGTTGATGATCTTTGTGCTCATTCCAACGTTAGACAAACCCATATTCCTGAACTCAGACAAATCTTTGACAAATGTAGAGAATATCAAGTCTGCCTAAACCCAGAAAAGTGTGTTTTTATGGTCAGGCAAGGCAAGATCCTAGGGCACATAGTGTCAAAGAATGGCATATCTACTGATGAAGAGAAAGTGAGAGCCATAGCAGAGCTACCTAGGCCAAGGAATGTCAAGGAAGTACAAGCTTTCATGGGGCATTGCGGTTATTATCGACGATTTATACACATGTATGCTGTCATTGCAAAGCCCATGTACGGACTTCTGACTAACTTTGAGTGGACTGATGAATGTGAGAATTCCTTCCAGGAGCTTAAACGACGATTATGTTCAGCACCAATCTTGACCACACCAGATTGGAATAAGCCATTCCATGTTCATGTGGATGCATCCAATTATGCTATTGGATGCGTACTTGCACAACCTACTGGTGAAGGTAATATGGATCTTCCAATTGCCTATGCCAGTAGACAGTTGAATGCAGCTGAACGAAATTACACCACCACGGAGAGAGAAGGTTTAGGCATGGTATATGCAGTCAAGAAATTTAGACACTATTTGCTTGCAAATAAGTTTAAATTTTTTACTGATCATCAGGCTTTGCTATACCTCGTAAACAAACCATGCAATACAGGAAGATTAGTGAGGTGGTTCCTCTTACTAATGGAATATGACTTTGAGGTTGTGGTAAGGAAAGGTAGGACTCATTTGAGAGCGGATCATCTCTCTAGGCTCACATCTGGAGAAGCCCCACAAGGGGTATCAGATGACCTTCCTGATGCTTACTTGTTTAACTTGGAAGTGGTACCGCAGTGGGCTAAGCCATTGGTACCAGTATTGACTTACGGGCCTAACCATCCACTGGTAAACACACGGAATAAAGAAGTTGTAAAAGCCCAAAAGTACCACATCATGGCAGGAAGTATGTACAAGCACACAGATCAAGGGATCTTGGCTTGTTGCGTAGAAGAGGACGAGTACGCTAAATGGTTGCAATTAGCACATGTAGGTGCATTAGAGCAACACTATTCAAAACAACGAACCCTACAGACTCTAAGGAGACTAGGTGTGCATTGGCCAACTATGGAAGCTGATGTCCAAAAGTTGTGCAAGGAATGCCCAATCTGTTGCACTAAACCACCGGTGGAACACGCTACTCTGTATCAAGTATCCATTGTGCCAGAGTGGAGCGAACCTCTAGTATCCTTCCTGAGGACAAACACATTCCCTCCAGACATGACTTTGGCTAGGAAAAGGAGTTTAGAACAAGAAGCCCTCGATTACTCACTCATTGGTGATAATCTATACAAACGCGGTAAAGATGGTTACCTGAGACTGTGTGTCCATGAAAGTGAATATCTTAAGATCTTGGAAACTGCTCACCAAGGTGTAGCAGGAGGACATTTTGGACCGGATCGGGTGATCAAGGCAGTACTATTTGCGGGCTTCTGGTGGCCTACCCTCCACATGGATGCACATACCTATGTGAAACGATGTGATGTCTGTCAGAGAACTCAGTATCCTATACGAAAAGATGAGATGCCATTAAAACCTATGATGGGTGGACGTGCGTTCTCTAAGTGGGGAATAGACTTCGTAGGTCCTATTAACCCCCCAGCTAAGGGTTCTCATGCAGAATACATCATAGTTGCTACAGACTATCTAACCAAGTGGGTAGAGGTAAAGGCTACGACAAAGAACGATGCTCAAACAACTGCTAAATTCTTGTTTGAGAATGTATTCACAAGATATGGGCTACCTATAGAGCTTGTAAGTGACAGAGGCACTCACTTCTTAAATGAAGTCATTGAAAATCTGCTCCAAGAATTCTTGGTAATACATAAGA
Source organism: Ceratopteris richardii (assembly GCA_020310875.1). Lineage (NCBI taxonomy): Eukaryota > Viridiplantae > Streptophyta > Polypodiopsida > Polypodiales > Pteridaceae > Ceratopteris > Ceratopteris richardii. The sequence goes on from CM035413.1 coordinate 22,822,438, forward strand.
AGTCTGCCCCCTATCACCCTCAAGCTAATGGACAAGCGGAGAGCACTAATAAGATCCTATGCAATGTACTGACAAAATTAGTAAACACTAAACGCTCTGATTGGGACAAACAGCTACACCATGCTGTTTGGGCATACCGAGTCGCCTATAAAACGGTACTCCAAGCCACCCCCTTTCAGATGGTATTTGGCCAAAACGCGGTGCTACCTTTAGACTTTTTGATACCTACATTGAAAATAGCACAAGAGCACGAATGGATAGGTCATGAGCTCTCCTCTAGGCTCTTTGACCTTGAACGATTAGGAGAAACAAGACTGAGAGCAGCTGCAGGGATATATGCGGCAAAGAAACGACAGAAGGCATACTTTGATGCCCATGTGAAGGATAAGGGTTTGAAAGCAGGAGATCTAGTTTTAGTTTACACATTGAAACAACATGCAAGGAAGCTAGAAAAGAGAGGCTACGGACCTATGATCATCAATAGGATCTCAACAAGTGGAGCAGTGCAACTAGCCACATTAGAAGGCGATGTTCTACCAAACTATATTAGCGGATGCAGAGTTAAGTTGTATCAGGAACCTCTCACAGAGGAAATGCTAAGTCGACTCAACACTGCTAAGAAACGCAAAGAGGAAGAAAAGCGAATTCGAGAAGAAGCTCAAGCAGAAGCCCTAGAGCGCATACGAAGAATGAAACTAAGAAGACAAGGTAGAGAGCTCCCTAGGCAAGATGCATTTGCAGATCAAGGATATGACGTGGCTATGTGTGAAGTTTCATGTGTTAGCTCACATAGGATAACGGATCGACGTCCTTTCATAACCGTAGATATAGGACAAGGAAAGAGTGCAAGGACTGTACGAGCCTTGATTGACTCAGGTGCAGCCACTAGTGCTGTTAAATCATCTTACTGTCAAGAATTGCAGTTAACTGTCAATCCTGTGGAAGCATATCTCATAGGATTGGGAGGCGTGGAAACCCCTTGCATGGGCGAGGTGGAACTTCCCCTCTACATTCATGATGAGGCAATGACAATTAAAGCGCTAGTATGCCAAGATGAGGACCTCACGGAACCCCTTGTCCTGGGTCAAGACTGGATTTATGACCAAGCAGTCAACTTAAACCTAAGAAGTGGGCTTCTTCAGGTATGGGTGAATCAGACTAGAATTACAATGGAGTTAAATAATGGAGCACTCAAGGAACTAGGAAAGGCACAGACTCCTGGTCCTTCCAGGGGTGCACATGAAGCTGACCATGCTGTTCTTGTCCAAGGCTATGTGACGCAGAAGAATGAAGATCTCAAAAAAGGAGCCAGAAACACAATGGAACTCCCTTCTTTTCCAAAGGCCAGAGGGAGGCAGAAACCAAAGGTGGATCAAAGACAGAAGAAGCAGAGTACTACCTATGTCGGAGATCAAAAGTACCTGCGCAGCAAAATGTCTCAGCTAGTGAAACAAGTGTGGGTACGGAAAGGCGAACACCCGGTTGCACTCAAGCCAACCACACGGGCAAAGCCTCTTATTAGTAACCAACAACACGATACTAATAAGAAGTATTTCAGAGGTTCTTCTGCTAATGTGAAGTCTATTTGGGTGCCCAAGAGGTCGAGGAAGGCTAGCCCACAATCAAGACAAATTTGGGTGCCTAAGGCTTGTTTGCGGGCTCAAACAGCTACACCAAGACCATATCCCATACAATATGATCCATTCACTCGCACAGCTGGCATCCCCTCATTTTCAACAATCAGGAACGCACCAAGGCCCATGAGCTCGAAAATAATCGCTTGTAAATGGGTCCCTAAAAAGCCTCATTTTATAGCCGACACACCTATAAAGCTCTCGAGAGTCGCTACGAAACCCAGAGCAAAACCTATACGCTGCATTTGGCAGCCCAAGACTTGTAACAAACCCCCGGACCCCATTTGTAAATCCATGTCAACATACTAACCACATCACTATCACACTACATTACTAAACTTAACTCTTAGGCCTACCGAACAACTAATCACACACACACTTGCATCGAGCACGCACTAACCCATTGTTTGCTCCCGACCCTCATGATAATATTGTAAGGAGAACAACGACGGTTCTCTCTTGTCCCGTACAATGTTAACACATGTGTGTATATTCTCACAGAGACAGGCAACAAGCAGTAACATGGCCGATACAGTAGGAACTAGCTCCCAGGCAGGCACCGGCCCCCAAATTGTGGACATTGAAAGCCTTCCGGTCGAGGAGGAATTAAAGGAAAGACCAGTGGCATTACGGGCATTGCACGCCATACCAATTCAGAATCCTCCACAGGGTCATACAATGCCGGTGGGCAAAGCTTCACACTGGTTCAGTGACGTTGCTGGACCTCTGGGTGAAGGCACATATATGTGGGAGTCCGAAGTAGAATTCAATGGACGGTGGGGCAGATACCACTTCTTTACCAGAGAGTTTGAAAAGCTACAGAATAATGAGGGACTGAAGCCAATATGGAAGAAGGCTGGGCTTTATGAATACTTCAAGTTCCAACTACCAAAGCCAGATTTTCTAAGGTGCTCATATCTAATTAGTACCCTCACTCCCAGCAAAGACAAGAAAGGATACAGCTCCTTTGTGCTCCCATCACTCACAAGGGGCAATGAGCTAAAGCGTTTCCGCTTGACGATCAACTTGGTGAGAGAAGCTCTTGATATGCACGGAATGCACATTCCTACGGAGAAAGAGACCATGGTTCCAGATAATATGAAGAACAGGAATCTGACGAAGCTAAAAGACATGGTTGCGATGACGCCGACAATTGCCATTCATCTACGTATGGTCATGCAACACTTCGCATTTCCCGCGCAAGACAGGTTCACAATGCCTCCCAAAAAAATCTGGTTTAGCCTCTACCTGGCGGATGCATTTGAGTTGTCCATCAATATGCCCCACTGGATTATCGACCAGATTCATATGGCTCATCAAAGATGGTATAAGAAGCAAAAGTCTGTGTTGTATGGTTGCTGCGCACTTACAAGAATTGTATACAGATGTCTCGCATATGATGTACCGGTGCAGAGGGCTCTCGTTTGGTCCAGAGCACAGGAGTTTCAACGAAGATTGTCAGCTGTGGGGCCTCCCTCAAAGAAGATGAGAGGCACTGTCCAGATGCCTTGTGCACAAGCTCGCGGTGCAACCCTAACGCCGGAAACAACCCCAAGACTTCCCCGACGAGTGCAACCATTTACCATCAGGTTACCCAGGCACAGCACAGATGGCCCGAATCTTGTGTTTCCCCCAGTACCGACTGATCTGGAATTCCCGCATGGATTCACTCTGGAGGATCTTACGGACGAAGAAGTGGCTAGAATCATCGAAGCTGTAAACGCAGAAGTTGAAGCAGAGCAAGCTGGTGGACAGCAAACTGCCCCAGACGAACCCCAGCCTAGCCAACCGAACGTAGTCAATGTGGACGATGAAGAAGAAGAACATGAGGAGACACGGGGTGGACAATCAGAAGAAGAAGAACAAGAGTATGATCAGGAAGCCATACAAGTACTGGAAGGTGCCCCCGCCTATACTAACGCATTAAAGAAGCTCTATGATACGATGAACCGAGTCCAACAACAGCACAGGCTGTCATTAGCAGCAGGTAAAGCCCTCATGAACCAGATTATGGAGGAGGAAGGCGTGGACGAGCAATACCGTGCCACCCTGGAAATGATATCAGATGCTTTGGGAGTACCTGAAACGGTGCATACTGCACTAGCGCAATCACGACGTACAGAGAAAAGATACGGAAGACGGCCCCCACGAGCAGGGAAGCAGATGAATGTATTAGGATCAGGACCACAAGGCACCCCCACAACCACGGGCACTGCACACACCGTTCACGACACCGAGGAAGCCCATACATCAAGCGCACCTCCATCACCTCCCTTACCACCTTCTCCTCCCTCTCCACCACATTCGCCTCCCATCACCAATGTAACTACCACCGTTACCACCTCCGAACCCATCGCCATGACTGAAGCGCAAACGGCCTATCAACCCACACACCCTCTCAACACCTCCCGTGTATACACCTCCACTACCACTGTAGTTCTAACGGCATCTACTGACATCCCCATTCCCCCATCCACACTTTCGGGCAGTTCACATCCACAACTGCACACACCACTGTACACATTCACCACAATCACCACACCCACTGTTCCACTATTCACAATCACTACCACTACTGCTTCCACCACAGATTTTATGGACATATCACCTCCCACCGCACCTCTCCCTCCCCCCATACCACCACAATCTCCCATTCCCCCACCACCCACTTCACCATTTTCCAGCACTGCATTCACACTTCCCTTCCCCTCTCCCTTCCCCTCTGCACATAACACTCTCCCTGCATCCATCCCCATTAATAATGTATTTAATAGTATGTATCAATGCATGTCCCAACTTCAGCAACATTACCAACATCTTGACAACCAACATACAAGGCTTTTCCAAAGCCACGAAGATCTCCAAGCACGGTTTAAGGATCTTGAAGAGCAGAAGCAGCTACTACAAGAGCAGCACATAACCTTACAGGAACAACATGCACAACTAGTAGCCAACCCACCCCAAGCAGATGATGAAGAGCGACGACACATGGACGAGCTCCTACATTCTCAGATCACAGAGAACCTCAAACTCCGCCGAAACATGGCTCTATTACGGAAGCATATGTCGGCAGCCCTAGAAGAAAATAGACGGCTGCAGACACAAAATGAAGAGAACTTGGAGTTAGCCATGGAAGGTTCCCCACAGGACATTGACCCAGAGAGATTTAAGGCTATTCCCTCGGATAATATGCAGATCATTTTGGAAACCCATGCGGATCTCCTCGCAGCCCATGCAGACTTAGAAAAGGAAAGAGATGAACTCCGAAGGCAATTGGCAGCTCAACCAGCACCACCCAGAGAAGTACCGACCACAGTTGACACAACTGACGAAGTAGCAGCACTCAAAGCAAAAATTGAAGAATTGGAAAAGAAAGTGCTTGTATATGAACGCCAACCCTCCCCCTTGGCAGAACCAGAGCCGGAAGATCTTGTGCCAATAGAAGTAGAAGAAACATTTGAAGATCCCTATGTTCCGATGCCAACACCCGGGGGTAAGCGAACAGAACAGGGCATGGACACAATTGAAATTGAGGCACCTGAATGGATGCAGAAATTAGAGAAAGTCGCCACGACGCATGATGACAGGGTGGCAGTCCAAATCGCATTGATGTCAAAATTAGAAGAGGTGGTAATAAAGTCCGATTATTTTCAGAATCTCTCACACCATAGGTGGATTAGCCCATCGGACGACTTGTATGTTCCCTTCTGCGTGCTAATGGCAGATTACAACGCAGAGATCAAGCACCACACCTCAAGGGAACCCACCTCTGCCACCCAATTTGCACCTGACGACATCCCAGAAAGTGCCAAGCAGGGACATATTCGCCAACCAATGTGGAGAATTAGGCTGCTTGAAACGTACCCGGAAATGGTAAGAACATGGAACAACATGCCGCTGTACATCAAATATAACCCATGTTATTGCCCTGTATTTCGAAGGAGATCATGGCCGGAGTACACACAAACAGTGCTGCAGATTAAAGGATGTGAGAAGTGGCTCAATTATGTGTACTTCGCACCCCCGAAGGGCCCACCTACGATTGGCTATATGATTTCGACGATTCGACATTGGGGGGTCCGGTTCAAGAATGTACCTGACGTCATGACTCAGATGTGTCTGAAAATTTTCGAACTTATGCTGGTCACTTTCAGAACCTTCAAGAATGTCAAGGAACCGCATCTCTCAGCACTAGGATTTAATGAAGGTAATCAGGACCTGGTATATGACATGAGCACAACCCCATCGATTAACATTGTGTATGCATGGCACGCTCGCATCAAATATCTACCGGCCTGCTTCAAACAAACGTTTGAAGAGATGTTTGTCACGGGATTCTGGGAATATCACTCCGAGATATTCATTCCCAGACCATCCCATCTCTTGCAGTTGTTTGCAGTGGAACAAGCTCTACATTCTGCAAAGCTACGTATACCACATCCAGAGGTTCCCGGGCCGGTAGACTGGGATGCTCTTCTGACAGATTTGGCCAAAGGGTTGAGGATTGCCGAACATCACCTAGCGCAGGATGTCGTCGAGTACTACATTCAAAAACCCTCACAACAAGGGTCTGTCAGGGACGACAGACGCGAGAGAGGGGGGGGTGTTAGCAGCAGACAAGGGAGTCAAAGAAGATCTGGCAAGTAGGCCATCTAATTTTTCAAGACATCAAGGAGTTGAGCACACGAGAAGGAAGAGCAAGTAGGGAGCTCGAAGATATGTATGGCAGATCACTAGAAGAAATCCCTACAACAACAGTGATTTTTATCACTAACAATCATTGTAAATATCATTTCACCTTTTTGTAGCTCCATTTTGTGCAAGCCAAGGAGTCCTTGAGCTTGAGGAGCCTTAGAGGTAGTTGCGTATCAATTTTCATAATTTTTAGATCTCGTTTGAGCCCCCAAATAAGCCCTGGAACCTAATTTTTAACTAGGCCGGACACTAGGTCTGGACAGGGCCAAAAGCTAGTCAAAAACTATAAAAAGAGCTAGAGAGCTCATTTTGGGGGTTGGATTGTAATTGAAACGAACTTGTAAGAGCTTGTGAAAGTGATCTAAAGAACTCCATTGCTCCTCACTCTTTGTCTTACCGTGTGTGCGCGTGTGTGTGTATGTGTGTGCATGTTGGTGTGCTTCTCACTCACGCACTTGTGCTTCCACTTGCTCGAGGTCTTCATACCATCCTCACGTCTTCCCGGATTGACATTAAAGGAGGTGCTACTCATCACTGAGCTACACCACTAATCTGGCATTCATATTTGACGACATCTTCAAAAAGATTTCGGAATCAATTTCAAAAAATCCTGTAAAGAAAGCTTCTTCGAAAGTCTGCATATATACACTTGGCAAGAACATAATTCTAGAGTAATAAGCCATTATTGTTGGGCGGCTGGGCATAACTGATAGATCAAAAATGAGGATTTCCGTGCCCTGATTAATACCGATGAAGTTCAAAAAGGTGTAGGCCGCATGCTTGAATACCTTCAAAACGGTGAGGATCATGCTAAGTATCTTGTTTGTCATTTTTACAGCTAAGTCAGGTACCTTCGCATAATTCTGTAGCCAAAATTCTATGGTTTTTACCATATACTCCTCCGTTGGTAAGTAGTTATGTGGCGGGCTCGGAAGCATAGGATAATTGAGCCATTGCTTATTGATAGTGCCGCTTCTTTGCAAATCCAAAAATTCCCTGGTATCCCTTCTGCATGGTAATGGACAAAATGAAGGGTTTACCTGTAAAACATGTGGTGCCGCTTGCCAGTGCACTCGTAGTGTGGGATGTTTCTCCAAAAATTTTCGCCGCCACACAGGTTGCGCAGCTTCAAACTCTGTTTGAGTGTATGCGAATGTATCATGTTTGAAATTTAGCTGCTCATCTGGACTCTTTCTTGTAATCTTTATTATATAGCGTCTGGTCTTTTCTTTCAAGAGTCCATACGGAATATTGAATGGCTTCATGATTTTGTCCAGGTCTTTACCTTTGATCTTGGCCTCTTTCATGACTTTTACCACTTCATTTTCAAAATTTTCTGTCAATCGGGACACCACTAATGCCCGTTCCTTCTGACTTATTTCTACAGTATATGGCATTGGATGTTCATCATGTATATCGGCCAACTGCTCATGTAGTGGAGAATTATAGATCGGGTGAGATAGAGGACTTACCTCTACCTCGTCAGTAGGATTTTCCTTAGCCGGCACTACTGGTGTCCCGATCGGCTCTTTTTCTTTTATCTGAGTCTGTAAGTGTGCTATGCATTCCTCTTTATCTTTTACCTCTTGCATGGCTACTCTGAGCTTTTCTTGAGTGGCTAGCAATTCTTTACCAACATCAGCTACATTATCCATATTCTCACTGTAGCTCTGTATCAATTTGACGTTCACCTTTTGTAATTGATGCCTCAATTCATCTGTTTCGTTGTCGTAACGGCTCTTCCATTCCTCTATCTTTGCTTGTTCTTGCTTTAGCAGCTCTTCATATTTTGAGATTTGATCTCTCAATTCTTTTTCTTTGGTTTCTGTGGCTGCCTGTTGCTCAATTGGTTGGTCATATAATAAAGACTTCATCAATTCTTTATTTCTGTTGCGGAGGCTGTCGTTCTCTTCCATATACAACTTGAGTTGTTGTTCTAAGAGCATGCTTCTCATCTTCATTTTCTCTTTCTCAGCCTCGCTTGCATCGTGTAATCTTTGCAACTCTGTTAGTTGTGTATGCAGCTGTTGATTGTGAGTGGTGGATGCTTCATGTTGTAGCTTGTTTTCCAACACCTCAGTACTTTTGATTGCTAATTCTTTTTGCGCGGCAATCAATTGTGCCGATAGCTGCTCACTCATGATTTGAAACTGATTCTTTTCTCTTCGTGCTTGATCATAGTCGGCATCTATATCCATCATCTGTTGTTGAGTGTCCATGGCCGTTTGAATCATCTGTTTGACTAATGGTTTCAGTTGAGTGACATCCACATTAAGCCATGTTTTTGGTATGCTTGGTTCTTCTCCGGTATTATTATCTTTACCCTGTGCAATATGTAATGATTTGTCATGGGGCTGCCTAATCTGAAGCTGGATCCTTGGTTCAGCCCCCATGTCTTCTTTGTTTCCTTGAGGTGTGTCATCAGGCACCTCGATCACAGTCTGTTCTTGGTGTTGGAACTCCTTCGTTTCCTTATTCACTGGAGTTTGTTCTTCCTCTTTAATAGGTTGTTTTACCTGTGTAACACTGGTTGTATCTTCCTTGATGCTTATCTTTGTAGTGTCATTCAATTGAATGACATGCTCCGGTTCCACTGATTCTTCTATTCTTTTTTCCTCTTCTATGCGATTTTCTGGCGTCACTTCTACTTGGTCGAGCTCATTCCATTCATCCTCTTGTGTTTCTGTCCGTATATCAGTATCTAAGGTATCTTTGTCAGGACTGGATTCCGTGTTGGTACTAGAATCATCAATGCCCAGCTCTTTGTATCTTCCAGTTTGTTTTGGTGTTTTCTCTGGACTCCTTTGTGGCTTCTTCTGACTAGTTTGTCTATAATGATGGCCTTGAACGTTTAAATTTACCTGTCCTCGCATATATTGATGTGTTTCTTCGAGAGCCGCGGACAGATCTCTCTTTGTAATTGGCACTTGTGCCGTCGTGATCTTCGGTAAGAGATGAGATCTCTTTGATTGTGGTGTAGCTTGGGCTTCCTCCTCCCGTAAACGCTTCGTACCCCTCATGGGTTTTTGTGTGCTCGTTCCCGCTTCTTCAACCATAGCTACTGATTTCTTTTTCTTAGGGACTGTAGCTGATTTTGCATACTTGGCTAGCCCTTCTGAGGTTGGCATCTCTCTCAAACAATTCTTCATTTCTAGAGCTTCATATATCAATAAGGTTAATGCAGAACTTCCATTCAAGAACTTCTTCTGGCTCCATTTCTTTTGGGCTTCAAATAATCGTTCCTGGACATAGCTTGTCAAATTGATTTTGTTTCCTATTTGTCTCATAGCATGTGATAATAGTTGGACTACTATCTTCTGTGGAGCTATGTATCTGTGCATGCTGGGGAAACAAAAGTGTTGATGTACCAATCGCACAGCATCTTCTATGTCAATTCTGTTTACCTCCAAGAATGACCTCTTTTTTGGATCATGACATTCCTCTTTTACATTTGTACTTCCTGTTTGATTCCATCCAAAAGCTTTATTGATTAACTCATGTGTGAATTGGATGGTCTTCCAAGTCCCTACTTTATCCAATACACGTGCTTCTAGAACTGATATTTTTGTTGCAGCAGGTTGCATGGTATTCATGACTTGTGCACATCTCTGAAAATCTGGAACATATATAGGCAATTTGAGAAATGCCTCTAGGCCCACTTGTGTCCATACATCTTCAATATGAGGTAATCCTTGTATTATTGTCTTGAAATCTTGTAACATGATTGGAAAGTAGTGATCTGTATCCATTATCTTGATAGTTGCCATGAGGATGAGCTCTGCGACTGGTTGATCATCCTGAAACCAATGGCCTCTCACTCTTGTTATGGACTCGAGTGGGAAAAGCTGGACCTCTTCCTGTTGCGTAGTTTCAGAATCAGTAGACGCCATCTGCACTCAATATAGAGTATGAATTAGTCGCCATATATTATCAGAAATCCTCCTTTATTTGTTTGTCATCAGCTCGATATTGCACCGGGTGAATAGTGTCGTCCCTTTCCCGTGTGTGAGAGAAAGGTAATACCTGGATTTTTCACATTTTTATGTATTTTTATATTTTCATCTGAAAATGTAAACAGAACAGTTAGTTTATAGCCGAAGCGGTTATATATATATATATATATATATATATATATATATATATATATATATATATATATATATATATATATATATATATATATATATATATATATATATATATATATATATATATATATATATATATATATATATTTTTTTTTTTTGAAGTAATTTTCTTAGTATATGTACAAGTGCTCTCCTATTTCCCCGTGAGGACAATGTGCTTGACTATCCTGAAATAGAAGAAGGATGTGCCGAATGCTTGGCCTTGTAATGTGGCCCTATCATGCATACTTTGGGTCTCGAAGGCTCCATATGTGTGCAATTGGAAGTAGTTGGCGTATGCATTCCGTTCATTTTGTGTATCGGTATCCAAATTTGCTTCATTGTGCTGAACTTCGTTGTATGTTGCCCACTTCCACTGAAAGTGGCTCTTTTCTTCTTGTTGTAGGTCTGCTTGATCTGATTTGTAAATCGCAAGATGGTTCGGGTTGCCATTAAAGACTCCTTCTTTCTCCGGTAACTCCTTTTTTGTGGTTGTTTTGCCTGTGGACCATATTGGTTCTTCTTGTGCTGAGGATCATCATTTTGGTTTGGTTTCTTTGTAGCGCATGACTTAGGAATCCAGATTTGCGAACGATCCTGTTGAGCGGCTACTACTTTCTTTGGGATCCATATTGTAGCAATTCGTTGATGACTTCGTTGTTCCGACTGATTTGTTTTCCTATCTGATTGGTCGTTCTGATGTCGGCTGTGCTTTTGTCGTTGAAGATACTCCTCCACTTGATCTTTCTTTATCCACGCTTGGTTAGAGTATGGAATAGGGTATATTTTAATGGGTACGGATTTTGAATTACTCAGAGGATTAGTCTCTCTTATGCATGGTGCTTCGGTGAGGCGGGTTTCAGATAGATTGACACTCTCATGACTTGCTAGACTTGAACATGGTGTGCAAGCAGAATTCAATGTGTCCACATATATAGTACTCGGTGAAGGTGTCTCTATAGTGCTAGTGATCGTACATTCAGGACTTTGTTCATTAGAATGAACTGTTTGCTCCCTGCTCACAGATTTGATTGGTCGTTCGTCTAGTAGATTGAATACTTCACGATGTCCTATCCTAGCTGAGATATATCCTAACGCCAATTGAATGGTCACCTCGTATTCGTAAATCCAGTCTTGACCTAACACTACCTCCTCAAGTAAATCTTGATCATGACACACTAATAGCTTTTGTTCCATAGTGTTGTTGCCAAGATGCAGAAGTAAGGTAATCTCACCTATGCATTGAGTAATCGTTCCTCCTATTCCTATCAATTGGGCCATCGATGGGCGTACTGTCTCCTTGAGTTTTTGGGTCAAAGAAAGCTTGATACAGCTTACAGCAGCTCCTGTGTCGATGAGAGCATTCACCAAGTGGTACTCAGTTTTTCCTGCTCCCAAATTTAAATATGGTTGCGTTCTCTGAGATCCTAGGTTTTGAGTGGCTCTAACATTAGCCATCGGGATGAGTTCTTCTCCTAGTCGATATCTCTCATTTCGTTCTCTCATCCACTCCTTCCGTTTCTTTATTCTTTCCAATGCTTCCTGTCTCGCTTCTTCTCGTATCCTTTCCTCTTCTATACGTCTATTCTTGCCTTTGATTAATCGAGACATTGTGTCTTCGGTCAATGGTTCTAGATATTTTTTTACTCTACATCCGCTGATATAGTTTGGTAATACATCTCCATCTAGGGTTGCTAAGTTGATGGCTCCACTTGTAGATATACGATTAATGATTAAGGGGCCATATCCTCTCTTCTGCAACTTCTTAGCATGTTGTTTCAAGGTATATACCAAAACTAAATCTCCTTCTTTCAAATTTTTCTCCTTAATGTGCGCATCAAAATAGGATTTCTGTCGTCGTTTAGCAGCATAAATGCCTGCTACTGCTTGTAACCTAGTTTCGTGAAGCTTTTCTATTTGATCCAATTGAGCTGATAGTTCATGTCCTGTCCACTCATAGGTAGTTGCTACTCTCAGAGTGGGAATTAAGAAATCAATTGGCAAAATAGCATTTTGTCCATACACTAAGTTAAAAGGAGTAGTGCCTATGGCGGTTTTATAGGCTACTCGAAATGCCCATAAAGCATGATGTAACTGCTTATCCCAATCTGATCTACCATTGTCAACAATTTTGGTGAGAACTGTACACAAGATTTTATTAGAACTTTCGGCTTGTCCATTGGCTTGCGGGTGATAAGGAGCTGATTTCTTATGAATTACCAAGAATTCATTCAATAAAGCTTCTATCACTTCATTCACAAAGTGCGTACCTCTATCACTCACAATTTCTATAGGTAGTCCAAATCTAGTGAAAATGTTCTCAAACAGAAACTTGGCCGTGGTTCTTGCGTCATTTTTCTTGGTTGCTTTTGCTTCAACCCATTTGGTCAGATAGTCTGTGGCTACAATTATATATTCGGCATGGGATCCTTTCGCTGGTGGGCTAATAGGTCCTATGAAGTCTATTCCCCATTTCGTGAAAGCTCTAGCACTCATCATGGGTCTAAGTGGCATTTCATCTCTTTTAATTGGATATTTCGTTCGTTGACAAGTATCACATCGTTGCACATATGTTACGGCATCTTGGTGTAGAGTTGGCCACCACATTCCAGCAAAGAGGATCATTTTTGCTGTTTTATCTGCAGAGAAGTGCCCTCCTGCAGCTCCTGTATGAGCCATCTCTAAAACAGAAAGATACTCTTCTTCGTGAATGCACATTCGTAATTGGTTATCTTTCCCTCGTTTAAAGAGTTGTTTTCCTATAATGGCATAATCCTTACTTTGTTCTTCAAGTGCACGTTTCCTCGCTGAAGTAGCTCCGTCTGGGTATTCTTGAGTTTTCAAGAACTTTACCAGAGGCATGCTCCATCTTGGTGCTATGGTGGAATAGCATAAGGTAGAGTTCTCTTCTGGGATTTGTTCTTGACAGGTCTGACAGGTTGACACATAGTTATGTGCATCTCTTTGCATGGTTGGCCAATATATGCCAAATCTCTTGAGAGTTTGCCACGTTCCATTTGCATTCAAATGAGTTTTCCATTGGTTTATGTGAGCTTTCTGAAGCCACATTTCTTGTTCCTCTTCTTCCACACATCTCATTAATAATCCACTTGAATCTTGGTGATACAGGCTTCCCGCAATGATGTGAAGGTTTTTAGTCTTCCATAGGTCTTGGGTTTGGTTTGGCGTGATCCCATCTTTTGGTCCATGAGTAAGTATAGGGATCAACTTTTCTGCCCATTGAGGACATACTTCCAGGTTAAAAAGGTACGTATCAGGCAGATCATCTGGTACTCCTATGGGTGGTTCTCCATGGGTCATTCGTGATAAGTGGTCTGCTCTTATGTGGGTATTTCCTTTCTTGACTACTACTTCAAAATCAAATTCCATTAGCAATAAAAACCATCGTACTAGTCTTCCAGTATTACAAGGCTTGTTGACTAAGTACAATAGGGCTTGATGATCAATGAAGAATTTGAATTTGTTTGCCAACAGGTAATGTCTAAACTTTTTAACTGCGTACACCATCCCTAGGCCTTCTCTCTCCGTGGTAGTATAATTGCGTTCTGCTTGATTTAACTGTCTACTAGCATAGGCTATAGGGTGGTCTAATTTTCCTATGTCAGCAGGTTGAGCTAAGATGCAACCAATGGCAAACTTGGATGCATCCACATGAATGTGAAACGGCTTATTCCAGTTAGGGACTCGAAGGATTGGTGCTGAACTCAATCGCTTCTTTAACTCATTGAAGGCTCTCTCGCATTCTTCGGTCCAATTAAATAGAGTCAATAATGCATAAAGAGGTCTAGCAATTATGGCGTACATATGTATAAATCTTCGATAGTATCCACAATGTCCCATAAATGCTTGAACTTCCTTAGCCGTCTTAGGTCTTGGTAAATCCAGAATTACTTTAATTTTGTCTTCATCAGTTGAGATTCCGTTTTTAGAGACAATATGTCCTAATATTTTCCCTTGTCTAACCATGAAGACACATTTTTCAGGGTTAAGGCATACTCGATATTGTCGACATTTAGCAAAGATCTTTTCTAGCTCAGGGATGTGCTCCGATCGTATAGCTGAATAAGTACAAAGATCATCCACATATACCTCCATACTTTTTCTCAGAAATTCCTTGAACACATGACACATCAATCTTTGGAAGGTAGCTGGAGCATTCGTTAAACCAAAAGGCATGACTCTAAAGGCGTATACTCCCCATTCAGTTGCGAAAGCTGTTTTATGTTGGTCCTCAGGAGCAATGGCTACCTGATTATACCCTGAAAAGCCATCCAGAAAGCTATAAACTTCCTTCCCTGCTACTCTTTCCAAGAGATGATCTGTGATTGGTAAAGGGTAACTATCCCTTATTGTCGCGGCATTTACTTTCTTCAAATTGATGCACACTCTTAACTTTCCATTTTTTTTCGGTACTACCACCAAAGGTGACACCCATTCCGTGTGCTCAATTTCGTATATAAATCCAGCATCTAGTAATTTGTCTATTTCTTCCTTTATTTTTGCTGAATACACATCATTGTAAGTATATGGTCTTTGTTTAGAAGGTTTAGCTTCGGATGTCATGGGGATTCTATGCGCACATATAGAAGGGTCGACTCCTTTCAAGTCCTTGTAGGTCCAAGCAAAGACATCCCGATATTCTCTTATGAGACGAATTAACTCCTGTTCTTCCTCTAACGAAACATCTTGTCCTATGAATGTACATCGTTCTTCTCCTTCTTCTACGGTTACTACTATCTTCTTGGTTTGTTCCTTATTATCATATGCTATTCCCGGCTGTGCCTCTCTTTTAGGCATTTGAATAGCCATTTTCCTCTCCTCCACTTCATATTTTTTAAAGTGAGCTGGCACCTCAAATTGGTCTTGGAGTTTATTTTCTTCATCTTCTGTTTCTCTTTCAAGTTCTAATTCCCCCTTCTGTGTGAGTTCCTGGTGTTTTTCCTTGGCTGTAATATTTATGTTGGTGGTACTATTCCCTAGATCCATTGGTTCGGGCTCCATTTCAATGCTCTCGTAGTCCTCCTTCCAGTCTTTCTCGATCACTTCACCTTCTTCAGCTTCCTGAAGGACTACCACATACAGGCTCACATCATAACCCTCCTCATCGATGCATTCGTTCATGGTCACTACTTCTTCGTTTACACAAACATCGAGGGTCGCTAAAATTTCCATCCAACCGTGTGGTTCAAATTCTTCATCCGGAAATACTTGTGGCATGTAAGCTGGATCTTGTACAGACCTAGTTATTCCTTGTTTCTGCTACCATCCTTTTCTTCTCTCCTCTTCCTTCTTTGCAGTTTGGCATATCCATAAATGAGTGTCCTCGTTCATCCAAGATTGATCACTAGAACCTATGCTATGAATTGATTGATCGTCTTCCTCCTTATGAATTTGATTCCATTGTAGAGGTGGAACATCTTGATAAGTGTACGTATGTAGGTTAATTCTAGTGGTGGTTCCTTCATGTTGTAGGTATACCGCGTCTTTTCCCCAATCCTGTACAACCTTTAACTGTCTCATGAAAGGCCTTCCCAGAATCATTTCATAATTGCTTGGCCTTTCGAAGTGACATATTGCTAAAGTGTGTTCGAATTCCACTCCACACGTAGTGAAGACTACTCGCTCCAACAATCCTAAGGGTCTCTCCGTATGTCCATCTGCCATTTGTATTTTCATGCGTGTCGGTCTTAATGCTGGTTTTCCCCATTTCTCCAAATTTCTTTGGTAGCAATACCTACTCCAGCTCCTGAATCTAATATGGCTTTGGTTGTATAACCCCTAAAGGTAATTGGAAGGCAGGTGTTTCCTTCATCTCCCTCACTAAAGTCTCCTACCTTGTCCACTGGAATTCTCACCGTGTTTACTTCGTCTGCTATCTCTTTCTTTTCCTCCTTGACTTCCCATTGATCGATTAATTTTTCCTTCAAATGTGGTTTTATCTTTAACAGTTCTTCGAATGTTAGGGTACAAGGGATTTTTACCTCCCTAAGGCGTTGTATGATCTCAGATGTTTGAACTGATGGGTCCGTTTCTCGTTTCCTTATTGAGGGAATGCGATATAGTTCTGAATTGTGTTCGTACTCCCCTGTGTAATTGGGTAGTTCCTTTACATCTTCTTCTCCTTGGTTACTTGCATCCATCGGTAAAATTTCTTCTGAATTTAGTTCAGGTATTGAACCCTCTATTTCATCTCTTGCTTCTAGTTCTTCAAAGGGTGGTTCAATTCCTTCCACTTTCTTCCATTTGTCCTCTTGAACTCGTTCCCATAGATCTTTAGTCCATTCTCCTTCTACCTCGGGAACTATGGATCCTTCCTTTCTCTCATCACCCCGTTCGTCATGCTGTGTTCTACTTACTTCAAGCTTTTCATGAGTGTTTACACACTCTTGGAACTCTCCTTCAGAAATTCGGGTCTTGGGTAAAGGCGATGTAGGTTTTTCTAAGGTCTGTTGTGCAACTTCTATCAATCTTTTGCAGATCTCCAGTCTTTCCTTTTCTAAGTCGCCTCTTGGATATTCTCTCTCGTGTTGTTCTATGGTAGGTCCTGCTCTTATTCGTGCCTTGTATGCCTGAATCCACATGGCTAATTCTTCAGGCATAGGATCTGCTAACACTGATCCTACCTCCTCTTTTCTGTACTGTTCATTTTTAATTTCCTCTTCCCTCTTTGGTTCTTCCTTTGGTTTTTGTTTGTTCTCCTCCTTTTCCTTCTTTTGTAATAACTTCTTTTCTTTTATCCTATCTCTTCGGTGCTTCCATCTTTGGGACCTTTTACTTGCGATACTTTTCTCCGGCTCTTCTGAGTCTTCAACTCTTTGAGGGGTGGGTGTGTCCCTCTCCTTGTCGCTTTGATTATTCTCATCCGTTTTATCAGGGTTCTCTCTGGCTTTAGCTCTCGTTATTGCTTTCAATGGTACTGTGTACTCTTTATCACTCCCTGATGATTCAATCACTTCTATTACGTTGATTTGCACGCTAGATGTAACCTTGTTAGGATTCTTGGGGCAGTCTCTGAAAAGGTGTTCCTTACCACAATCACTACAGTAACCTTCCCAGATTCTTTGTGGTGGTGGTGGATTTGGCAATGTGCATTCTCTGATATAGTGATCACCTCCACATCTATAGCATGGTCCTCTAGGTACAGGCGGTCTGTTCATGGGTCGGGGTGGTATAGTTGCTCTAGGAGCTGTGTACATTAATGACACATAGTCCTGCTCATATCCGTATGAACTATCTGGTACTTCCATGCCATAAGCATATGGTTCATATAGCTGTCCATATTCCATCATTGAGCTTTCATGATTAGGATATGTTCCTTGACTAGGTTCATAAAACAAGTCATATGGTTCATTGCTGGTCAAAGGTGTGGCTGGGACTATAGCTCTCTCTAGGTTTTCTTCAGGTTGGGCAATTTTGACTGGAACAACGTTCTGAGGATGGGGCGGTTGTTGTCCTAGTACTGGCTGTGGTTGGGTGTATCCCTGATAGGCACATGGTCGTGGCACTGGTGCTTGCGGCTGATAAGTAGGATATCTAACGGCTTCACCTCCCTGATCTCTCTGAGGGTATCCGAACGGTCTCATGTATTGCTGTGCAGGTCTCACTTGCCTATTGTAGGGACAATTTTCTGTGCTGTGATTTGTGTATTTTTGTTCTATACTGCAAAATTGTAGAGGTCCTGGGACAGTGGGTCTATTATAAGCATAAGCCGATGGTGGGACTACACCCCTAGTACACAAGTGAGAAAGATGATCACCTCCGCAGTGCATACACCTTCTGAGCATGGGAACTCTCATTGGGAGGTAGTTCCTCTGTCCTTGAACGTTCAACTTTTTAGCTAACAAATCGGCTATTTCCTCTACATTGTTTTTAGGTATGGATGCGTTACTGGTCGAATTTTCGCTTTTCGAGCTTCCTTGAGGTATTTTCAGATCCTCTGCAAGATTATCTTCTAAATCTATGCATTCCTTCATGCATTCTTGCAAGGTCTGAACCCTTTTCACATACACTAACGATCTTAAGGATCCGTTCAATAATCCCTCCAAAAACAATGACACCATTTTATTTTGTGTCGGCCTCTCTTCCACTGGGCATCTGTCTACGTATTGCTTGAATCTTCTGGCAGCCAATCTCACTGACTCGATAGGGGCTTGTTTGAAGCTATGGATTAATGATGAAGAATTGTTTTTGATTCCTGATTTAGTAAATTCTTCAATCATTTCTTGATATACCTGCTCCATGTTCTGAAAAGTATTAGGGTCCAATGGCTGAAACCACGCTAATGCAGTGTCTGACAATGTGAGACCAAAGGACTCATATTGAATCAAAAAGTCTTCTATCTGTTCGGCTCTGATTACTTGTTTAAATTCAGCTATATGATTGTAAGGTTCACTAGAGCCATCATAGTGATTTCTCATGCATTTAGCAACTTGGATTGGCCTTAACCTTCTTCCTACCTCGGGTGGTCTAGGCATTACTGGGAAAATTGGTCTTCCTATTGGTATGCCCGGTCCTCTTACTACCGGAGGTCTGACTGGAGCATGAGTTCCATGTCTGGGGTCAATAGTTGGTTGAGGTCCGTAGTTAGGGTTATTTGCAGGCATAGCAAACTGTACATGTGGTCTAACTGGTATTTGTGTTTGTTGTGTTTGTTGTGTTTGGCCCGATTGCTGGTATGAATCATTATGGGATGTTCCAAGTGGATGTCTTGAAGTAGTGGCTTGGTCCCTAGGGGGAAACACTGGGATATTCTGATATTTCAACTCAGCTCTTTCTGCTTCTGTTAAGGGCCAATATCTTCTCTGATTCTTGTCCAAATATGTGATGATGGTGGAGAAATCAGGATCTTGCAACTCGTAGATGGTGACTGGGTTAGGAGCAGCTTCCCAAATAGAAGAATGTGCTCTAAGGAGATGCTCCATCCCATTGATCAAATATACATCCATTAAGGTGTCATCTTGGGGAATCAGATCTCCTCTCCATATTCTTGCAACTGTAGACCTTCCTCTAGGTGTAGTTACTTGCTCCTCATTCCCTCCTCCATTCAAGTTTGAATCATTATTTTCTTCACCAATTTCATTAATGTTTTCTGGGTGTTCTGTGACAACATATTGAATGTCTCTTTTGTCCATGTAGAATCCTCCTACGTACTTGACTGCTGGTCTAGGCACTATGTAAGCTTCTGAAGCTTTCCTTAACCTGGCCACTGATCTGTTTAGACCATCCACATAAATAGGGATCTCATTTTGGTTGGTGTTCACATACTCCAAAGAGGTCCTGTACTCTCCCTCAATGATTGACATCATGCCAATCATGGGTACTGTGTTCTGCATGTCTTCTGAAGCCATGGGAATTTCTTCCTCTGACTCAGTGGATGTCTCTGAGTAATGTGAATGGTTACCTGGCTCTGCTACACTACCTACAGAAGAGATTACACTTCTTCGGCTTCCTAGGGTTCTTCCGGATCTTAGGTTCATCCACCTCACAGCTGAGGTCAGTCTTTTCTAACCTCCTAGCCTCTGAGATTCTTCACCAAAGGTCAGGGTTTCTAGAAGACTTTGCTAAGGAAAGGTCTGAAAAAGAATTTCCTCCAAATCACGATACTTGACTCCCAAATCTCACGATACACGATCTCTGGCTAAAACGATCTCTGATCTGAAACGATACACAATAGTGATCAGATATCGCGATCTCTGAAGACCAGACGATACACGATATCTCACAAAACGATACCTCAGAAACGATCTCTCGCAGACGATCGCTGACAAAACGATACACGATACTTGTTAGGTATCGGGATCGCTAAACCAAACGATCTCTAGGCCAAACGATACACGATACTTGGTGAGTATCGCGATCTCTGAGACGCGATACACGATACTTGACCCAAACGATACTTCACCAACGATCGACGATACTTGATCAAAACGATACTTCAGAGAAACGATACTTGGCACACACGATACACGATACTTGGACTAGCAAGCGATACACGATACTTCGGCTCAAACGATACTTGACCCAAACGATCGCTCACAACACGATACACGATACTTGTTAGGTATCGCGATCTTTGACGAAACGATACTTCTCAAGTATCGCGACCAGCACGAAACGATACACGATCAACGATACACGATAGACGATCGCTGGGAAAACGATCTCTGACCAGGTATCGCGATCGGTATGAAACGATACACGATTGATGGGAAATATCGCGATACTCGACCACAGGAGCAAAACGATACTTGATAAGTATCGCGATACTCAACCGCGGGAGCAAAACGATACTTGACCCTTAGACAATTTTGAAAGATGTTTTTGAAGTTTTGTTTTGGTGCCCTTGACCTCTTATCTTCTCTCTCCTCTCCTTACTCTCTGTATCAAACAAAACACCTCTTTTACCCCCTGGACATCTCAGACGATACTTGACGCAGATCGTTTTACACTGATAAGGAAATATTTGAGTGATCAAAAAGATTTAGCTACTGAGTGGCTCACCTTTGATGCTCTTTCTCACTCTTCTAACACCTTTTCTAGCTCAAAGACACTCCACAAGCTCAGAAACGATACTCGGCAGCTCGCGATACTTGACAGCTCCTCCACGATACTTGCTCAGAAACAAGTGATTTTCAAAATGACTCTTTTTGGCTTTTATACTTAATTTTTCCTATCTACTGAAAATGAAACAACAATACAAGAAGTGAAAGCTACTCTAATCTACTCCCTCACTATTCCTACTCTTCTCCTACTACTCACTTCCCTAAACTAACAACTCACTACACACACTCCAAGAATGAGAAGTAGCAAGTGCGGCTGAAAATGACTTACCAAAGAAGAGAAAATTTCCACTCCTCCACTTACTTCAATGCAAAAAAGCTACTTACCATCACACGAATACCTCGGTTTGATTCCTCATTCCCCGGCAACGGCGCCAAAAAGTGTGTTGACCTAAGCATCAACTTAGGGACTTGCAGAGAAAGAGACTATACCTCAATCCCCTCACAAGTGCATATAGTGGGGATACACGCTTTTAATTATCAATCCAAAGAGTACACAAACCTAGCCGAGTGTATGAGGACATGCAATCATGTAATGATCAATGAAAATGAACTACTCAAAGAGTGTAAATAAGGCAAAGACTTATCCAAACAAGCTCCAACTGTTGGTCCAGGCGAAACGATACTTGGTGCAGCAACCGTCAGTATTTTGGACTTTTCTCCCAGCTCCGAGCTCCAAATATAGCGAATAACATATGCGTTTCGAAGCTCTCGAGAAGACGCATCCAATGGCAGTGGTTTCACTCAATTCTGACGCTCCTACGTCAAGTTATGGTCAAAATACTGAGTCGCGGGAATACTTTCCTACACTTCAGCACTTCCTACAAGTCGCACACACCTTCCCTACAGCAAACAATAACTCTCATGGATAGACAACACTCAAACACACTCTTTCCAAGCAATACACATGCATACAAGCTCACGAAGAAGAAGATATGGAGTGAAGAAGACACAAATTCGAATTTCTGTGCTCTCTATTCTCACAATGGCAAAAAGTTCTTTACAAAGAGTCACATTTGACTTATATACTAGTGCCCTAAAAATGGTCCTTTCACACAAGAGACCGGCACTTTATTCACTAAAAGACTAATTTCTCTACTAATTTACATGGGTAAGCTTCTAATCTTCTGTGGGGATGCATCTAGAGGACTCCTCTAGTGCCTTTACAACGGAAAATATATTACAAGAATGATTATGATACAAAAATATGATGTCCACATCGGAAAAATTTTGGGGCCCGTCTTTTTTCTGCTTTGTACTTCTTTAGCTCTGCAACAGCAGGTGTTCAAAATCAAGTGAGGAGCTAGCTCAGCATTTTCTTTCAATATATCCACCTAAGTTTGATGGTTTGGTAACTGCTTTTAATACTCAAATCAGACCTCAACCACTAATGTTTGAAGAATTTAGTGCCTTACTCATGGAGGAGGAGTTGCGGCTCAAGGCAAGGAGTGGTGGTAGCAAAGGAGATGTTGCATTCATAGCAAATACCAAAGGAGGCAAAGCAGACTCTTCAAAAGATGGAGACAAAAAGAAGAAGAACAAAAAGAAGTTCAAGGGAGAGTGTTTCCACTGCAAGAAGAAAGGACACATAATACAAGATTATCACATGAAGAAGGTAGAAGAGAAGAGTGGCTCTTCAAAAGGTGGCAAGTGCAAGGAGTCTACCAACACACCAAAAACAAAGCTTGATTTATTTGTTATGATAGATGAGGTATGGTCCTTGGCTGAAGATTATGAATGGAAGACTCATGGGTGTTGGACAATGGTGCATCCCATCACATGATGAGCAGAAAAGACCTTTAGAGTTCTATACAACCTCTAAAGGAACTCATCACAATAAAGGTAGGGAACAATGCAAGATGTCTTGCATAGGGCGAAGGTATGATTTCTTTCATTAGCTCTAATGGCGATGTCAAAAAGCTTTCAAATGTGTTGTATGTTCCACAAAACAAACAAAATCTACTTTGACTAGCTTCTATAATTGATCAAGGTCATCAAGTATCTTTCAATAAGACAGGAGCTAACATTCTTGGGATTGGCATAAGGAGGAACAACCTATGTGAGTTGCATGCTCTTTAGCCACTACAAATGTGGGCACAAGTAAGCTATGGCATGAGAGATTGGGCCACATTGGATACGCTAAACTGAAGGAGATCCATTACAGGGGTATGGTTGCACACCTACCATCCATTGTAGAAATGAAGGAACCATGTGAAGATTGCATGATGGGCAAGCAATTGAGGAAGGAATTTCCACAAGAAAGGAAGAACAGAGCAAGATATCCTCTAGAGCTGGTGCACGCTGACTTGTGAAAAAAAATGCCTGCACAGGCCTTGGGTGGATCATCCTACTTCATGTTACTTGTCGATGACTATAACAAGAAGAGTGGGTGTACTTCCTTCGTGATAAGGCTCAAGATTTTGGTAAGTTGAAAGAATGGCTTTAACTTGTTGAAACTAAAACAAGGAAGAAGATGAAGAAATTTAGGATAGATACTGGTGGTGAGTTCACATGAACAGAGTTTGAAGATTTTTGCAAGAGTAAAGGAATCAAACATCAAGTCACA
Organism: Ceratopteris richardii; assembly: GCA_020310875.1. NCBI lineage: Eukaryota > Viridiplantae > Streptophyta > Polypodiopsida > Polypodiales > Pteridaceae > Ceratopteris > Ceratopteris richardii. The sequence continues at coordinate 22,846,040 of CM035413.1, forward strand.
CTGGCACATAGTCCTCAACAGAATGGTGTTGCACAATGTCGGAATCAAACCATCTTGAATCCAAGCTACACCAAGGCACTATTGTTTACATCTTGAATCGAAGCTACACCAAGGAAGTTGATGATGTGGTGTTTAAGGAGGAGAAACCACATGTAGTGGAGGAGGAAAAGAGAGCTATCACTTTATCATCAAGCAAAGGGGAAATCCACTATGAACCTAGCCCAAGAGCTATCCCTTCTATACAATAGAAGGAAGCATCATCTTCACATGATGAGTCTGAAAGTCACCAACCTATCATCACGCAAGTGGAAAAGGCATTGCCATGTTGGGTAAGGCAACTCAATGATTCTGCAAACCCCATCCGACAGTCACTAGAAGAGGTTGTAGATGGACCGAAGTGATCACAGAGAATAGAGGAACAGAGACGAATATGCACCCATATTGTAAACATAGCCCTGATGGCTGATCTCATTCAAGAAGAAGCAAATGAACCAACCCCTATGGAAGAGGCACTCCACGATCGGAATTGGAGGGCTGTAATGCAAATAGAATAGAACAATATCATGAAAAATAGAACTTGGGAGCTAGTGGATCGACCCCCTATGTGTAAAGTCATTGGCACCAATGTTGGAGAATTCTTCTCCTATTCGCAGTGGAAAGTGTAGAAGACCTTCTCAGGATCAAGACTTTTAGCAATAACTGAACCTTGAAATGAAAACTGGTTTAAAAATGCAATGAACTTGAAACTTTGGTCACTCACACTTGAGAATGGACCCCCCGTTATTTTTTAGGGTCAAAAGTGTACTCTTTTTGACCCCAAATTCAAAATCCATGTGTGTTTTGAGTTGAAAAAATGGCTTTTTTAAAAAATACTCAGAAAAGAGTTATTTCCCTCCTAAAACTCATATTTTCATTACCAGGTTCCAAAAAGTCATCTTTTCCCACTACTTTCACTCTGTGGCACACAATTGAAGCTCTTGTTTCTACATTCCAACCTACCTGCATCTCCTATCTTGAATTACTATTATAATTTGAAGACCTTTAGCTTCAATGGAAACATCTAAAGCTTCCAAGTGATCGAAAGATGAAATCCTCACATTAAGATGTCACAATATCAAAGCTACATATGGAAAATGGCTATCACATGAGTAATCCAAAGGTGCATGGGTGTACATGCAACCCTCTAGAGTTGGGCGACATCGAGTTAGAGATCATGGAAAATTGGATCTTCATTGGAAGGGAAAGTTACTTGGCTTCAAAAAGCACAGAGACAATGGGATGGTTGCTATTGTACAACATGTTTTTACAATGGCAACTATGAAACTTGAAAACTCTATTAGAATAAGATATCCTATGAATTGTAAGTATTACTCTACAATATTGTATGTTTTATAGTGTTGAATATATTTCTGAACTATTAGGTATGATTTTGTTTGTTTCATATATATTTCCTTCTACTTTGGTGGAAGAGCAACCATGTCATAGTCTTACGGGTACTTTCCATGCATTGCATGTAGATGTTTGTGCAGTAGTCTTTCTAGAAATATCTCCTACTCAACTTTACCATCATAGAGTCTCCTTTTACACACATAGATATGTTGTACCCTCTACAATGAATGGTTTTGGATACTGTTTGAAATTCACAAAAGTGTCTAGATCTGTAGGTTTGCACTAGTCTTTTCCCATCCATTGTTTTGTATATTTATTCCAAGGATTCTCATTCCAAGAGACTTCCACCATGTTCATGTGTAAAGATATAACATATGAGCATGTCGAAAGTCTTCTTGGTGAAAATTGGTTTGATAGAAGGAATTGCAAAAGGTGATAAATATCTTTGTAAAATAGGTGGAATAGGTATAGGATTTTGATATTTGAAAAAACGTACTTCATCATACATTAGATTCTACTATGATAGTTGGATGTGAAAACTTGGCGAATGGATACCATTTCAAAGTTCAGAGGGATCTCTACATTCATTTGAAATAAAGGTTAGATTTCGCAACAATGAAACAGAAACTATTTTAGTGAATCATCATTGGACCTTGGCTAATATGAGAGAACACTTGGTGATTATGGGGTTTGAAGAACTAACTCAATCCAAATTCAAAATACAAGGACATAAGGTGAGAAATGTTTTGTGCTTTTGTTAAAGTAATCTTTTCATTATTGCTTGTTTTAGTTTTATAACTTCAATTTCTTGCAAATTGATTACAAGTGGGAAGAAGATTGGAATACAAAATGAAAGTCCTTGTAGATTGGAGCAAAGAAGGAACACAAATCTCATTGTCATAGTTCTTTTGCAACCTGATAATGTCACTTTTTGGGTCCTAGTCATTGTATCTCATGGTTTTTGCACTTTCATGAAACGTGTAAAAAGTAGGACAAAAAATTCATGTTAGATATTGTATATACCTTCTTATTTGCAATGGTAATTTCAAAACTTTTGGAATGTCAAAAGTCTATGTTCACTATTTTGAAATGTGGTTGGTCATGTTTTTTGTTGTGTTATGTTTAAACATTTGCTTTGATGCAAAAAAAATCATATCCTTTGGTGTTCTATGCATTATTTTGTCATTAGAAACACATTTTTTGAACTTTCACTATTTTATTATGTACTTTTTTGATCGAGTCACTTCAAAAACTTGAAACTGCTATAAAAATGGGTTCTATGTGCTCGTTTCTCACATTTGCACTCACAAAGAGCTAGAAAGTGCAAACCAGCCAATAGAATTCTCGCATGCAAGCAATGGCTACTAGCACTTCCACTCCCATCAAATCTCCTCAAGATCTATTCATGGAGTTTTTGGATACTACATACTACAATAGTCATACGGATTTGTATGACCTAGTCTGTAGAGTCCCTAATCTTGAAGGGACACTAGCCATGAACTCTGATGTGCTCGAGGAGATTATAGATTTTCTGGAATTCTATATATTAAGATACACTATAGATATTCTAGCATATAAGTGTAAATGGGTCCCCTGTGACCTACTTTTATACATTCATAAAGGAGATGAGGCCTTTGTGAAGCGCTTAACGCATTTCATGGCTATTGTTGAGGATGCAGGGCACCTGTTAGATGACACAATGCCCTTTATTAGACAATTAAATAAGAAGAGGAAGATGGGAAGAAAATATCTCTCCTATATTGCAAAAACAATATTTTTTTGTCAATGAGGAGCTCAAACCTAGACCTGTGGACCTACCCCATATTGTCACTGGGGGTTTTGTAGATGACAAAAAGGAACCGCAGACAGAAGCTCTCAACTTATTAGAGGAGAGTCAAAAAATTTGCAGACAATTTCCACAAGAGGTAGTGGAAAAATTGAAGGAAGCCAGTAGTGCACAAAATAGTTTACCCTCCAACTTAGAGCTTGTGGAACCCACTCCACCAGAGATAGAGATGGAAATGTTTTTAGTGGTACTTTTCACTAGAGAATAATTTTTTGTTCTTGCATGATATTGAGAAGGCATTCGGTCTACTCCTCAACGAATGCCTAAGTATTTTTGCTCGACCTAGGATGTTCGCATGGACAACACTTCTGATAGAATTGAAAAGACAACCATTCCATTTGGTGATACAGTTGCAGACACCATTGCATTTGTGTGTGAAGAGATTTTGAGTGATGTCAATCAAAATGCCACTGAAGAAGATCGACCGCAGCAAGGGGAAGAATTTTGGAGAAGAAGATTCCAACATCCTCTGTTGTGGAGCAAAGTGGCATGGCTCACTCTTCCATTCCACTAGATGCAATGGGAAGAGGAGAGGATGAAGATAGGCTTCAAGATGTAAGTATCTAATGAAATTTATGATTGAGTTTGTCTCATATTCATACAAGATGTAAGTATCTAATGCATTTTATGATTGTGTATGTGTAGGATGCAATTGAAGTTGATAAATTTGTAGCAAGGAGTGGTCCTGATCGTGTTGCCCATGGTAGTGGCTCTTCATTGGCACAATACATTGGGAAATCACCAAAGGAGTTATAATCCACAAGGACTTTTCCCCTCAAGGACACTTCATGACTTGGTGTCTGAAGGACTTGAGCAAACTTTTGTGCCTATCTACAATAATGCAAGGGATGAACTGTGTAATTTTGGTTAGGAAGTCCTTTTCTCTTACTAACCTAGGAGTTAACTTTACAGGAAAAATATTAGGTCAAATATGATTAACAGACCCCCATTTTGGATTGACAGACCCCCATTTAATATCCCAATCAGTTTTGACTTACCAATTGCCACTATCTCTATTGGTGAGAGGGTTTGCATGAGTTGCACCCTATCTAAGGCAAACCATATGCTCCAACGTGCATGGCATATAGTTTAATGGCCTAGAAATGCAAAATAAAGGCATTTCTATGGCAAGCCATTTTTTTGTATTTCTAGGACATTGCATGCACTATGGGCAATATATTGAAAGCCTATGTACATCAATTATAACCTGAACTTGTTGAAGTGTGGGAGAATCTTTTGATGTGCAATGATTAGAGAATATTTAGACTCCGTTGGGTGCATGTAAACATGCATCAATTTATAAGTAGATTTGAGTTTTCATCAAGCTTGTTGCTCTATTGGTTAGAGGGTTTGCATGAATTTCATCCTACCTTAGGCATACCATATGCTCCAATGTGCTTGGCATATGGTTAAATGAGCTAGAATAGCATAAAAAAGGCCTACCACAGAAACGTGGGATTCGGCCCTGCAAAACATTTGCAGGGCCAAATCTTGTGTTTCTATGGCAGGCCTGTTTTATGTATTCTCAGCCCATTGCAAGCAATATAATCACCAAATAAACACCCCATGTACATGAAATATTTCCTTAACTTGATAAAATGTATCGAAGACTAGGATACTCATTTGCAATGACTTCAAAGCCACTTTTAGATACATAGGAGAAATAAACTTCAAAACATGTACATTAAGCGACAAACATTGGGGAGAGCAAATATAATAAGAAGAAGATTATTTTAATCATTCAAGATATACAAAAAGTTCTCCAAAAAAGAGATTACAAATGTTAACGATTATTCCCTCTAATCCTTCTGGCTAGTTGCATATCTTTAGGCTATATTGCCACTCTCTTTGCATGGATAGCACACATGTTAGAGTCCTCCAACATTGGGATAAGATACGCCTCTGTAGCTTCTTGGAGGGCTTCAATGGCTATCCCTTGGATACAAAGTCCAGCACAATAGCTTTGGATCTCTTCCTTCACAACTCTTGGAAATGACCTTCATGGAATAAGAAGCTCCAGAGACTTTTGATAATGTCGAATATCTACAAAGGATCTAGTTTGCATTTTGTGCCTTTGTGGTGCTCTTGCATTTGGAGAGATGTTGGGTTGTGGTCATTGTGGTCTATGATGTGGTTGATAGTTCTTCTTTCTTCTTGGAGTAAGCCTAGATGGTCCTGCCTCATCATTTACCTGATTTTCCTGACTTTGCTCTCTTTCTTCATCGGTTGGTCTTTATCCTTGTCCTGTGGGGAGTGTCTTGCCTCCTTGTGTTACTCGATGGTTCACGGGGATATGATTATGGGTCCATGGTGGCTCATTAACACTTTCTTCATCTGAGGAACCCTCTCAATTTGATGTTGTCTCCAATACAACTTGTCTCCATCCTTATTGTTTGGGCCTTGTCTTGAGTGATGTCCTACGTGGGGGCTCATCATCAGATATAGAAGGGGAAGATTGCATTTCTTGTGTTACATCTCTCTCGTGTAGTGAATCTTCATTCCTCCGTGATGGAATGCTACTAGAGTGTGTCCCTACACCCGAATTTCATCTAGAAGAGTGGCTTGTGGTTCAATGCCTCTTGTGCATGCCATTGGGCATGATGTAGCAGTCCTCAGGATGACATCCACTTCTCTCTTGCAATATCACGTTGTATCTTTCTTGTAATCTTTGCTATTCGTGACTCACATGCTCGTTCCATTACATATTTTCTAGCGAATGTCATATGAAGAAGCCAGTTTAACATTTCTTCTGAATAGTTTGATTGCGCTAGAACACCCCCATGATGGGTGCTTTTAAAGTAAACACCTCTAGCCTTGTAATGTGACTTCTCCATTCCTTGTGTATTAAAAATGTCCAATGATCATATCGATTTAGAAAATATGCTCCATGTACAAAAAGAATATGCTATGGTCTAGTCAATAAGATATACATGTGGTATTTAAGACCAAATAACAAAAATGTAAGCAAAACTTACTATGTAATCTATAATGTTGTTTTCTCCTCACGATAGGATGAATCACTATGTAAGCTCCTTCAAAGTCACTTGGAATAATTCTCATTGTGAAGCATTAGTGGAAACCGAACCCATCAAATGTAACAATTGATCTAATGATGACCACCTTCTTTTGCTTATTAATGAGATCAACCAGACTATCATTGTCTATTGTAATCGAATAGAGGTCCTTCCAAAGCTCCCATTTCCCATCATCTTGACTATTCACATCTCTTTTAAAGAAACGTCTTGCCTTCTTCCCAGTCATTGAAACTCGTTATAAAATCTCTTGAGACTCACCATACTTCTTAACAACTAAAGATACATGGCCACCATGACAACCAATAAAATTCAAAAGATCTTCTATTTTTTGGATTACTATTGTAGACCTCTCTAGTGGTTTCATTGCAAATGCATATTCAACATGGAGCTTCAAAAGCCTATCAAAGATCCTGATGAATGCATGCAAATTACAAAAGTGAACATTGACTAATGGAAATGGAATAATGGGGTTCAAATCATTGCTTATTTTATCACGAGTCGATTCTTGTAACATTGGACACCCCAAAAGTGATATCTCCCATTCCCTATGATTCCATGAGTCTGTTTCATCAATTTCTTTAGAGTCATCGACTCTCATCAATGCCCTTGCAAGTTTAGACTATCTCTTAGATCCTTTGTAACCTTGTGTACAATATGGGCAAGGATAGATAGAAGATTCTCCTTGTTTACAACCTAACATGCATTTTATACCCCTAAGGTCTCCACCCAAATGCCATTCTACCTCAAAATCACCTCTCACCTATATCATCTACATAAAGGTTTTGCCCATGTATTTGAGAAGAGATTACTTTTGTAATCTATGGATTCCTATTAAAAATCCATGAAATAACATTGTTTGTTTCTTTGGGAACTTCTATAGTACATAAGCACCAGATATCTCTCTCTAATTGCACACTATAAGTAAACTAGGAAGCGGATCCTAAAGTTTCATCATGCATTGCATGATCCATAACTTCATTCATTAGCATCACACTCAACCTTTCCAGTCACTGACCCTTTATGATTTGGCACTCCTCAAGCTTTAGTATGAACTTTAACTTATCATTACAATCAGCACAAAAGAGGAAACATTACCTTAATATGATACTTGAATGCAATAAAACTTCAACACCAAATAAAATGTAGTAGGTGTACCTTTGATTGTTGAACTATAAAAGTGAACCATTGCTTGTTGAAGCTTCTAAAGATCCACAAATATACTGTTGAATTTAGTGTAAGTAAATCATTGTGTAGATAGGATCTTTGATTGCTTCTTGGGAATATTGAGATGATAAATAGAGGTAGGCATAGTGTCTTTTATGAATAAATATTGTTCGATAGTACGAGTCACATCGTCATTAGAAGTTTTTTTTATAGACACTTTATATGGGCATGGAAATATACTTTGAGAAATACCTTGTGCTTGTAAGGCTTGCCTCAGAAGGGTGTACATTCCAATATACCCATTTCTACTGATGCCCACTTCATCACATATTGCTTGCATATATTACACTTTGATAAAGTTTTTTAACTTCTCTGAAAACCCAGCTTCAACAACAACTCTAGTACACTTTCCTATGGGTGTGTCTAGAGCAGAGGTGATTTCTTTGCTGTTTATACAACTATTCATCTG
>CM035413.1:22858942-22863942 GCA_020310875.1 Ceratopteris richardii
AAGTTTTCTAACATATTCGTGTATTTCTTCTTTTTCTTCTTCTCATGAAAGTCATTCACATAAACCAAATATGTCTCACAACCTTGTCGAATACCCCTCATCAACTTTATAGTAGAAATAGGAGAAAAACCTAAATTACACTTGTCGACAATATGATGTTCCTTCCCCTCTATTTTCAAAGTAAGGATCCTAGTTTCACAATCAATCATGACACTGTTATGAATTAACGAGTCGATTCCAATGATTACATCACATTCTCTCATTTCAATTACATGGAAAGTACCCAAAAGCATATGTTCACCTAACATAAAATCAAGATTCTCTATATAGCCTTGAGTATAGTGTACCCTACCATCAACCATCTGTACAAGTCTTTTGGTCTGCATCTTGATATGCAATTCTAAAGCCTCTACCAACTTAACTGAAAGGAGACAATTTGTACTACTGGAATCAATCAAGAAACTAACATTATACAAGGATATGTCCCCCATAATCCTAATCACTAATGCCCTTGAATGAGAAGAATTTCTCATGCACTGAAGTCTAGGGTTAGAACACTTACCTTGATCATCTGCTTCCTCAATTGTTATGTTTTCTTCTTGTAGATGAGCTATCTTTGTCTACATAGAACGGTTCATGGCCTTTTTTGGACATTCTTCCTAGACATGCACTCCTAGATTTTGCATGCTCGAGGATAGCATCTTTTTGCATATCTCATGCAAGACTTCCAAACCACCCATGCATCTACTTTTCATGTCCACCTCAAGAATTGTACCTACAAAAATAGAGGTGATCCCTGCAACACACTCACACACACGTCAATCACCCGAAATAACCCACATACCCATGTGTGTTTTCTAAATTTGCGAACATGAATAAGAAGAAGGTGACTACACAGAAAGTCTGCTACAAATAACTCACTCATTGAATTATCAAATATGTAAAGTTTTTGATAAAACTTTTCACAAGGTGTCGTCTATAGTTTGTGCATGTCGTCCAAGTTAAATCATTCCAAAAGACTCAATAGATATTGAGAAATGATCTTAACAAGTCACCTATGTGTAAAACTGTAGTTATTTAAGTCGACTTTGACACCTGTAACTTCTAAAGCTTGCTTCTCCCAAAGTAGAACCTGTTTAATCAAATGATTTTAGCCATAGGTAGCTTACCTTCCAACTTAAAGAATGAGTGCTTGCTTGCTCAAAACTTTACACTGTGGAAGGAGAACTTACCAAAACATTAGCATCGAATTTTGCACCTCCTCCAACTTCTCTTCTTTACATTTACACATGTAAATGTTCCTACACTCAATTCTCTCAGCGTGATCACAATTAGAAGCTGAAAATTTGTACAGAGGTCAATCAACTATAGAATTAGACTTGTACAAAAGCATTTCATAAAAGATACAACACTGGAAAACTTTACATCTGAGTGATGAGAGAAATCTTACTCACTTCTAAAGTGTCTAATGACTTCTAATTTCTCTATTCACATGCTCTCTCATATTTGCCCCGACATTTTCCTTGTATATATAGGCAAATATGTACAAGCTCATAAATATACAAAAGTATAAGTGAGTTAACTCTAAGTTTAATGTACATATGTATACATATCTTCATTCTCATGCTTCATGACTTGATCTTTTCTTCAATCCTTGACTTCAAAACTTCATCAAAACTTCAATTGTCGATTGCCTTGCACCAAGAGCTCCCCCTCAATCATCAATTGAGGTTTTCTCTATCTTCTTTATACCTGCCTTATCTTTGAATCTTTGTAGCTTTGGTCCATCCAAGCTTTTGGTTAGCATATCAGCTATCTGATCTTTCGTTGAAGTATGTATAACTTCAATCTCTTTATCCATCACCTTCTCTCTTAGAAAATGATACTGAATCTCAATGTGTTTAGTCCTTGCATGAAAAACAGGATCAGCAGCTAAATACAATGAACTCATGTTATCTCCATGAATAGTGGGTATACTCTGGATGATATCAAAACTCTTCATAAGAGTCTTAAGCCATATCACTTCCTTTGCAGCTTCAACCATACCTTTGTACTCAGCCTTTGTGGATGATAAAGCAACTGTGTGTTGCTTCTTTGAACACCATGAAATTAACTTATTTATCCCACATAACACAAATATCCATAAGTTGATGTCCTATCATCAAGATTACCTGCCCAATCTGTATCACTATAAATCTTGATGTTTGTATCTGATGTAAAACCATAATACAAACCTTCTTTGAGTGTACCCTTAATGTACCTCAATACTCTTTGTCCTGCAACCCAATGTTCTTTCCTAGGACAATGCATGAATTGAGACAATACTCCAATTGCATATGACAAATCAGGCCTAATTAATGTAGCATAGATCAGAATACCAACCAAACTTTGATATAGCTTCATGTCCTTGAAGTCTTCTCCTCCATATCTGCTCAATTTGTGATTCACCTCCATTGGAGTAGGTGCTACCCTGCAATCATCCATTTTAAGCTTGACCGACAAGTTTTTCAAATACCTTTCTTGAGTTACATACACTCCATGTTGAGTGTATGAGATCTCCATGCCCAAGAAATATGATAAGTCTCCCAAGTCACTAATCTTGAACTCTTTCTCCATTTTTTTCTTTAGGCTTTGAATGCCTTTCTCATCTGTACGTGTAAGAATTATATCATCAACATATATGCACATGTAAATGAACCCATCATCACTTGCTTTAACAAGTAGGCTACTATTTGCTTTAGATACTTGGGAAACCAAGTTCTTTCAAGAACTTCACAATTCTATAATTCCATGCCCTTGGGGCCTGCTTCAAACCATACAAAGCTCTCTTGAGCTTACATACATGATCTGGATACCTTTCATTTCTGAATCCTTGTGGTTGCTCCATGAAAACATCATCTGAAATGTAACCATTTAAAAAAGCATTCTTCACATCTAATTGAAATAATTTCCAATCTTTACATGCAACAATGGCTATGAGTGTCCTGATGGTTGTCATCTTTGCCACAGGACTATAAGTCTCATCATAATCTATACCATATGTTTGAGCAAACCCTTTCACAACAAGTCTAGCTTTGTACCTAGACACACTTCCATCTGCAAATCTCTTTGTTTTGTAGACCCATTTGCATCCAATGATCTTTTGACTATTTGGTTTAGGAACCAAATCCCATGTATGATTTTCCATCAATGCATCATACTCTTCCTGCATAGCTTTCTCCCAATTCTCCTTAGCTTTTACCTCTTCATATGTAGAAGGGTGTTCATCTGCCTTTATCATATAAGCATAATCTTTGGTAGCTAAAAAAGAAGTATCATAACTATACCTTGTAGGTTGCCATTGTTGTCTTGATGACCTTCTCAGTTCTCCACTCCTTGAGGTTTCTGGTTCATCACATTCTGGATCAAACCTTGGCACTTCTTCAACTTCAACCTGTCCTTCATTATTCTCCTCTTCATCAAATATCTGAACCTTTGATTTACCTTTCTTTTGATTCACAACTTCTTCATCACCTGCATAAATATTGATTGTACGTGCATACCAAGCACCTTGCTCATCAAATGTAACATCCTTTGATACAAGGAATTGTTTTGTGGATGGATTGAACAACCTATATCCCATCTGCTTATCATCATATCCAATGAACACATACATTTCAGCTTTATGTTCCAATTTGTGCCTTAATTGAGATGGCACATATGCATATGCCAAACATCCAAATACTTTGCAATAGTCTGCATGTCATATGTTGACCTGCAACATTAGGCAATCCAAGCACTGAATCATTGTTAACCATATCTTTAATACCTCTTTCATTGAAATGTCCAAGCCTTTTTGTGCCAAAGATCTAACTCAGAGATCTTATGTCCTCCATAGGTGAACAAGGCATGACCAATGTTACCTTGAATCTTCAATGTGAACAATCTTCCTTCTTTCTTCCCTGAAACAATTTGTTTATACCCATTGATAGGGTCTTCCACAAAAACTCCTTCATTAGTGAACCTAACTTCATAACCTTTTTCAACAATTGGTCCTACACTTATCAGATTCTTTGGAATTGTAGGAACATACAAAACCTTACTCAAGAGAGTACTTCCATCTTTGGCCTTCACTGAACCAATTGACTTCACATTGTGCTTTGTATTGTCAACCTATTTGAACTACATGATTAGTTATCTTATTCTCCAAATCAGTCATCAAAGCCATGTTACCACTCAGGTGATTGCTACCCTGAGTCAATGTAGAAGACTCTTTGGTCTTCACTTTGCCTTTCACAAGTTGCATTCATTATCAATGTTGAATCCTCCTTCTGATCTAAATTATAGTAGGTATTGTTGTATTGTTGACTTTCGAATCCTCTAACCACATTTCTTCCAAAGTAACCTCTACTACCTCTACCTCTGAAATTACCTCTTTGATTTCTACCACCTCTTCCTCTTGAATTAAAGTTTTGATTATATCCACCATTATTCTGAGTATTATGCCAACAATCATGAGCTAAGTGATTTGTCTTACCGCAAATCCAGCAAGCTTTGACTCCATCTTTATTACTTTTGCCTCTTCCTCTACGTTTGCCACCTCCTCTTCCTCTTAGGAAGTTAGCTTGGCTAGTTGTACCTTCATCTTCATTTGCTTGTTGCTTCCCTTTGCTATTCTTCTTCTTATTCTTTCAATACATTGCTTGACCTACACTTTTATAAATTTCACCTTTGAAATCCTGCTCAAAGCTTAGCATGTGTCCTAGCAACTCACTTTACTAGGGCAATGCACATAAAAAAACCTAGGTTGCTAAGGGTTGGAGTTAGGTTTTTCAAGGGGTAAAGGTAAGTTTTTCAGGGGTTTCTAAGGGTTTAATGAACTTAAAAGATGTAAATGTATTGGTCTAATGTACACATATTACATGGTTTCTCATTACATAAATAATCAAACCAATCAAAACATAAACAATTTATAACTTTGTGTAGTCAAATCATCATATCCTAACCAAAAAAACAAAGAA
>CM035413.1:22873942-22876442 GCA_020310875.1 Ceratopteris richardii
CTTCAAATACCTTTCTTGGGTCACAAATACTCCATGTTGAGTATATGTAATCTCCATGCCCAAGAAGTATGACAAGTCTCCCAAGTCACTTATTTTGAATTCCTTTTCCATCTGCTTCTTGAGTCTTTGTATTCCTTCTTCATCTGTACCTGTAAGGATTATATCATCAACATATATGCACATGTATATGAAACCATTATCACTTGCTTTGACAAGCAAGCTACTATCTGCCTTAGACACCTGAAATCCAAGTTCTTTCAAGAACTTTACAAGTCTATAGTTCCATGCCCTTGGGGCCTGCTTCAAGCCATACAAAGCTCTCTTGAGCTTGCACACATGATCTGGATACCTTTTATCTTTGAACCCTTGAGGTTGCTCCATGAACACATCATCTGAAATATAACCATTCAGAAAAGCATTTTTCACATCAAGTTGACATAACTTCCAACCTTTACATGCAGCAATAGCTATAAGTGTCCTGATAGTTGTCATCTTTGCCACAGGACTATAAGTCTCATCATAGTCAACACCATAAGTCTGAGCAAACCCTTTGACAACAAGTCTAGCTTTGTATCTAGACACACTTCCATCTACAAACCTCTTGGTTTTGTAAACCCATTTGCATCCAATGATTTTCTGACTATTTGGTTTTGGAACCAAATCCCATGTTTGATTCTCCATCAATGCATCATATTCTTCCTGCATAGCTTTCTCCCATTTTTCCTTACCTCTTGCCTCTTCATATGTAGAAGGGTCTTCATCTGTATTCATCATATAAGCATAATCTTTTGTGGCCAAAAATGAAGTATCATAGCTATACCTTGTAGGTTGCCATCTGTTCCTTGTAGACCTCCTAAGCTCTCCACTTCTTGAGGTTTCTGGTTCTTCATATTCAGGATCAAATCTTGGTATTTCTTCCACTTCAACGTGCACTTCATTATTCTCTTGCTCATCAAATATCTGAACCTTTGATTTACCTTTCCTTTGGCTCACTTCTTCTTCATTACCTGTATTGATATTAATTGTACCTGCATACCAAGTGCTCTGCTCATCAAATGTCACATCTTTAGAAACCATGAATTGCTTTGTAGATGGACTCCACAATCTATAGCCCATCTGCTTATCATCATAACCAATGAAAACATATTTTTCAGCTTTAGGCTCTAACTTGTGCCTTAATTGTGATGGCACATAAGCATATGCCACACATCCAAAAACTCTGCAATGATCCAAGGTAGGTCTCTTACCCCACCAAGCCTCATATGGTGTCATACCCTGCAAGGCTTTACATGGTAATCTATTAACCAAATAAGTAGCTGTATTCACAGCCTCAGCCCACAAATAATTAGGGCAATTTTTCTCCTTCATCATGGATCTTGCAAACTCAACAAGTGTTCTATTTCTCCTTTCTGCTACACCATTTTGTTGAGGAGAGTACCTGCAAGTAACTTCCCTTTTTATACCTGCATTCCACAAATAATCACTGAACTCATTAGAGAAATACTCTCCCCCTCCATCTGACCTTAGTCTTTTCAACTTGTGTCCTGTAATTCTTTCTGCATATGCATGATAGTGTTTAAATGTATTAAACACTTCTGACTTATCTTTAATCACATAAATAGTGATCCATCTAGTAGCATCATCAACATAAATCACATAATACCTTGACCCATTTATACTGAAATCCTTTGATGGCCCCCACACATCTGTGTGTATCAATTCAAGCTTCTCTGAGTACATAAAACCATGCTTGGAGTAAGAATTCTTATGAGCCTTACCTAATTGACATGCCTCACATCTGTATGTCATATGTTGACCTGCAACATTAGGCAATCCAAGCACTGAACCATTATTAATCATGTCTTTAATACCTCTTTCATTGAAATGTCCAAGCCTCTTGTGCCAAAGATCTAACTCAGAGATCTTATGTCCTCCATATGTGAACATAGCATGACCAATATTGCCTTGAATCTTCAATGTAAATAGTCTTCCTTCTTTCTTCCCTGAAACAATCTGTTTATACCCTTGACTAGGGTCTTCCACATATACTCCATCATTAGTGAACCTTACTTCATATCCCTTTTCAACAATTTGTCCTACACTTATCAAATTCTTAGGAATTGTAGGAACATACAAGACCTTACTCAATAAGGTACTACCATCCTTAGCCTTCACTGATCCAATTGACTTCACATTATGCTTTGTGTTGTCACCTGTTTGAACAACATGATTAAACACCTTATTCTCCAAATCAGTCATCAAAGATATATTACCACTCAGGTGGTTGCTACACCCTGAGTCAATGTAGAAGACTCTCTGATCTTCACTCTGACTTTCACAAGTAGCATTCATTATTAATGTTGAATCCTCCTTTTGATCTGAAGCATAATTGTAGTAGGTGTTGTTGTATTGTTGACTTTGGAATCCTCTACCTGCATTTCTTCCAAAGTAACTCCTACCACCTCTGCCTCTGAAATTACCTCTTTGATTTCTGCCTCCT
>CM035413.1:22903912-22908912 GCA_020310875.1 Ceratopteris richardii
GATCAGGTCTTGTTAGTGTAGCATAAATCAAACTACCCACAAGAGATTGATACTTCCTCATATCTTTGTAGTCTGCACCATCATATTTACTGAGCTTGTGATTAACTTCAAGTGGAGTTGAAGCTTCTCTGCAATTTTCCATATCAAACTTCTTCAACAAGTTCAGAAGATACCTTTCTTGTGACACATATATGCCATGATCTGTATAAGTAACTTCCATTCCAAGAAAGTATGATAACTTTCCTAGGTCACTGATCTTGAATTCTTTTTCAAGCAATCTCTTTACCTCCTTGATTCCTTCATCTGAAGTACCTGTAATTATAATGTCATCTACATAAATACAAATGTAGATTGTACCTTCCTCTGTTCTTCTGATAAGTAGACTTGGGTCTGCTTTTGAACTTTGATATCCAAGATCATTGAGATACTTCACCAGTCTATAGTTCCAAGCTCTTGGAGCTTGCTTCAATCCATACAATGCTCTTCTCAACCTGCAAACAAAATTTGGATACCTGGAATCTATAAACCCTTGAGGTTGTTCCATGTATACCTCATCTGATATGTATCCATTCAAGAATGCATTTTTTATATCCAATTGACTTAGGGTCCATCCTTTTGAAGCTGCAATAGCAATGATTGTTCTTATAGTTGACATCTTAGCTACAGGACTGAATGTCTCATCATAATCTATACCATAGGTCTGGGCATAGCCTTTCACCACCAATCTAGCTTTGTATCTGGCTATACTTCCATCTGCAAGCTTCTTCACTTTATAAACCCATTTATTTCCAATTACTTTCTTACCATTTGGTTTAGAAACAAGTTCCCATGTCTTGTTCTCCTCCAGTGCATTGAACTCTTCCTTCATTGCTTCTTCCCATTGCTTCTTACCTTTAGCTTCATCATAGTTCTGAGGTTCTTCATCATCTTTGACCATATATGCATAGTTCTTCTGAGTTATGTAAGAAGTATCATAAGAATACCTTTCTGGTTGTCTTCTAGTCCTGCTTGACCTTCTTGGTTCACATTCTTCATAAGTGTCTGGATACACCTCTTCATCAAATATAGGAGCTTCTTCATTTCTTCTTGTTAATCCACTTGTGGATGTACTTGCTTGCATATAGTCTTCATCTCTATTTACCTGCACAATTGATTTTCCTTTCTCACATCTTCTTACCTCTTCTTCAAATTCTTCAGCTATATGACTTTGATCAGCATACCAACTTTTCTGTTCATCAAATGTAACATCTCTAGAAACAAGAAATTGTTTTGTTAGAGGATTCCACAACCTGTAACCCATCTGCTTTTCATCATAACCAATGAACACATATTTTTCTGCCTTTGGTTCAAGTTTATGCCTAAGCTGTGATGGCACATAAGCATATGCAATTGATCCAAACACTCTACAATGATCTAGTGTTGGTTTCTTACCCCATCAAGCTTCATATGGAGTCATTCCATTCAGAGCTGCACATGGTAATCTATTCACAAGATATGTAGCTGTATTTACAGCCTCAGCCCAATGATAATTTGGACAGTTCTTCTCCTTTAGCATAGCTCTAGCAAACTCAACCAAAGTCCTGTTCCTTCTTTCTGCTACACCATTTTGTTGTGGTGTATACCTGCAAGTTATTTCTCTCTTAATTCCTGCATTCCAAAGATAATCATTGAACTCTTGGGAGAAGTATTCTCCCCCTCCATCAGACCTCCGTCTTTTAAGCTTTTGACCTGTTACTCTCTCTGCATATGCATGAAAATGCTTGAAGGCTCCAAACACTTCTGATCTTTCCTTCAAAACATATAATGTTATCCATCTTGTAGCATCATCAATGAAAAGAACATAGTACCTTGAGCCACTGATAGATCCTTCTTTTGTTGGTCCCCATACATCTGTATGAATGAGCTCAAGTACTCCATCATGTTTGAATCCTTTCTTCTGAAATGGTAACCTGTGTGCTTTACCCATTTGACATGCTTCACATTTATAAACCATATGTTGACTTTGCACATTTGGTAATCCTAGTACAGACTGATTAGCAACCATAGCTTTAATTCCTCTTTCATTGAAATGACCTAATCTCTTATGCCAGAGATCAAGTTCTGTAATCACTGCTTCACCATGTGTGAGCAAAGCTTGACCAATGTTTCCTTGCACTCTTAAAGTAAAGAGTCTACCTTCTTTCTTACCAGAGACAATCTGATTATATCCATTCTCTGGATCTTCCACAAATACTCCTTCATTTGTAAACCTGACTTGAAAACCTTTTTCAACTATTTGTCCCACACTAATCAAGTTTTTAGGTATTGTAGGAACATACAAAACATTGGTTAGCAAATCTGCTCCACTCTTGCATTTCACTTTTCCAATTGAATGTACACTATGTCTGGTATTATCACCTGTTTGAACTGTGTGACTCGAAATACCTTTTTCCAATTCTGACATCAATTCTATGTTTCCTGACAAATGATTAGAACATCCAGAGTCAATGTAAAATACCTTTAGATCTTCTTTGTCTGATGTGTTGATTGAATTCATCATCAATGATGTATGACTTTCATTCTGTGTGTCATTTGCATAGTTGTAGTAGGTGGTGTTGTAGGATTGATTCTGTCCCCAACTTCTTCCTCCACCTCTACCATAGCCTCCTCTTTGACTTTGTCTACCTCTTTGAAAATTACTTTGATATCTTCCACCTCGGCCTCTGCTATTGTTATTTTGATTCTGGTTTGATCCTTGTTGGTTGTGCCAACAGTCATGAGCTAAATGATTACTCAATCCACAGATCCAGCAAGCCTTTTTGTTGTTATTTTGATTACCTCTTCCTCTTCCAAAACCTCTTGCTCTTCCTCTACCAGTGCCTTTACCTCTTGTATAATAAGCTTGAGAACTAGACTCCTCTTCATCCTTTGCTTTACCTTTATCTCCTTTCTTCTTGTTCTTCATGTACATTGCAGAACTTTGTCCTTTATCTCCATCTCCCTTCAAGTCTTGCTCATATGTGAGCATCAAACCAAGCAACTGGTTCAAATCTGGAACATAATGATTTAATGAAAGTTCTGTTGATAAGACAAAAGGTTTCCACCTTTCATCCCCTCTCAAACATGCAAGTAGCTGAGCAATCAATCTGTGATCTTCAACATCTTCATCTATGGATCCAAGACTATCTGCAAGATCCTTCATCTTAGTGACATAATCACTAATGGTTTGACTTGGCTTCTTCTTGAATGTTGTAAACTCTGACCATAGACTTGCTTTCTGTGCTTTAGTAGTGCTTTGGAAATGATACTCCAATGCATTCCATATATCTTCAGATGATTCCAATCCTCTGATGTGTGGTAGCAAATGATCAGAGATTGTATTGTAGATGTATGCTTTTGCACTTGCATCCTTCTTCTGCCAATGCTTTAAAGCATCAAGTTCCTCTTTCTTTGGTCGGCTTTCATCTTCAAATACTGGCTTCTCTTCTTCACCTGTTACATATACCATGAGATCCTTACTCATGAGTAAGGCTTCCATTCTCATTACCCATGCGGGGTAATTATCTCTGTCCAGTTTGTCAATGGAGATATGATCTGCCATAGTTCTTTTCTTCTGCTGCAACCTGTGAGCTTAAAGGATAAAGGATAATACCTTTTGAAGTTCTTTGTGTATGAGGATACTTTTGAAGTAACCTTTTGATGCCTTGTTTCTTCAAATGCTTCACCTTTCAAACTTTAATGGAAAACTTTACAACACTTCTCGTACCTTTGTCGTCTTCTGCTCTCGAGAATCTTTCTGCTCTGATACCACTTGTTGATGTATGAAACACCACAAGAAATGAATTAATGTGACACTAGAACACCTCTATGGTCACCATTAACTCATTGCCACTCCAAACTTTGAGAAATGATAGCCTAAAGTGAGAACTTTGCTTCTACAGAAATTCCTAGTCACCGAAATGACATACCTTCAGTATTTTGCTAATTTCTCCTAGCTCAAGTATTACTTCTCCATGAAACTTTATAGCTGAAACTAGAAGAGTAGAGCTTTCCAACAAGCTATCATATGCATCAAACGGATCTCTAGAACTCAAGTTATGGCTCTCACAAGATGACCCTGTATGACCTTCCAAAACTGGAAATTTTACCTGTTTTAGTAAGAGCGCCTGTTTAAAATTAGAATTCGATGCCTAGCATCGACTTGCAACGAGAATTCGATGCCGGGCATCGACTTGGGATGTTTTTGGCAACTTTTCAGCAGGGATTAGATGCCGGGCATCGACTTCCTGCATAAAGTCTTGATCTTTTGGACACCAAAACTATAGGTGATTTCATGCACACTTAGAATATGACTTATCAACTGGAATTCGATACCAGGCATCGAGTTGCTCCCATAAAACTCAACCTTTCAACATACATTCGATGCCACGCATCGACTTGCTTGGAAAACTTCAATCTTTCAAATCATTGCACAGAAGACAAACACAGGAGATGGAGGAAGAAGACTTATACACAGAACTTTAACTAGTTCTTGTCATAACTATGAAAAACTCAGAAGCTTACAAGTGCTTTCTCGCTCACAGAAGCCCGACTATACTCAGTCATACAAAAATGAGTTCTTCTCACTTTCTCATTGTCTTCCTCATTGCGTCAGTTGATACAAACTAACTTATATAGGTTTTCTTATTCTCGTGATTTTAAAAAAACTTCTAGAACTAAAGTGAACTAACTTTACAAATATGATACACTTGTGAATTTGTCCCTTCACATAGGCATGGGGTTTTCTTCCTAAGATTTGACCTTCAAATATATGTCCAATTAGTGATTGTTTCTCCAACATCTATCTATCTATCTATCTATCTATCTATCTATCTATCTATCTATCTATCTATCTATCTATCTATCTATCTATCTATCTATCTATCTATCTATCTATCTATCTATCTATCTATCTATCTATCTATCTATCTATCTATCTATCTATCTATCTATCTATCTATCTATCTTTCTTTCTTTCTTTC
>CM035413.1:22921412-22926412 GCA_020310875.1 Ceratopteris richardii
AAATGTGTAGAGACTTTTACTTAGGAAATTGGCGACGGGTTTTTCTCTGAGTTCTCTCAATCTGATCCTGTGGATCAGAAATCCTTTTGTAGACATCTAATTTGAAAGTTAATGAAGCTATGTTCAGAGTTTCATGATCTAATTCCTTTCCTACTATGAGAATGATCAATAGGAACATTTGTATGTAGAATCTGCAAACAAACTTCAAAAGTCGCGCATTTTTCTGTGTCAATGTTTTGCTTAGATCTCAGTGCATAGTGTAAAGTTTTGAATGACTGAGCATTCAAAATCTAAGTTAGAAGGTAAGGAAGCTATGGCTAAAAGCATTTAGCAAAACGGGATTTGTGCTGTGAGAAATCAACTTAAGAAGTTGACCAGGTCAAAGTCGCCATTTCTGGAAGATAATTTTTGACATATCTTTGATCTTAAGGATCAAATAAAAAAATTTAATGATTCTTTTGGAGAATCAATGGCTGATATGATTGCGCAAAGGTAGTGTGAAGACTTGAGTATCATTAGTTTGAAGATATCTGAAGATGTGTGCAGGTATTGAAGTCAATTTCTGAAGCAGACTTCTTGGAGAAGAAAAATTCTCACTCAGAGAATTGTTCATGAATGATTTGGTAAATCAAAGTAATATTTGTGTAAAGTTTGGTCTATAATTGATATAGATGTGTTCTTAGATCAGTATAGATCAAGCATTTGGAGATTAAGAGGTCTCCAAAAGTGGTATCAGAGCTGAAGGTGTAATACAAGAGAAATAAAAGCATTGGAAGTCCCGACTGTTGCAGATATTGAAGTTCTTTCTAACCGAAGGTGGACAAGGACAAATTAGTGAAGAAAACCTGCAGAAGTACAAAGCACGAGTTGGAAGGATAAAAAAGGATTGAATTTCCATATCACAGGTACATTTTACTATCATAAATCATAGTAATTGAAGATATAGAAGATCAAAAGATTGGAGAAAGCTTGCAGATTGATAAGCTAGATAGGGAGAACTATCCAGCTTGGTCCATGAGGATGGAGGCACACCTCATGAACAAAGATTAGATGGCATTCATTACAGGAGAGGAATAAAAGCCTGAATTTGCAAATCCTAGTATTCCAACTAGGGAAGAGCTTGCATATTTGAAGACTTGGATGAGAAAGGATGCTCAAGCTAGGAGCATCATTTACATGGCTGTAAATGATTATCTTCTACCTCACATTAGAGGATTGGAAAGTTCAACAGATGTTTGGAATGATTTGGAAGAGCATTTCCAAAACACAACCAAGTCAAGGAAGTCCTCACTATGGGCTGAATTTACAACTTTCAAGAAGAAGAGCTCACAATCAATTTCTGATTATGTGGCAAGGATGAAGGATATTGCAGATAGCTTGGGAGCAATAGATGCAGACATTGAAGAGGATAAGTTGGTAAGGCAAATACTTACATGTCTGAGAGGAGATGAGAAGTGGAAGCCTTTCATATTGTCCATAGAATTGTCACTTGATCATTTTACTCCTGATCTTAATCAATTGCTAGGACACATGCTAACTTTTGAGCAGGACATTAAGGGAGATAATGATAGGAGTGCAAGTAAAGCTATGTAATCCAAGGACAAGAAAAAGAATGGCAAAGGGAAGTAGTCAACTGATGATGAAGGATCCTCAAGCCAAGCTAACTTTACAAAAGGAAAAATGAATTTCAGAGGTAAAGGAAGAGGAGGTAAGAACAAAGATAATACTAAAGCTTGTTGGATTTGTGGCAGAACCAATCATTTGGCAAATGATTGTTGGTATAAAAATCAAAATGGAGGAAATAATAATCAGAGTTTTAATCAAAGAGGTAGAGGAGGTAGAAACCAAAGAGGAAATTTCAGAGGAAGAGGTGGTAGGACATCATATGCTAGAGGGGGTGGAAGAAGTTTTCAACCTCAGTCCTACAACAACAATTATTATAACTATGCATCAGATTAGAAGGATGATATGACTCTTATCTTGAATGCAACTCATGAATCAGTAGGAGAAGATCAAAGGGTGTTTTATATTGACTCAGGATGTAGCAATCATCTGAGTGGCAATATATCCTTGATGACTGATATGGAAGCAAAGGTGAATGGACATACAGTTCAAATAGGTGACAATACCAAGCATAAAGTGGAGAGCATTGGATCAGTGAAGACAAAGAGTGGAAGTACACTCTTGAGCAAGGTACTTTATGTTCCTACTATTCCTAAAAATTTGATAAGTGTAGGGCAAATTGTGGAGAAGGGATATGAAGTCAGATTCACAAATGATGGTGTCTATGTGCAAGATCCAAATCAGGGATATAGAAAAATAATTGCAGGAAAAAAGGAAGGAAGGTTGTTTACTCTCAAAGTCCAAGGTAATGTGCGACATGCTTTATTTACTTATGGAAGTCAAAAGATGTCTGAGTTAGACCTATGGCATAAAAGGCTAGGTCATTTCAATGAGAGAGCTATAAAGGAAATGTCAAAGAATCAGGTGTGCTTGGTTTGCCAAAAATTGAAGGGCAACATATGGTGTACAAGTGTGAAGCTTGTCAATTAGGTAAAGCACACAAAAGTTCATACAATAAATCAGGGTACAAGTATTCAAATATGCTTGAATTGGTTCATACAGATGTGTGGGGTCCCTCAAGGGACTATAGCATAAATGGATCCAGATATTATGTGTTGTTTGTTGATGATGCAACCAGATGGATTACTTTATATGTAATCAAGGATAAATCAAAAGTCTTTAAGACATTCAAACATTATCATACTTATGCAGAAAGGATTATAGGACAAAAGCTTAAGAGGTTGAGATCAAATGGAGGGGGAGAGTATTTCTCTAAAGAGTTTGATGATTATTTGTGGAATGCAGGTATAAAGAGAGAAGTAACTTGCAGGTACTCTCCTCAACAGAATGGAGTTGCAGAAAGAAGAAATAGAACTCTTGTAGAATTTGCAAGAGCAATGATGAAGGAAAAGAATTGTCCAAATTACTTATGGGCAGAAGCAATCAACACTGCAACATACCTTGTGAATAGGTTACCTTGTAAAGCTTTGGATGGAAGAACTCCTTATGAAGCATGGTGGGGTAAGAAACCTACTCTTGATCACTGTAAGGTATTTGGATGTTTATCATATGCTTATGTTCCTTCACAATTAAGACATAAGCTAGAACCCAAAGCAGAGAAGTATGTGTTTATTGGATATGATGATAGACAGATGGGTTACAGGTTGTGGAGTCCATCCACAAAGCAATTTCTTGTTACCAAAGATGTTACATTTGATGAGCAAAGCACATGGTATACAGGGTCAACAAATGATTATGCAGATGACAAAGAAATACAAAGGAAAGGGAAGGCAAAAGTAAATGTGTATGAAGAAGATATTGATGATGTTGACTATAAAAGTAAATTGCAGGATAATGTAGAAGATGGGCCAAGATTTGATCCAGAATCAAATATGGCTGAGACTTCAAGAAGTGCAGAGGTCAGAAGATCCTCAAGGGAAAGGAAAGAGCCTATAAGGTATAGTTATGATACATCTTTTCTAACAACAAAAGATTATGCTTACATTGTGAAGACAGAAGAGGATCCAATTACATATGAAGAAGCTAAAGGTAAACAGAATTGGGAGAAGGCAATGCAAGAGGAGTATGATGCTCTAATTGAAACTGAAACTTGGGAATTGGTGCCAAGACCAAAGAATCAGAAAGTCATTGGATGTAAGTGGGTATATAAAACAAAAAGATTTCCAGATGGAAAGGTGTCTAGATACAAGGCTAGACTTGTGGTCAAAGGTTATGCCCAAACTTATGGGGTAGATTATGATGAAACCTTTAGTCCTGTTGCTAAGATGTCTACAATTAGATCATTGATTGCTATTGCAGCTTGTAAAGGATGGAAGTTATCACAATTAGATGTGAAGAATGCATTTCTGAATGGATACATTGCAGATGATGTATACATGGAGCAACCAGAAGGTTTCATGGATTCAATTGGATCAAATTATGTGTGTAAGCTTAAGAGAGCTTTGTATGGGTTGAAGCAGGCTCCAAGAGCATGGAATTACAGGCTTGTCAAGTTCTTGAATGATTGTGGATTTCAAGCTTCAAAGGCAGATAGTAGCTTGCTAGTAAAGGCAAGTGAAAATGGATACATATACATGTGTATTTATGTTGATGATATTATTGTCACAGGCACAAATGCTCAAGGAATCAATGAACTTAAGAAATAAATAGACAAGGAGTTTAAGATAAGTGATTTGGGAAACTTATCTTATTTCTTAGGAATGCAGATTGTGTATAATCAACATGGAGTATATGTTACACGAGAGAGGTACTTGAAGAATCTTCTCGTCAAATTAACATGGAGGATTGCAAGCCTTCAAGCACACCATTGGAGATAAATCATAAGTTGAGCAGGTATGGAGGTGAAGAATTTAATGATATGAAGAAATATCAGATTTTGGTAGGTAGTTTAATCTATGCTACCTTGACAAGGCCAGATTTATCATATGCAGTAGGTGTGTTATCACAATTTATGCATTGTCCAAAGAAGACTCATTGGATTGCAGCTCAAAGGGTACTCAGATATATCAAAGGAACCCTAAGTGAAGGTCTATATTATGGATTTACTTCTGACACAAGAATCAGAGTGTTTAGTGATGCAGATTGCAGATTGGGCAGGTGATTCAGATGATAGAAGATCCACTCATGGGTATCTTTGTTATATTGGAGATAAATTAGTTTCTTGGTGCTCAAAGAAGCAACATACAGTTGCTTTGTCATCCACAGAAGTTGAGTATAAAGGAATGGTAGAGGCTGCAAAAGAAGTAATATGGTTAAAGATCTTGTTGAAGAGTTTTGGAACTGATCATAGTACTCCAATTATTTTTGGAGACAATATGAGTTCTTTGTATTTGGCAGTTAACCCTGTTTTTCATGCCAGGACTAAGCATATAGAAATTCAATATCATTTCTTGAGAGAAAAGGTACTTGATAAAGAG
>CM035413.1:22953912-22958912 GCA_020310875.1 Ceratopteris richardii
AGGATGGAAGCTCATCTTATGAGCAAAGATTTAATAGCCTACATCACAGGTGAAGAGGAGAAGCCAAGTTTCAGAGATCCTAGTGTTCCAACTAGGGAAGAGTTAGCAGATTTGAAAAATTGGATGAAGAAAGATGCTCAAGCTAGGAGCATTATATATATGGCAGTCAATGATTACTTGTTGCCTCATATTCGAGGTCTTGAAAGTGCAACTGATATTTGGAATGCTTTGGAGGAGCATTTCCAGAATACTACAAAGTCAAGGAAGGCATCCTTATGGGCAGAGTTTACAACCTTCAAGAAGAAGGCTTCTCAATCTATTTCAGACTATGTAACAAGGATGAAAGACATTGCAGATGCATTAGGAGCTGTTGATGAAGACATTGAGGAGGATAAATTGGTAAGGCAAATTCTTACAGGTTTAAGAGGTGATGACAAATGGAAGCCATTCATTTTGTCTACAGAGTTATCACTGGATCATTTCACTCCTGATTTAAATCAATTGCTAGGACATATGCTAACATTTGAGCAGGATGTTAAAGGAGATAGTGACAAGAGTGCAGGTCATGCAATGTACTCAAAGGACAAGAAAAAGAATAGCAAAGGAAAGCAACAAGCAGGTGAAGATGAAGGCACAACTAGTCAAGCCAACTTCCTAAGAGGAAGAGGAGGTGGCAAAGGAAGAGGAAGAGGCAGGAATAACAAAGATGGAGGCAAAGCTTGCTAGATTTGTGGTAAGACAAATCACTTAGCTAATGATTGTTGGCATAATACTCAGAATAATAATGGATATAATCAGAACTATAACTCTAGAGGAAGAGGAGGCAGAAATCAAAGAGGTAATTTCAGAGGTAGAGGTGGTAGGAGTTACTTTGGAAGAAATGCAGGTAGAGGATTCCAAAGTCAACAATACAACAACACCTACTACAATTATGCTTCAGATCAAAAGGAGGATTCAACATTAATAATGAATGCTACTTGTGAAAGTCAGAGTGAAGATCAGAGAGTCTTCTACATTGACTCAGGGTGTAGCAACCACCTCAGTGGTAATATATCTTTGATGACTGATTTGGAGAATAAGGTGTTTAATCATGTTGTTCAAACATGTGACAACACAAAGCACAATGTGAAGTCAATTGGATCAGTGAAGGCCAAGGATGGTAGTACCTTATTGAGTAAGGTTTTGTATGTTCCTACAATTCCTAAGAATTTGATAAGTGTAGGACAAATTGTGGAAAAAGGTTATGAAGTAAGGTTCACTAATGATGGAGTATATGTGGAAGACCCTAGTCAAGGGTATAAACAGATTGTTTCAGGGAAGAAAGAAGGAAGACTATTTACATTGAAGATTCAAGGCAATATTGGTCATGCTATGTTCACATATGGAGGACATAAGATCTCTGAGTTAGATCTATGGCATAAGAGGCTTGGACATTTCAATGAAAGAGGTATTAAAGACATGATTAACAATGGTTCAGTGCTTGGTTTGCCTAATGTTGCAGGTCAACATATGACATACAAATGTGAGGCATGTCAATTAGGTAAGGCTCATAACTCTTCCTACTCCAAGCATGGTTTTATGTACTCAGAGAAGCTTGAGTTGGTACACACAGATGTGTGGGGACCATCAAAGGATTACAGTATAAATGGGTCAAGATATTATGTGATTTATGTTGATGATGCTACTAGATGGATCACTATTTATGTGATCAAAGATAAGTCAGAAGTGTTTAACACATTTAAACACTATCATGCATATGTAGAAAGAATTACAGGTCATAAGTTGAAGAGACTAAGGTCAGATGGAGGGGGAGAGTATTTCTCTAATGAGTTCAGTGATTACTTGTGGAATGCACGTATAAAAAGGGAAGTTACTTGCAGGTACTCTCCTCAACAAAATGGTGTAGCAGAAAGAAGAAATAGAACACTTGTTGAGTTTGCAAGATCCATGATGAAGGAGAAAAATTGCCCTAATTATTTGTGGGTTGAGGCTGTGAATACAGCTGCTTATTTGGTCAATAGGTTACCATGTAAAGCCTTGCAGGGTATGACACCATATGAGGCTTGGTGGGGTAAGAGACCTACCTTGGATCATTGCAGAGTTTTTGGATGTGTGGCATATGCATATGTGCCATCACAATTAAGGCACAAGTTGGAGCCTAAAGCTGAAAAATATGTTTTCATTGGTTATGATGATAAGCAGATGGGTTATAGATTGTGGAATCCATCTACAAAGCAATTCATGGTTTCTAAAGATGTGACATTTGATGAGCAGAGCACTTGGTATGCAGGTACAATTAATATCAATACAGGTAATGAAGAAGAAGTGAGCCAAAGGAAAGGTAAATCAAAGGTTCAAATATTTGATGAACAAGAGAATAATGAAGTGCAGATTGAAGTGGAAGAAATACCAAGATTTGATCCTGAATATGAAGAACCAAAAACTTCAAGAAGTGGAGAGCTTAGGAGGTCTACAAGGAACAGATGGCAACCTACAAGGTATAGCTATGATACTTCATTTTTTGCCACAAAAGATTATGCTTATATGATGAATACAGATGAAGATCCTTCTACATATGAAGAGGCAAGAGGTAAGGAAAAATGGGAGAAAGCTATGCAGGAAGAATATGATGCATTGATGGAGAATCAAACATGGGATTTGGTTCCAAAACCAAATAGTCAGAAAATCATTGGATGCAAATGGGTTTACAAAACCAAGAGGTTTGCAGATGGAAGTGTGTCTAGATACAAAGCTAGACTTGTTGTCAAAGGGTTTGCTCAGACTTATGGTGTTGACTATGATGAGACTTATAGTCCTGTGGCAAAGATGACAACCATCAGGACACTTATAGCTATTGCTGCATGTAAAGGTTGGAAGTTATGTCAACTTGATGTGAAAAATGCTTTTCTGAATGGTTATATTTCAGATGATGTGTTCATGGAGCAACCTCAAGGGTTCAAAGATAAAAGGTATCCCGATCATGTGTGCAAGCTCAAGAGAGCTTTGTATGGCTTGAAGCAGGCCCCAAGGGCATGGAACTATAGACTTGTAAAGTTCTTGAAAGAACTTGGATTTCAGGTGTCTAAGGCAGATAGTAGCTTGCTTGTCAAAGCAAGTGATAATGGTTTCATATACATGTGCATATATGTTGATGATATAATCCTTACAGGTACAGATGAAGAAGGAATACAAAGACTCAAGAAGCAGATGGAAAAGGAATTCAAAATAAGTGACTTGGGAGACTTGTCATACTTCTTGGGCATGGAGATTACATATACTCAACATGGAGTATTTGTGACCCAAGAAAGGTATTTGAAGAACTTGTTAATCAAGTTTAAAATGGATGATTGCAGGGTAGCACCTACACCAATGGACGTGAATCACAAATTGAGTAAGTTTGGTGGTGAAGAGTTCAAGGACATGAGACAATATCAGAGTCTGATTGGTAGTCTTATCTATGCTACTTTAACTAGACCTGATTTATCATATGCAGTAGGGGTTTTGTCTCAATTCATGCATTGTCCTAGGAAAGAACATTGGATTGCAGGTCAAAGAGTGTTGAGGTACATTAAGGGTACACTCAATGAAGGTTTGTATTATGGGTTTACCTCAGATACAAATATCAAAATCTATAGTGATGTAGATTGGGCAGGTAATCCAGATGATAGAAGATCTACTTTTGGATACATGTGTTATGTGGGAGATAAACTTATCTCATGGTGTTCCAAGAAGCAACATACAGTTGCTTTGTCTTCTACAGAAGCAGAATACAAAGGCATGGTTGAAGCTGCAAAGGAAGTGATTTGGCTCAAGACCTTGATGAAGAGTCTTGACATTGTGCATGGGATACCAATTATATTTGGAGATAACATGAGTTCATTGTACTTAGCTGCTAATCCTGTTTTCCATGCCAAGACTAAACACATTGAGATTCAGTATCACTTTCTAAGAGAGAAAGTGATGGACAAGGAGATTGAAGTCATACATACTTCAACTAAAGATCAAATAGCTGATATGCTTACAAAGAGCTTGGATGGACCAAAGCTACAGAAGTTTAAGGATATGGCAGGTATAAAGAAGAAAGGAGAAACCTCAATTGATGATTGAGGGGGAGCTGTTGGTGCAGATCAATCACCAATTGAAGATTTGAAGCAAAGAAGGTGGATACATTCACAAGAGTGAAGGACATGTACACATATGTACATTAGTTATGACATAGGTTACATATACTTATGCTTTGATAAAAGTTTGTACATAATTGCCTATAAATACTCTTGGAAAATGTCGGGACAAAGAGAGAAGACAAGGAGAGACTATGTATGAGCATAGGAATAGAGAAATAAGTGAGTGAAAAGGTCAGTAGATACATGAGAAGTGAAGGGAAGTCTCTCTCTCAATTTTCAGTTGTAGTCTTCTCTAGAAATGAAAGAAATCTTGCGCCCGATCTTTTCGTGTCTGCTCCTTCTGTGGTAAATCATTTGTGAAATCCTTTTGAGGATATCTAAGTTGATAGTTGATGAGTCTTTGATCAAAGTTTTAGAGTCTAATTGTAAACAGGTTAGGAGAATTATCTGTAGGAACATTCATATGTGTTGAGTGTTCACAGTCTCCTAAAACAGGCGCAGTTTTTGAGTCCAAAGAAATGAGTAGTGCTCAATGCACAGTGTAAAGTTTTACACATGTGATAGCTCAAAATCTAAGTTGAGAGATAAGCTATCTACAGCCAAAAGGATTTGGCAAAACGGGTTCGACATTGTGAGAACCAAAGTTAAGAAGTTAGGGGTGTCAAATCGACTCCTCAGAAGTACAGATTTGGACATAGGTAACTTGTGAAGTTGATTTCTCAAGTTATACTAAACATTTTGGAGAACTTTAACTTGGAGGAGGTGCGCAATGTTTAGGTGACACTCCATACAAAATTTCATAGAAAACTTTAAAGGTTTGATAAGTCAATGAGAAGAAATTGTGCAGCAGACTTTCTGTGTTTCATCTTCTTCACA
>CM035413.1:22966412-22998912 GCA_020310875.1 Ceratopteris richardii
ATTGTTGGCATAATAATAAGAATAATGGTGGATATAATCAGAGCTTTAATTCAAGAGGAAGAGGTGGCAGAAACCAAAGAGGTAATTTCAGAGGTAGAGTGTAGTAGAGGTTACTTTGGAAGAAATGCAGATAGAGGATTCCAAAGTCAATCCTACAACAATACCTACTTCAATTATGCTTCATATCACAAGGAGGATTCAACCTTGATCATGAATGAACTTGTGAAAGGCAAAGTGAAGACCAAAGAGTTTTCTACATTGACTCAGGGTGTAGCAATCACCTAAGTGGTAATTTAGCTTTGATGATTTATTTGGAGAATAAGGTAACTAATCATGTAGTTCAAATAGGTGATAATACAAAGCACAATTTGAAGTCAATTGGGTTAGTGAAGGCCGAGGATGGAAGTACTTTTCTGAGTAAGGTCTTGTATGTTCCTAGAATACCAAAGAATCTAATAAGTGTAAGACAAATTGTTGAAAAAGGTTATGAAGTAAGGTTCACTAATGATGGAGTTTTTGTGGAAGACCCTAGCAATGGGTATAAACAAATTGTTTTAGGGAAGAAAGAGGGAAGACTTTTCACATTGAAGATTCAAGGTAATGTTGGTCATGCCTTGTTCACTTATGGAGGACATAAGATCTCTGAAGGACTTGGACATTTCAATAAAAGATGTATTAAGGATATGGTTAACAATGGTTCAGTGCTTGGATTGCCTAATGTTTGCAGGTCAACATATGACATACATATGTGAAGCATGTCAATTAGGTAAGGCTCATGAGCAATCATACAATAAGCATAGATTTATGTATGCAGAGAAGCTTGAATTGGTACACACAGATGTGTGGGGACCATCAAAGGTCTTTATTATAAATGGTTCAAGATATTATGTGATTTATGTTGATGATGCTACTAGGTGGATCATTATCTATGTGATCAAATATAAATCAGAGGTATTTAATACATCCAAACATTATCATGTGTATGCAGAAAGAATCACAGGTCAAAGGTTGAAGAGACTAAGGTCAGATGGAGGGGGAGAGTATTTCTCTAATGAGTTCAGTGATTACTTATGGAATGCAGGTATAAAAAGGGAAGTTACTTGCACGTACTCTCCTCAAAAAAATGGTGTAGCATAAAGGAGAAATAGAACTCTTGTTGAGTTTGCAAGATCAATAATGAAGGAGAAAAATTGTCCTAATTATTTGTGGGCTGAGGCTCTAAATACAGCTACATATTTGGTCAATAGGTTACCATGTAGAGCTTTGTAGGGCATGACACCATATGAGGCATGGTGGGGTAAGAGACCTACCTTAGATCATTGCAAAGTATTTGGATATTTGGCTTATGCATATGTGCCGTCTCAATTGAGGCATAAATTGCAACCTAAAGCTGAAAAGTATGTGTTTATTGGATATGATGATAAGTAGATGGGATATAGGTTGTGGAGTCCATCCAGAAATCAATTCCTTGTATCAAAGGATGTTACATTTGATGAGCAAGGTACTTGGTATGCAGGTACAATCAATAATCATGCAGGTGATGAAGAAGTTGTGCATCAGAAGAAAGGTAAATCAAAGGTTTAAATATTTTATGAAGAAGAGAACAATGAAGTACAAGTTGAAGTTGAAGAAGTGCTAAGGTTTGATATAGAATGTGATGAACCAGAAACTTCAAGAAGTGGAGAACTTAGAAGGTCATCAAGACACAAAAATTGAAACCTACAAGGTATAGCTATGACGCTTCTTTTTTGGCTACTAAAGACTATGCTTACATGATGAAAGCAGATGAAGAACCTTCTACATATGAAGAGGCAAAAGGTAAGGAAAATTGGGAGAAAGCTATGCAGGAAGAGTATGATGCATTGATGGAAAATGAGACATGGGATTTGGTTCCTAAACCAAATAGTCAGAAGATCATTGGATGAAAATGCGTCAAGAAGACAAAGAGGTATGCGGATGGAAGTGTGTCTAGGTATAAAGCTAGACTTGTTGCGAAAGGGTTTTCTTAGACATATGGAATAGACTATGATGATGTTGGAGGAACAATCACTAATTCGACATATATTTGAAGGTCAAAGCTTTAGAAAAAAACCACATGCCTATGTGAAAGGACAAATTCACGTGTATTATATTTGTAAAGTTAGTTCACTTTAGTTCTAGAAGTTTTTTAAAAATCACGAGAAGGAGAAAATCTATATAAGTTAGTTTGTATCAACTGACGCGTAGTGAGAAGATGAGGAAGACAATGAGAAAGTGAGTTAGTACTCAATTTGTATGACTGAATGTAGTCGGGCTTCTCTGAGTGAGAAATCACTTGTAAAACTTCTGAGTTTTTTATAGTTATGAGAAGAACTAAGTAAAGTTCTGTGTATGAGACTCTCTCCATCATCTCCATGATTACCTACTGTGTGATGAGTTCAAAAGATCAAGTTTTCCAAGCAACTCGATGCCTGGCATCGAATCTCTGCTGATAAGTCATATTTTAATTTATCTTTTTCATTCAGTGCTAAAGTGTTTGCAAATTATGAATTTGTTGGAGCAACTCGATGCCTGGCATCGAATTCGAGTTGATAAGTCATATTCTAAGTGTGCATGAAATCACCTATTGTTTTGGTATCTGAAAGCTTCAGGTTTAATGCGGGAAGTCCATGCCTAGCATCGAATCCCTGTTGAAAAGTGGCCAAAAACACCCCAAGTCAATGTCGGGCATCGAATTCTCGTTACAAGTCGATGCTAGGCATCGAATTCCATTTTTAGACAGGCACTTTTTGCTAAAACAGACAAAATTTCTAGTTTTGGAAAGTCATACAGGGTGATCTTGTGAAGGCCATAACTTGAGTTCTAGAGATCCCTTTCTTGCATATCATAGCTTGTTGGAAAGCTCTACTCTTCTACTTTCATCTCCAAAATATCTTGGAGAAATAATATTTGAGCTAAGAGAAATTAGCAAAATACTGAAGATATCATTTCAGTGATTGGAAAGTTCTGAAGAAGTAAAGTTCTTGGTTTTGGCAATCCTTTTTCAAAGTTTGGAGTGCCAATGAGTTAGTGGTGACCATAGAGGTGTTCTAGTGTCACATTAATTCATTTCTTGTGGTGTTTTACACATCAACAAGTGGTATCAGAGTAGAAAGTTCCTAATGAGCAAAAGGCGGAAAAGGTATGAGAAGTTTTGAAAAGTTTTTCATTAAAGGTTGAAAGGTGAAGCATTTGAAGACACAAGGCATCAAAAGGTTACTTCAAAAGTATCTTCATACACAAAGAACTCCAAAAGGTATTATTCTTTATCCTTTAAGCTCAAAGGTTGCAAAAGAAGGAAAGGAGTATGGCATATCATATCTCCATTGACAAACTGGATAGAGATAATTACCCCGCATGGGTAATGAGAATGGAAGCCTTACTTATGAGTAAGGATCTCATGATATATGTAACAGGTGAAGAAGAGAAGCCAATATTTGAAGATGAAAGCCGACCAACAAAAGAAGAACTTGATGCTTTAAAGCATTGGCAAAAGAAGGATGCAAGTGCAAAGGCATACATTTACAATACAATCTCTGATCATTTGCTACCACACATCAAAGGATTGGAATCATTTGAAGATATATGGAATGCATTGGAGTATCATTTCCAAAGCACTACCAAAGCAAGGAAAGCAAGTTTATGGTCAGAGTTTACAACATTCAAGAAGAAGCCAAGTCAAAGTATTAGTGATTATGTCACTAAGATGAAGGATCTTGCAGATAGTCTTGGATCCATAGATGAAGATATTGAGGATCACAGGTTGATTTCTCAATTACTTACACGTTTGAGAGGAGATGAAATGTGGAATCAGTTACTTGGTTTGATGCTAACATTTGAGCAAGAATTGAAGGGAGATGGAGATAAAGGACAAAGTTCTTCAATGTACATGAAGAACAAGAAGAAAGGAGATAAAGGTAAAGCAAAGGATGAAAAAGAGTCAACTTCTCAAGTTCATTATGCAAGAGGTGAAGGCACTGGCAGAGGAAGACCAAGAGGTTTTGGAAGAGAAAGAGGAAATCAGAATAACAATAAGAAGGCTTGTTGGATCTGTGGATTGAATAATCATTTGGCTCATGACTGTTGGCACAATCAACAAGGATCAAATCAAAATCAAAATAACAATAGCAGAGCTAGAGGTGGAAGATATCAAAGTAATTTTCAAAGAGGTAGACAAAGTCAAAGAGGAGGCTATGGTAGAGGTGGAGAATGAAGTTGGGGACATAATCAATCCTACAACACGACCCACTACAATTATGCAAATGACACACATAATGAAAGTCATACATCATTGATGATGAATTCAATACGCACATCAGATAAAGAAGATCTAAAGGTATTTTACATTGACTCTGGATGATCTAGTTATTTGTCAGGAAACATAGAATTGATGTCAGAATTGGAAAAAGGTATTTCTAGTCATACAGTTCAAACAGGTGACAATACAAGACATAGTGTACATTCAATTGGAAAAGTGAAATGCAAGAGTGGAGCAGATTCGCTAACCAATGTTTTGTATGTTCCTACAATACCTAAAAATTTGATTAATGTGGGACAGATAGTTGAAAAAGCTTTTGAAGTCAGGTTTACAAATGAAGGAGTATTTGTTGAAGATCCAGAGAATGGATATAATCAAATTGTTTGTGGTAAGAAAGAAGGTAGACTCTTTACTTTAAGAGTGCAAAGGAACATTGGTCAAGCTTTGCTCACACATGGTGAAGGAGTGTTTATAGAACTTGATCTCTGCCATAAGAGATTAGGTCATTTCAATGAAAGAGGAATTAAAGCTATGGTTGCTAATCAGTCTATACTAGGATTACCAAATGTGTAGAGTCAACATATGGTTTATAAATGTGAAGCATGTCAAATGGGTAAAGCACATAGGTTACCATTTTAGAAGAAAGCATTCAAACATGATGGAGTACTTGAGCTCATTCATACAGATGTATGGGGACCAACAAAAGAAGGATCTATCAGTGGCTCAAGGTACTATGTTCTTTTCATTGACGATGCTACAAGATGGATAACATTATATGTTTTGAAGGAAAGATCAAAAGTGTTTGGAGCTTTCAAGCACTTTCATGCATATGCAGAGAGAGTCACAGGTCAAAAGCTTAAAAGATTGAGGTCTGATGGAGGGGGAGAATACTTCTCCCAAGAGTTCAATGATTATCTTTGGAATGCAGGTATTAAGAGAGAAGTAACCTGCAGGTATACACCACAACAAAATGGTGTAGCAGAAAGAAGAATCAGGATTTGGTTGAGTTTGCTAGAGCTATGCTAAACGAGAAGAATTGTCCAAATTATCTTTGGGATGAGGCTGTAAATACAGCTACATATCTTGTGAATAGATTACCATGTGCAGCTCTCAATGGAATGACTCCATATAAAGCTTGGTGGGGTAAGAAACCAACACTAGCTCATTGTAAAGTGTTTGGACCAATCGCATATGCTTATGTTGCATCACAGCTGTTGGTGCAGGGCAATCAACAATTGAAGTTTTAATGAAGGTTTGGAAGTCAAGGACTGAAGAAAAGTTCAAGTTATGAAGCATGGAGGAAGTACATATTCAAAAGATGAAGATGTGTTCACATATGTACATTAATTCAGAGATAGTTCACTTATACTCTTGTATAGTAATGATATTGTAAATATTTGCCTCTATATACAAGGAAAAAGTCGAGGCAAATATGAGAGAGCATGAGAATAGAGAAATCAATAGTGGTATGAGTCATTAGACATCTTAGATGTGAGTAAGAGTCTCTCTCATCACTCAGTTGTAAATTTCTTCAAAAATGAAAGAAAAATTGTGCCCGATGTTTTTCTCTTCAAATAGAGAAGTTGGATAGAGAGAACTATCCACCATGGTCAATGAGGATGGAAGCTCATCTTATGAGCAAAGACTTGATAGATTATATTACAGGTGAAGAAGAAAAGCCTCAGTTCAGAGATCCTAGTGTTCCAATGTTAAAGCTCAAAGTCAAGGACAAAGCATGGAAGCACATCAGAAAGGTGGACACACAAGGAAAGGCAACAAGTAGGGAGCTCTAAGAAGTGTATGTCAAATTTTCACAAGAATTCCCTACAAAAATAGTGATTTTCATCACTAAAAACCATTGTAAATACCAATTTCTATTTTTGTAGCTCCATTTTGTTCAAGCCGAGAAGTCCTCAAGCTTGAGGAGTATTAGAAGTATCATCCTACCAATTTTCATAATTTTTAGACTTCATTTGAGCCCTCAAATAAGCCCTGGAACCTAATTTTGAACTAGGCCGGACACTAGGTCTGGACAGGGCCAAAACTAGTAAAAAAACTATAAAAAGAGCTAGAGAGCTCATTTTTGAGGTTAGCTTGTTAGAGAATAGAGCTTTGTAAGAGAACTCGTTTGCAATAGAAGCCTTCCATTGTTCCTTGCTTTGATCTTGCTTCGTGTGCGTGTGTGTGTATGTGTGTGCATCCTTGTGTGCTTTCACTCACACACTTGGGCCTTCACTTGCTTGTGGTCTTCATACCGGTCCTCACGTCTCTGCGGATTGACAAGTAAAGGAGGTGGTGCTTACGCTTGAGCTACACCAAATTTTTGGCGCCGTTGCCGGGGAGAGAGCTTTGAGGACGAGCGTTGTGACGGTAAGATCGTAGATTTGCAACGTTGGAAGGTAAAAAAACTATCATTTTTGTTCATTTTCTGTTTTTTCTTCTTCATCTTCATCATCATCACCATCTCCATCTTCTTCCATCTTCTTCTTCATAGAAATTTCTGATTTTTTAGTGCATTTTCACCATTTTCATACCATTTTTCATGCATTATTGTGTGGGAAGGAGTTAGGAGGTGCAAGGGAGAGCAAGCGCTGTGTTTTTTTCATGATTTTCTGCTCATACGGAGCTCGCCATTGCCGGTGCTCAGAAATTTGAATTTCTCGCCAAAAAACGCGATTCTGTGATGAAAATCGTGATTCTGTGAAAATTCAATTTTTTTTGAAAAATCATGATTTTCTATTTCTTGCGAAAAGCTTGTTGAAAGAATCACAATTCTGTGGTCATTTTCAGAATCGCGATTCTTTGGTTGTGCTCAAAATCGCGATTCTCACAAATCACGATTTTCAGCCAAAAACACGATTCTGTGAGAACACGATTCGCAAAAACACGATTTTGTGGAAACACGATTCTTTGTTGACAATCGCGATTTTCATGTCAAAAAAACACGATTCTGAGAACCACGATTTTGTGAAAAACACGATTCTTTGAGGCAAAATTGCGATTCTCTAAAACACGATTCTGTGCTCAAAATCGCGATTAAAAAAAAAAAACACGATTGTGGATGTGCTCAAAATCGCGATTCTCTAATTTTTTGGAAACCATGATTCTCTGAGACAAAATCGCGATTCTCTAGAACACGATTTTCAAAAACACGATTTTCATCCAAGGTATAAAATCACGATTTTCAAAAACACGATTCTTTGCTCAAAATCGCGATTCTCACAAATTACGATTTTCAGTAAAAACACGATTTTGTGAATCACGATTCTGTGAAACATGATTCTGTGCTCAAAATCACGATTCTCACAAATCACGATTTTCATCAAAAACACGATTTTGTGAAAACACAATTTTGTGAACCACAATTCTCTGAAACACGATTCTGTGCTCAAAATCGCGATTTTCAAAAATACGATTCTGTGCTCAGAATCGCGATTCTTTGACTTCACAGCATCGCGATTCTCTGATTCACACAATCGCGATTCTCTGATTTTACAAAATCGCGATTCTCTGGAAGTTCACAAAATCGCGATTCTCTCGAAGTTCACAAAATCGCGATTCTCTGGAAGTTCACAAAATCGCGATTCTCTGGAAGTTCACAAAATCACGATTTTCTCCAAAAAGTCCTGTTTCCTGTTTTGACCCCCAGGAGCCTGATTTGACATAACTTTTTCATCCAAAGTCCATTTTTTGAGCTCTATAGCTTGTTGGAAAGCTCGTTTCAAATCCTACACGGCCTCAACTGTTTTTTATAAGAATAATGCGTTGATTTTCATATAGGATATTTTGAAGTTGACCCTCCGGTGGGACTAGGAAACCAAGGGGGCCCCAAGGGATTTTGAGCAATACAAAGGGGAATTTTGGGACTAGAAGACAAAGCTTATGAACTTGAGGTCTGGTAGACACCTAGGCAAGGATAAACAAAGCATTAGATCTTCTGAGGCTAGTGTCAACCATACAGCTAAGTCTTGGGCACAACAACTAAGTGGTCATCCTTATAGACTAAGTTCAAACACAAGTGACTCAAAAATGTCTTTTAGCATGGGGAAACCTGTAGGTGGCTCAGGAACTGCCCATCTACAAACACTAGAAGGTCCTTATAAGACACAATTGGAATATATTAGGACCAACCGATTAGGTGCTCGCATCTATGAGGATGGTCTGAGGCGAAAGCTCCACGGAAATAGAGAAGATAGCTGAGCAAGTTGCCAAGAAGCTGGGAGTCCAAAATAGGCAAACACAGAGAGTCACTCCATTGAATCGGTGTTATACTTGTGGAGGTGACCACATGGTTAATGTATGCCCGTTGCAGAGCCAGAACATGAGAGAAAGGAATGCTCCATATTGCACTATTGAGAGAAAATATACGAACCACACGGCTCAAGATTGTCCCTATAATAGGCAGGCTCTTAGACAAAATTATCAACAACCTTACCAACCAGGTAGGTATCAAAACCAATACCAACAGCCATATTATAGACCACAACAGCAATATCAGGCACAATATAGGCCACAACCAGTCTTGGGAAACCAACCACCAGCTCCTGCCAACGTGATTCTAGTCAAGTATGTTGTGGGAGAGGAAAATCCAAATAGAGCATTGGTGCCACTAACCCCATTGATACCAGATAATGACTCTCATGCTCATAGTTCAGACTACTCCCATGAAGGTAGTCCACATGCTTATTACACAGAGTCACCTGAACATAGTGAGATTTACCCGTATCAATATGAGGCACCACCTATGGAACAAAATTCGGAGCTTGAATACTCCAATGTCATGTATGCAAATGCTAACCCTAGGCCCCAATTGAGACAAGTAAGATCACAAGCCCCTAGAGGACCATGTTTCAGATGCCAGGGTGACCATTTCCTTCGTGATTGTCCCCACCCACCATCTCCATGTCAAGGACAGGCTATCACAATACAAGCTTTTTGTCCTGATTATGGCAAAGACCATCTCCCCAGAGATTGTCCAAGAAACCCCTCTAGTGCACCCAAGATTACACCCATTAACGTGGTAGGCTTAGTGGCGGATTCAAGTTCAAGTTGCAGTAATGTGGCTCCTATACAAGCTGTCACTAGAGCACAAGCCTTAAAACAGGATAAACCAGTAGAGCAATCGGAGTCGAGTGAATCGGGAGAACCTAGTAAGAGGAAAACAAGAACATGGAAAGATACTAGAGAGAAGGCTAATCGCAAGTGGAATAAAAAGTTGTCAGAACTAGAAGAAAGCTTGAAAGATGCAAAAACAAAGATAGAAGACATTGCATCTCAAAACCCCTTGCATGCCGAAACTCCATCCACTCCACCTCATCCCACCCCACCACCCATTGTAAATAGACCGCAACCAGGGTCTGTTCTGGCATATCCAACCCCAGAAGGCTTGGACATGATGTTCAAGGCCTACCAGGCTTGACTTCAAGAAGGGCCAACAGCTGCCAACCTAGACAAGAGTTACCCTAGAGTGGATTTAGAGATTGAACGGATGAAAATGTGCATGAAAATGGTAGAACAAGCTCAAGCTATACTCGAGACTAGTCAAAAGTTCAATCAGACAAACTCTGTCAAACCGGATTTGCATTTCTAGGGCTTACTAGAAAGATTAGAGCAGTTGGTAAATAAAACACAAGTTTACCTCCACAGGCTCAACCATTTATTGAGAGAGGAAGCTCATCACCAATGGGAGCTTATGTTTCTAATTCCATGGATGTTGGAATGCCTCCTTCAAGGAACAATGATGTCGTGAAGAACACTAAGGTTCAATGTCATCTCACTGTAGAAGAGCTGCTCAAAGAAAAACCCGAGCTATGGAATCATGTGAAGGATCAGGTCCTAGAACTTGATTCCAATGTGCCAAAAACAGGCTCTAAGCAAAAAGTTCCACGATAAAATAGGAGACATGTGTGAGGGTGAAGAAGGTAATACTTATCTTCCAATCACCTACCAAGGTTACACAACCAAAGCAATCATAGATTTAGGTGCTGGTGTTGTGATTGCAACCACCTCCTTGTGGAAGCAATGGGGCAAACCCACATTAAGACCAACTAGAATGAAGCTTCAAATGGCTGACGACCATTTGAAAGACCTCTAGGATTGCTCGAAGGGATAACTCTAACCACTTGTGGTGTAGAGTTTGAGCACACATTTGCTATATGTGACTTTGAGAAAAATAATGTTTATGATATGATCTTAGGAAGACCCTTCCTACGACAATTGCAAATAGTACAGGATTGGGGAACCAACTCCTTGTACTTGCAACACTTAGGGGTCACCACCAAGGTCAACTTGAAGGATTACTCCTTCAGAGATGTACCACCCCTACAGTGGAATCCTATCCACAAAGCGAAAGAAGATTCCATCTCTGTGCATTCGGAAAGTTCACCTGATCCATCATGGCTGCACGAAGATACTCATTTGTGGATGTGCAAGGTCGCAGAGGAAGAGGAAAAACGTTTAATGGCAAGAGAAGAAGGAACTTCGCCAGGAGATAGACCAGTGTGAGACCCAGCCTACACACTGATGATCTTTCCAGATGAGGAATTTGAGCCTCATGGCTGGCCAGAAATCTTAGCCACCATGGACATTGTTGTCCATGAAGAACGATGGACACCTCATTGTGATGAGGAGGGTTATGATATTTCAGTGTTCATGTGTC
This sequence comes from Ceratopteris richardii, assembly GCA_020310875.1. Lineage (NCBI taxonomy): Eukaryota > Viridiplantae > Streptophyta > Polypodiopsida > Polypodiales > Pteridaceae > Ceratopteris > Ceratopteris richardii. The sequence continues at coordinate 22,977,347 of CM035413.1, forward strand.
AGCCCTTGCTAGAAGAATGTGACCCTAGTGATGTCATAGAAGAAGAAGAGAATGATGATGATCTAGGGTCCATTGTGATGGATAGTTGCTTTAACTCAGAGCAGCACTATCTAGAAGATATAGGAGTGTTCACCCAGAAAGAAGAAGAACCTCTCACAAGTATTAAAACGGTAAATTCAAAGGAGGGAAGTGAGAGTAGTCAAAAGAAAAAGAAAAGAAAAGCAGTGAAACAAGAAGAGGAGGAATCATTGTTTGAAGTACCAAAAACCTTCAAGAAATATGAAGTTGACGACCGCAAAATTTTGGTACGAATGCCTAAGAGAGAGGCCATCATAGGAGAATCATATGATAATAAAGAAAAGACCAAGAAGATTGTAGTGACCATTGAAGAGAACAAAGAGAGATGTACCTACATAGGAGATGACCTGAGTGCAAGAGAAGAATTGGAGCTCGTAGCTCTATTAAGGGAATATAGGGATGTGTTTGCGTGGCACTATAGAGACTTGAAAGGGGTAGATCCAAGAATTTGCTCTCATACTATCCCCATGACTGCTGATGCCAAGCCCACCAAACATAAGCCCTACACATATAATGATACATATGCAGCCAAGATAAAAGAAGAAATTGACAGGCTGATTGAAGCTGGATTTATCTATGAGATTGAGCACACTGAATGGGTGTCCCCCATTGTAGTGGTGCCCAAGAAGAACGGGAAGTTGTGAGTGTGTATTAACCTTAAAAAAGTTAATGCCGCTATGATCAGAGATAGTTATCCACTTCCAATCACGGAACACCTATTGGAGCGTGTTGCAGGCAAGGAAGCTTATAGCTTCCTTGATGGGTTTTCAGGTTACAATCAAGTAGCCATTGCCCCAGAAGATCAACACAAAACAGCTTTTGCCACAGAGTGGGGAATCTTTGCATTTCGTGTGATGCCATTTGGGCTCACCAATGCACCTGCAACATTCCAAAGGCTCATGTGTCATGTCTTCAAAGAGTTCTTGCGAAAGAGCTTGGAAGTATATGTGGACGATTTATGTGCTCATTCCCAAGAAAGAAGATACCACATCCTTGAGCTCAGACACATCTTCAACAAGTGTAGAGAATATCGAGTGTGTCTGAACCCAGAAAAGTGTGTGTTCATGGTGCATCGAGGTAAAATCTTAGGTCATATTGTTTATACGAATGGAATCTCAACAAATGAAGATAAGGTACGAGCCATAGCGGAACTGCCAAGGCCAAGGAATATTAAAGAGGTACAAGCCTTTTGTTGAGATATCAAGCTCAACATGTGATGATCCAGGATGATACGTACCAGTTTTTCGTTTCTCTGACATGTATAGTGGTCACGCCGGTATATGTCAGGGATACTTCATTGAGCTTTATTAGATTTATCTACCGAGAGTGATGGCACATTTGTTTCTTGCCAGCTCACTCATTCGCGGACATTAGGTTTTTCCTTATGTAGTGGTCTTTATATATTGCACTGGTTGTATTCTTGTTTTTAGGTCATTCTTGTACATTCCTTTTTATGTAATAGAAGAAGAAGAAGAAGAAGATCATTCTTCCTTGCCTCAATCTGTGTGTGTGCTTCTCCTTGAGAGTGAGAGTGTGTGTGTGAGCTCTCTTCCTTATCTCCTTCCTCGTGACATGGTATCAAAGCCAGCATGGCTATAGAGAGCTCGTGGAGAAGGCGACGGTGAAGACTACGCAGCAAGGCGTGGAGAAAACGCGATTTCACAAACGGCCTCCGTTTGCTACGAAAATCTCCGTGAAGGTAGAAGACCTCAAAATCTTGACCTCCGTTTCGAGCTCGCAAGGTGGGGCCCATAGAAAAACCAGGTCAGTTTCAGAAACTGTAACTTGCGTTGTGTTTGGCGACACTCATATATTCTAGATCCAGAATTTCAAGCGATTTCGTGTACTGTTGATACACGAAAACTGTGTTTTTCTGAGATCAAACTGTCACGTCATAGTGCGACAGTGTTCAAGCAGAAGTGTTGCTTGTAGTGTGTTGTGGTGTTGTGAATTGTTGCAGAAATGGCAAACGCGGATGGAATGAGTCAGCTTATGAGCGATAAGTTGGACAAGAACAACTTCCATGCTTGGAGATTCAGAATGACGAATTTCCTGATGGGAAAAGGCTACTGGAAGTACATCGAAGGAGAGAATGAAAATGCTCCGCAGTTACCAGAAAGGAATCGGACTGCAGAACAGTTAAGAGCATATGAGGAATGGAATCAAGGAGCACGAAAGGTAATGTATTGGCTATCTCTTAGCATACAGGATAGCATGATTGGACACATACAGGATGCCAAGACTCCAAAAGAGGCTTGGAACAGGTTGGTCACTTTGTACGAGACCAATACAAAGGCACGGAAATTAATTCAAGAACGAGCTGCATACATTGGAGAAAAAGAGCATGTCGGTAAGTGACTACACTCTAAAACTCAAAAGCATATGTGAGTCACTTGCATCTATTGGCGTGAATGTAGATGATGATGATAAGGTGGAAGTGTGCCTTCGTGGTTTAGGAGCTGCATATAAGCAGTTCAGAACTTCTATACAGACCAGGGAAAATATTCTGAATTTTACTGATCTGGTATCTATGCTGATCATTGAAGAAAAGAATCTGGGTGAGGATTCAAACTCCCAAGGAAAGCCCAGTTCTTAGCATGTATTCTACTCTGGCAGAGGAAGAGGCAGAGGTAGAGGTTTTGGAAGTGGAAGAGGAAACAATAACCAAGACCACGGTCAACAACAGAATCATGCAGGAGGAAGAGGACAATTTTGAGGCAGGGGGAGCCAAAGAGGTCGCAGAAATTTCCAAAGAAATGATTCCGGTAATGATAGTAAAGGATGCTAGAATTGTGATAAACCTGGACACTTTGAACGTGATTGCAGGTTAAAGAATCAAAATAACAGAAGGCAGCAAAACAACTACGCATCCACAAGTGTAGAAGATTCTGAGAAGCTGTTTATGGTTCAACATCACATGATGAATACGATGTTTGCTGGTGTTTCAAAATCGAACGATAATGTCTGGTATGTTGATTCAGGTGCTTCAAATCACATGACCAGTCATGCAGAATGGTTTAGTAGTTTGCAGAAAATGCCAGTTCCTGGATATGTTGAAACAGGTGATGATACATCGCATCCTATTGAGCATACAGGAAACATAGCATTGTCTATGGAGGACGGAAAGGTAAAACATCTCGCTGATGTGCTGCATGTTCCAAATATAACAAAGAATCTAGTTTCTGTTGGACAAAAGGTTGACCAGAGATTACAAGTCAGGTTCAATGCTGATGGATTATATGTAGAAGAGTATAAGCAGGATGGACGATTGGTTGCCAAAGGAAACAAAGTGGGTAGGATGTTCACCTTAAATGTGAAGATTCCTTAAATGAATGCAGCCATGTTTGCAAAAGGTGCAGGAGTTATTGCAGATATAGAGATATGGCACAAACCGATTGGACATGCAAACTTGCAAAGGCTGAAACTGATGCAGTCAAAGGAGATTTTCCATGGACTACCAAATTTCAAAGTTGCAGAAATGCAAAAGGTATGTGCAGCATGTCAATTTGGTAAACAGTCAAGAGCATCATTTCCACATGACAAGCATGTTAATGAGAATGTACTAGAAGTAGTACATACAGATGTTTGAACAAAGACCACATCTATGGGTGGCTGCAGGTTTTATGTTACTTTCATTGATGACCATACACGCAAAGTATGGGTATATTTCATGAAAGAGAAGAGCGAGGTGTTTTCTCATTTCCAGAATTTTAAAGTTATGGTGGAAAAGCAAACAGGGAAGTACATTCAGACATTAAGATCTGATGGAGGAGGTGAATACATGTCAAATGAGTTCAACAGTTTTCTAAAAAATCATGGAATTTGGCGTTAGCTTTCATGCAGGTACACACCACAACAGAATGGTGTTGCTAAACGCAAAAATAGACATATTGACGAAATAGCAAGAGCCTTAATGGCTGAGAAGAATATGCCTCATTGTTATTGGGTAGAAGCTGTGCATACTACTGTATACATCATGAACAGAACTTCGACTGCTGCTGTACATCGTTACACCTGAAGAGAAGTTTACAGGTAAAAAGCCAAACTTATCACATCTGAAAGTTTTTGGCTGTATTGCATATGTACATGTTCCAGATGAGTTGAGGACGAAGCTTGATCCGAAAGCAAAAAAATGTGTCTTCATTGGATATTCCCTTGAGCAAAAGGGGTACAAATGTTATAACCCACTCACACGACAGGTGAAGGTGAGCAGAGATGTGGCATTTGATGAAATGTCAAGCTTCTATGCAGATGTCAAAGAAGGATTGAATCTTGAACCAAATGACAAAGAAAATGCTGAAAAATCTAGTGCAGAATCTCAAGTTTTGAGTGGACCGAATGCATCACCAAGCAATAGTTCCAACTCAAATCCATGGAGTGGAAGGTTGCGTGGAAATTTCAGTCCAGCAAATTCATCAAATACATCTAAGAAAGGTAAAGAAAAGCTTTCTGTTGGTAGTAAAACAGGTGCAGGTTTTGAAGATGTTGATGGAGATTCAAGTGGTTCAGAAAAGAGTATTGATGAGGAACTTGGATTGCCCTCTCTGAAGACTCCAGGAGTAAGAAGGGCACATGCAGATAATACAAGGAGAAGTGACCCGGGACCAAGAAGATCTGGGAGGATGCGTAATTCAGTGCAACGATTGACATATGATAGTTACATGGCTCGCCATTGTGCCTACATGACAAAGGTAATACAAGATGCTGAACCTTCCTATTTTGAAGATGCAATTGGTAATGCAGATTTGGAAAAAACTATGGATGAGGAGATGGCTGCACTTTATGGAAATGATACATGGAAGCTGGTTCCATTGCCGCAAGGAAAGAAATCCATAGGCTGCAAATGGGTTTACAAGGTAAAGCATAATGCTGATGGTAGCATAAGCAGGTATAAAGCACGATTGGTAGCTAAAGGTTATGCACAAACATATGGCATTGATTATGAGGAAACATATGTCTACTGTTAGGAAACTTGTTGCATTAGCTACAGCAAAAGGATGGACTTTGCATCAGATGGATGTGAAGAATGCTTTCCTACATGGTGAGTTACAGGAAGAAGTATATATGGACCAACCACAAGGATATGAAGATTCAAAGCATCCAGAATATGTTTGCAGGTTGCAAAAGGCTTTGTATGGGCTGAAGCAGGCTCCGCGTGCATGGCATGCAAGGATTGCTGATTACTTAACCAGCATTGGGTTTTCTATGTGTGATGCAGATCACTCACTATATGCAAGGAAGGCTGATGATGGCATCACTATTGTGGCCATTTATGTTGATGATCTGATTGTAGGTGGTGATAATGAAGAAAGCATCAAAGAGGTAAAGAAACTTCTTATGCAGGAATTTGACATGAAAGATCTTGGTGTGCTGTGTTATTTCTTGGGCATTGAGTTTATACATACAGAAACAGGTATATGGATGTCGCAAAGGCAATATGCCTTGAATATGCTACAAAAGTATGGTATAGCTGATTGTAAGCCAATTTCTATGCCATTAGATCAGAATTTGAAATTGGATACTACATCAGGTGAAACATTGGAAAATGCTACTATGTACAGGAAAATTGTGGGAAGTCTTATATATCTCACAATTACAAGGCCTGATCTAAGTTATAATGTTGGACTTGAAAGTCAGTTTATGCAGGTTCCCAGGAAGCCACATTTGGATGCTCTGAGGCACACCCTACGTTATGTGAGTGCTACTTTGGATTATGCATTGTTTTATGAAGCTGGTGTAGATTTGCAGGTTCATGGATACACCGATGCCGATTGGGCTGGTAGTACTCCAGATAGAAGATCTACTAGTGGCTTTCTTTTCTCACTTGGAGGTGCAGCTATTACATGGAGCAGTAAGAAGCAACCCACTGTTGCTTTGTCGAGTACAGAGGCTGAGTATAGAGGTGCTCTAATGGCAGCATGTGAGGCATCATGGTTGGAGATGTTACTTGCAGATTTAGGTGTGGAAGTGCAAAAGCCTATCACTATCTATTGTGATAATCTTAGCAGCATACAGTTAGCACGAAACCCTGTTTTCCATGCTAGAACAAAGCATATCGAGGTACATTATCACTTCATCAGAGAGAAGGTATTAGCAGGTGATATTGATCTTGTTTATGTAAGAACAGATGAGCAGGTTGCTGATATTTTCACCAAAGCACTTGGAGCTGAGAAGTTGAAGAAGTTTCGGAAGATGCTTGGATTACAGGATATGGCATTGAGCTTGAGGGGGAGTGTTGAGATATCAAGCTCAACATGTGATGATCCAGGATGACACGTACCAATTTTTCGTTTCTCTGACATGTATAGTGGTCACGCCGTTATATGTCAGGGATACTTCATTGAGCTTTATTAGATTTATCTACCGAGAGTGATGGCACATTTGTTTCTTGCCAGCTCACTCATTCACGGACATTAGGTTTTTCCTTATGTAGTGGTATTTATATATTGCACTGGTTGTATTCTTGTTTTTAGGTCATTCTTGTACATTCCTTTTTATGTAATAGAAGAAGAAGAAGAAGATCATTCTTCCTTGCCTCATCCGTGTGTGTGCTTCTCCTTGAGAGTGAGAGTGTGTGTGTGAGCTCTCTTCCTTATCTCCTTCCTCGTGACACCTTTATGGGCCATTGTGGATATTACCGTAGGTTTATCCACATGTACGTGATCATAGCTAGACCCCTTTATGCCTTGTTGTCTAATTTTGAGTGGAACGACGAATGCGAGAATTCTTTTAACGAACTGAAGAAACGTTTGTGCACAGCACCAATACTGACCACTCCTGATTGGAATAAGCCATTCCATGTCCATGTGGATGCATCCAATCACGCCATAGGATGTGTGCTAGCACAACCCACAGGTGAAGGAAACTTAGATTTTCCCATATCATATGCTACTAGATAGCTCAGCGCAGCTGAACGAAACTATACCACAACTGAGCGAGAGGGCTTAGGCATGGTATATGCTGTGAAGAAATTTAGACACTACTTATTGGCCAACAAGTTCAAGTTTTTCACTGATCATCAAGTTTTGTTATATTTGGTCAATAAACCCTGCAATACTGGGTGCTTAGTGAGATGGTTCTTCTTACTAATGGAATATGACTTTGAAGTTGTTGTCAGCAAAGGTAGAACCCACCTTCGGGCAGATCACCTTTCTCGCATCACTTCAGGAGAGTCACCGCAAGGAGTGTCTGATGAACTACCTGATGCTTATCTGTTCAATTTGGAAGTTGTTCCCAAATGGGCAAATAAATTGGTACCAGTCCTAACCTTCGGTCCTGCAAATAAGAATGTGAAAACATCACAAGAAGAAATTGTAAAATCACAAAAATATCACATATTGGTAGGAAGCATGTACAAACAAGATATTGAGGGGGTATTAGCTTGTTGTGTTGAGGACGATGAACATAGTAGTTGGTTGCAACAAGCTCATGAAGGATTGCTAGGAAATCATTATTCTAAACAGCGCACATTACAAAATCTGAAACGTTTAGGAGTGTATTGGCCTAGCATGGACAAAGGAATACATGAGTGGATTAAGAATTGTCCAATGTGCAGAGAGAGACCCCCTAGTGGAGCATGCGACCCTTTATCAAGTGTCATTAATTCCAGATTGGAGTGCTCCATTGGTAGAGTTTATGAGGTCGGGAAGATTACCCAAAGAGGCTAGTCTAGCAAGAAGACGAAGCATGGAGCAAGAGGCTCAAGGCTATGCCTTAGTAGGAGACAACCTATACCGAAGAGGCAAAGATGGTTACTTAAGACTGTGCGTGCATGAATCAGACTATTTAAAGGTCTTACAGACTGCACACAGTGGTGTTGCAGGTGGACACTTCGGTCCTGATCAAGTCATCAAGACCATTCTATTCTCAGGACTTTGGTGGCCCACTCTTCATATGGATGCACATACCTATGTGAAGAAATGTGACACATGCCAACGTGCACAATATCCAGTTAGAAAAGATGAGATGCCGTTGAGGCCAATGATGGGAGGGCGTGCATTTTTGAAGTGGGGCATAGACTTCATATGTCCTATTAACCCCCCAGCTAGAAACTCCCATGCGGAGTATATTATTGTAGCCACAGACTACCTTACAAAGTGGGTAGAAGTCAAAGCCACAACAAAGAATGATGCTCAGACAACGGCTAAGTTCTTATTTGAGAATGTGTTCACTAGATATGGACTACCAATAGAGTTAGTAAGCGATAGAGGCACACACTTCTTAAATGAAGTCATTGAAAATCTTCTCCAAGAATTCCTGGTGATACATAAGAAGTCTGCCCCTTATCACCCACAAGCTAACGGACAAGCCGAGAGCACCAATAAGATCCTCTGTAACGTATTGACAAAGCTGGTAAATAATAAACGCTCTGATTGGGACAAACAACTTCATCATGCTCTTTGGGCTTATCGAGTTGCCTACAAAACAGTACTCAACGCCACCCCATTTCAGATGGTTTTTGGACAGAATGTTGTTCTACCATTGGACTTCCTCATCCTAGCATTAAAAGTAGCACAAGAGCATGAGTGGAATGGAAATGAGTTGTCCTCTAGGATCTTTGATCTAGAACGCTTAGGTGAGACGAGGCTACGAGTGGCAGCAGGCATCTATGCTGCAAAGAAAAGGCAAAAGGCATACTTTGATGCACACATCAAAGATAAAGGATTGAAAGAGGGAGACCTAGTGCTAGTTTATACGCTAAAGCAACATGCCTGTAAGTTGGAGAAAAGAGGATATGGACCCATGATCATTAATAGAATTTCCACTAGCGGTGCTGTTCAATTGGCTACTTTAGAAGGTGACATCTTGCCAAACTATATCAGTGGTTGTCGAGTCAAGTTATATCAAGAACCTCTTACAGAGGACATGCTAATGAGACTCAACACTGCTAAGAAACGAAAAGAAGAAGAGATGAGAGTCAGAGAAGAAGCACAAGCAGAAGAAGCACAAGTTAAGGCGACTAGGCCTAGGTGTCAACTCAAACGCCCCAAAATATCACATGGATATGTGCCAAAAATCAGGCGTAGCGACTTCTCCAGTTATTGACCGACGTCCCTTTATGACCATAGAGATAGGACAAGGAAAGGGTGCAAGGACTGTGAAAGCATTGATTGACTTAGGTGCAGCAAGTAGTGCAGTTCGACTTTCCTACTGCCAAGACTTGTAGTTGAACATCAATCCCATAGAAGCTTATCTCATAGGATTGGGAGGTGTGGACACCCCTTGTTTGGGTGAGGTGGAACTTCCCATCTACCTTCAAGATGTTCCAATGAAAGTCAAAGTGCTAGTGTGTCAGGATGAGAACCTTACATAACCACTTGTCTTAGGACAAGATTGGATTTATGACAATGCAGTCAACCTAAACCTAAGAAGTCAAATTCTTCAAGTTTGGGTACATGAACAATGCATTACATTAGAATTAGAGAACTGCATGCTCCCAGATCATGGCACCACACACTCTCTTCATTCTTCTAAGACTGATCATATGGAAGAAGATGTTGTATGTGTCAAACGCTCTATGATGCAGAAGGAGTCAATCGTGGAAGGACAGGTTTAAAGGCGGGTGGATCTTTCTTCTTCTCCAAAGAATCAAGTAGCCATAGTAGTGAGTCCACCACACAGGGAAACACAATTATTCACGACAATGGCTACATCAAATAGAAAGACACCATTCGACAAGAAAGCAGTTCCAAGCATGAAACAGATCTGGGTACTGGCAAAGGAGAGCAACCACCAGCCTTGCCCCCACAAATCCCATCCAGGCAAGCCAACCAGGCCAAAAGATGAAGGAAGCAGCTCGGACAAGCTCAATCACAAGGTATCCAACAAGTTTGGGTGCCTAAGAAATTAGCTGCAGCTCAACAAGGGCGATTACAGATGTGGGTACCTAAGAAGCTCTTGCATCCACAGCAACCTATGTTCTCCCACATGCGAAAGGTCTCAACAAAGAAGCCAAAAAGAGAAAAGGGTAAGAACCGCATACAGAGACCGAAAGAAGATCAAATCACCTCTTCAACAGTAGTAGGAAGATGTGCAAAAAGGGTATGGGTTTGGAAGCCAAAAGTACAAGTAGCCTCCACCAAATCAAAGCGCCAACCACACTGGATACCACAGTTCAGGAAGTATCCAAAGATGAAGACACCTGAAGTGATCTCTGTAGTGCCAAATGTTGTTCAAAAATGGACCCCAATAAGGAGGATTACATCATTTCGAGATCCAATGGATACCTTCACCAAAGCCGGCATCAACAACTACAAGTAACATCAAAAGCCTCGACGAGCGACAACCATGTGGTTCTTGCACAACCCTGTCTTTTGCACCATTCAGGTCATGCACTTCCAAAGTATGCATTGATATAGGGCCCTATTACATGGCCGTGCATAGACACATTTGAGAATCCCAGGCACAAGAGCACATTGACACATGTCATCTAGTTTTACTGATACTAACGTCTATCTTCTTGTTTTGTGACAAGGCTCTCAAAAAAAAAAAAAAAGAGAAGAAAAGCGAGAGAGAGCTAGTTCCCAGGTTTGGCTTATGAAACATGAATGAGTCATGCTTAGTTGAAGGTGGAACCATTGATTACTGGGCATTTATCAGTCTTGATAGAAGTGTGTCTCGGCTAGCAGATGATATTATTGCTACCTTATCTGGTAGATGTCAAGCACCTGGCATGAACATGGCATCCACAACTACTGTTTCCCCTTACCATGGTAGGAGGGAAGAGCTTGAAGGTCCACAACTTGAGTGATTCTTAACTACTGCATGTACGAGAGCATCCAGGGAGATATCTACAAGGGGTAGTTCTGGTACCCTGCAAATCTTTGTACGTATATTGGATGAGAAGACTCCTGCGTATGGTGAGCTAAAGATAATATGTGAAACTAAGCTTGGTGTAGTTACCCAATGTTGTTTGCCAAGGAATATAAAGAAATTCAATTCTCAGTATTTGGCAAATATCGCTTTGAAAAGAGGAGACAGGACAAGGCACTCATAAAATTTTCATCAGTGGACCATCAACACGGACATTCATCGACAATGTTCCATCACAAATGCCGCGTGTACAACACGAAGAGATAAACATCGATCAAACCTTCACCATGGTAAGTATCTTTACTTTGGCAACACCATAGACATGATAGATTAGGCAACCTCTTTGTCAGCATACCCTTGAGCACTTAGCTCAAAACCCCCAATTTTTACACCATAATTCTTCCAATGCATTTTCCAAGTAAGCATGCATAGGGCTACATTACAAGGCCGTGCACAAGGCACATATTTTCCTTAACCCATGCACGAACACACTTACCCATCATCCATTATGGGTTATGAGTACTTGGCATGACTACTATGAACATCATCTTTGGATGATTTGAGGTCATCAATGGAAACTCACAACGACACAGTCAGGGTGGAATCCAAGGAAGAAGCATATACCATTGACTACAAATTCCAAAGACTCCCAGTGATAGATGCAGAACCAGAAACCAACCCTACCACATCTCGAATTCAGATGACTTTTGTTCATATAGAAGGGACACTCCCTCTCAAGGCACTACTTGGAACAACCACCACAACAAGGGTCTGTCAGGGACGACAGACTCGAGAGGGGGGGGGAGTGTTGAAGCTCAAAGTCAATGACAAAGCATGGAAGCACATAAAAAAGGTGGACACACAAGGAAAGGGAGCAAGTAGGGAGCTCTAAGAAGTGTATGTCAAATTTTCACAAGAATTCCCTACAAAAATAGTGATTTTCATCACTAAAAACCATTGTAAATACCATTTTCTATTTTTGTAGCTCCATTTTGTTCAAGCTGAGGAGTCCTCGAGCTTGAGGAGTATTAGAAGTATCATCCTACCAATTTTCATAATTTTTAGAATTCGTTTGAGCCCTCAAATAAGCCCTGGAACCTAATTTTTAACTAGGCCGGACACTAGGTCTGGACAGAGCCAAAACTAGTCAAAAAACTATAAAAAGAGCTAGAGAGCTCATTTTTTAGGTTAGCTTGTTAGAGAATAGAGCTTTGTAAGAGAACTCGTTTGCAATAGAAGCCTTCCATTGTTCCTTGCTTTGATCTTGCTTTGTGTGCGTGTGTGTGTATGTGTGTGCATCCTTGTGTGCTTTCACTCACACACTTGGGCCTTCACTTGCTCGTGGTCTTCATACCGGTCCTCACGTCTCTGCGGATTGACAAGTAAAGGAGGTGGTGCTTATGCTTGAGCTACATCCAACTAGGGAGGAATTATCAGAATTGAAGAATTGGATGAAAAGAGATGCTCAAGCTAGGAGCATTATCTATATGGCAGTCAATGACTACTTGCTACCTCATATTAGAGGTCTTGAAAGTCCAAGTGATATATGGAATGCTTTGGAGGAGCATTTTCAAAACATCACAAAGTCAAGGAAGGCATCCTTGTGGGCAGAATTTACCACTTTCAAGAAGAAGGCCTCTCAATCTATCTCAGACTATGTAACAAGGATGAAGGACATTGGAGATGCATTAGGAGTAGTTGATGAAGACATTGAGGAGGATAAATTGGTAAGGCAAATCCTCACAGGGTTGAGAGGTGATGACAAATGGAAGCCATTCATTTTGTCTACTGAAATATCATTTGATCATTTTACTCCTGACTTAAATCAGTTGATAGGACATATGTTAACCTTTGCGCAGGATGTCAAAGGTGAAGGTGACAAGAGTACAGGTCATGCAATGTATTCAAAGGATAAGAAGAAGAATATCAAGGGAAATCAGCAAGCAAATGAGGATGAAGGTACAACTAGCCAAGCTAACTTCCTAAGAGGAAGAGGAGGTGGCAAACGTAGAGGAAGAGGCAGAAGTAATAAAGAAGGATTCAAGGCTTGATGGATTTGTGGTAAGACAAATCACTTAGCTAATGATTGTTGGCATAATACTCAGAGTAATGGTGGATCTAGAACTTTAATTCAAGAGGAAGAGGTGGCAGAAATCAAAGAGGTAATTTCAGAGGTAGAGGTAGTAGAGGTTACTTTGGAAGAAATGCAGGGAGAGGATTCCAAAGTCAACAATACAACAATACCTACTACAATTATGCTTCAGATCAGAAGGAGGATTCAACATTGATAAAGAATGCAACTTGTGAAAGGAAAAGTGAGACCAAAGAGTCTTTTACATTGACTCAGGGTGTCGCAATCACCTGAGTGGCAACATAGCTTTGATGACTGATTTGGAAAATAAGGTAACTAATCATGTAGTTCAAACAGGTGACAATACAAAGCACAATGTGAAGTCACTTGGATTAATGAAGGCCAAGGATGGTAGCACTCTCTTGAGTAAGGTCTTGTATGTTCCTACAATTCCTAAGAATCTAATAAGTGTAGGACAAATTGTTGAAAAAGGTTATCAAGTTAGATTCACTAATGAAGGAGTGTTTGTGGAAGACCCTAGCAATGGGTATAAACATATTGTTTCAGGGAAGAAAGAAGGAAGATTGTTCACATTGAAGATCCAAGGTAATGTTGGTCATGCCTTGTTCACCTATGGAAGACACAAGATCTCTGAGTTAGATCTTTGGCATAAAAGGCTTGGACATTTTAATTAAAGAGGTATCAAAGATATGATTAACAATGGTTCAGTGCTTGGATTGCCTAATGTTGCAGGTCAACATATGACATACACATGTGAGGCATGTCAATTAGGTAAGGCTCATAAGCAATCTTATTCCAAGGATGGATTTATGTATTCAAAAAAGCTTGAATTAGTACACACAGATGTGTGGGGACCATCAAAGGATTTCAGTATAAATGGTTCAAGGTATTATGTGATTTATGTTGATGATGCTACCAGATGGATCACTATCTATGTGATCAAAGATAAGTCAGAGGTATTCAATACATTCAAACATTATCATGTGTATGTAGAGAGAATTACAGGTCATAAGTTGAAGAGACTAAGATCAGATGGACGGGGAGAGTATTTCTCAAATGAGTTCAATGATTACTTGTGGAATGTAGGTATAAAAAGGGAAATTACTTGCACATACTCTCCTCAACAAAATGGTGTAGCAAAGAGAAGAAATAGAACTCTTGTTGAGTTTGCAAGATCCATGTTGAAGGAGAAAAATATTCCAAATTACTTGTGGGTTGAGGCTATAAATACAGCTACTTATTTGGTTAATATGTTAGCATGTAAAGCTCTGCAGGGTATGACATTATATGAGGCATGGTGGGGTAAGAGACCTACTCTAGACCATTGCAAAGTATTTGGATGTTTGGCATATGCATATGTGCCATCACAATTAAGGCACAAATTGGAACCTAAAGCTGAAAAGTATGTATTTATTGGATATGATGATAAGCAGATGGGATATAGGTTGTGGAGTCCATCCACAAAACAATTCCTTGTATCAAAGGATGTTACATTTGATGAGCAAGGTACTTGGTATGCAGGTACATTCAATATTAATGCATGTGATGAAGAAGTTGTGAATCAAAACAAATGTAAATCAAAGGTTCAGATATTTGATGAAGAGGAGAATAATGAAGTGCAGGTTGAAGTTGAAGAAATGCCAAGATTTGATCCTGAGTGTGATGAACCACAAACCTCAAGGAGTGGAGAACTCAGAAGGTCATCAAGACACAAGTGGCAACCTACAAGGTATAGCTATGACACTTCTTTTTTGGCTACCAAAGACTATGCTTACATGATAAAGACAGATGAAGATCCTTCTACATATGAAGAGGCAAAAGGTAAGGAAAATTGGGAGAAAGCTATGCAGGATGAATATGATGCATTGATGGAGAATCAGACATGGGAGTTGGTTCCTAAGCCAAATAGCCAGAAGATCATTGGATGCAAATGGGTCTACAAGACAAAGAGATTTGCAGATGGAAGTGTGTCTAGGTATAAAGCTAGACTTGTTGTGAAGGGTTTTGCTCAAACTTATGGTATAGATTA
Source organism: Ceratopteris richardii (assembly GCA_020310875.1). Classification (NCBI taxonomy): domain Eukaryota; kingdom Viridiplantae; phylum Streptophyta; class Polypodiopsida; order Polypodiales; family Pteridaceae; genus Ceratopteris; species Ceratopteris richardii. Next base: position 22,992,358 of record CM035413.1, read on the forward strand.
TGATGAGACCTATAGTCCTGTGGCAAAGATGACAACCATCAGGACACTTATAGCTATTGCTGCATGTAAAGGTTGGAAATTATGTCAATCAGATGTGAACAATGCTTTTTTGAATGGTTATATTTCAGATGATGTTTTCATGGAACAACCCCAAGGATTCAGAGATGAAAGGTATCCAGAGTATGAATGTAAGCTCAAGAGAGATTTATATGGTTTGAAGCAGGCCCCAAGGGCATGGAATTATAGACTTGTGAAGTTCTTGAAAGAACTTGGATTTCAAGTGTGAAAGGCAGATAGTAGCTTGCTTGTTAAAGCAAGTGATGATGGATTCATTTACATGTGCATATATATTGATGATTTAATTCTTATAGGTACAAATGAGAAAGGCATCCAAATCCTAAAGAAGTAAATGGAGAAAGAATTTAGGATCAGTGATTTGGGAGACTTGTCATATTTCTTGGGCATGGAGATTTCATACACTCAACATGGAGTGTATGTGACTCAAGAAAGGTATTTGAGAAACTTGTTTATTAAGTTTAAGATGAATGATTGCAGGATAGCACCTACTCCAATGGAGGTGGATCACAAGTTAAGCAGATATGGAGGAGAAGAGTTCAAGGACATGAAGTTATATCAAAGTTTGGTTGGTAGTTTGATTTATGCTACTTTAACTAGACCTCACTTGTCATATGCAGTTGGAATTTTGTCTCAATTCATGCATTGCCCTAGGAAAGAACATTGGATTGCAAGACAAAGAGTGTTGAGGTACATTAAGGGTACACTCAAAGAGGGTTTGTATTATGGTTTTACATCAGATACAAACATCAAGATATATAGTGATGCACATTGGGCAGGTAATCCTGATGATAGGAGATCAACCTATGGATACTTATGTTATGTGGGAGATAATTTAATTTCTTGGTGTTCAAAGAAGCAACACACAGTTGCTTTGTCATCTACAGAAGTAGAGTACAAAGGTATGGTTGAAGCTGCAAAGGAAGTGATATGGCTTAAGACTCTGATGAAGAGTTTTGACATCGTTCAGAGTACACCCACTATTCATGGAGATAACATGAGTTCATTGTATCTGGCTGCTAACCCTATGTTTCATGCCAGGACTAAACATATTGAGATTCAGTATCACTTTTTAAGAGAGAAGGTGATGGATAAAGAGATTGAAGTCATACATACTTCAACAAAAGATCAAATAGCTGATATGCTAACCCAAACCTTGGATGGACCAAAGCTACAGAGATTCAAAGACATGGCAGGTATAAACAAGATAGAGAAAACCTCAATTGATTATTGAGGGGGAGCTATTGGTGTAGGGCAATCAACAATTGAAGTTTTAATGAAGGTTTGGAAGTCAAGGACTGAAGAAAAGTTCAAGTTATGAAGCATGGAGGAAGCACATATTCAGAAGATGAAGATGTGTACACATATGTACATTAATTCAGAGATAGTTCACTTAGACTCTTGTATAGTCGTGATATTGTAAATATTTTCATATATATACAAGGAAAACTTTGGGGCAAATATGAGAGAGCATGAGAATAGAGAAATCAATAGTGGTATGAGTCATTAGAAATCTTAGATGTGAGTAAGAATCTCTCTCATCACTCAGTTGTAAATTTCTTTAGGAATGAAAGAAAAATTGTGCCCGATGTTTCTGTGCATTCTCCTCTTGTGCTTGATCATTTCAATAATCCTTTTGTAGATGTCTAAATCCATAGTTAATGAGTCTATGGTTAATGTTTGAGAGCCTAATTGTAAACAAGCTGTGAGAATTATGTGTAGGAACATTCATATGTGAAGAAGTGTTCATTGGCTCCTGAAACAAGTGCAAAATTTGATGTTAATGTTTTGGTCAGTTCTCCTTCCACAGTGTAAAGTTTTGAGCAAGCAAGCACTCAATCTTTAAGTTGGAAGGTAAGCTATCTGTGGCTAAAAGCATTTTCATAAATGGGTTCTAGATTGAGAGAACCAAGTGTTAAAAGTTATAGGTGTCTAAATCGACTTTTGAGAAGAGCAATTTTAGACATAGGTAACTTGTTGAGATCATTTCTCAAGATATACTGAATCTTTTGGAGTGATTCAACTTGGAGAAGGTGCACAAACTGTAGGCGACACCTTGTGCAAAGTTTCATAAAAAACTTTACACAATTTATAAGTTAATGAGAGAGATATGTGTAGTAGACTTTCTATGTAGTCATCTCCTTCACAGATTTTTCAAACTCTTTATAATTGATCATTGATCCTCTAAAATTGGTGAAGGTTTTAGTTACTCTTGTTATACAGGTGCTCTAACTACAAGAGTAGCTTGTTCTTTTGGAGATTAACACTGTCCATCAACAGCTTAGGCATAAACTTGACCCAAAGGCAGAAAAATATGTGTTCATTGGTTATGATGAAAAGCAGATGGGTTACAGATTGTGGAATCCTCTAACCAAACAATTTATTGTTTCTAGAGATGTTACATTTGATGAACAGAAAAGTTGGTATGCATATCAAATTCATACAGCTGAAGAATTTGAAGAAGAGGTAAGAAGATGTGAGAAAGGAAAATCAATTGTGCAAGTGAATAGAGATGAAGACTATATGCAAGCAAGTACATCCAGAAGCGGATGAACAAGAAGGAATGAAGAAGCTCCTATATTTGATGAAGAGGTGTATACATACACATATGAAGAATGTGAACCAAGGAGGTCAAGTAGGACAAGAAGACAACCAGAAAGGTATTCTTATGATACTTCTTACATAACTCAGAAGAACTATGCATATATGGTCAAAGATGATGAAGAACCTCAGAACTATGATGAATCTAAAGGTAAGAAGAAATGGGAAGAAGCAATGAAGGAAGAGTTTAATGCGCTAGAGGAGAACAAGACATGGGAACTTGTTCCTAAACCAAATGGTAAGAAGGTTATTGGAAATAAATGGGTTTATAAAGTGAAGAAGCTTGCAGATGGAAGCCAGATACAAAGCTAGACTGGTGGTGAAAGGCTATGCCCAAACCTATGGCATAGATTATGATGAGACATTTAGTCATGTAGCGAAGATGTCAACTATAAGGACAATCATTGCTATTGCAGCTTCAAACGGATGGACCCTAAGTCAATTGGATATAAAGAATGCATTCTTGAATGGATACATATCAGATGAGGTATACATGGAACAACCTCAAGGGTTTATAGATTCCAGGTATCCAAATTTTTTTTGCAGGTTGAGAAGAGCATTGTATGGATTGAAGCAAGCTCCAAGAGCATGGAACTATAGACTGGTGAAGTATCTCAATGATCTTGGTTATCAAAGTTCAAAAGTAGATCCAAGTCTACTCATCAAAAGAGCAGAGGAAGGTACAATCTACATTTGTATTTATGTAGATGAAATTATAATCACAGGTACTTCAGATGAAGGAATCAAGGAGGTAAAGAGATTACTTGAAAAAGAATTCAAGATCACTGATCTAGGAAACTTATCATACTTTCTTGGTATGGAAGTCACCTATATAGATCATGGCATATATGTATCACAAGAAAGGTATCTTCTGAATCTATTGAAGAAGTTTGATATGGAAAATTGCAGAGAAGCTTCAACTCCACTTGAAGTTAATCACAAGCTCAGTAAATATGATGGTGTAGAATACAAAGATATGAGGAAGTATCAATCTCTTGTGGGTAGTTTGATTTATGCTACACTAACAAGACCTGATCTTAGTTATGTAGTGGGAGTTTTGTCACAATTCATGCATTGTCCAAAGGACCCACATTGGATTGCAGGTCAAAGAGTTCTCAGATATATCAAAGGAACTATAAAGGAAGGAATAAATTATCCTTTTACATCAGATTTGAAGTTGAGAGCCTATAGTGATTCAGACTGGGCAGGTAACTAGGATGACAGAAGATCAACTCATGGCTACATGATATACATTGGTGATAAGCTTGTAAGTTGGTGTTCAAAGAAACAACATACAATAGCATTATCATCAACTGAAGCTGAGTACAAAGGACTTGTGGAAGCAGCTAAGGAGGTCATATGGATGCAAACACTATTCAAAAGCTTGGGCATTGATCAAGGTATACCTACAATACATGGAGATAATATGAGTTCACTTTATCTTGCAGCAAATCCAGTATTTCATGCAAGAACAAAACATATAGAGACACATTATCATTTCCTGAGAGAAAAGGTAATGAAGAAAGAAATTGAAGTGGAGTACGTTTCTACAAAAGATTAGATAGCAGACATAATGACAAAGAGTTTGGATGGTGTGAAGACCAGCAGATTAAAAAGTATGGCAGGAGTAAAAGAAAAGAAGATGATATGAAGAAACAGAGAATGTCAAATAGTGATTGAGGGGGAGCTGTTGGAGAAACAATCACTAATTGGACATATATTTGAAGTTCAAAGCTTTAGAAGAAGACCACATGCCTATGTGAAGGGAAAAATTCACAAATGTATTATATTTGTAAAGTTAGTTCACTTTAGTTCTAGAAGTTTTTTAAAAATCACGAGAATGAGAAAATCTATATAAGTTAGTTTGTATCAACTGACGCGTAGTGAGAAGATGAGGAAGACAATGAGAAAGTGAGTTAGTACTCATTTTGTATGCATGAATGTAGTCAGGCTTCTCTAAGTGAGAAATCACCTGTAAAATATCTGAGTTTTTTATAGTTATGAGAAGAACTAAGTAAAGTTCTATGTATGAGACTCTCTCCATCATCTCCATGATTACCTACTATGTGATGAGTTCAAAAGATCAAGTTTTCCAAGCAACTCGATGCTTGGCATCGAATCTCTGCTGATAAGTCATATTTTCATTTATCTTTTTCATTCAGTGCTAAAGTGTTTGCAAATTATAAATTTGTTGGAGAAACTTGAGGCCTGGCATCGAATTCCAGTTGATAAGTCATATTCTAAGTGTGCATGAAATCACCTATTGTTTTGGTATCTGAAAGCTTTAGGTTTAATGCGGGAAGTCGATGCCTGGCATCGAATCCCTACTGAAAAGTGGCCAAAAACACCCCAAGTCGATGCCCGGCATCAAATTCTCATTGCAAGTCAATGCTCAGCATCGAATCCCATTTTTAGACAGGCGCTTTTTACTAAAACAAGAAAAATTTCCAGTTTTGGAAAGTCATACAAGGTGATCTTGTGAAGGCCATAACTTGAGTTCTAGAGATCCGTTTCTTGCATATGATAGCTCTACTCTTCTACTTTCATCCACTAGAATATCTTGGAGAAATAATATTTGAGATAAGAGAAATTAGCAAAATACTAAAGGTATGTCATTTCAGTGATTAGAAAGTTATGAAGAAGTAAAGTTCTTGGTTTTGGCTATCATTTCTCAAAGTTTGGAGTGGCAGTGAGTTAGTGGTGACCATAGAGGTGTTCTAGTGTCACATTAATTCATTTCTTGTGGTGTTTTACACATCAACAGATGAGACTTATAGTCCTGTGGAAAAGATGACAACCCATCAAGACACTCATAGCCATTGCGGCATGTAAAGGTTGGAAACTATGTCAATTAGATGTGAAGAATGCTTTTCTTAATGGTTATATTTCAGATTATGTTTTTATGGAGCAACCACAAGGATTCAGAGATGAAAGGTATTCAAAATATGTATGCAAGCTCAAGAGAGCTTTGTATGGTTTCAAGCAGGCCCCAAGGGCATGGAATTATAGACTTGTGAAGTTCTTGAACGAACTTGGTTTTTAAGTATCTGAAGCATATAGTAGCTTGCTTGTCAAAGCAAGTGATGATGGGTTCATTTACATGTGCATATATGTTGATGACATAATTCTTACAGGTACAGATGAGAAGGGCAAACAAAGCCTTAAGAAGCAAATGAGAAAGAGTTGAAGATTAATGACTTGGGAGACTTATCATATTTCTTGGGCATGTATATCTCATATACTCAACATGGAGTGTACGTAACTCAAGAGAGGTATTTGAAGAACTTGTTGATCAAGTTTAAAATGGAAGATTGCATGGTAGCACCTACTCCAATGGAGGTGAATCACAAATTGAGCAGATATGGAGGAGAAGAATTCAAAGATATGAAGCTATATCAAAGTCTGGTTGGTAGTTTAATCTATGCTACATTAACTAGGCCTGACTTGTCATATGTTGTTGGAGTGTTGTCTCAATTAATGCAGTGTCATACGAAAGAACATTGGGTTGCAGGACAAAGAGTGTTGAGGTATACTAAGGGTACACTCAAAGAAGGTTTGTATTATGGTTTTACATGAGATACAAACATCAAGATATATAGTGATATAGTTGGGGCATGTAATCCTGATGATAAGAGATCAACTTATGGATACTTTTGTTATGTGGGAGATAAGCTAATCTCTTGGTGCTCAAAGAAGCAACATACTATTGCTTATCATCTATAGAGGTAGAGTATAAAGGTATGGCTGAAGCTGCAAAGGAAGTCATATGGTTGAAGACTCTCATGAAGAGTTTTGACATCATTGAGAGTACACCCACTATTCATGGAGATAACATGAGTTCATTGTATCTAGCTACTAACCCTCTTTTTCATGCCAGGT
>CM035413.1:23003912-23006412 GCA_020310875.1 Ceratopteris richardii
TTCAAAGTAAATGTAACCTTATTCCTCATAAAGGTTGAAGAATTTAATACACAGGTGAAGAAAGGATGGGAGATTCTCTTCAGATAGAGAAATAGGATAGAGAAAACTATCTAGCATGGTCAATGATGATGGAAGCTCATCTTATGAGCAAAGATTTGATAGGCTACATTAGAGGTGAAGAAGAAAAGCCACAATTTAGAGATCCTAGTGTTCCAACTAGGGATGAGTTATCAGATTTGAAGATTTGGATGAAGAGAGATGCTCAAGCTAGGAGCATTATCTACATGGGAGTCAATGAATACTTACTACCTCACATTAGAGGTCTTGAAAGTGCAAGTGATATATGGAATGCTTTGGAGGATCATTTCCAAAACACTACAAATTCAAGGAAGGCATCTTTATGGGCAGAGTTTACCACATTCAAGAAGAAGGCCTCTCAATCCATCTCTGACTATGTAACAAGGACGAAAGACATTGCATATGCATTAGGACTAGTTGATGAAGATATTGAGGAGGATAAATTGGTAAGGCAAATCGTCACAGGTTTGAGAGGTGATGAGAAATGGAAGCCATTCATTTTATCTACTTAATTGTCACTAGATCATTTTACTCCTGATTTAAATCAGTTGCTAGGACACATTTTAACCTTTGAGTAGGATGTCAAAGGTGAAGGTGATAAAAGTACAGGCCAAGCAATGTATTCAAAGGATAACAAGAAGAGTAGCAAAGGAAAGCAACAAGCAAATGAAGATGAAGGTACAACTAGCCAAGCTAACTTCCTAAGAGTAAGAGGAGGTGGCAAAGGTAGAGGAAGAGGCAGAAGTAATAAAGATGGAGCAAAGCTTCCTGGATTTGTGGTAAGAAAAATCACTTTGCTCATGATTATTGGCATAATAATCAAAATAATGGTGGATATAATCAGAACTTTAATTCAAGAGGAAGAGGTGGTAGAAATCAAAGAGGTAGGGGGAGAGTATTTCTCTAATGAGTTTAGTGATTACTTATGGAATGCAGGTATAAAAAGAGAGGTTGCTTGCAAGTACTCTCCTCAACAAAATGGTGTAGTAGAAAGGAGGAATAGAACTCTTGTTGAGTTTGCAAGATCCATGATGAAGGATAAAAATTATCCCAATTATTTGTGGGCTGAGGCTTTAAATATAGCTACATATCTGGTTAATAGGTTACCATGTAAAGCTTTGCAGGGTATGACACCATATGAGGCATGGTGGGGTAAGAGACCTACCTTAGATCATTGCAAAGTGTTTGGTTGTTTAGCCTATGCATATGTGCCATCTCAATTAAGGCACAAATTGGAACCTAAAGCTGAAAAGTATGTGTTCATTGGATATGATGATAAGCAAATGGGTTATAGGTTGTGGAGTCCATCCACAAAACAATTCCTTGTATCAAAGGATGTTACATTTGATGAGCAAGGTACTTGGTATGGAGTTACAATCAATATTTATGCAAGTGATGAAGAAATTGTGAATCAAAAGAAAGGTAAATCAAAGGTTCAAATATTTGATGAAGAAGAGAACAATGAAGTACATGTTGAAGTTGAAGAAGTGCCAAGGTTTGATCCAGAATGTGATGAACCAGAAACCTTAAGGAGTGGAGAACTCAGAAGGTCATCAAGACACAAATGGCAACCTAAAGGCAAAAGGTAAGGGAAATTGGGAGAAAGCTATGCAGGAAGAGTATGACGCATTTGGGATTTGGTTCCTAAACTAAATAGTCAGAAGATTATTGGATGCAAATGGGTCTACAAGACAAAGAGGTATGCAGATGGAAGTGTGTCTAGATATAAAGCCAGACTTGTTGTGAAAGGTCTTCCTTAGACATATGGTATAGACTATGATGAGACCTATAGTCATGTGGGAAAGATGACAACCATCGGGACACTCATAGCTATTGCTACATGTAAAGGTTGGAAATTATGTCAATTAGATGTGAATAATTCTTTTCTAAATGGTAATATTTCAGATGATGTTTTCATGGATCAACCACAAGGATTCAGAGATGAAAGGTATCCAGATCATGTATGTAAGCTCAAGAGATCTTTGTATGGTTTGAAACAAGCCCCAAGGGCATGGAATTATAGACTTGTGAAGTTCTTGAAAGAACTTGGTTTCCAAGTATCTAAAGTAGATAGTAGCTTGCTTGTCAAAGCAACTGATGATGGGTTCATTTACATGTGCATACATGTTGATGATATAATTCTTACAGGTATAGATGAGAAAGGAATTCAAAGCCTAAAGAAGAAAACAGAGAAAGAGTTCAAGATTAGTGACTTGGGAGACTTGTCATATTTCTTGGGCATGGAGATCTCATACACTCAACATGGAGTGTATGTTAATCAAGAAAGGTATTTGAAGAATTTGTTGATCAAGTTTAAAATGGAAGATTGCAGGGTAGCACCTACTCCAATGGAAGTGAATCACAAATTGAGCAGATATGGAGGAGAAGAGCTCAACGATATGAAGATGTATCAAAGTTTGGT
>CM035413.1:23016412-23396412 GCA_020310875.1 Ceratopteris richardii
TAGATTATGATGAAACTTATAGTCCTATGGCAAAGATGACAACCATCAAAGACACTCATAGCCATTGATGCATGTAAAGGTTGGAAATTATGTCAATTACATGTGAAGAATGCTATTTTAAATGGTTACTTTTCAGATGATGTTTTTATGGAGCAACCACAAGGGTTCAGAAATGAAAGGTATCCAGATCATGTATGCAAGCTCAAGAGAGCTTTGTATGGCTTGAAGCAGGCCCCAAGGGCATGGAATTATAGACTTGTGAAGTTTTTGAAAGAACTTGGTTTCCAAGTATCTAAAGCAGATAGAAGCTTGCTTGTTAAAGCAAGTGATGATGGGTTCATTTACATGTGCACATATGTTGATGATATAATTCTTACAGGTACAAGTGAGAAAGGCATTCAAAGCCTAAAGAAGCAAATGGAGAAAGAGTTCAAGATTAGTGACTTGGGAGACTTGTCATATTTCTTGGGCATGGAGATCTCATACACTCAACATGGAGTGTATGTAACTCAAGAAAGGTATTTGAAAAACTTCTTCATCAAGTTTAAAATGGATGATTGCAGGGTAGCACCTACTCCAATGAAGGTGAATCACAAATTGAGCAGATATGGAGGAGAAGAGTTCAAGGACATGAAGTTATATCAAAGTTTGGTTGGTGGTCCTATCTATGCTACATTAACTAGGCCTGATTTGTCATATGCAATTGGAGTATTATCTCAATTCATGCATTGTCCTAGGAAAGAACATTGGGTTGCAAGACAAAAAGTGTTGAGGTACATTAAGGGTACACTCAAAGAAGGTTTGTATTATGGTTTTACATCAGATACAAACATCAAGATTTATAGTGATACAGATTGGGCAGGTAATCTTGATGATAGGAGATCAACATATGGATACTTGTGTTATGTGGGAGATAAGTTAATTTCTTGGTGTTCAAAGAAGCAACACACAGTTGCTTTATCATCCATAGAGGATGAGTACAAAAGTATGGTGGAAGTTGCAAAGGAAGTGATATGGCTTAAGACTCTTATGAAGAGTTTTGACATCACTCAGAGTACACCCACTATTCATGGAGATAACATGAGTTCATTGTATTTAGCTGCTAATCCTGTTTTTCATGCCAAGACTAAACATATTGAGATTCAGTATCACTTTCTAAGAGAGAAGGTGATGGATAAAGAAATTTAAGTCATACATACTTCAACAAAAGATCAGATAGCTGATATGCTAACAAAAAGCTTGGATGGACCAAATCTACAAAGATTCAAAGACATGGCAGGTGTAAAGAAGATAGAGAAAACCTCAATTGATGATTGAGGGGGAGCTGTTGGTGTAGGGCAATCAACAATTGAAGTTTTAATGAAGATTTGGAAGTCAAGGACTGAAGAAAAGTTCAAGTTATGAAGCATGAAGGAAGTGCATATCTAGAAGATGAAGATGTGTACACATATGTACATTAATTTAGAGATGGTTCACTTATACTTTTGTATAGTCATGAACTTGTAAATATTTCCCTATATATACAAAGAAAAATGTCCGGGTAAGTGTATGAGAGTATAGAATACAAGAATTCAGTAGAATTAGGTGTGATTAGACACTTGAGAAGTGAAAAGATTAGATCTCTCATCCAGATGTAATGTTGTTCCAGTAATGAAGAAAAATTGTGCCTGATGTTTCTGTGCATTCTCTTACAGTGCTTGATCATTTCAAGAATCCTTTTGTAGACATCTAAGTACATGTTTAATGAGTCTATGGTTAAAGTTTGAGAGCCTAATTGTAAACAGGGTGTGAGAATTATAAGTAGGAACATTCACATGTGAAGAAGTGGTGAGTGTTCTCTGAAATAGGCGCAATCTCGATAGTCAAAGATTTGATCATTTCTCACTGCACAATGTAAAGTTTAATTAGGAGTCAAAATCTAAGTTGGAAGGTAAGCCATCTATGGCTAGAAGCATTTGCATAAACGGGTTCTAGTTTGAGAGAACCGTGTTAGAAGTTACAGGTGTCTAAATCGACTTCTTAGAAGAACAGTTTTAGACATAGGTGACTTATTAAGCTCATTTCTCAAGATCTACTGAGTCTTTTGGAATGATTTAACTTGGAGGAGGCGTGCAAACTTTAGGCGACAGCTTGTGCAAAGTTTTATTAGAAAATTTACACATTTGATAAGTCAATGATGTTGGAGATGAGCTTGTATTCTCATGTGAACCCTCTGCTAAATGGAGGGTAATCTTATCTCCTACTTTATCTTCTATTCGATTGGCCGAAGGCTTCTCTCTCTTGTATAAGAAGACAACTTTCAAATGAAAAGACAAGGCACATTTTATTGTTTTATATGTGTGTGGAAGAGAACCTTATCTCCCTCCTACCTTTGTCTCTCAGTGCACGTGTTCATCTCTATCTCTACATTATCTTCTTGTGTTCATCGTCTATCTCTGCATCCACATCTGCTGCTTCTCTTTGGGAACTGCGCCATTGATTGTGAGCCCGATTCACAACAAATGAGAGAGTTATGTGCAGCAGACTTTCTGTGTAGTCACCTTCTTCACAGTTTGTTCAAAATTTTGATAATTGATCATTAATCCTCCAAATTGGTGATGGTTTTGAGTTACTCTTGATATAGAGGTGCTCTAACTTCAAGAGTAGCTTGTTCTTTTGGAGATTAACACTCTCCATCACCAATTCAGTCTCATATTTCCGCATGGTCAAATTTGCCTTGGTCTGAAAACATGTCTACTGATGATTTTTTGAGTTTGCGCATTAAACAGATAGAACAAGGTAAATTTAGACTTGATGATGCCATTGAAAAATTAAGAGAATCTAGAATGAAGAACAAGCATTATTTTGATAAAACTCATCGATTGCGTCCTAAGTCAATTGAAGCAGGAGATTGGGTCCTCATTTATGATAGTACATTTGACTCTCAATATGATGCACGCAAAAAGCTCACTCAACGGTGGTTTGGGCCATACATTGTATCAAAAGTCAAAAACAATGGTACGTATGCTCTTTGTGAATTAAATGGTGTTGCACTAAAAACTTTGATTGCAGGTAAAAGGATAAAGCTATTCAAGAAATGTGATAATGATGAGTACATTTTGGATGAGGACATTGAAGAAGATGACAACAATGAGGCCGATTCATAAACAGGAGTATCCATGTTATAAAAAATACAAAAAGTAAAAAATAAATAAAAAAGGGAAGAAAATATTAAAAAAACTATAAAAATATCATTAATTTTTCAAGTTAATGTTGCTTTGTTTTTTTTCAAGTTCATTCTACTTTTTTTCCATTCTTATTTCATGCATGTTTGTTTTTAGTCTTTGCATTGCATTGCATATCCACATCACTTGAGTCAAAAAAGGCAAATGATGATTTCTCTACTTGTGTAAAACTGTATCTTAAGTAGTAATTTATCTACTAAGAAATTGATTATAATCTAGGAATATGGAAAGATAGGACATGTAGATTTGGAGGTTTATTTTGGTGACATGACTTTCATATATAAACATGCATATGTATCCTGTATTGAAAGCATAATTGTTGAAATCCTAGCTCCTGCTACTGCATGTTTCTACATCCTTAGTCCATCTCACAACACTTGTATCGGAGTTTAAACGACTGTTCTTCATCATCAAAAATGGTTATACCTTGTATCGGGGTTTAATTTTTCCCCGTCATCAAAAAAAAGAAAAAAAGTTGCTACATGTTACCAAGAAGTTTACACTTTCTTCCACCCCAAAAAAGTGATCATAACCATAAAGTTGCCGCATCATCCTCATAAAAAAAAAAAAGAGCAAGCCAAAGGAAGATAAGGAGGCATAGTCGAATAAATCACGGGCTATATAGGCAGATGCATTAGTGGAGTTTAGTTAGATTTCCTTGCATGTTATTAGAGAAAGAGCATATTCATATTTATGTAAGAAAAAAGTTGATCTAAAATAAGCTAAAGATGAAAGATGTCTCTTGAAAATCCTAAATCTTTATTTATAATCATATTTAAGGTAGATTGCTTTATGAAAAAGGTACAAATTTTTCTTCAAGATGAGAGGAATTGATGCTTAAAACGACTCAATACATCCACTTCCACTTCATATTGATGCTTTTTTGTTTTCCTTCTTGTTGTCAATGTTGCTTGTTCATTTGCATATATGTTGCCTATTTGTTCATGCATATTCATGTTGCCTGTTTCAATTCTTTCTTTCATGCAAATTTTGCTTCATGTCACATTGCCTACTCATTCATGCATATGATTAATTTTTCCATCCATTTTCTTATGTTTCCTATAAAAGAATTTGATGCCTGGAACATTTTGTTTTTCATAGATACTAGAGTGGCGCTTCCGGAGGAATCGCAGGTTTACTGGGGGTGAATGTTGTCGAGATTTTCTCTCCTCTCTCACTCATGAAGGCCTACAGGAAACACATTCGATGAAGGTAACCAAAATTCCCTGAGAAGTCCAAGATGCATCAAGGATGTCGAAGGGAGTTCACATGCAAACTTTGGAAGAAATCGAGCAAATCGAGGGTAGCGGTCAAAGCTGGTCAAACTTTGGAAATTAGGGCAAAAATTTCAATGTCTCCAAATCACATGAAAATTCATATACTTGTAAAGCCTATCAAAGGCAGTCTATAGCCCAAATTTCACATGAAAATGGATTTTCTAGCACATTGATATGCCATGTGCATTTTGTAAAAAATGTAATTTTCCCACTTAGACCCTACAAAATCTTGTATAGGAATTTTTGTTACCCATATGGTTTGGCATGTATAAAGACCATATGTGGCTACATAAATTTACAATGTTTCAAGGCTCTCAGAGTTTCCTAGACACCTTAATGCCACCTTGCAAGCTTCCAAATGTAGTCAAACTTGTATAAGGGAGATTTAGATAAAAGTTTTTTCTGCATATTCTTGAAGGAGATCTTTGGAAACATAGTCCTACAAAGTTTCATCTTCATCAAAGCCTTTTTGGAGGGTCAAAGAGCACAAAGTCCAGTTTTCAAGGTCACCACAGTTTTCTAGTTTAAGCAAATTGAAGGGTTGAAGGGTTGCCACATGGTGAAAGCTGATTGAGCCATGTTGTACGATCAAGATGAGCTCATATTCAAGGGTGGAGATGAACTTATGCTTAAATCAAGGAGAATCCACGAGTTTTTTTAATCAAAGAAGACTTTTTTGACAATTAAAGATAAATAATGCAACTTTTCTCTAAAAATAGTGGCATATCAGCACTGATCAGACGGTCCAGATCATCCCCAGATCCAATGGTGGAGAATGAAGGCGCCTAAATTTCACTCCTTTACACTCCATTTGATAGAAAGAACAATTCCAAGCCATTGATTTGATTAATCAAACTGTTGTAATCAAAAGTAGTGATCCTAGAGTTGAGAGTTGATTTCTCTAGATCTAAGGGCCTAAATTCATTCAAAAAACTATATAAACCCCCCTCCAAACTCCAAGAGGATCATTGTTAGGCATCCATAGGGCTCAGGCTAGCTTAAGGTTTCCTTGAGACGATCACCCTCGGTTGAGCGAGTGAGGATCCAAGGTGGGCTAGTATGAGTATAGTACCTAGTTTCAAATTTAAGTTAGAACTCCAATCTAGGATAGGCTCTTGAAACCAGCATCTCTATCTTGACTCACCCTCGGTGGAGCATGTGAGTGAGTTAGAGCTGGTTTTAATGAGTCTTAGACTTCTTTAGTTAGACGTTACAAGCCTAGACACACATAGGGTCAATGAAGTGGAACTCATCTTCTTACGTGTGACATTTGGTTGAGCTGTCATGGTTTGAGGGTCGGAACCGCCTTTGATCAATAGACTGCTTAGCTTGATGTATCACAACGATCTTATACATGTATCTTAATTCAAATTCTTTTAATTCATGTCACTTTTCACTTGTCTCTTGTCTCTTGTCTCTCAGTCTCTTAAGTTTTTTTACATGTCTTCTATTTTCTTCTATGTGTGAGAAGGCTCCGTAGTATTGCGTTGAACCAGTGAGGATGTTTCATTGAGCTTGTGATTAAACTCTATCATCATAATTCACTTGCATGCATATAATCCATACATACCCATACATATTGATTAGTTTTTTAAAGTGTATAAGAAGCTCCAATATTGGACCATTCTTCCTTTCGAAACTGATTTATGTGTAAGGATTCCATCTATTCTCGTCATGCATACATATCATCCAAAGAAGACTATGCATATGGATTAGAATTAGGAAGTATTTAAGAAGCTCCTTCAATGGACCATTCTTCCTTCCAAATTTGATTCGTGTGTATGGTTCTCTTTCAATCTTATCATTCATGTTCATAAATCTAACTTGCACTCCTACATTCCCATTCCCATAATCATTTCAACATCTCTCTCTTCTCCATACTCAACATTGATTTCACTTTCACGTCCTTAAACCTTCCAACATTCATTAGCTTCATACACCCTGTGTGTGCCACGACCAGACTCGATCCACCCGGATTGCGATCACCTCCACAGTGGACAAGTCCATGAGTCGCACCCGATTTCAACATAGGCCAATTTGTGAAAAAATAAAGATAAAAAGAATAAATGCTGAGCTGAGATGAAGTGAAAAATAAAAGAAAAGAAAAAGAAAAGGGAGAAAGAAAAATAAAAAAATAAAAGAGAAGCAAAGAGATCTGATGGAGAGTTGGATGGTGGGAGATATGTTGGAGAAACACTCACTAATTAGACATATATTTGAAGGTCAAATCTTAGGAAGAAAACCCCATGCCTATGTGAAGGGACAAATTCACAAGTGTATCATATTTGTAAAGTTAGTTCACTTTAGTTCTAGAAGTGTTTTAAAAATCACGGGAATGAGAAAATCTATATAAGTTAGTTAGTATTAACTGACGCGGTGAGAAGAAGAAGGAGGAAGACAATGAGAAAGTGAGAAGAATTCATTTTTGTATGACTGAGTATAATCGGGCTTCTCTGAGCGAGAAAGCACTTGTAAGCTTCTGAGTTTTTCATAGTTATGACAAGAACTAGTTAAAGTTTTGTGTATAAGTCTTCTTCCTCCATCTCCAGTGTTTGTCTTTTGTGCAATGATTTGAAAGATTGAAGTTTTCCAAGCAAGTCGATGTGTGGCATCGAATGTATGTTGAAAGGTTGAGTTTTATGGGAGCAACTTGATGCCTGGCATCGAATTCCAGTTGATAAGTCATATTCTAAGTGTGCATGAAATCACCTATAGTTTTGGTGTCCAAAAGATCAAGACTTTATGCAGGAAGTCGATGCCCGGCATCTAATCCCTACTGAAAAGTGGCCAAAAACATCCCAAGTCGATGCCCGGCATCGAATTCTCGTTGCAAGTCGATGCTAGGCATCGAATTCTAATTTTAAACAGGCGCTCTTACTAAAACAGGTAAGATTTCCAGTTTTGGAAGGTCATATAGGGTCATCTTGTGAGAGCCATAACTTGAGTTCTAGAGATCCGTTTGATGCATATGATAGCTTGTTGGAACGCTCTACTCTTCTAGTTTCAGCATATAAAGTTTCATAGAGAAATAATACATGAGCTAGGAGAAATTAGCAAAATACTGAAGGTATGTCATTTCGGTGACTAGGAATTTCTGTAGAAGCAAAGTTCTCACTTTAGGCTATCATTTCTCAAAGTTTGGAGTGGCAATGAGTTAATGGTGACCATAGAGGTGTTCTAGTGTCACATTAATTCATTTCTTGTGGTGTTTCATACATCAACAAGTGGTATCAGAGCAGAAAGATTCTCGAGAGCAGAAGACGACAAAGGTACGAGAAGTTTTGTAAAGTTTTCCATTAAAGTTTGAAAGGTGAAGCATTTGAAGACACAAGGCATCAAAAGGTTACTTCAAAAGTATCCTCATACACAAAGAACTTCAAAAGGTATTATCCTTTATCCTTTAAGCTCACAGGTTGCAGCAGAAGGAAAGAACTATGGCAGATCATATTTCCATTGACAAACTGGACAGAGATAATTACCCCGCATGGGTAATGAGAATGGAAGCCTTACTTATGATTAAGGATCTCATGATATATGTTACAGGTGAAGAAGAGAAGCCAGTATTCGAAGATGAAAGCCGACCAAAGAAAGAAGAACTAGATGCTTTAAAGCATTGGCAGAAGAAGGATGCAAGTGCAAAAGCATACATCTACAATACAATCTCTGATCATTTGCTACCACACATCAGAGGATTGGAATCATCTGAAGATATATGGAATGCATTGGAGTATCATTTCCAAAGCACTACTAAAGCACGGAAAGCAAGTCTATGGTCAGAGTTTACAACATTCAAGAAGAAGCCAAGTCAAACCATTAGTGATTATGTCACTAAGATGAAGGATCTTGCAGACAGTCTTGGATCCATAGATGAAGATGTTGAAGATCACAGATTGATTGCTCAGCTACTTGCAGGTTTGAGAGGGGATGAAAGGTGGAAACCTTTTGTCTTATCAACAAAACTTTCGTTAAATCATTATGTTCCAGATTTGAACCAGTTGCTTGGTTTGATGCTCACATATGAGCAAGACTTGAAGGGAGATGGAGATAAAGGACAAAGTTCTGCAATGTACGTGAAGAACAAGAAGAAAGGAGATAAAGGTAAAGCAAAGGATGAAGAGGAGTCTAGTTCTCAAGCTTATTATACAAGAGGTAAAGGCACTGGTAGAGGAAGAGCAAGAGGATTTGGAAGAGGTAATCAAAATAACAACAAGAAGGCTTGCTGGATCTGTGGATTGAGTAATCATTTGGCTCATGACTGTTGGCACAACCAACAAGGATCAAACCAGAATCAAAATAACAATAGCAGAGGCCGAGGTGGAAGATATCAAAGTCATTTTCAAAGAGGTAGACAAAGTCAAAGAGGAGGCTATGGTAGAGGTGGAGGAAGAAGTTGGGGACAGAATCAATCCTACAACACCACCTACTACAACTATGCAAATGACACACGGAATGAAAGTCATACATCATTGATGATGAATTCAATCAACACATCAGACAAAGAAGATCTAAAGGTATTTTACATTGACTCTGGATGTTCTAATCATTTGTCAGGAAACATAGAATTGATGTCAGAATTGGAAAAAGGTATTTCGAGTCACACAGTTCAAACAGGTGATAATACCAGACATAGTGTACATTCAATTGGAAAAGTGAAATGCAAGAGTGGAGCAGATTTGCTAACCAATGTTTTGTATGTTCCTACAATACCTCAAAACTTGATTAGTGTGGGACAGATAGTTGAAAAAGGTTTTCAAGTCAGGTTTACAAATGAAGGAGTATTTGTGGAAGATCCAGAGAATGGATATAATCAGATTGTCTCTGGTAAGAAAGAAGGTAGACTCTTTACTTTAAGAGTGCAAGGAAACATTGGTCAAGCTTTGCTCACACATGGTGAAGCAGTGATTACAGAACTTGATCTCTGGCATAAGAGATTAGGTCATTTCAATGAAAGAGGAATTAAAGCTATGGTTGCTAATCAGTCTGTACTAGGATTACCAAATGTGCAAAGTCAACATATGGTTTATAAATGTGAAGCATGTCAAATGGGTAAAGCACATAGGTTACCATTTCAGAAGAAAGGATTCAAACATGATGGAGTACTTGAGCTTATTCATACAGATGTATGGGGACCAACAAAAGAAGGATCTATCAGTGGCTCAAGGTACTATGTTCTTTTCATTGATGATGCTACAAGATGGATAACATTATATGTTTTGAAGGAAAGATCAGAAGTGTTTGGAGCCTTCAAGCATTTTCATGCATATGCAGAGAGAGTAACAGGTCAAAAGCTTAAAAGACTGAGGTCTGATGGAGGGGGAGAATACTTCTCCCAAGAGTTCAATGATTATCTTTGGAATGCAGGAATTAAGAGAGAAATAACTTGCAGGTATACACCACAACAAAATGGTGTAGCAGAAAGAAGGAACAGGACTTTGGTTGAGTTTGCTAGAGCTATGCTAAAGGAGAAGAACTGTCCAAATTATCTTTGGGTTGAGGCTGTAAATACAGCTACATATCTTGTGAATAGATTACCATGTGCAGCTCTGAATGGAATGACTCCATATGAAGCTTGGTGGGGTAAGAAACCAACACTAGATCATTGTAGAGTGTTTGGATCAATTGCATATGCTTATGTGCCATCACAACTTAGGCATAAACTTGAACCAAAGGCAGAAAAATATGTGTTCATTGGTTATGATGAAAAGCAGATGGGTTATAGGTTGTGGAATCCTCTAACAAAACAATTTCTTGTTTCTAGAGATGTTACATTTGATGAACAGAAAAGTTGGTATGCAGATCAAAGTCATACAACTGAAGAATTTGAAAAAGAGGTAAGAAGATGTGAGAAAGGAAAATCAATTGTGCAGGTAAATAGAGATGAAGACTATATGCAAGCAAGTACATCCACAAGTGGATTAACAAGAAGAAATGAAGAAGCTCCTATATTTGATGAAGAGGTGTATCCAGACACTTATGAAGAATGTGAACCAAGAAGGTCAAGCAGGACTAGAAGACAACCAGAAAGGTATTCTTATGATACTTCTTAGATAACTCAGAAGAACTATGCATATATGGTCAAAGATGATGAAGAACCTCAGAACTATGATGAAGCTAAAGGTAAGAAGCAATGGGAAGAAGCAATGAAGGAAGAGTTCAATGCACGGGAGGAGAACAAGACATGGGAACTTGTTTCTAAACCAAATGGTAAGAAAGTAATTGGAAATAAATGGGTTTATAAAGTGAAGAAGCTTGCAGATGGAAGTATAGCCAGATACAAAGCTAGATTGGTGGTGAAAGGCTATGCCCAGACCTATGGCATAGATTATGATGAGACATTCAGTCCCGTAGCTAAGATGTCAACTATAAGGACAATCATTGCTATTGCAGCTTCAAAAGGATGGACTCTAAGTCAATTGGATATAAAGAATGCATTCTTGAATGGATACATATCAGATGAGGTATACATGGAACAACCTCAAGGGTTTATAGATTCCAGGTATCCAAATTTTGTTTGTAGGTTGAGAAGAGCATTGTATGGATTGAAGCAAGCTCCAAGAGCTTGGAACTATAGACTGGTGAAGTATCTCAATGATCTTGGATATCAAAGTTCAAAAGCAGACCCAAGTCTACTTATCAGAAGAACAGAGGAAGGTACGATCTACATTTGTATTTATGTAGTTGACATTATAATCACAGGTACTTCAGATGAAGGAATCAAGGAGGTAAAGAGATTACTTGAGAAAGAGTTCAAGATCAGTGACCTAGGAAAGTTGTCATACTTTCTTGGAATGGAAGTTACTTATACAGATCATGGCATATATGTGTCACAAGAAAGGTATCTTCTGAACTTGTTGAAGAAGTTTGATATGGAAAATTGCAGAGAAGCTTCAACTCCACTTGAAGTTAATCACAAGCTCAGTAAATATGATGGTGCATACTACAAAGATATGAGGAAGTATCAATCTCTTGTGGGTAGTTTGATTTATGCTACACTAACAAGACCTGATCTTAGTTATGCAGTGGGAGTTTTGTCACAATTCATGCATTGTCCAAAGGACCCACATTGGATTGCAGGTCAAAGAGTTCTCAGATATATCAAAGGAACTATAAAGGAAGGATTATATTATCCTTTTACATCAGATTTGAGGTTGAGAGCCTACAGTGACTCAGATTGGGCAGGTAACCAAGATGACAGAAGATCAACTCATGGTTACATGATATACATTGGTGATAAGCTGGTAAGTTGGTGTTCAAAGAAACAACATACAGTAGCATTATCATCAACTGAAGCAGAGTACAAAGGACTTGTGGAAGCAGCTAAGGAAGTCATATGGATGCAGACATTGTTCAAGAGCTTAGGCATTGATCAAGGTACACCTACAATACATGGAGATAATATGAGTTCACTTTATCTTGCAGCAAATCCAGTATTTCATGCAAGGACAAAGCACATAGAGATAGAGTATCATTTTCTCAGAGAAAAGGTAATGGAGAAGGAGATTGAAGTGGAGTACATTTCTACTAAAGATCAGTTAGCAGACATAATGACAAAGAGCTTGGATGGTGTGAAGACCAGCAGATTCAAAAGTATGGCAGGAGTAAAAGAAAGAAGATGATATGAAGAAACAGGGAATGTCAATTAGTGATTGAGGGGGAGCTGTTGGAGAAACACTCACTAATTAGACATATATTTGAAGGTCAAATCTTAGGAAGAAAACCCCATGCCTATGTGAAGGGACAAATTCACAAGTGTATCATATTTGTAAAGTTAGTTCACTTTAGTTCTAGAAATGTTTTAAAAATCACGGGAATGAGAAAATCTATATAAGTTAGTTAGTATTAACTGACGCGGTGAGAAGAAGAAGGAGGAAGACAATGAGAAAGTGAGAAGAATTCATTTTTGTATGACTGAGTATAATCGGGCTTCTCTGAGCGAGAAAGCACTTGTAAGCTTCTGAGTTTTTCATAGTTATGACAAGAACTAGTTAAAGTTTTGTGTATAAGTCTTCTTCCTCCATCTCCAGTGTTTGTCTTTTGTGCAATGATTTGAAAGATTGAAGTTTTCCAAGCAAGTCGATGCGTGGCATCGAATGTATGTTGAAAGGTTGAGTTTTATGGGAGCAACTCGATGCCTGGCATCGAATTCCAGTTGATAAGTCATATTCTAAGTGTGCATGAAATCACCTATAGTTTTGGTGTCCAAAAGATCAAGACTTTATGCAGGAAGTCGATGTCCGGCATCTAATCCCTGCTGAAAAGTGGCCAAAAACATCCCAAGTTGATGCCCGGCATCGAATTCTCGTTGCAAGTCGATGCTAGGCATCGAATTCTAATTTTAAACAGGCGCTCTTACTAAAACAGGTAAAATTTCCAGTTTTGGAAGGTCATACAGGGTCATCTTGTGAGAGCCATAACTTGAGTTCTAGAGACCCATTTGATGCATATGATAGCTTGTTGGAAAGCCCTACTCTTCTAGTTTCAGCCTATAAAGTTTCATGGAGAAATAATACTTGAGCTAGGAGAAATTAGCAAAATACTGAAGGTATGTCATTTCTGTGACTAGGAATTTCTGTACAAGCAAAGTTCTCACTTTAGGCTATCATTTCTCAAAGTTTGGAGTGGCAATGAGTTAATGGTGACCATAGAGGTGTTCTAGTGTCACATTAATTCATTTCTTGTGGTGTTTCATACATCAACAAGATAAGTAGTGGGAAACAAGGTACGATTCTGCAAACTGAGTTAGTAGAAACTTAGTATATGCTATTACTTAGGATGAGTTGCTAGATCTGAACCAATTGAACAAACAAAAGATCTACGAAGCATACGGTTTATTTATATGGTTAGTTGTCAGATTGCAGAAGCAGAAACATAGTATGATGTTTGTGAAGCTTGCATCTGCCTTATTTTCTAAAATTTGTACTAATCTTTATAAATTTGCATGGAGTGCATGAGATCATGTTTCAAATTTTGAAAAAGAAAAACATAAAAGTAAAAACAGTTTCAAAAGAAGCCTGATACGCTTCTGTTAGATTTTGCAGGTTGGCCCATCGGGGCGATGTGCAGATTTAGTGGGGGTAGATGTCGGGATGAAATCCCTCAGGGAAGTGTGCATCAAAATTCAAGTTCACTGATTTTTTGGTTTTTGGTTTGTGTAGCTCAGCGATGAGTAGCACCTCCTTTAATGCCAATCCGGGAAGACATGAGGATGGTATGAAAACTTCGAACAAGTGATGGCACAAGTGTATGAGTGAGAAGCACACAAACACGCACATACATGATGGAGAGTGTTAATCTCCAAAAGAACAACCTAATCTTGAAATTAGAGCACCTCTATATCAAGAGTAAATCAAAACCTTTACCAATTTGGAGGATCAACATTCAATTATAAGGATTCTAAAAAATATGTGAAAAGGATGATTCTACAGAAAGTCTGCTGCACATATCTTTCTCATTGACTTATCAAATGTGTAAAGTTTTTTATAAAACTTTGCACAAGGTGTTGCCTAAATATTGCGCACCTCCTCCAAGTCGAATCACTCCAAAAGATTCAGTAAATTTTGAGAAATCAACTTGACAAATCACCTGTCTAAAATTGTACTTCTGAGAAGTCGATTTAGACACCTAAGACATGGTTCTCCAAGAATAGAACCCATTTAAGCAAATTCTTTTAGCCACAAGTAGCTTACCTTCTAACTTAAAGATTAAGTGCTTACTTGCTCAAAACTTTAAACTGTGGAAGGAGAACTGATCAAAACATTGACTTCGAATTTTGTGCTTGTTTCAGGAACCAGTAAAACTTCTTCACATACAAATGTTCCTACACATAATTCTCTCAACGTGATCACAATTAGAAGCTAAAAATTTGTACAGAGGTCAATCAACTATGGACTTAGAGTTGTACAAAAGCATTTCACAAAATATCTAACACAGAAGGAGAAAACTCAGAAACATCGGGCGCAACATTTTCTTCATTTCTAAGAATTTTACATCTAGTGATGAGAGAGACTTAACTCACTTCTAGGATGGCTAAAAAACTCATACAACTTCTGATTACTCTATTCTCATCTCTCTCATACTTTTCCCGACATTTTCCATAGTATTTATAGGCAAATATTTACAAACTTATGACTATTCAAAAATATAAGTGACCTATATCTGAACTAATGTACATATGTGTACATATCTTTCAATTCCTGAATGTAAACTTCTTCTATGCTTCAAAAATTGATCTTGTCTTCATTCTTTGTCTTCCAAAACTTCAATTGTTGATTGCTCTGCACCAACAGCTCTCCCTCAATCATCAATTGAGGTTTTCTCTATTTTCTTTATGCCTGCCATGTCTTTGAATCTCTGTAGCTTTGGTCCATCCAAGGTTTGGGTAAGCATATCAGCTATCTGATCTTTAGTTGAAGTATGTATGACTTCAATCTCTTTGTCCATCACCTTCTCTCTTAGAAAGTGATACTGAATCTCAATGTGTTTGGTCCTGGCATGAAAAACAGGGTTAGTAGCTAGATACAATGAACTCATGTTATCTCCATGAATAGTAGGAGTACTCTGAATGATATCAAAACTCTTCATTAGAGTCTTAAGCCATATCACTTCCTTTGCAGCTTCAACCATGCCTTTGTACTCAACTTCTGTAGATGATAATGCAACTGTGTGTTGCTTCTTTGAACACCAAGAAATTAACTTATCTCCCACATAACGCAGGTATCCATAGGTTGACCTTCTATCATCAGGATTACCTGCCCAATCTGCATCACTATATTTTTTGATATTTGTATCTGATGTAAAACCATAATACAAACCCTCTTTGAGTGTACCCTTAATGTACCTCAACACTCTTTGACCTACAATCCAATGTTCTTTTCTAGGACAATGCATGAATTGAGACAAAACCCCAACTGCATATGATAAATCAGGCCTAGTTAATGTAGCATAGATAAGACTACCAACCAAACTCTGATATAACTTCATATCCTTGAATTCTTCTCCACCATATCTGCTCAATTTGTGATTCACCTCCATTGGAGTAGGTGCTACCCTGCAATCATTCATTTTAAACTTGATTCACAAGTTTCTCAAATACCTTTCTTGAGTCACATACACTCCATGTTGAGTGTATGAAATCTCCATGCCCAAGAAATATGAAAAATCTCCCAAATCACTGATTTTGAACTCTTTCTCCATTTGCTTCTTTAGGCTTTGAATGCCTTTCTCATCTATACCTGTAAGAATTATATCATCAACATATATGCACATGTAAATGAACCCATCATCACTTGCTTTAACAAGCAAGCTACTATCTGCCTTAGATACTTGAAATTCAAGTTCTTTCAAGAACTTCACAAGTCTATAATTCCATGCCCTTGGGGCCTGCTTCAACCCATACAAAGCTCTCTTGAGCTTACACACATGATCTGGATACCTCCCATCTCTGAATCCTTGAGGTTGCTCCATGAAAACATCATCTGAAATGTAACCATTTAAAAAAGCATTATTTACATCTAATTGACATAATTTCCAACCTTTACATGCTGCAATTGCTATGAGTGTCCTTATGGTTGTCATCTTTGCCACAGGACTATAGGTCTCATCATAATCAATACCATATGTTTGAGCAAACCCTTTCACAACAAGTCTAGCTTTATACCTAGACACACTTCCATCTGCATATCTCTTTGTCTTGTAGACCCATTTGCATCCAATGATCTTCTGGCTATTTGGTTTAGGAACCAAATCCCATGTCTCATTCTCCAATAATGCATCATATTCTTCCTGCATAGCTTTCTCCCAATTTTCCTTACCTTTTGCCTCTTCATATGTAGAAGGAACTTCATCTGCCTTTATCATGTAAGCATAATCTTTGGTAGCCAAAAAAGAAGTATCATAGCTATACCTTGTAGGTTGCCACTTGTGTCTTGATGACCTTATCAGTTCCCCACTCCTTGATGTTTTTGGTTCATCACATTCAGGATCAAATCTTGGTATTTCTTCAACTTCAACCTGCACTTCATTATTATCATCTTCATCAAATATCTGAACCTTTGATTTACCCTTCTTTTGATTTGCATCTTCTTCACCACCTGCATTAATATTGATTGTACCTGCATACCAAGTACCTTGCTCATCAAATGTAACATCTTTTGATACAATGAATTGCTTTGTAGATGGGCTCCACAATCTATAACCCATCTGCTTGTCATCATAACCAATGAACACATACTTTTCAGCTTTAGGCTCCAATTTGTGTCTTAATTGTGATGGCACATATGCATATGCCAAACATCCAAATACTTTACAATGATCTAAGGTAGGTCTCTTACCCCACCATGCCTCATATGGTGTCATACCCTGCAAGGCTTTACATGGTAGCCTATTGACCAGATAAGTAGCTGTATTTACAGCCTCAACCCACAAATAATTTGGGCAATTTTTCTCCTTCATCATGGATCTTGCAAACTCAACAAGAGTTCTATTCCTCCTCTCTGCTACACCATTTTTTTGAGGGGAGTACCTGCAAGTGATTTCCCTTTTTATACCTGCATTCCACAAGTAATCACTAAACTCATTAGAGAAATACTCTCCCCCTCCATCTGACCTTAGTCTCTTCAATTTATGACCTGTAATTCTCTCTGCATACACATGATAGTGTTTGAATGTGTTGAATACTTCTGACTTATCTTTGATCACATATATAGTGATCCATCTGGTAGCATCATCAACATAAATCACATAATACCTTGAACCATTGATACTGAAATCCTTTGATGGTCCCCACACATCTGTGTGTACCAACTCAAGCTTCTCTGAATACATGAAACCATGCTTGAAGTAAGATTGCTTATGAGCCTTACCTAATTGACATGCCTCACATTTGTATGTCATATGTTGACCTGTAACATTAGGCAATCCAAGCACTAAACCATTGTTAATCATATCTTTGATACCTCTTTCATTAAAGTGTCCAAGCCTCTTGTGCCAAAGATCTAATTCTGAGATCTTGTGTCCTCTATAAGTGAACAAGGCATGACCAACATTACCTTGAATCTTCAATGTGAACAACCTTCCTTCCTTTTTTCCTGAAACAATTTGTTTATACCCACTGCTAGGGTCTTCCACAAACACTCCTTCATTAGTGAATATAACTTCATAACCTTTTTTAACAATTTGTCCTACACTTATCAGATTCTTAGGAATTGTAGGAACATACAAGACCTTACTCAATAAGGTGCTACCATCCTTAGCCTTCACTGATCCAATTGACTTCACATTATGCTTTGTATTGTCATCTGTTTGAACAACATGATTAGATACCTTATTTTCTAAATCAGTCATCAATGCTATGTTACCACTCAAGTGATTGCTACACCCTGAATCAATATAGAAGACTCTTTGGTCTTCACTTTGCCTGTCACAAGTTGCATTCATTATCAATGTTGAATCCTCCTTCTGATCTGAAGCATAATTGTAGTAGATATTATTGTATTGTTGACTTTGAAATCCTCTACCTGTATTTCTTCCAAAGTAACCCCTACTACCTCTACCTCTGAAATTACCTCTTTGATTTCTGCCACCTCTTCCTCTTGAATTAAAATTCTGATTATATCCACCATTACTCTGATTATTATGCCAACAATCATTAGCTAAATGATTTGTCTTACCACAAATCCAGCAAGATTTGACTCCATCTTTGTTGTTCCTGCCTCTTCCTCTACCTTTGCCACCTCCTCTTCCTCTTAGGAAGTTAGCTTGACTAGTTGTGCCTTCATCTTCATTTGCTTGTTGCTTTCCTTTGCTATTTTTCTTCTTATCCTTTGAGTACATTGCATGATCTGTACTCTTGTCACCTTCACCTTTGACATCCTGCTCAAAGGTTAACATATGTCCTAGCAACTGATTTAAGTCAGGAGTAAAATGATCAAGTGATAATTCAGTAGACAAAATGAATGGCTTCCATTTGTCATCACCTCTCAAGCCTGTGAGTATTTGCCTTACCAATTTATCCTCCTGAATGTCTTCATCAACTGCTCCTAATGCATCTACAATGTCCTTCATTCTAGTTACATAATCTGAGATGGATTGAGAGGCCTTCTTCTTGAATGTAGTAAATTCTGCCCACAAGGATGCCTTCCTAGACTTTGTGGTATTTTGGAAATGCTCCTCCAAAGCATTCCATATATCACTTGCACTTTCAAGACCTCTAATGTGAGGTAGCAAGTAGTCATTGACTGCCATATAGATAATGCTCCTAGCTTGAGCATCTCTCTTCATCCAATTCTTCAAATCTGACAATTCCTCCCTAGTTGGAATGCTAGGATCTCTGAATTGAGGCTTTTCTTCCTCACCTGTAATATAACCTATCAAATCTTTGCTCATTAGATGAGCTTCCATCCTCATTGACCATGCAGGATAGTTCTCTCTATCCAATTTCTGTATCTAAAGAGAACCTCCCATCCTTTCTTTACCTATGTATTGAACTCTTCAAATTTTATGAATAACGGATGTACCTTTACTTCAAATGACACTCCTTTTGACTTCCTTGATGTCGTATGATCTCCTTCTCAATCTTTATCTTCAAGCTTTCACCTTTTGAACCTTTAGATGTTGAATTCTTTGCACCTGCAGCAGTCGGGATCCTCCTTCCTTCAATTCTGATACTTCCTGCTCTGATACCATTGATGGAGAGTGTTAATCTCCAAAAGAACAACCTACTCTTGAAATTAGAGCACCTCTATATCAAGAGTAAATAAAAAACTTTACCAATTTGGAGGATCAACATTCAATTATAAGGATTCTGAAAAATCTGTGAAAAGGATGATTCTACAGAAAGTCTGCTACACATATCTTTCTCATTGACTTATCAAATGTGTAAAGTTTTTTATAAAACTTTGCACAAGGTGTTGCCTAAAGATTGCAAACCTCCTCCAAGTAGAATCACTCCAAAAGATTCAGTAGATTTTGAGAAATCAACTTGACAAGTCACCTATGTCTAAAATTGTACTTCTGAGAAGTCGATTTAGACACCTATAACTTCTAAGACATGGTTCTCCAAGAATAGAACCCATTTAAGCAAATGCTTTTAGCCACAAGTAGCTTAACTTCTAACTTAAAGATTAAGTGCTTACTTGCTCAAAACTTTAAACTGTGGAAGGAGAACTGATCAAAACATTGACTTCAAATTTTGTGCCTGTTTCAGGAACTAGTAAACACTTCTTCACATACAAATGTTCCTACACATAATTCTCTCATCCTGATCACAATTAGAAGCTAAAAATTTTTACAGAGGTCAATCAACTATGGACTTAGACTTGTACAAAAGCATTTCACAAAAGATCTAACACAGAAGGAGAAAACTCAGAAACATCGGGTGCAACATTTTCTTCATTTCTGAGAATTTTACATCTAGTGATGAGAGAGACTTAACTCACTTCTAGGATGGCTAAAAAACTCATACAACTTCTGATTACTCTATTCTCATGCTCTCTCATACTTGTCCCGACATTTTCCATAGTATTTATAGGCAAATATTTACAAACTTATGACTATTCAAAAGTATAAGTGACCTATATATGAACTAATGTACATATGTGTACATATCTTTCAATTCCTGAATGTAAACTTCTTCTATGCTTCAAAACTTGATCTTGTCTTCATTCTTTGTCTTCCAAAACTTCAATTGTTGATTTCTCTGCACCAACAATACATACACACACGCACACACAAGGCAAGAACAAAGAGAGAGACAATGGAATAACTTCTATTGCAAAAGAGTTCTCATACAATTTCAATTCTACCACAAGCTAACCTTAAAAATGAGCTCTCTAGCTCTTTTTATAGTTTTTGACTAGCTTTGGTCATGTCCATACCTAGTGTCCAGCCTAGTTAAAAATTAGGTTCTAAGTCTATTTTGGAGGCTCAAACGAGCTCTGAAAATTATGAAAATTGGTGCATAAGTACTACTAATACTCTTCAAGCTCGAGGACTCCTAGGCTTCTACAAAATGGAGTAGGAATAATAAAAAATGATATTTACAATGGTGTGAAGTGACTTAAATCACTATTTGGGAAATATTAATTCATGAAAAATGATAGGCCTATTTGTCGGATCTCCGTTGACTGCTTTGCCTACTTGGCCCTTCTCTTTGCTCTAATTCTCTTCACTGGCTTCCTTGTCTTGTAAGTCCTTGACTGCCCTCACCACTGCCAACACTCCCCCCTCTCTCGTGTCTCTCGTCTCTGACAGACTCTTGTTGAGCGGACCGTTGGACGTAGTATTCCACAACATCTTTCCCCAAGTGGTGCTCTGCTAGCCTCAGTCCTTTGGCCAAATTGATGAGTAGGTCATCCCATTCTACTGGCCTAGGTACCTCCGGATGTGGCATGCGTAGCTTCTTTGAGTGTAGAGCATGTTCTACAGCAAATAAATGTAATAGATGAGATGGTCTGGGTATGAATATCTCTGAATGATATTTTGACCCTGTGATAAACATTTCTTCAAATGTTTGTTTGAAGCGGGCTGGGAGATATTTGATACGAGCATGCCATGCATATAAAACATTGATGGATGGGGTGGTTCTCATATCATAGATGAGGTCTTGGTTGCCTTCATTGAATCCTAGGGCCGAAAGGTGAGGTTCTTTGATATTTTTAAAGGTCCGGAATGTGACCATCATTAGCTCAAATATTTTGAGGCACATCTGTGCCATGATGTGTGGTACATTCTTGAACGTGATTCCCCAGTGTCGAATGGTTGAAATCATGTATGTGACCATGGTTTGGCCACGAGGTGGTGCCAAATATACATAGTTCAGCCATTTGTCACACCCTTTGACGGTCTTCACGGTTTTAGTGTACTCAGGCCATGATCTCCATCTAAACACAGGGCGGTAGCAGGGGTTATACTTGTTATTCCATGTGTGCACCATTTTGGGGTATGTTTCGAGTAGGCATATTTTCCATGTAGGTTGAAATATGTTGCCATGCGTTGCACTTTCAGGAATGTTGTCTGGTGCAAATTGTGTTGCCAAAGTTGGCTCTTTTGTGGTGCGTTGTTTTATCTCAACATTACAATCTGCCAATAATACACAAAATGGAACATACAAATCATCTAAATTGTCAATCCATCGATGATGGGATAGGTTTTTGAAGTAATCCGATTTGATGACAACCTCTTCGAGTCGAGACATGGACTGTATCTGCACTACTACTCTATCATCATGGGTTTGACCTACCTTTTCTAATCTTTGCATCCATTCTGGAGCTTCAATCTCAAATGTATCCATTCCTTCCTCTGTTTTTTTACCTCTTGGTATAGGCATGGGTACATAAGGGTCTTCAAAAGTTTCCTCGACTTCAATTTGAACTAGGTCCTCTGGCTCCGACTCCCGAAGGTGGATGCTTATATTGGAGAATTCTATTTTGCAGCTCTACCAATTGTGCTCTCAATTCGGCTACCTCTTCGGATGTGTCAGTTGTGGCTCCTACCTCTGGTGGTGGCTCTCGCTGAGTGGATAATTGCTTCCGTAACTCATCACGCTCTATTTCTAAGGTAGCATATGCCTCTAGTAGATCCGCATGTGTGTCCAAAATGATCTGCATGTTGTTAGATGGTATAGCTTTGAATCGGTCTGGGTCGATCTCTCTAGGGGATCCTTCCATTGCTGCCTCTAGGTTTTCTTCATTCTTTCGTTGGAGTCTTTTATTTTCTTCTAGGGTCGTTGACATGTGTTTCCTTAATAATGCGAGGTTGCAACGGCTTTTGAGGTTTTCTGCTTGTTGGGCACATAACAATTCTTCAAGTTTTTTTCTTGCCTCTAAATCTAGTTAGGGAGGGTTGGCCACTATTTCTTCATGTTGTTTCTGCAAGGCCTGGTACTGGTGTTGTAGTAGCCTCTTGTCCTTCTCCAAGTTGATGAATCATTCTTTTAGGGTTTCATGGGTTCTGAATAGGCTCGTATGTTGAGCATCTAAATGCTCGTAATGATGTTGTAATTGAGACATACATTGATACAAAGTATTGAATACATTATTGACAGGAGTGGATGCTGGGAAGGTGTTGAATGCAGGAGGGTAGGGAAAAGGGAAAGGGAGTGTGTATGTGTTGCTTGAGAATGGTGAATTGGGTGGGGGGGAATGGGAGATTGTGGGAATCATGGGGAGGGAGAGGTGCAAAAGTGGGTGATATGTCCATGAGGTCATGTGTGGATGCGGTGGTGGGAGTTATTGTGTACATGGGAATGGTAGGTGTGGTGATGGTCGTGAAGGTGTATAATGGTGTATGCAGTTGTGCATATGAGCCATCGAGAAGTGTGACATGAGGAATGGGATGTTCGGACTAGAGGTAGAATTACAATGTTTGTGGTGGCAGTTACAATAGTGGTGGTGGCTGGTTGTGCGGATTGTGATGGTTGACTCATAGTTTGTGCTTCACTAAGGGAAGTGGAGACTGTGGCTGTGACATTAGTGGTGATAGTGGTGGTAGGAGGTGAGGGTGGTGGAGTTGGAGGGGAGGGTGGTAAAGGTGGTGATGGGGGTGCACTTGAGGTTTGGGCTTCGTCAATGTGTTGAAAGGAGTGAGTTGTGCCAATGGTTGTGGAGGTGGTGCCATGTGGTTCTGATACCAAAATATTTATCTGCTTCCCTAGTCTGGGGGGACTTCTCCCGTGTCGTTGCTCAAATTTCTATGAGTGTGCAAGCACGGTGTGCACGGTCTCTGGTACTCCCAGTGTATCAGCAAGCATGTCAAGGGTAGCCCTGTATTGATCATCTACACCTTCTTCTTCAAGTATCTGGTCCATCAAGGCCTTTCCTATTGCCAAAGATAGTCTGTGTTGTTCCTGAACCGGGTTTATAGTATCATACAGTCTTTTTAGTTGCTTCATATAAGTTGGGGCTCCTGCAAGTTCTGGTATAATTTGTTGCTCATATTCCTGCTCCCCTTCGTCGAATGGTCCTTGTTGTTCGACATCTTGCTCCTCTTCTGCAGTCTCCTCTTCATCTTCATCTACTTCGATGACTTCTGGTTGAGTTGGATGAGGCTCATCCGTGATAGTTTGTTGCCCACTTAATTGCTCTACTTTGACTTCCAAATTAGTAGCATTAATTATCCTTGCTACCTCCTCATCAGTTAAATCCTCCAGCATGAAGCCATGAGGGAACTCTAAATCGGTGGGTATCGATGGGAACACCAGATTATGCCCTTCTGCACTATGCCTTGGTAATCTGATGGTGAAGGGTTGTACTCGCCTTTGGGGTGGCGGAGTCATGTCTGGTGTTAATGTAGCACCTCGCGCCTGTGCACATGGCATCTGAACAGCTCCCCTCATTTGCTTTGAAGGAGGTCCTGTGGCTAATATCCTTCGCTGAAAATCTTGCACCCTAGTCCACATGAGCAGTGTTTGACTTGGCACATCATATGCCAAGCACCAATATACAATCCTGGTAAGTGCACAACATCCATAGAGCACCGATTTCTGTTTCTTGTACCAATGTTGGTGTGCAAGATGGATCTGTTCAATGATCCAATGTGGCATGTTAATTATCAGATTCAAGGTGTCTGCTAAGTTTAGACTGAACCAAATCTTCTTGGGTGGCATCGTGAACCTTTCTTGAGCAGGGAACGTGAAGTGTTGCATGCACATTCAGAGGTGAATGGCAATAGGTTGTGTCATTGCCACCATATCCTTTAGTTTAGTTAAGTTCATGTTCTTCATGTTGTCTGGAATCATTGTCTCCTTCTCTGTGGAGATGTGCATACCTCTCATTTCTAGAGCTTCCCTTACCAAATTTTTCGTCAATTTGAAGCGCTTCAGTTCATTCCCTCTTGTAAGAGAAGGTAGTACAAAGGTGCTCGTCCCCTTTTTCTCTTTACTGGGAGTGAGGGTGCTAATCAAGTATGAACACCTCAAGAAGTTTGGCTTAAGTAATTGAGCTTTGAAGTAATCATACAATCCAGCCTTCTTCCATATTGCTTGCAATCCGTCACTATTTTGCAGCCTCTCAAACTCTCATGTAAAGAAATGATACCGGCCCCAGCATCTGTTAAACTCTATCTCAGCCTCCCATAAATAGGTGCCTTCTCCAAGGGGTCCGCAACTTCACTGAACCAATGGGAGTTCTTGCTTATTGGTGATGTGTGCCCTTGGGGGGGATCTTGAATAGGTATGACATGTAATGATCTCAACACCTGTGGTCTTTCCTTCAACTCCTCCTGAATAGGGAGACTTTCAATGTCTACTATCTGAGGACTGGTGCCTGCCTGGGAGCTCGTTCCTGCAGACTCGGCCATATTGAGGAAATCGATTGCCGGTTCTGTGAGAATATACAAATGAATGTTAACATTGCAAATGTACACAAAGTGGTCCTCTGTCCCCGTTACAACATTAACATGATGAACTGTGATGTACTTAGTGAGTTAGTTAGTGCTCGTGTGGTTGTGAGTGTGAAGTGTGGTTAGCAGATGCAAGGTTCCTATGTGCTAATTGGGGTGGTGGGGTGTAGTGTGGATACAGTTAGTAAGCAGAGGTGGCTTTACAATGGGATCAGGTGGTTTATTACAAGGTTTGGGCTACCAAACACAGTGGATGGCTTTCTCTTTTGATTTTGTGGAGACTTTGGAGGGCCTTATCAGAATGTCTACTTGGAAATGAGGCTTTTTAGGGACCCATTTACAAGTGATTCTTCCTGTGCTCATGGACGAATATGTGTTTGTGCGTGTTGAATAAGAATGGGTATAAGCTCTTCGCGTGGGTGAATCATGCTATATATGTTGTGGTTTATGTGTGGCTATTTGAGCCTGCAAGCAAGCCTTAGGCACCCAAATTTGTCTTAATTGTGGGTCTGCCTTCATTGACTTCTTGGGTACCCAGATAGACTTTACTTTCGTAGAAGGGTTCTGTCATTGATCTCTAGTATGACGTTGAGTCAGTGGTGGTGACTTTACTACAAGACGATGCTCTCCTTTCCATACCCATACTTGTTTTGTTGACTGCAATTCCTTGCTTTGTACTTTCCTTTGGCTTTGGGCATATGTCATCTGCTTCTTCTACGTTTGGTGCTCCTTTGGTTGTTGTGTCTCTACTACTTTTGGAAAAGAAGGGACTTCCATCCTATCCTTGACTTCTTTGTTGAGAAAAACATCCCTCTGCATCACATAGTTTTGGACAAGAATAGCATCATCATCTTCATGTGTACTCCTGGAAGAACCAGGAGCGTGTGCCTTTCCTAGTTCCTTGAGTGCTTCATTTTCTAACTCAAGTGCAATGCGGTTTTGATTTACCCAGACCTGAAGAAGTCCACTTCTTAGGTTTAGGTTGACTACGTGATCATAGATCCAGTCTTGACCCAAGACAGGAGGCTCAGTGAGGTCCTCATCTTGATACACTAACACCTTAACTGTCATAAGGACATCTTGAATGAAGAGTGGAAGTTCCACCTCGCCCATGCAAGGGGTTTCCACACCTCCCAATCCTATGAGGTATGCTTCCACATAGTTGATGCCTAAGTCCAATTCTTGACAGTAAGAAAGTTTAATAGCACTAGTGGTTGTACCTGAGTCAATCAAAGCCAGTACAGTTCTTGTACTACTTCCTTGTCCGATC
The DNA here is from genome assembly GCA_020310875.1 of Ceratopteris richardii. Taxonomy (NCBI): domain Eukaryota; kingdom Viridiplantae; phylum Streptophyta; class Polypodiopsida; order Polypodiales; family Pteridaceae; genus Ceratopteris; species Ceratopteris richardii. The sequence continues at coordinate 23,042,518 of CM035413.1, forward strand.
TCTAAGGTTACAAAAGGACGTCGGTCAATTATTCTAATGGAACTTACACCTAAGACTTCGCACATAGCCACATGATATCTTGGATCTGCATGGACATCTGTCCTAGGCTTATCTCTACCCTGTCTTCTTAATTTCATTCTTTGGATGTGTTCCAATGCTTCTGCCTGTGCTTCTTCTCGGATTCGTTTTTCTTCTTCCTTACGTTTCTTGGCAGTGTCGAGTCAGTTGAGCATCTGCTCAGTGAGGGGTTCTTGATATAATTTGACTCTACATCTGCTAATGTAACTAGGGAGAACATCACCTTCCAGTGTAGCTAATTGAATTGCTCCACTCGTTGAGATCCTATTTATGATCATAGGTCCATAACCATGCTTCTTCAACTTTCTTGCATGTTGTTTCAGGATGTAAACCAAAACTAAGTCTCCTGCTTTCAAGCCTTTATCCTTGACGTGGGCATCAAAGTACGCCTTTTGTCTTTTCTTAGCTGCATATATCCCTACAGTAGCTCTCAGTCTTGTTTCACCTAGCCATTCAAGATGAAACAACTTGGAAGAGACTTCATGCCCTGTCCACTCATGCTCATGTGCTACTTTCAGTGTAGGTATCAAGAAGTCTAACGGTAGCACTGCATTTTGGCCAAACACCATCTGAAAGGGTGTGGCTTGAAGTACAGTTTTATAGGCGACTCGGTATGCCCAAACAACATGGTGTAGCTGTTTGTCCCAATCAGAGCGTTTATTATTCACTGTTTTGGTCAACACATTGCATAGAATCTTATTTGTGCTTTCAACTTGCTCATTAGCTTGTGGATGATAGGGGGCAGACGTCTTGTGTATCACCAAGAACTCTTGAAGAAGATTTTCAATTACTTCATTCAAGAAGTGAGTGCATCTATCACTTACTAGCTCTATAGGTAGCCCATATCTTGTGAACACATTCTCAAATAGGAACTTAGCTGTCGTTTGAGCATCGTTCTTTGTTGTAGCTTTCACTTCTACCCACTTGGTTAGATAATCCATGGCCACATTAATGTATTCAGCATGTGAACCCTTGGCTGGGGGATTAATAGGACCTACAAAGTCTATTCCCCACTTAGAGAATGCACGTCCATCCATCATAGGTTTCAATGGCATCTCGTCTTTACGTATAGGATATTGAGTTCGCTGACACACATCACACCTCTTCACATAGGTATGTGCATCCATGTGAAGCATGGGCCACCTGCAAATAGTATTGCCTTGATCACCCGATCTGGACCAAAGTGTCCTCTTGCTACACCTTGGTGAGTAGTTTCCAAGATCTTAAGATATTCGCTCTCATGAACACATAGTCTTAGGTAACCATCTTTACCACGTTTGTATAGATTATCCCCAATGAGTGTATAGTCTAAAGCTTCTTGTTCTAAGCTTCTCTGCGTAGCCTGGGTCATATCTTGAGGGAATGTTTTCCTCCTCCATAAGGCTACTAATGGTTCGCTCCAATCTAGTATTAGAGACATTTGGTACAGAGTAGTGTACTCCACAGGTCGTCTAATATGACAGACTAGGCATTCCTTACAGAACTTATGTACATCTGCTTCCATATTAGGCCAATGCACTCTGAGTCTCCTTAGTGTCTGTAAAGTTCTTTGCCTTGAGTAGTGTTGCTCTAATGCATCTACATGTGCTAATTGCAACCATTTAGCGTATTCATCTTCCTCCACATTAGAGGCTAATATCCCTTGATTTGTATGCCTGTACATACTTCCTGCCATGATATGGTACTTTTGGGCTTTTACCACCTCCCTATCTTGAGTGTTTACTACTGTATGTTTAGGTCCATATGTTAGTACTGGCACTAAGGTCTTAGCCCACTGAGGTACAACTTCCAAATTAAGCAATTAAGCAGTCATCTGATACTCGTTGTGGGGCCTCTACAGATGCGAGCCTAGAGAGATGGTCTGCTCTCAAATGAGTCTTGCATTTCCTCACCAAAACCTCAAAGTCATATTCCTTTAGTAAGAGAAACCATATTACTAGTCTACTTGTATTGCATGGCTTGTTTACCAAGTACAACAATGCTTGATGGTCAGTAAAAAATTTAAACTTATTTGCAAGCAAATAATGTCTAAACTTTTTAACCGCATATACCATGCCTAATCCTTCTTGTTCGGTGGTCGTATTGTTTTGTTCAACTGCATTCAAGTGTCTACTAGCATAGGCAATTAGAAGTTCCATATTACCTTCACAAGTAGGTTGTGCTAGCACACATCCAATAGCATAGTTGGATGCATCCACATGCACATGAAAGGGCGTGTTCCAATCTAGTGTAGTCAAGATTGGTGCTTAACATAATCTCTGTTTAAGTTCAATGAAGGAATTCTCACATTCATCAGTCCACTCAAAATTGGTCAAAAGTTTGTACAGAATGATGGCATACATGTGTATAAAACGTCGGTAATAGCCACAATGACCCATGAAAGCTTGCACTTCCTTGACATTCTTTGGCCTAGGTAGCTCTGCTATGGCTCTCACTTTCTCCTCATCTGTGGATATGTCGTTCTTTGATGCTATGTGCCTATTGCAGAGCAAAGAGGCACGAAAGGGGAGCCCCAAAATTTTCAAATTAATGGGCATATTTTTCTTCTTCAAAGTCTTAGGAAATTCCCTCAAGCTATGTAAATGCACTAGAGGAGTCCTCTAGATGCATAATCCCAAATCATTGTAATATATTTCTTGTAAAATAGTAGGAAAATAGAGATTAGTTAATAAAGTGTCGGTCTCTTGTGTGAAAGGACCATTTTTTAGGGCACATGTATATAAGTCACTTGATGACTCTTTGTAAACACTTTTTGCCATTGTGAAGAAGGAGAGCCCTTGATTTTTGAAATTACTTCTTTCCTGTAGATTTTCATCTTCTCATTGATCTTCTATGTGTGTGAGATGCTTAGAATGTGTGTGTAAGACTGTTGTCTACCCCTCCCCACTGTTTTTGAGCTACTGTAGTGTGTGTATGAGCTAGCACGAGTTGTGGAGTGAGTGTGTGTGTTTCCCACCATTCACTATTTTGGTCATAACTTGAAACACATTTGTCAGAATCGAGTGAGACTACACCAATAGAAACATCTCGTCAAGAGCTTCGAAACGAACCCGTTACTAGCCATATTTGGAGTTCGGAACTGGGAGATACCCTCAATTTAATGAAAACATTGTAAGTGGTATCGCGGCAGACATTTTCAGTAGTTGAGTGAGTTTGAGAGATACATTAGTCTTTTCTCATGCATAAGAGCTGAATCACTTCTCTTACCATCACGTGTGCACATGTCCTCATACACTTGGTTATGTCGGTTCATCGGATTGACAATTAAGCATGTGTCAATTCCCCACTATGTGCACTTGTGTGGAAAATGAGATTTAGTCTCTTTGGCAAAAGTCCCTAAGACTTCTTCACTTAGGTACACATGTTTTTGGCGCCATTCCCGGGGAACACACTCAACCAAGGTGCCTTCGTGATGGTTATAGCTCCAGAGTGATGAAAGCGTACTTGTAGAAGTAAATTTGTTCAATGGCAAGTAGTCAAACACTTCAGCACTTGTTACATCACATCCCAAAGGTGCGTGTAATGAGTTTTTAGGTTTAGGGTTAGAAGAGAGGGAGAGAAGGAGTTAGGGTTAGGTTAGGAAGAGATTTGGAGGAGAAGTAAGTGGAAAAGTACCAAGAAAATCCCAAAAAAATTATCAAGATAGTGTAGGATAGGCCTTAGTTCTCAAAAAGTATAAAGACCAAAAAAATTTAGCTCATTTCTCATTTGCTCAGAAAGTGGTATCGTCTCCAGGCAGCGATTGCTATCGTCCGCATAGTATCATGTGCTCCAGGCCTTCAAAGCTAGATAGTGACATCAAGGCTTGAGCATAGCAAACTAGAGGTAAGTTACAATCAAATACCAATCTCAAAAATTCTAAAAATCTACATTTACACGTGATTAAAGTCCCGATCTGTATTGCGGGGTAGGACAGAGTGTTTTGAGGATCTCTTTTTGTGAAACAGGGGTGTAGGAGTGAAGAGAGGTGAGAGAAGAGCAAGGGGGTGAAAAACGTTTTGTATTTGGATGTGTTTTGGCTTGAGTATCACGATCGGTTGAGTTTTTGGTATCGCGATGTCGCAAAGGGCTCAATTGGGTGGATCAGGCCAACTCCTTGTGTTCCAAATAGACGGTACACGCAGGGTGCTTCGGGAAACTTAAGATGTAGAACTCAAATATAGACGCTCACAGATAATTAGATGAAATCATAACTCAAATCACACATACAATTCATTAACATCATAAGAGAGATCGGAAATAAGAGAGATGTGAGGAAATTGGAGAGTCAATTAATTCATAATAATGTGTTCGTACAAATATAATGCAGATAACATAAACAGATACAAGTTACCAAAACATCATAAATCATGATGTCCTCCTCAATCATGTGAGTAGAACCTCCACACTAAGATGTGGACCAACACTCCTCAAGAGTGTGAGAACCCCTCCTCCAACTCCTCCAACTCCACCTTCAAGAACTCCTCCAAGAGCTTCAGAACCTCCAAGAGCTTGTAGGAAGATAGCTTGTGTTGGATATTGGTGAAGGCTGATTTAGAAGTGATCCCAAGCACTTCTTATATAGTCTTTTGTCTACCTTCCAAAAGCTTTTCAATAAAGCATGTCTCCACGATCGCTACGCGATAATAAAGCTAAGTAAAATAGCGATTGCTATAGAAAATAAAACTCCATCGTTCGTCCATCATTGCGAAAAAATGGGATTTTAATAGAACAACTAAAAAGCTACCGCCACACGATCTGCCAATTAGGAGATTCGAACTCGCGCCGATAGTTTAAGAGGATGTTGAGCTATCCACAGCGTTCGCACTGTTTTCCTTTCAGAAGGAGTGACACTGAGCTCTATAGATGGTGAACGCGCCCATCTGCTTGTAGAAAGAAGTATAATAGCTACTCATGCTGTAAACAGTCAGTTCTATGGACCATTTTGACCATGGATAATGTCCTATATGACATTGTATTCCAACAATTCCCCCTGCAATGTCATATTGGTACAAACTGAACTGGATCTGCAAATCTTCTCATGACTATTTCTAGCGGATGCTTCGGTAAAATATCTGCAACATTCTCAGTAGAAAATTATTTAGATTTGGATTAATCAAACACTGGATGTGGATACGTAAAGATGTGGATACGTAGAGATGTAAATCTCTATGACATTCGCCCCTACTAAACTTGCACATCATCCTTGATGGGCCAATCTTCAAATCTTTTTTCTGCTTCAAAATAATCTGTCATTTCATAGAACATTGAATTTTGAAAACATTTATCAAGTGCATGGGAAGATAAGCATTGTGCCTATGCAAGGCCATATAATGTAGCCCTATCAATTGCATACTTTGGATATGCATGGTCAAAATATGGTGCAAAAGATAAGGTAATTAGCATTTGTAGATGAAGCATGTGCGCTCACTTTCATACATTTCATACAGAAGTCCTTCCCATCACTCAAAGTGCATGGGTAAATGAAAAATGTGCCTATGCAAGGCCATATAATGTATCCCTATCAATTGCATACTTTGGAAATGCATGGTTAAAAGTATGGTGCAAACAATAAGGTAATTGGCATTTGTAGACGAAGCATGTGCTCTCACTCACATACATATCAATGTATATATACAACAATCCTTACAATCACTCAAAGTGCATGGGTAAATCTCAAAATTGTGCCTTGATGCAAGGTCATGTAATGATACCCTATCATGCATACTTTAGGTGCATAAGTAAACAAACATGGTGCAAGTATCAGGGTAAAAGGCATTTGATGATGAAGCTTGTGCGCTCACTCACATACATTTCATACAGAAGTCCTTTCCATCACTCAAAGTGCATGGGTAAATAAAAAATGTGCCTATGCAAGGCCATGTAATAAGACCCTATCATGCATACTTTAGGTGCAGAAGTAAACAAACATGGTGCAAGTATCAGGGTAAAAGGCATTTGATGATGAAGCTTGTGCGCTCACTCACATACATATCAATGTGTATATACATCAATCCTTACAATCACTCAAAGTGCATGGGTAAATAAAAAATGTGCCTATGCAAGGCCATGTAATAAGACCCTATCATGCATACTTTAGGTGCAGAAGTAAACAAACATGGTGCAAGTATCAGGGTAAAAGGCATTTGATGATGAAGCTTGTGCGCTCACTCACATACATATCAATGTGTATATACATCAATACTTACAATCACTCAAAGTGCATGGGTAAAGCTCAAAATGTGCCTGGATGCAAGGTCATGTAATGAGACCCTACCAGGCATACTTTAAGTGCATTGTTCCAAAATCATGGTGCAAAAGGTAGGTAAGAGGAAGTCGATGATGAGGTTCTTCAGAAATTTTGATAACTGTTTTTTAAATTGGATGTCATCCTTTTTTTTAATTTGTTTACAAGTGCAAATAGATTGTGCAGGCTAAAGAAATAAACATGTGTGTATATACATTGGTTTATGCATACTCTGAGTGCATACTAGACTCAATATGGTGCAAATAATGGAGAGTAAGAAAAGAAGACTAAAAATGCATTAAAGTCAACACTCAATTCTCACTCTTCAATCAAATAATTCTCTCAAATCACTCAAACACTCTCACTAGTCTCAAGCATCATTATTATCAAAGATAATTTTGAAGAAGCGTGTTCCTATCTCAGGAAAACATCAAAGTTAGTATAAAAAACAACATGCTTTTCAAATCATCATTTCCTATTTAAGGATCTCTTCATGGTCAATCACGTTTTCATCAATCTCGTAACCATCTTCATCCCTTTTCTCGTAAAGAAAAAGTAGATGAAGTTTCAATGACATGTTCAACGTTTTCATCAGGTAAAATGAATCCTTTGTTCTTTAGGTCTTTTTCATGAGCTTTTATGATTTTTTTGGGTATATTTTTGGAATGAATAAATTGTAAAATTGAAGAAGGGAAACAAATAGAAAAGCTTTCAAAATTATGTACAAGGGTTTGCGAGACATCAATCCATTGACCACCATTGTCCCGCTCAATGGTGGGGTTTAACAAAAATTTTGGCCAAAGTTTGCTCCACACTCAAATGAAGGTCGACAATCATCATATGCCTTTTCTTGTGAACGTATAGGAGACTTTCTAATTTGTTCCCGATTTCGAAAGTGATTTGGGTTGACAGTCATTACTTGGAGTGACTGCAAATCATCTTTAGATCGAATCCGAGCATATGTAGACCCATCATCCATTACTTTTGTTTCCATTCTAATTTCACATATGAAAGGTTGACCTAAGATAATCTCATAAGAGCAATTTTCTTGGATGAAAAAGTGAAATGTATCAGTGATTCCACCTATCATCACAGGAATATTTGCACAAGCTTCAAGTAAAGAACCACAACCATTATCAGCTGTTCTCATCAACCATCCATGATTTTTATCAATTGGCCATTTGAACTTATCATAAAGTTCTTTAGAAATTAATATATTAATCTCTGACCCAGAGTCAATAAGTGCCAAAGCTGAATATGATTTCTTTTTATCTCCTAGTTTGATTTTCATCTCAGGTGTTCCTCTAGCCCAAAAACTCTTGCTAAAATGACTTTCAAATTGTTTACTTTCTTCATCAGGCATGATTGGACCAAGGAAATTCTTATTGACATTATAAGCCTCGTCATTATTATCTTCCTCAGACTCATCAAAAGTAAGAGTATCATTCATAGCTTGAGTTAAGTCTGCAATGTCTTGCATCTCAACTTCTTGAGAAAGTGGAAATCTCTTTCTTTTGATAAGTTTAATAAAATTATCCTTGAACTCGGTTTTAGAAATTGAAAAGACTTGTTCTACGGACATTGTAACTAGGCTTTTTAACAGAATTTCATTTAAAATTTCTTTATAATCCACTTTTTGTTCAATTTCAGAGATCAAAATTGCCTTAGGAACTCTCTTTGGCTTCTTCTGATTCTTATCACTTTGTTTCTCATTTTTATCAAGATTTTGATCATTAGATTGATTAGGTTGTTCACTCATCATAGGTTTTTTACCTTCCTTTATCTCATTTCTCCTTTGTTGACTAGATTTAGACCCTTCTCCTTGCTCAAATGGACTTTTTTAGGTTCTTCATTTGATTGTTTTCTTGTCACTCTTCTTTCATGTTCATTTTCATTTGGTTTCTCATCTCTTTTCCTCTTCTCCTCTACATTGGCAATATGAGAATGGACAGAAAATTGGTCAACAGGTGAATCCCAAGCTGTCTTTTGCATGATTGCATTTCTTGCCTTGACTAGAGCTTCAATGGAATAATTTTTAGTTTCATTTGATTGGTTAGAATCTTGATCACTATTATCCATTCTTTCTAGTTTTACAACAGAGGTGTTTGAAAGACTTTCATATAGCTTCTTCATACCCCCTTTTCCCCAATTTACAGGTAAAGGTATGCGTGATCTATAATCACATAATTTTTTATCAATGTCAATCACAAGCTTTTGGTCTTTGGCTTCTTTCAAAGCCTCACATACGTATGAAAGATGGTTAGTTGAATCACACCAAACACATCTCCTAACATTAGGATTTTGCCTATTATTAGGTTTGTAAGTTCTTTCAAAATTTGTGTGAGGAATTGGTGGTTGAATAGGTTGAGGTACATCTAGCTGAGAGGAAGTTGGTGCTTGGATTGATTGGTTTTGAGTACTAGAAGAATATACTATGTTTTGAAGTGATGAGATTTCTTTTGATAGAGTTTCAAATTTAGAAAGGACTGCTAATTGAAATTCTTCAGGAAATCTAGATGAAGAAGTCACATCAACTTTTGCAGTGGTATGAATCTCCCTAGGTTCATTTAGATGTGGCATACTAGATGGGAAAATAGGTGTTTGCTCATAAAGAATAGAATGTCTTTGTTTCATATGAGCAACAGCTTCAACTACCATCTTTACAGTAGCCAAATCATCAGTTAAACCATATTTCTTTCCTGGCTCTTCAAGCCTTCTCTCAACTTCTACTCTTACATCAGGGCTCAAAATTATAAGAAAATTGATAACAATATCAGGTGTGAGAGCAGTCCTATCCACTTCTGGGAGTTGAGAAAATCTTTTCATAAATTCACTATGGAGTTGTGTTATGGATACCTGAGGTTTGGGTGAGCTTATCCACTTCATAAATCCTGCTCTACTATGTTGACTAAAGTCTTCAAGGTAGAAATTTGTATGAATTTGTTTTCTAAACTCTTCCCAAGCTAAATTTTCATGGGTTTCAATTGTATCAACCACAGATCCAGTTGCCAATCTCTTTAAATATGGAATCATTTTATCATTAGACAAGCCATGAAGTTTAGCTAGATCTTCATAAACATCTAAGTATTCAGTCACGTTCACTCCTGTGAATTTTCCCTTTTCTTTAAGTATTGCTTCAACTACCTTTTGACCTTGACCTTCACTCATTATTGACTTAAAGAAATCTTCCATTTTGAATTGATATTCAAGTCTTGACTGATCTTTGACTTTCTTGATTATATCCGCAACTTGATATTTTAATGTTTCTTTCTGTTGTGCAATTAATGTACATATATCGTCTCGAGCCAGTGTAAAAGAAAATAAAGAACTTGAATTGCTCGTACCTGAATTGAGCTTGATATTGTACCTCCTAATTGCCAAATGCCGTGGAACAATTTCACGTCGGGTTCAAATGTCGCGAAGGGCTCAGCTGGGTGGATCATGCCAACTGCTTGTGTTCCAAATAGACGGTACACGCAGGGTGCTTCGGGAAACTTAAGAGGTAGAACTCAAATATAGACGCTCACAGATAATTAGATGAAATCATAACTCAAATCACACATACAATTCATTAACATCATAAGAGAGATCGGAAATAAGAGAGATGTGAGGAAATTGGAGAGTCAACTAATTCATAATAATGTGTTCGTACAAATATAATGCAGATAACATAAACAGATACAAGTTACCAAAACATCATAAATCATGATGTCCTCCTCAATCATGTGAGCAGAACCTCCACACTAAGATGTGGACCAACACTCCTCAAGAGTGTGAGAACCCCTCCTCCAACTCCTCCAACTCCACCTTCAAGAACTCCTCCAAGAGCTTCAGAACCTCCAAGAGCTTGTAGGAAGATAGCTTGTGTTGGATATTGGTGAAGGCTGATTCTAGAAGTGACCCCAAGCACTTCTTATATAGTCTTTTGTCTACCTTCCAAAAGCTTTTCAATAAAGCATGTCTCCACGATCGCTACGCGATAATAAAGCTAAGTAAAATAGCGATTGCTATAGAAAATAAAACTCCATCGTTCGTCCATCATTGCAAAAAAATCGGATTTTAATAGAACAACTAAAAAGCTACCGCCACACGATCTGCCAATTAGGAGATTCGAACTCGCACCGATAGTTTGAGAGGATGTTGAGCTATCCACAGCGTTCGCGCTGTTTTCCTTTTAGACGGAGTGACACTGAGCTCTATAGATGGTGAACGCGCCCGTCTGCTTGTAGAAAGAAGTATAATAGCTACTCATGCTGTAAACAGTCAGTTCTATGGACCATTTTGTCCATGGATAATGTCCTATATGACATTGTATTCCAACAATTCCCCCTGCAATGTCATATTGGTACAAACTGAACTGGATCTGCAAATCTTCTCATGACTATTTCTAGCCAATGCTTCGATAAAATATCTGCAACATTCTCAGTAGAAAATTATTTAGATTTGGATTAATCAAACACTGGATGTGGATACGTAAAGATGTGGATACGTAGAGATGTAAATCTCTACGACAACGATACCAAAAATTCCCTTGTATCGTGATACTCGCCGAAGTATCGTATCGTCGATTACTAGCCTTGGTATGGCGATACCACTATTTGGTATCGTATCGCCTGGTTGGTATCACGATTGCACTTTACCAAGTGGTATCGTATCACGGTCGACTTTGGTATCGTATCGCCTTGCTTCCCAGGTATCATGAGCCAACGTGGTATCATATCGTGCAGTTTCCAGTATCATATCGTCCGAATCTTAGTATCGTATCACGCACGAAGTGGTATCATATCATGACATAGTCTGGTATCGTATCGTCAGAATTCCTGGTATCATATCGCCCAGTGCATAGGCATCGTATCATTTGTTGCTTAAGTATCGTATCATCTAGTTTTTTGGTATCGTATAGTGAACTTCCCAGGTATCGTATCGTGAGCCTACGTGGTATCATGTCGTACAGTTTTCAGTATCGTATCATGCATAACAGCAATATCATATCGTCTGGCCGAGTGGTATTGTATCGCCTATCGCCATACTATCATATCGCTTAGAGAAGTGGTATCGTATCGTCTAGTCCTCAGGTATCGTATCGTGGATTTTCCAAGTATCGTATCGTGTGTAAAGTGGTATCGTATCTCCTGTTGCCATAGTATTGTATCGCTTAGAGAAGTGGTATCGTATCGTCTAGTCCTCAGGTATTGTATCGTGGATTTTCCAAGTATCATATCGTGTGTAAAGTGGTATCGTATCGCCTGTCGAGCAGTGTCGCCTTGTGCAGTATCGCCAAAGGTGGTATTGCCCAGCACATTTGGGGCATTTTCAGGGGTAAATTTGAGACATTTGAGGAACCACTTAGGGAGAATTTTAGAGGTCTAGAGAGCCCCAGGAGGGTGAATGAACTTGAGATCAAGAAGGGTTCTAAGTAGTCGGAGAAGTGTCATATCATCCATTGGAAGTACCGCTCAGCTCAGTCACCGATCTATCTATTCGGATACCTCTAGTGACTCAGAGGGGGAGATACCCATGGCCTCAGAAGACATGCAGGGTTCTGCTCCAGGGAGAAACTTCATGACCGCCGTAGAGGGAAATTACCGCACCTCCTTGCAGTATGTTTCCACTAATGCCCAAGAAATCCCCATCTACCTAGACGGTTTAAACAGATTTGTGGCTAGGATTGTGACTTCCCTAGATGCAACAATTGTACCCAAACCTTTTGTCAAGTATGAAGGTGGAGCATACATGGACAAGTTGGGTCACATCTACATAGTGACTGAATATCCTGATTTGATTAATGAGAGGGGAGAGTTAGTGGGACAAAAAAACTTAGGGAGGCCAAACCTTGAGGAGTTAGTGACTACCCCTAGGGGCAAGTCAACAGTAACGCAAGTCTTGAGAGGGGACTTGATACCTCAAGACGACTACTTACTAGAAGTCTATTTGATCCATGGATCAGACTTGTTACGTCAAACTGACTCACCGACTCAAGGAAGAGAAGAAAGTACGATGACATTTTATGAGCTAAAGGATCCGAAAGACGAGTCTAGAGTGACATACCTAGACAAGAACCAGAGAAGGTATTGGTTGGTAGATGCCATAGACAGGGCTCGACTGAAATACATGGGATTGCATGTATTCCCTTAGAGAGAGCAGGCAACCACCTCTCAGAACCCTTTCAGAACACAACAAGAGGCACAACACACAATGTCGGGACAAACCAGCCAACAGAGTGTTCCGAATCGTGCTCACGTAAAATTCGCGACTCTAGGAGTGCATACACACAATCAAACCCACCCTGGAATAGGAAATCAATATCGACCCCCAATAAGGCCACGACCACCAATAGGAGTGCAACCCGAGATACCCCCAATTCAACCAGCAATCCCCACCTTCCCAGTAATGCCTAGACAGCTAGAGCCCATGAGATAATTGAGACCGATCCAAGTGGCCAAATGTGTGAGGAATCACTATGATGGTTTGGGAGAACCTTATGACCACACTGCAGAATTTAAACAAGTTTTAAGAGCTGAACAAGTAGATGACTTCTTCGTGCAGTATGCGTCTTTTGGACTCACCCTCATAAGAATGGCTCTGACTTGGTTCGAACCATTGGACCCCAACCAATTTGGAAATATGGAGCAATTATTTCAAGAATTCATAGGGGAATTCACTAAGAGAGGGATTAAACACAATTCTGCATCTTTAATCCATAGTTTTAAACAGAACCCCAATGAAACCGTGAAAATAGCTGCCCAAAGATTCAACCACTATGTGGATAGATGTCCGGTAGCAGAAAGACCTATGCAACAAAAAATGATATCATTGTTTTTGGATGGACTAACAAATGAGACTCTAAGAATGCTAGTCTATGTGAAGAGGTTACAAACCCTAAGAGAATGCCTGCAGGAATGTATTGACTTAGAGGACAACCTAGCGGATGACTTGAAGAGTGCGCCGAGCCCCACTAAATCAGAAGACTCTCGGAGTATGGTTACATCCAACTCCAGTAATGTGGAAGAATTAGCTGAGCTAGTGGCAAAGAAATTAGGAGTCCAAGGATAGAGAAACTATCAACATCAACCCCTAAGAGTACCCATGTTACGAAGGTGTAGTCTATGTGGAGGAGATCACCCCACGCACATGTCTGTAGGAGGAGGAATAGGTGTACCATAGACATATCCTTACAATAGACAGCCTCATTAAGGAACAGCCCTGTATTGTCACATAGAACAAAAATACACCAATCACAACACAGAAAATTGTCCGTTCAATAGGCAAACACGACCTCTACAACCACCTCAGTATCGACCATATGGGTATCCACCTAGAGAGCCAGGTAGAGATATGCCCAGTGACAATCCCTACCCAACACCACCAGGAGCACCGAGACCCTATGAGAAAGCACAATATCCACAACCCCAACCAGTGTTAGGACCACAACTGTCACAGCCCCAACATGTAGTACTGGTTAAGTACGCTCAACTAGAGGAAAACCTAGAAAGAGCCATTGTACCAACATCACCTATGACCAGCATGGAGTCGACAAACTCAGGTTACAAGCAATCTCAGGAAGAGTACTATCCCTGTGACACTAACATGTCTGAGTATGAACAAACTTATGATCCACACTACTACGGATACAAAGGATACGAATATGCCTATGGGCCAGAAGTGGCAACATTAATGTACACCGCACCTAAAGCGCAGCCACCCGTAAGACCACCCCTCAGACCACCTATGCTAAGGGGAACTTGTTATAGATGCAGAGGAGACCATTTTATCAAAGAATGCACTCGGCCTTACAATCCACTACCTCCTAGGATGTGGGAAAGATATTGCAGTGATTGTGGAAAGGAACATCTCTTCCGTGATTGCCCAAAAAACCCCAACAAGGCTCAAGACACTGCACCTATTAATGTAATCGAAGTGATAGAAGCATCGGGAAGTGATAAGGAGTACATCGTACCTTTAAAGGCCATTACAGGAGCACGAACGAAGGAACGAGAAGGAAAACAACCGGATCTGGATCAAACAAACCATAGAACCTTAAACCCCAAAATTCAAATAGTGGAAGATTCACAAGACCCACATGAGAATACCCAAAACATGAAAGCACAAAAATGGAAGGAAAGAAGAGAGAAGCTCAAAGAAAAATGGATGAAAAACAAAAGTCAAGAAAATAAGAAACACACAAAAAGCACTAAAAAGCATAAAGAACTAGAGATTCAGGAAGAAGTTCCAATTCCATCACCCATCCAAGAATGAGAGAAACCAAGATCAATTCTAGCTGACCCAAAACCGGATGATTTGGACATGTGGTTGAAAGCGTACCAAGCTAGAATTAAGACTGTGGAGCAACACGAAAAGCTTTACCCTCAAGGAGAGTTAGAAAAAGAGAGGCTTGCCATATGCAGAAAACTCATAGAGGTAGCACAAGCGACCCTAGAAAAGACCATCCCAGCCCTCCTCGAGACAAGGATAGCAGAGGATCAATACAAGGATTGTGTCAAAGCCAAGGATACCAAACCTAAAGAAAATAATGATAAATATGAGCTAGTGAAAACCCAAGACGAACCTATATCAAGACGAACCTATATCAACAATATCTGACTTAGAGGTTGACTGGCCAAAATAATTATGGAATAGAATCCGAGAAGAACATTGGAAGAGGAATGGAGTGACTAAACCTCCCTTTGAGGAGTTAGATGTGGAAGTTTATCAGCCAAGTCCCAACATGGAAGAAGTATATGAGGAAGTATCGAGACTAGATTGAAATAGAGAAGAAGCTCAGAGCATTTCGACCCTACCCAATTACATGGGAGAATATGAAAAGGAATCCATGATATCCGAGCACCCACAGTACGAGGAAAAGGAAAGGGAAAATCAGATAAGAATTCACACAATCTAACAGAAGACAAAAGTACAATGCAAACTGACTGTGGAGGAACTACTCCGGGTTAAACCGCAAATATGGAAACAATTAGTAGGTCAACTGGAACTAGGGCAGGAGAAGGACGAAAAGAAGGGAAAAGAACACCCATCTAAGGTACAAATCCCAGTGGATAAGGTTGGAGAATTCAGCAAAGGAGACAAAGGTAACACATGTTTACCCGCCACTTACAATGTCTATATGACCCAAAGCTATACTAGACACAAGAGCAGGAGTAGGAATTGCCACCAAGGAGATTTGGGAGAAATGGGGAAAGCCTGCCTTACGACCCACTTGCATGAAGCTTCAATTAGCAGATGGCCATGTTGAGAAACCATTAGGAATATTAGAAGAGATCAAATTGACCACTTGTGGAGTTGAATTTGAACATACTTTAGCCATCTGCCAATTCAGTAAAGCAAATAATTACGAGATGATATTAGGATGAACCTTTATGAGACAACTTAGGATAGTGCAAGATTGGGGAGGAGACTCTGTAAACCTTCAACATCAAGGAAACACCACCAAAATAAACTTGCATACGTTTGCATATCGAGATGTACCCCCACTACAATGGAATCCTATACACAAGGAGGAAGATGATCTATCTATTCATAGCGTTGGATCAAGCGATCAATCATGGATGCATGAGGATGCCCAATTATGGATGTGTAAAGAAGCCAAGAAAGAGGATAATAAAAGGCAGCTGTGGCCAATAGGACATCCTAATTACCGACCTGTAGAGGACCCAATGTATATGCCTCAAATCTTTCCTGATGAAGCATTTGAACCACATGGATGGATGGAAATCTTAGCAACCTTGGATGTATGTGTGAATGAAGAAGTTCAGACGATGAATGAATGTGTAGACGAAGAAGGCTATGACGTAAATTTGTACATGGTTGTCCTGCAAGAGGTGGAAGCAGGGGAACTCTTAGAAAAGGAGTGGAAAGAGGAATATGAGAGTATAGAAATTGAACCAGAATTTGATTCGGAAGAAAGCTACCTAGAAACCATTCGAACCAAAGATAAGCAGGAAATGACCAAGGTCTTAGCGATAGAAGCAACCCCCACAGTGCCAAAGCAAGAGGAAAGTGTGAGTAAAATCGGACCAAATCCCGACCTTTTTGAGGTTTTGGAGCATTTTAAAAGGTACCAAGTAGAAGAGAGAAAGATAGCCATTCAAATGCCTATGAGAAAGGCTAGAGAAGGAGAAGCGTACAACAACAAAGAACAAACAAAAAAGATCATACTAACAGTGGAAGATGGAGAAGAAAGATGTACATGACGCTTCTAATTACGCAATCGGATGTGCCTTAGCCCAGCTAGCAGACGAAGGAAAGTTAGATCACCCAATTGCCTATGCGAGTAGACAACTGAATCAATCTGAGAGGAACTATACAACTACAGAGCGAGAGGGATTAGGAATGGTCTATGCAATGAAAAAATTTAGACACTATCTCTTAGCCAACAAGTTCAAGTTCTTCATAGATCATCAAGCTTTATTGTACCTAGTCAATAAGCCTTGTGACACGGGAAGACTGGTGAGATGGTTTCTCCTATTGATGGAGTTCGACTTTGAAGTAATAGTGAAAAAGGGAAATACCCATATAAGAACAGATCACCTCTCTAGATTAACACATGGAGAACCACCAAGTGGAGTACCGGACGATCTGCCAGACACTTACCTGTTTAATCTGGAAGTGTGTCCAAAGTGGGCAAAGAAACTAATTCGTATACTCACTCATGGCCCACAACACTCAATCAATAAAGAGAGTAAAAAGGAAATTTTGTAGTCAAGGAATTTGTACATTATTGTGGGAAGTGTGTACTATAAGGAACCCAACAGTGTACTATCCAGATGTGTTGAGGAAGACGAACAAGTGAAGTTAATTGAACAAGCTCATGTGAACAAATGGAGGACACACAAAGGAATTCATGGAACTCTAAGAGACTTGAAACAATTAGGAGTATACTGGCCTGATATGCCTAAAGCTGTCCATGATTATGTTAGTAACTGCGCAGAATGCCAGGGGACCACCCCCGAGGATCATACATCCTTACCTTTCTCTACAATAGCACCCAAATGGAGTGAAGCTCTAATGAAATTCCTAAAGAAAAGGAGAACATGAGAAGGGAATTAGCTTGGAAATGAACTAATAGAAAACTTGATACTAGGACAAGACTGGATCATTGAGAATGAAGTAAGCATTCACCTAGCGCGAGGATACATTTCAGCCAAGATAGGGCACAAGGAAATCTTTAGTCTATTAGGGGAGAAACCCTCATAGAGACCGGAAGTCATCAAAAGTGTGGAACAACTCAAAGAAGAGCATGTAGAAAATGATTTCCAACACCAATCACTCAGAAGCAGGTCTGAAAGAAGAAGAAATTTCAAACCCTAATATATCAAAGTGAGAAGTGGATTCATTGTACTCGATTGAGGAACAGAAAGACACCAAGGAGAGTAATACTCTTAGAGTTTCTCACATGAAAGAACGATCACCAACTTGGAAAACCACGATCATCAACTACTCACATTCAGGAAACGTCAACTTCAAATGGGTGCGCAAGGATCAAGTGAAGGAATCAGAGATCACAACACCAGCTCATAAGGAGGAAAAGTGGGCAAGAATTCTTCTTCACCAAAATCCGAACCAAAACAACTCTTGCAAGTATGGCTTCGTAGGCCTTTGATTGAAGCTCAAAAAGCACGGCAACGAATTTGGATTCCCAAGAAGGTCAGACAAGCGGCCATTAAAGAGATAGACAAGCACGAGGAAACATTATTTCAACACAACAATACCATAAGGACTAATGAGCTTCGTCACAGATACCTCAAGAGAAGAAACCCCAGACCTCTGATAACCAGAAAGATAAGAGATACACATGGAGCACGACACAATGAAATAAAAACAAGGTTCAATACCTCTACTATGAAATGGATCTAGAAACCCAAGCAACAACAAGGAATGGAACACCAGAACCATGAAAATTTCTATTGCACTCATGAAGCTTCCAATGCACCCAAAGTATGCATGATAGGGCCACAATACAAGGCCAGGCATTCGGCACATGATGTACTCAAGAGAATTATTGGTGCACACTCTGATGGGGAATAGGTCATAGCTTCTACTTCCTAGGAATTGACCTACTATGTAAATAAATAAATGCTTCGGCTATACTAATCCTTGTTTTCTTTCAGAAAAGAAAATGAAAAATATGTGGTAAGAGATCTTACTTATGCAAGCAAGGAGAACAGAGTGACGAAACGAACGACATGTCACTACAATACACAACACTAATGCTATATCTTCTATTGTAGCTAATGCTCTATTCATTACAAGTGCAGATGGCCTCCGAAGATTCTGAAGCAACCATTCAGGAGGAAGTGATGGAATTTCCTCTACAAAGCGTGACTAAAGCAAAGGGACACTGGTTTAGAGAGGATCCACCTGTCGGGGATTATCTATTCCTAGTGACCATCAAGATCATGGACATCAGTTCCCGGTTATGTCCCAAGATTTTAAAGTAGTACATGAGCTTCCATCTACCATTGACGTCACGAAGAAAGCAGGCATCCACAAATATTTTGAATTGCCAATCTACAAACCCAACTTTCAAAGGTGCATGCAAGTTATGAATACGTTACAGCCAACGCTACACGATCCATTGGTGCTAGAGGCACAAGTTATGGATGCAGTAGGTGAATGGGTCATAATCCAATTTACACATGATTTAATCAAAGAAGCTTTTGGATGGGATAAGGATGGCAATACGGTATTAAAAGAGGAAAGTCGAGGGGCAAAGACAAGGACATTTACTGACATTAATCGCATCGATATTGAAGAAGAAGTAAGACTTATTAATCAACACTTTTGTTTCCCTAACATGCATAGATACACTGCCCCTCAGAAAATCATAGTACAAATGTTGTCTCATGCTATTAAACAAATTGGGAATCAAATTAATATGACTCCTTATATTCAAGAGAGGCTATTCAAAGCAAAGAAGCAGTGGAACCACAAGAAGTTCCTGAACGGCAGGGTAGCTCTGACTATATTGATTTATCATGCCTTGGGCATTAGAGAGCACTTGCAAGAAATGCCATCATCAGAAGCCATGGCCAAATATGCAAAGGTCGCTACAATCCCGAGAAAGAAAAAAGGTGTCAAAATCATTGAAGAGGCAGAAAATAGCTCCCAACCTAAAATGAGAGGTACAAAATGACTAAGAGAGGTGATGCAAGTAGAAGTAGAAGTCCCAACCACAAAAAGGGCACATGTGCTCCCCAAAACGAGAATTGAAGAGCACCAACCAAATACCGAAGAGGAATTAACAAGAGCTCTGGAAGACACACATAAATACACTGAAGGTCAAGTCAATCTACTAGTGCAAGGGCACCACTACCAGCAAGCCCACAAAGATGTGGAAGTAAAAAAGAGGCTCACCAAGGTGCATCGGTACATAGAATTAGGGTTAGTAAATTCGAGCTCATCTTCAGAGGAACAAGAGGAACCAAACAACTCCTTACTAAATACGGACATTCAAAGTGAGTCGAAAGATGATGGACAATGGGAGGAATTAAATGAAGTGAACTACATTGCTGAAGAAGAGGACGTGAAGGTAAATGACACTCCCATCAACCCTAATCACAACACCGTAGACAAAGAAGTATCCCAGGAAAGAGTACATGTCATCAAAATAAATGAAACATCTAACATTCAAATCCATGAGACCAAGCTGGTAGGAGCGGGTTCATTCAAGAATCCCAAGGAAGAACCAAAAGAAACTACGGGAGAAGATTCCGCACCATTCACACCAATAAGGGTTGTTGCAGAACCCTCTGATATGGATGTCACATTTCAAGGAAGTGCCACGAAAGTTATCAATATAGAAGAAGAAAGCAAAGAACCGGAAGTGCAGCTACAAATCAGACAACCGCATAATGAAACTATACATGTGGAGCATGGAAAGGATTTCCTAACAAGAGAAGCTCCAAGCATTCCAAAAACGTGGTTGAATGTAGATGTCGCTCAGCTCAAGCCAGTGGTACAACATATCATCAAGACAGCTATGGATACACAACAATTAATGCTTGAAGTTGATGTTGACTATGACAAAGCGATGCAGGAAAAGCATAAAATTCATGAAATGGGTAAGAATATCTCGGCCCAATTGATTCAAGTTCAAAAGAACGTAACAGATAAAGAGAATGAAATCCAAGAAGCCAAGCAGCAATGTAAAACCCTAGAGACACAAAATGAGAAATTGAAAGAACAACTACAAGAGTTACAGAAGAAATATGATGCTAGTGAAGCCGAGAAGACACGGATGAACGCTGTGGGAGCGATTCATGACGACTGGTGGATCAATTCAATCGTCTCGCTAACGGCGCACACAGAGTGTCTATGCAGAACAAGTATTTTTTTCCTAAGGTCCATAAGGTAAAGCGTTTCTATATCTATTGACTGTGTCTATATAGGATGGCAGGATCAATTCTTCACTAACTACTTTATCTTTAATGATTTCTAATACGTTTAAATCTATTTGAGAATTATCAGTGTTTCTAGCTACGGATGGTGGAAAAAAAAATTCACTATTTTCAGAACTAGGTAGAACAATGGAAATTAATGGTAACGTTCTAGATAATCTACGATCAAACTCTATTGAATGCAAAGTTTCTTCTACAATTTTATCTTTAATTAGTTCTTCAATTTCTGTATTTTGAGTATCATTAACTTCAACTGGACTAGGAAATAGTAATTCAAATGTAGATGGAGGTAAAAAAGTACTACTAGATGAAGCTTCTTCATACATATAAGATGAAATGCAAATAGATTAATATTATATAAATTGTTTAAATGAATGGTTTCCTATACAAAAGCTATAAGATATTGTTTATAAAATTGATATCCTATACAAAACTAAACAATAGAATTTCAGCTAAGTTAATTCTTCTCCGCTCTCCAGTTCTTCAGTTCGTCTTCATCAAAAGGCTGCATATCATCTGAAAATTAACATGAAAACCATAAGTATAATTTCATAAAATATTAAACACTCTTTAAAACTTAACATATTAAAAACTCAGGTTAATATAAGATAATTAACTTTTCTAATACATATATATCATAAGTACATACATTTATTTTAATATACACATTATAATAGACATAACTATTTCATGCACACATAAACACTAATCACTCATGTATTAAATACTTGAACATGTCTCAAACATTCATTCATAAATTAATTAAGCGTACATCTTATAATTCATATACATACATAGGCTTCATACACTTTAACATACATATACAAACATACTACAAAACTAACATACATCACATGCATACTAACATGCATACACATAAATGAACATGCATTTAACTAACATGCATAAACTTACATGCACTAACACACATGCATGAACATACATGCACAAACACACATGCATGAACATACATGCACAAACACACATGCATACATAACATGCATACACATAAATGAACATGCATACATAACATGTACTAACATAAATCACATGCATACATGCACATGCATAAATGAACATGCATATATAACATGCATACATAAATCACATGCATTAACACACATGCATGAACATACATGCACTAACACACATGCATGCATACATGCATATGCATAAATGAACATGCACTAATACACATGCATACCATTCCTATCATGAACTTACATGTACTAACATACATATATGAACATGCATGAACTAACATACACATATATGAACATGCATGCACTAACATACACACATGCACATGCACTAGCACACATGCATGAACATACATGCACAAACACACATGCATGCATAACATGCAACACTAACATACATATATACATTAACACACATGCATGAACATACATGCACAAACACACAACATGCAAGCACTAATATCTAATATACATGCATTAACTATGCATACATTTACTAACACCTAACATGCAATAACATATGCATGCACTAACATACATCTAACATTCATTAACATACCTAACATTTACATGCACTTCCTAACATCTAACATGCACTACCTAACATCTAACATGCACTACCTAACATCTAACATGCATACATTAACTAAATGCCTAGCATTCACTAACATGCCTAACATTCACTAACATGCCTAACATTTATCATGGGTACATGCACTAACATTTAACATGGGTACATGCACTAACATTTAACATGAATACAAACATTCACTAAATCTAATGCATTTCTAATAATTTTCTATCATAAACTAGCAAGTAAGGGTTGGAGGAGCTTGGCAAATGGATAAGAAAGGGAAGGATAAGTTAAGATTAGATAGGATAATTATTTGGAAATAGAGAAGTTGGAAAGAATAATGAATTTTTTGGAAAAAAATAAGGCTAAATGTCTCCTTATTTTTGTTAACCTGAGAACACACAAAAAAAACTTTAGGATATCAAATCATACATTTAATATGTAACCAATCTAATTAATTAAACACACACACATATCCTTCATTTTACGTTCTAATCATATATATATATATATATATATATATATATATATATATATATATATATATATATATATATATATATATATATATATTTCTTCAACATTAAGCATACATAAAAAATCCTTCATATATAATAATCATTTAAATATATATTTCCTAATATATATTTTACACAAAGAATGAAAATAAAACATATATATAAAGTAAACATAATAATAATAAAAAAAGAAAAGAAGCTAATTAAAATATCTAATATATAAAAAGAAAAAAAATAATAAAAAAACCTTCACTCTCTCTCTCTCTCTCTCTCTCTCTCTCTATGCGTGCAGTGTGCTGCGCCGCAGGCAGAGAAGAGAGGGGGAGGGAAAGAGAGGGAGAAGAAGAGGAATTAAAAAAAGAATAAAAGAAGCATTTATGAAGGAGAAGAAAAAAAAAAGAAAGGAAAGGAAAAAAGAAAAAAAAAAGAAATGAGGGGAAAAGGAAAAAAACACCCTCCCCCCCATCTCTGTGCATCTTGGAGCAAAAGCAAAAAAAAATTGCTTTGAAATAAATGATTTGCAAAAAGTAAGAGAGATGGTCTTCTCTCTCCTCCTGCTAGAAGGACAGCATAGAAATGAGTGCATAAACAACCATAGCCTAGAGCATAGAGTAAATAGAGAACCTGAAAATTAAAATGAGCTTGTGAATACGACTCCCTTCCTTATATAGATGAGAGTAGCACACCATAGCCCACATTTTTCCTAAGATAACTGAAGCATGTTGCCTACATTTTCTCCACATCACTCAACTTTACTCCAACCAAAATTTAGGTGTGGGTTTTTTCTCCATTTATTTTTCCAAAAAAACTCAATAACCACTCAAAATAAATATTCTCTTGACTTTACACCTTTACCATCTATTTAGATTTTAATAAATACAACCCTTCATTTTCTTTTGATTTATTTATTCACTTTAGAATAAATTAAACCTATCAATTAATAAATTAATATATCCATAACCTTAGTGCTATAATGTCAATCAATAATTAACATATTTAATTAATCATTTATAATTAAAATATTTTGCAAAGGTTTTATTTATTATATTTACCCTATTTATTAATTCATTTAGAGACTAAACCTTTTTAATTAACCTTTTTAACCATAGGTTTACCCTTAAACTAACCTTAAATCATGTTTTTAACCCCAACTAACCCATAAACTAATCTTCTACCCTTCCAAAATCCTCTAGATTTATTAAATAAACCATTAATTAACCTTGAAATTAAGCTTGAACCCTATAAAACATGTTCAAACCCTATATTTGATCCTTGAATACCCTTGAATTTACTTTCAAAACTTATATAAACCCTTGACTAACCCTTAATTTTTAATCTATACCCATAGCTTCATTAGAAAACACCTTGGTAAATACTTCACATCTTTGTATTAATCATCAAACTTCTTGTCCTACAAAGATTAAAATCAAACATAATTCAAAATTTTCATAAATTATTCAAACTTATTTCAATCAATTAATATTTTAATTTTTAATAATATTTTAAGATGAATAAATTCTTTCTGACATCCGCCCCCACTAAACCTGCACATCGTCTCGATGGGCCAACTTGCAGATTCAAGTGGAACATATCAAATTCTTTTGAAAATAAGTTTTAAATTTTCAAAGTTTCATTTTATCATGCATTCATACTTTGTGCAATTAAAAAGATTAGCACAAATCTTCTAAAAAAAACAAAGTAGATATAAGTCATATAAATATCATGTTATATCTTTGAATCCACATTTAAACAAGCATTTATTGGAATAAATCATAAGTGTCATGGTCGTTCTGTTCATGTAACTTGCTTGGAATAAGTAACTTATCCTGCATAACAACATATACCAAAAAGTTTTTCATCAGTTAATAGAATTATATGCCTCCTACTTTTATTTCCTATGGTTTGACTCTCCATTCATTTCTTTTATTCATATAATTTTTTTCTTGCTTTATTACTTCATCCCAACTCAGCTCTTTATTTATTTTAAAGAAATCGGCCTATACCAAAATTGGGTGCTTGCGACTCCTGGACTTGTCCACCCGGCCAAGTTTATTCCACTTGTCTGCCAACCCGGCATAGCACACGACAAAACTATGTCAGCTCTATATGAAATCGACATCAGCTTGTGGCTCTGATCGCCCGACCAGAGTAACTCCACCCGCCTACCGACCCATGCAGGCGCATAACAACATAAAGGTTATGCCTATGATGAAACTAGTGTCAGCTCCTGGCCTTGATCACTCGACCAAGGTTGTCCCACCCGCCTACTAGCCCAAAATAGCACACCAACTACAAACACATACATATATGCTAATTGGGTATGAAGTTTTATTTTATTTTTTTTCATTTAGAGGTCATATCTCATAAGAAATAAATAGTAAGATACAAAAATCCCACTTACTAATGGATAAAATTTTCAGCATATACATGTATTCATAATAAGGCTACCATTTCTTCCACAAGCTTCCAATTCCAAAATTTCTATTTAACTATCTGATTCAGTTCATATAAATACAAGTTTTCATGCTTCAATCATAAATATATCATATATTTAACATCTTAAATTCTACTTGATTTTTTTTAAATAAATTTGAACATATCCTTTTAACTCATTCAGTAATGCAGTGCATATACACAAAAAATCAAAGAATCTTTAATTAAAACTTTTTCACCTGATTTAAAATAGATATTTTAATCTTCATCAACATCTTCATCAGCATCATCATCAGGATCAATCTCGTCAATCTCATAATCTTTCTTATTTCTCTTCTTTTGAACAGTTTAACTCTTTTCCCTACAATCAAATTTCTCAACAAAGAACCATCAAATTCTCTAAGTTTAAATGTACCATTATCAAATACAGTTACAACTACATACGGACCAAACCATCTTTTAATTAACTTCTTCCTAGCATCATACTGAGTATCAAAAGTACTATCATAAACTAATACCCAATCATCTACTTCTATAGTATGAGGCCTAAGTCTATGTTTTTTATCAAAATAGATTTTATTTTTAAGTCGTGATTCTCTAACTTTTTGTACAGCTTCTTCAATCATTTTATTTCATTGATTTAACTGCATAATCCTAACACAAATCAGATCTTCATGAGTCATCTCAATATTCCATAGAAGCGTCGTCCATGAAATAATCTAGGTCTGGATAGGAAAAATCGGCTTCTGACAGTACATTAGTTCTGCAGGCATAAATCCTATAGATCTAGTATACGTCATCCTGTCTGCCCATAGTGCGAAAGGAAGAAATCTAGCCCACTGCACTATATCACCATTGCAGGCCTTAGAAATTGCCTTCACAATAGAGGGATGACCCCCTTCAATCTTACCATTAGACTCCGGATTATAAGCAGTAGTAAGAGATAAACGAATCCCATGTTGGTCAAAGAATTCTCTAGCCTCTCGAGCATCTAACTCACCCCTATCTGCTACTATCTTTTGTACATAACTAAATCTAGAAATAACTTCTTCTAACAAAAATTTACATATGTTTTAAGTAGTTTTAGTACGAAGAGCTCTACCCTCTACATGATTAGTCAAATCTTCCCTAGCTAAAAGTATATACCTCATCCTATCTAAACCTTTAGGCATGGTCACTAAATCAACTACCCACTTGTAATGAATACAAGGAGGATAGGTAGGGTGCAGAGGTTCTCTATGTCTAACTGACAAATGTACTTGACAAGTAGTTCAAGAACTTACAAAGTCACGTATATTCACATACATACCTGGCCACCAATAAGCCTCTCTAATTTTATCATACGTCGCATAGAAGCCTTTATGTCCTGCCCAAAGAGTTTCATGCATATCTATCATAACTCTATTTTGAAGATTTTTATTTCCTAAAACTCGTTGCAGATATCTAATTTTTCCTTTTGCATGACGCTAAATAAAACCATCCTTTAGAAAAAAATTAAATGCACATTTCCTAATGTCTCTAAATCTATTAGCTGACCAAACAAGTAATTGTTTTAAAGTGCTAAGATAATATCCTATATCATACCAAATTCCCTCATATTCATTTTCATTAAATTTTTCATACACATAAACATCAGAAATATAATTAATCACATTTAATTCAGTTTCAGTCATGTCATCATCTTCAAACTTAGCCCTAGAAAGCATATCTGCAACAGAGTTAGTTTTTCCAAAAATATAATTTAAAATAGGATTAATAAATTTAATATAAGATATCCATCTTAACATAGCTATATGTGGAGAAGAACAATTAGTAATCATTCCTATTAATGGTAAACAATTTGTTTCTATTACTACATTAGCTCCTATAAAATATTCCTTGTTAGTCTTTAACGCAGTAACTAAACCCCATAATTCACGTTTTATTTGTGGATAATTTTTTTGAGTTTCATGCAAAGTTTTAGCCCCAAATCTAATAGTGTATCTATTTCCCTCACTATCATCTTGACCTATTATATTGGAGTTAGACGTCTGCGGAAGCACACGAACAACACAAGGAAGAAGAAGAAACTTGGAGCACAAACACACAATACTGAATGTATTACTAGAGAATTTACAAAGATAAGTAGCCCATTAGGGCAATAGGCGTATATACAAGCCGAGGGAAAAAAACCTCCTAAAGAGGGAAAAAAGTGCCCAGCAGTCCTAGTGTGTTCACACACATCATTACCTAAATATATCAACAAATATTGTTGGAGTTAGACGTCTGCGGAAGCACGCGAACAACACAAGGAAGAAGAAGAAGCTTGGAGCAGAAACACACAATACTGAATGTATTACTAGAGAATGTACAAAGATAAATAGCCCATTAGGGCAATAGGCGTATATACAAGCCGGGGGAAAAAAACCTCCTAAAGAGAGAAAAACGTGCCTCGGCAGTCCTAGTGTGTTCACACACATCACTACCTAAATATATCAACAAATCCCCCCTGGGAGTGATGCAGTGAACAAGGAGCTGACACTCATGTATAAGGAAGTGCCAAGCTATGTGGAAATCACTCCACAAAAGGAAGTAAGCCCAAAGCTTTGCAGAAAGCTTCAAACGTCTCCCTAGGCATAGCCTTCGTGAAAATTTCCGCAATGTTCTCTTGTGTGGGCACATATGCCAAGCTGATCTCCCCAGCAGAGAACCTCTCCCTGAAATAGCGATAATGCACCTCAATGTGCTTAGTGCGAGCATGGAACACAGGGTTCCTCGCAACTACCAATGCGCTCTAACTGTCAGTGAAGATGGTGGTGGCAGAAGACTGGCCAACACCCAAATCAGCCATAAGGCGTCTGAGCCACACACACTCAACAGTCGCTATGAAAGCTGCCCTATACTCCATCTCACAACTAGAAGTGGCCACTGTAGGCTGCTTCTTGCTCAACCAAGATATACATGAGCTACCAAGCATGAAGCAAAAACCACTGGTGGACACACGAGTGTCATAGCAACCAGCCCAATCTGAGTTAGAAAAAGCATGCAAATCTGGCGGTAGTGATCCCCCTTGGGATAAAACAACCCAAGTAGCCGAGTACCACTCAAGTAGCGAAAGATGCGTTTAACCGCCTTCCAATGCGTGACTCCTGGGCAATGCATAAACCTGCTCATCTGTGAGACAGAAAACTAAATATCTGGCCAAGTAATGCATAAGTAAATCAAGCATCCAACAGCCTGCTGATAGAGAACAACATCAAATGCATCTCCAGCATCATGAAGACTCAATCGTAAACATGTCTCCATAGGAGTGGCAATAGGCTTACAGTCTTCAAGGCCAAAACGCTGCAATAATGTGTCAATATATTTCGTTTGACACAAAGCCATTCCAGCATAAACTTGCATAAACTGAATGCCCAAATAGTGATGGAAATGCCCCAAATCATACATCTCAAATGAGTCATGCAAATCAGCCTTGAAATCAGCAATATGCTTCTCAATAGGACCAGTGAGTAGCATGGCGTCAACATAGACAACAATGATCAGAAGCACATCATTAGCACGCTTAACATATAAGGTGCTTTCAGTTGGACTGTTCTCAAAACCATCTGCAACCAGATAGGCATGTACCTTCTCATACCAAGCACGTGCTGCTTGCTTCAAACCATATAATGCCTTCTTTAACCTACACACCTGGTTTTCATGCCCTTTCTGCACAAAGCCATGAGGCTGAAAAACATACACTTCTTCATGCAAGTCACCATTCAGAAATGTTGTTTTAATGTCCAACTGATGTACATTCCAACCATGATGGGCTACAAGTGCACAAATGCTCCGAACAGTAGTCATACGGCATGTAGGTGCAAAGGTCTCATCAAAATCAATGCCTCTTTCCTGCGCATAACCCTTTGCAACAAGCCTAGCCTTATACATGTCAACTGTACCATCAGGTTTACGTTTCAGCTTGTATACCCACTTAGTGCCAATGGCCTTCTTGCCAGGAGGCAAGTCACATAAAGACCATGTACCATTCTTCATTATAGCATCATATTCAGATTGCATAGCAACCATCCAATTTTTTAATTTTGTGCTTCATCAAAAGAAACAAGCTCATTCTCATCACAGAGACTAGACGCAGCCATAACATAGCAATCTGATGCAAAGGAGGCACTATGAGAGCCTGAACAAGTACGATATGACAAAGGTGCATCTAATTTGTTGTCACTCAAAGTCTGCACCAGCCATTTTGGCATAGTTTTTGTCTGTTCAATATCAGCTCTCTCATCAACAAGTGCATCATGTAAATCTGCATCAAAAATGGAATGATCTGCATCATCATATGAAACCTACAAAGGCTGAGAAGTTGCCTCATTAGGACCAACACTAGACTGTCTACCTGTAAAAAGAGGCATCAAAGTATCATACATGTCTTTAGAGCTAACAGATGTCTCCTTAGTACATGAAAGCAATGGCTGAATAGCATCTTCCACAAAGAAAACATCACGGCTAACCAGAATGCGTTTAGTTTGTGGATGATACACACGATAGCCTTTACTTTCAGAACTGTACCCAACAAAAATACATTTTACTGCCTTATCATCCAATTTTCTACAATGTTGTTCAAGCACTAGTGCATATGCCAAACAACCAAAAACACATAGATGAGCAACAGATGGCTTGCGGTCATGCCAAGCCTCATATGGTGTGATAGACTGCAGTGCTTTAGTGGGACACCTGTTTAGTACATATGCTGCACACATGACAGCCTCAAGCAAGAAACTATGAGGTAAAGCCTGACTCTTGACCATACACCTCGCCATCTCCATGAGAGACCTGTTCTTCCATTCAGCAACTCCATTCTGTTGAGGTCTATACGGCACTGTACACTGGTTTTTTATCCCACGTTCAGCCAGAAATGCATTAAAATTAGAAGACATATATTCCCCCCCTCGATCAGAACGGAGGGTGCCCATTTTACATGCTGACAGATTTTCAGCCAAAACCAAAAACTGTTTAAAGCACATGAACACTTCGGACTTTGCTTTGAGTGGATATACCCATGCATGCCTAGAAAAATCATCAATGAAAGTCATGAAGTAAAGGTAATTTCCAAAAGAGGGTGTCTGCATAGGACCACAGACATCACTATGGACAAGCTGCAATTTTTGTGTAGCCTGAACTCAACCATCTTTTGGAAAGGAGGAACGCTGCATTTTGCCCAAAATACAGCCTTCACAAACATGTTTTCCAGGTGCCTCAAGTTTGGGCAAAGAGGATACCATTTCAGATTTCTGCAGGCATAGCAAACTAGCAAAATTCAGATGACCAAAGCGTGCATGCCAAAGCTTTGCATCTGACATAGCCTGAGAATCATTTACTGCACATGCCAAATCATTTTCAAATGTTTCATAGTCTATGAGCTTATACAACCCACGACATAAAATGCGAGAAGCAATAATCACATCGCCATTTGACAGATCATGAACTGTACACCTGTCATCAACAAATTTCACAACCAAGCCAATCTTGGCTAATGCAGAAACTGATAACAGGTTCTTTTTGATCCATAGCACAAATAAAGCATCTCACAAAGTGAAAGAACTACCATCAGCAGTAGTCAAAATGATCTTACCAACTCCCATAACAGGATAAGAGGAGTTGTTGGCGCATGTAACAGTATTCCTTGTAGGGGCAGGCTCGAGTGAAGAGAAGAAACTGTGCTACGAGGTAATATGTTTGGTCGCCCCACTGTCAAAATACCAAACATCTAAGTCTACTGCAGACATGCACTGCTCATGAGAAGATGGGTCAAAACTGCAGACAGTAGTAAACGCCCATTCTTCTTCCTGCACAAGATTTGCAGACTCTGTTTTTGGTGTAGAGGCCTCTGCAACAACCATTCCAGCCTCTTTCTTCTTTGCCTCTTTAGCAGTCAGTTTTGGACAGTTCTTTATGATATGATCATTCCCTTTACAGTACTTACAAAACAATTTCTACTTTTTTTTATTTCTTCTCATCTTTATCTTCCTTCTTTGAAAATGCAGAATTAGTAGATTTTTGCTTACTAGTTGGAGAGCTCCATTTTCCTTTGCCCTTTTGACTAGCCAGGAAGGCTTGATCTGCAACTCACATAATGGACCTATTTTGCCTGAACTGATCTTCCTGCAACAGAACAGAGACTAACTCCTCAAATGATAAGGCATTCGGATTGCCTTTCATCATCAACCGAAGAGTAGAAGCAAAACTCTGATATGAGTTGGGAAGACCATTCAGAACGGTCTGCACAAGTGAGCTATCTGGTATAACCTCATCAACAGAAATCAACTATTCCTTCAAGTCTTTGATCTTTGTTAGGAAATTGTCCATAGAATCACCTTCATTCAATTCCTAGATTGGTACAATGTGGTAAGTGTATCCGAAGCATCCTTAGCTGTTCTGCAAGAGCAAATGTGAGGAATAATGGCACGTTTGACAGAGAAAGCTATCAATGCATGTGCATGTGCATCTCTGCCATCCCAGTGAATCTACTCTACAGTAGGTGCAGCAAAAACAGCAGCACGAACAAGAATCTGCGGAATATCATCTTTGACACCATCTTCATCAGTTCCAGCACCTGTATTTGCAGTGCCTGTCGTTACAAGTGTAACAGGACGTCTTTCAACACCCTGCACAATGTTCCACAATCCTTTTGCAACCAATACATGTTGCATCATATAAGCCCATAATGGGTACTTGGTACCATCCAACTTATCCTCAACAGCCAACATATGGAATACATCACTGCTTTCAGCCATGGCCAGTGACTAAAATACCTTGATGCAGAAAAATGACTCTATCTCAAAAAGTTGAATGGAATTACCTAGAGGAATTCTGCTAGACCCGTAGCAGACTTTGAGACGCTTAAACTGGCCAATTGAAACTGATATATACCTTTGGCACAAAAAGACGAAATAGCCTACACAAGCACTGTGATAGTGCGTTTGGAGGCCGAAACGAGCTCAGATCGCAGAAACACGCTGAGTATGCTCACCAAAATTCGTGCGATTCTGAGACTACGAACGGAGGAGTGTGGACGACACCCTAGATGAAGCGACCACCTGCTCTGATACCAATTGTTGGAGTTAGACGTCTGCGGAAGCACGTGAACAACACAAAGAAGAAGAAGAAGCTTGGAGCACAAACACACAATACTGAATGTATTACTAGAGAATGTACAAAGATAAGTAGTCCATTAGGGCAATAGGCGTATATACAAGCCGGGGGAAAAAACCTCTTAAAGAGGGAAAAAAGTGCCCCGAGAGTCCTAGTGTGTTCACACACATCACTACCTAAATATATCAACATATTACCCAGCCTATTCCTATGGGACTAGTATCTACAGTTAGAATAATTGGTTTATTATTAGAGTAATTTACACGTTTTAAAAAAGGTGCATTAGAAAGTAAACTTTTTAATTTCTTCATTGCTTTAATATGAGTTTCAATCCATTTAAATTTCCTATTTTTCCTAAGTAAATCATACAACGGATTAACTACATGGGCATAACGTGGAATCCAAATAGCATAAAATACACATGCTCCTAAGAAACGTCTAACCTCACTAATGTTCCTACAAGTTTCAGATAATTTATTTATAACGTCTACTTATGGAGTATAAGGCCTACGACCATAGTAACCACATAAATGTCTTACAATTAAAACTTCATTAACACCAAATACTGATTTTTCTATGGAAAAAATTAATCCTACTTCTTCAAATCTTTTAAGTATTTTCTCACAATCTAAAATATGATTAGATACAAACTTCCTACATCCTAAAGAATCTAAGGATTCATCTTTTTCTTTTTCTTCATCGCCTTTAATTGGAATATCATCTATAAACGGCATGGTCACATTAGGAATGAAATCATGAAGAACCATATTCATTGCGTTCATCATATGAGCTACCGAATTTGTAGCTCTTTGAGGAAGAGTACACATACAAACTAATCCTAAAGGAGTTTTCATTGTAGTAATATCTCTACTCTCAGTAGCAAGTTGGAATTGATCATAACCTGAATATAAATCACCCATAGAATAGATAGAATGCCTGGCAAAAGCTTCGACAAATTCTCCTACAATATGGTCGGCTCCTACATTCCTAATTGTAACTTTATTTACGGGTTGTAAGTCTTGGATAAATCTAAGCTTACCATTCTTTTTAGGAACAGTAAACCATCTATTAGAATAAGGTGCAGAGGAAGGTTCTAAAATTTTCATATGCATCTTCTCCTTAAGTAGTTTCATTAGCTCAGGTAAATGAGCCTTTGGAACTGGTATAGGGCGAAGATTCCAAGGAATATGGGCTACAGTAAATATAATCATAGGAGATACTATTCTAGGGTCAACACATCCTATTTCATGAGGATAAAGAGAAAAAGCTTTTCCATGTTTTCTTATCATTTCACGAAACAATTCACGTTCAATAGGCAGTAAAAAAGAATCTTCATTTCCTATTTTTATCAATTTAATAGTTTCATCAGTAAAATTATGTCCTATTTTTGAAATATCACGTAAGATGGGATCATTAGCTACTTGTTTTATTTTCTGGTCACTCCCTTCAGGTAAAGCGTGGGCTACAGGTTTAACTTTTTTATCCACTGTTTTATACTTTGTATTAATTTTAGCTTCATTATGAGAATGAGAAACAAATTTTAAAATTAAATCATATTCATTTAATGAGTTCAAAAGAATAACTTGTATTATTTTTTTATCATGTAAGGTTTCATTAATTTCTTCAAGTAAAGAAGAAGAATTATATTTTCAATATTTTCATTTATAGACATATATCCTTTATCTTTAAAATATTTTTCATGTTTTTGTATTATTTTCCTAGGAATATCTTTACTATTTAAAATTTTTGAAGATGTAAAATAAACAAAAAAAATTGTACACATTTTTGCGAGATTTCAAACCAGTTACCACTGTTGTCCTGCTCAACAATGGTGTCTAGTAAAAATTTTGATCAAAATAAGTTCCAGAATCACTAAGAGGTAGATGACTCTCATGCATCTTTTCTTGCGATCGGATAGGTGTTTTCCTAATTTGTTCTGTATTTCTAATATGGTTTGGATTAATAGTCATTACTTGTAAGGATTGTAAATCATCTTTTGACCTAAATCTAGCATATACAGAGCCATCTTCCATTATTTTTGTTTCCATTCATGTTTCACAAATAAAGGGTTGTCCTAAGATGATTTCATAAGAACAATTATCTTGTATAAAAAAGTAAAATGTTTCACATATTCCTCCTATTGAAATTGGAATGTTTGCACAAGCTCCTAAAAGTGCACCACATCCGTTGTCTGTTGTTCTCATAATCCACCCATGTTGTTTATCTATTGGCCATCTAAATTTATCATATAATTCTTTTGATATTACATTAATTTCTGAACGTGAATCTAACAAAGCTAAAGTTGTACATGAATTTTTTCTATCTCCTAAATTTACTTTGATCTCAGGTGTTCCCCTGGCCCAGAAACTCTTTTTGTAATTACTTTTTGATTTTTCATTTATATTATCTGGAAGAATTGGTCCTAAAAAATTTTTATTAACGTATCCTTCACTTTCTTCCGCATCATCAGAGTCAGAAGAAAAGGAATCTTTAGAAATATGAGATACATCTACATCGTCATGCATTTCAATATCAGTATTTAGTGGAAATCTTTTTCTTTTAATCATTTTAATAAAGTTATCTGTAAATTCTAGTTTAGCTATAGAAAATAATTGTTCAAGTGACATAGTCACTTAACTTTTTAAAAGTATATCATACAGTATTTCTTTTGTGTCATTTTCTTGTTCTAGTTCTGAAGTTAAAATAGATTTTGGGAATTCTTTTAGGTTTCTTTGTTTTTTCCTCATTTTTCTCTGTTCCTTCACTAGTCTTTGAATCTAATTCACTAGGCTATGAATCTAAAGGTTTGTTTGATGTCTCAGGTTGTTTGCCCTCCCTTATTTCTCTTCTTTTCTGCTCATTTGAATCTAAATTTGTATTTTCATTAAATTGTACATTTTTAGGTTCTTTTCTTAATTGTTTTCTAGTTACTCTTTGATTAATTTCATCTATATCTTGAGTTTCATCTCTTTGTCTCTTTTCTTCCACATTTGCTATATCTGAAAAGATAGAGAAATGATCTACAAGTGAGTTCCATGTTGTTTTGTTCATTATATCATCTCTAGCTTTTATTAATGCTTCTATTGAATAATTTTTAGTTTCATTTGATGTTTCATCATCTAGATCACTCTCATCACATTCTAATCTAACCCTAGATGAGCTTCTTTGTGCTTCACATATTTTTTTCATATAGTTTTTGCATTCCCCCTTTTCCCCAATTTACAGCTAGTGGGAGATGGGTGCGGTAATCACATACTTTTTTATCAATATCAATTACTAGTTTTCTTTCTTTTGCCTCTGTTAAAGTTCACAAGCATAAGACATATGTTCTGTAGAGTCACACCAAACACATAGTCACATGGGTGCGCCTCTTCGTTCATTATTCTGAGCTACTGGTTGATTTGAAGGTGCTATAGGTATAGGATTTATTTGTGGGGCATGAGTAAACTGAGATCCTAAAATTGTCCTATCTTGACTAATTAAAGAATGAACTGTATTTTGAAGTGTAGCCACTTCCTTAGATATATTTGTATGCATCTGCATCATATTATCTAATTTATTAAATAATATTTCAAACTATAACTCAATAGGAATTTTAGATGTAGAAGCTTGTTCAGTTGTACTAGAATTTATATTAAGTTTAGGAATTTTAGTAGTTGGACCTACTGTTGGAAAACTTGAATTCATATCATATAGTGATGATTGCCTTTGTTTCATTTGTGCTACTACTTCTACTACTTGTTTTAGTACTCCCCAGTCCTCTGTTAAACCATATCTTTTCCCAGGTTCCTCTAGTCTCCTTTCTACTTCACTTCTAATGTATGTAGGTAATACTTTTAGGACATATAGAACTATATCAGGTGTAAGTGCAATCCTATCTTGCTCTGGCAATTGTGAAAATCTCTTCATAAATTCACCATGTAATTGTGTAAGGGATATTTGGGACTTAGGAGTGCTAAGCCATTTCATAAACCCTTCCCTAATGTGTTGACTATAATCTTCTAGGTAAAATTCTTTATGCATTTGTTTTTTAAATTCTTCCCATTCAAGCTCACTATGTGGTTCTATTACACTAATAGCTGAACCTATTGCAAGTCTTACTAAAAAAGTTACCCATTTAGTTACAGGCAAACCATGTAGTTTCGCTATGTCTTCAAATGAGTCTAAATAATTAGTTGCGTTTACTCCAGTGAATTTCCCTTTTTCTTTTAGCATTGCTTCAACTACTTTCTGTCCTTGGGTTTCCAACATCACATTTCTAAATAATTCATCCATTTTATTATGTATTTTGGAAATAGTCTTAAGTTTTTTAATATAATCTTTAATTTCTTCTTGTACTTTAGTTTTTTGTTCTCTTACCAACCTAATTAAATTGTTTGGTTCTAGTTTTACTTAAGTTTAGATCCTTTAAACAATTCTTGTAAAATAGATACTAACTTTCAAATGAAAATTCTTTTTGAATTTTCAAACTAAAGTCTTCTTAATCTAACAATCCTTAATATTTTAATGAAAAATAGATACTATCTTTCAAATGAAAATTCATTTTGAATTTTCAAACTAAAATCGTACTAATCTAAAAATTCCTAATATTTTAAGTTCTCCTAAAGTCTTACTTAAATAGTAACAAACAGTTTCAAGTTTAGAAAATATACTTGACAGTTGATGAAGAAGCTAGAGTGCATGTGATAACTTCAAGTATACATTTGTTGAGCAATAAAATGTCTAATGCAAAGAGCTAAATGTTGCGTGTGCTCACATAATTCTTCAAGTACTTGATGGTAAGGGTGAAGAGATGAGGTTCAACTACTTGCCTATTCTCGTGGAGGCGCTTAGAGCATAAGTCTAGCCCTCAACACCCAGGGAATTACAAGGTTTGTGAAATCTACCTCTACAAGATGACCACCACAAGCTGCTGCAACCACGTAACCTAAACCAAACTATTGCATATGCAAGAAAAGGAAAAGAGTTTATACCTGTCCTATTGTGCCGTTTTTCACGTCGGGTTCAAATGTGGGAGCGATTCATGAAGACTGGTGGATCAATTCAATCATCTCGCTAACGGCACACATAGGGTGACTATGCAGAACAAGTATTTTTTTCATAAGGTCCTTAAGGTAAAGCATTTCTATATCTATTGACTGCATCTATATAGGATGGTAGGATCAATTCTTCACTAACTACTTTATCTTTAATGATTTCTATTACATTTAAATCTATTTGAGAATTATCAGTGTTTCTAGCTACGGATGGTGGAAAACCATTTTCCCTATTTTTAGAACTAGGTAGAACAATGGAAATTAATGGTAATGTTCTAGATAATCTACGATCAAACTCTATTGAATGCAAAGTTTCTTCTACAATTTTATCTTTAATTAGTTCTTCAATTTCTGTATTTTGAGTATCATTAACTTCAATTGGACTAGGAAATAGTAATTCAAATGTAGATTGAGGTAAAAAAGTACTACTAGATGAAGCTTGTTCAGACATATAAGATGAAATGCAAATAGATTAATATTATATAAATTGTTTGAATGAATGGTTTCCTATACAAAAGCTATAAGATATTTTTTATAAAATTGATATCCTATACAACACTAAACAATAGAATTTCAGCTAAGTGAATTCTTTTCCGCTCTCCAGTTCTTCAGTTCATCTTCATCAAAGGCTGTATATCATCTGAAAATTAACATGAAAACCATAAGTATAATTTCATAAAATATTAAACACTCATTAGAACTTAACATATTAAAAACTCAGGTTAATATAAGATAATTAACTTTTCTAATACATATATCATAAGTACATACATTTATTTTAATAAATACATTATAATATACATAACTATTTCATGTACACATAAACACTAATCACTCATGTATTAAATACTTGTACATGTCTCAAACATTCATTCATACATTAATGAAGCATACATCTTATAATTCATATACATACATAGGCTTCATACACCTTAACATACATATACAAACATACTACAAAACTAGCATACATCACATGCATACTAACATGCATACACATAAATGAACATGCATTTAACTAACATGCATAAACTTACATGCACTAACACACATGCATGAACATACATGCACAAACACACATGCATGAACATACATGCACAAACACACATGCATACATAACATGCATACACATAAATGAACATGCATACATAACATGCACTATTATAACTCACATGCATACATGCACATGCATAAATGAACATGTATACATTGTTGGTGCATTTTACCCAAGCCTACATGCTTGATATATTTGATATTATCCTCATTTGTAAGTCACATGAGTAGTCATGTGAACACCTCTTGTAAAAGAGTACATTTTATCTCTTGTAAATGGAAAAAGAAAAAAGGAAAAGGATGGCTTACCTAATCCATGATGTAAAAGCAAATTCGTGGCTCCAGCTACCAAAATCACGAATTTTTGAGCTGAGGGAATCTCTCCTAACTTTGGGGATCACTTTTAGGTGGAGCCATTCGAATTCGAATTCAAAACTCCCTCCAAGAATAGCTATAAAAGGAGCAAGAAGGAAGAGGCGATTAGCAAGCCTTGTACGTGACCACTTCATGTCATTTTGTAGAGATTGAAGAGCTTACTCCATAGCTCTATCATTCTACTCCCATTGTGCAAAGATTCATTGCCAATGTGGTTGTAATCATATGTGAATCTATACATTTATTATCATCTACCTCTCTGTTTTGTTCTCTGCTATACTCACTCAGAGCAGTAACTTCAGAAGGCCATATCTCGAGTTCTACTAAACCTTTTTCAGTGATTTAACTTGCGTTGGATAGCCCAAAAGGAATTTTTCTAATTCCTACCAGGTTGAGAGCACTGTCCATTTTTTCCAGCAAGTGTATGTCCAAAAATAGCAAGTTTTGGGAGCTAGTCATTTCGCAACTAGTCTGCCTTGACTTAAACTTTTGGGATACATGTTCCAAAGTACTTGGCTGATATTTTGGTGGATTTAGGAAGCTCAAAGGGTCTACTAATCAACTCTGAAGTCTCAGTTGGCTGGTGTGAAGCTGGTTGTAGCGGCACCTACTCATCTTTGGATTGCATCCACCATCTCTCTTCACATACATAACATGCATACATAAATCACATGCATTAACACACATGCATGAACATACATGCACTAACACACATGCATGCATACATGCATATGCATAAATGGACATGCACTAATACACATGCATACCATTCCTATCTTGAACTTACATGTACTAACATACATATATGAACATGCATGCACTAACATACACATATGAACATGCATGCACTAACATACACACATGCATACATGCACATGCACTAGCACACATGCATGAACATACATGCACAAACACACGTGCATGCATAACATGCATACACTAATATACATATATGCATTAACACACATGCATGAACATACATGCACAAACACACAACATGCAAGCACTAATATCTAATATACATGCATTAACTATGCATACATTTACTAACACCTAACATGCAATAACATATGCATGCACTAACATACATCTAACATTCATTACCTTACCTAACATTCACATGAACTTCCTAACATTTACATGCACTTCCTAACATCTAACATGCACTATCTAACTTCTATAAATTAACTAACATGCCTAACATTCACTAACATGCCTAACATTTATCATGGGTACATGCACTAACATTTAACATGGGTACATGCACTAACATTTAACATGAATACAAACATTGACTAAATCTAATGCATTTCTAATAAGTTTCTATCATAAACTACGAAGTAAGGGTTGGAGAAGCTTGGCTAATGGATAAGAAAGGGAAAGGATAAGTTAAGATTAGATAGGGTAGTTATTTGGAAATATAGAAGTTGGAAAGAATAATGAATTCTTTGGAAAAAAATAAGGCTAAATGTCTCCTTCTTTTTGTTAACCTGAGAACACACAAAAAACTTTAGGATATCAAATCACACATTTAACATGTAACCAATCTAATTAATTAAAAACACACACATACCGTTCATTTCACGTTCTAATCACACACGCACACACACACACACACACATATATATATATATATATATATATATATATATAAATCCTTCATATATAATAATCATTTAAATATATATTTCCTAATATATATTTTACACAAAGAATGAAAATAAAACATATATAAAGTAAACATAATAATAATAATAAAAAAGAAAAGAAGCTAATTAAAATATCTAATACATAAAAAGGAAAAAAAAATAATAAAAAATAAAAGAAGCTAATTAAAGTAAACATAATAATAATAATAATAAAAAAAGAAAAGAAGCTAATTAAAATATCTAATACATAAAAAGGAAAAGAAAAAATAATAAAAAAACCTTCACTCTTACTCTCTCTCTCTCTCTCTTTCTCTCTCTCTCTCTCTCTCTCTCTCTCTCTCTCTCTCTCTCTCTCTCTCTCTCTCTCTCTCTCTCTCTCTCTCTCTCTCTCTCTCTCTCTCTCTCTCTCTCTCTCTCTCTCTCTCTCCTCTTCTGCCGTCTGTCGGCTCTATCGGCTAGCTACACGGAGAGGAGGGGATGGAGAAAATAATAAAAAAGAATAATAAAAAAAGAGAAAAAAAATAAGTCATTCAATTCTCTCTCTCTCTCTCTCTCTGCTGCGCGCGTAGCGTGCTGCGCCGTCGACAGAGAAGAGAGGGAGAGGGAAAGAGAGGGAGAAGAAGAGGAATTAAAAAAAGAATAAAAGAAGCATTTATGAAGGAGAAGAAAAAAAGGAAGGAAAGGAAAAAAGAAAAGAAATAAGAAATGAGGGAAAAAGGAAAAAAACACACCCCCTTATCTCTACGCATCTTGGAGCAAAAAGCAAAAAAAAATTTCTTTGAAATAAATGATTTGCAAAAAGCAAGAGAGATAGTCTTCTCTCTCCTCCTACTAGAAGGACAACATAGAAATGAGTGCATAAACAACCATAGCCTAGAGCATAGAGTAAATAGAGTACCTGAAAATTAACATGAGCTTGTGAATACGACTCCCCTCCTTATATAGATGAGAGTAGCCCACCATAGCCCACATTTTTCCTAAGATACCTGAAGCATGCTGCCTACATTTTCTCCACATCACTCAACTTTACTCCAACCAAAATTTAGGCGTGGGTTTTTTCTCCATTTGTTTTTCCAAAAATACTCAATAACCACTCAAAATAAATATTCTCTTGACTTTAGACCTTTACCATCTATTTAGATTTTAATAAATGCAACCCTTCATTTCCTTTTTATTTATTTATTCACTTTAGAATAAATTAAACCTATCAATTAATACATTTAATAAATCCATAACCTTAGTGCTATAATGTCAATTAATAATTAACATATTTAATTAATCATTTATAATTAAAATATTTTGCTAAGGTTTTATTTGTTATATTTACCCTATTTATTAACTCATTTAGAGACCAAACCTTCTTAATTAACCTTTTTAACCATAGGTCTACCCTTAAACTAACCTTAAACCATGTTTTCAACTCCAACTAACCCATAAACTAATCTTCTACCCTTCCAAAACCCTCTAGATGTATTAAATAAACCCTTAATTAACCTTGAAATTAAGCTTGAACCCTATAAAACATGTTCAAACCCTATATTTGACCCTTGAATTTACTTTCAAAACTTAGATAAACCCTTGACTAACCCTTAATTTTTAATATATACCCGCAACTTCATTAGAAAACACCTTGGTAAATACTTCACATCTTTGTATTAATCATCAAACTTCTTGTCCTGCAAAAGATTAAAATCAAACATAAGTCAAAATTTCCATAAATTATTCAAACTTATTTCAATCAATTAATCTTTTAATTTTTGATAATATTTTAAGAGGAATAAATTCTTTTAAACAATGCGAGAAGCAAGATATTGGAATCACAAATAAAAATATACATGGATGAGGCAGAGAACTTAAGGAACAGAAACAAGGAGCTGATGAAAGCTCTTTTAAGTAATCAACCTATAGAAGTTCAGGAAGTTCCAGAAAAGGACACCAAGACATTGGAGGAAAAGTTAGCGAGGTATGAAGATCAGCTTAAGGAGGAGCAGGTCATCATTGCAGAATGGGAGAAGAGGTATATGGATGATACAGCAGCTCTAAGAAAAAAATGGAAAAAGGTCAAAAATAGATATCTGGTGCAATGTAAAGAAGACATTGATCAACTCAATGTCGTTGCAGAAGAAATCCAAAAGAATAAGGAAACGATTTTGAAGGCCAACGAAGAGATTAAGCAAAAAGAGGAGATGATAAAGAAACTGCAAGATCAGGTCGCACAGAAGATGGCAGAGGGGACACCAGTAGTTCCACACTCCACAGCGGCTACTGAGGAGATTGAGGTACGTCCTCTCTCTCCCCCTTACATCATTCACTGATAAGGGAGGAAACGGAGATCCACTCTGAATGTACTCATGGGGATATTGTAGAGCTAAGCCGACATGAGAGGGCACTACTGGTGTCCCAGCTTACTATAGAATTTGAAGATCAAATAATAAAGGTCATGAAGGATGCTCAGATTGAAAGCAAAAATTTAGAACAGATATTGAAACCATTTAATATACCATATGGGCTCCTTAAAGAGCAGACACGGCAATACATAAAGTCCACGACAAATAAAGAGCCTGACAACAACCTCCAGTTCAGCAATAACACATTCAACTATACTCAAGACAAATTTGAAAGAGCTGACCCCGTATGGAGGAGAAAAATTCTAGAAAAAAGCCCTACACTACGGGTACAATGGGAATCATCACCTTATGCCCTTCAGGTAAACCCATCTTTTTGTCCAGTACCACGCAAACGTCCTAGTCGCATTTTTGGGAAGGACAGCGCCAGGGTAGCATAAATAATCAATGGCTCAATACGCCACTGTACCAGATTTGGCAGTCAAAATGACTAATAAGATTCTCTACATGTTACTTACAGTTATCAAAGTCTTCCAACATGCCAAATATACGTTTTTGAACTTCATTGACATTACACAGGGATCCGAAGCACTTGGTTTTGATCTTTCAACTATCCCGAGCCGATTAACAGTTATGGCATACTATTCACGGCTTATGTTCTTGCCAAGCACGTATATGCAGACTTTTGAAGAAGCATTTTTCACCGGCTTCTTTGAAATTGATTTAGAAATTTTTGTAAAAATGACTTCAAATCTTAATGCACGGCTGGTGGCTTATGAAACAAGCTTCTTTGCGGATCACCAACAAGCACCAGAGGATGGGGTGAAGTCAAGCCAGGGGAAAAAATTCATGATATGTCATGCCAATCTGCTTAATCAACGAGAGCAGGCAGCAATACAAATGTACTCAAGTCGCCACAAAAAGCCTATCGGGGACGATAGATTTCAAGAGGAGGGACGTGTGGAACGGGAATCAAGCAAAAAGAGAAGAAGAAGAAAATCAAAGAATAAAGTTGCTCAATGAGGAATGAAGATCATCAAGACAAAGAACGACTCTCTGCCCAAAGCCCCGCAGGGGCACGCATCAGGCAACAACGTCAAAGGCCCAGATCCTGAGGAGTGGAATTAAAGAAAGATAATAACCAGGACATTTCATGGGAGGTTGCACACAGCTTCCTCATCCACTAGGAGCTGGCGGTGAAGCGAAACAAGTTGAGGAGAGAGACAGAACACATAGGACGCTTCATTGGATAAGATAACCACTTGTCTGAAGGTCCTAGGTATCTCCTCGTCCACTGGATGCTTGCAATGGCAGAAGGCAAACATGCTCAGCGCAACACAATAAGGGAAAGCACGTAGGAGGGAAGGACGGACCAGGGCCAAGAAGTATCCATGAAGAACTGCAAGAAGATATTTGGTAGGTAATGATCCTTCCACTAATTGTGTGCGGTGGCAAGAAGTAAATAGGCTCAAAGCAATACAACAAGGTCAGATGTGTGAAGATAAAGACAAATCAGAAGACCAAAAGCTAGAAGAGGCAGAGGCTCAAAAGTTGAAGAGGGTGACTAAGAACATCACATTCTTAGCCACTGATGGCGTGCATGGCAGCCCGACTTAATACAGCAATCGAGATTTGTGATGTGCGGAATGCCAAGGGGAAAACAGAAGCAAAGGACATACCTCGGATAAATTAACAAATTCTCTGACAGTCCTTATTGCTTCTTCGACCACTGGGTGCATTTATTCAGAAGTCTTAGACGAGCTATAAACGAGAAACAAAAGACTGACAAGGGACGATAGAGACAAAGAGGGGGAGAGTGTTGCAGAACAAAGAGGCACGGAAGGGGAGCACCAAAATTTTCAAATTAATGGGCATATTTTTCTTCTTCAAAGTCAGGAAATTCCCTCAAGATATGTAAATGCACTAGAGGAGTCCTCTAGATGCATAATCCCAAATCATTGTAATATATTTTTTGTAAAATAGTAGGAAAATAGAGATTAGTTAATAAAGTGCCGGTCTCTTGTGTGAAAGGACCATTTTTAGGGCACATGTATATAAGTCACTTGGTGACTCTTTGTAAACACTTTTGCCATT
Source organism: Ceratopteris richardii (assembly GCA_020310875.1). NCBI lineage: Eukaryota > Viridiplantae > Streptophyta > Polypodiopsida > Polypodiales > Pteridaceae > Ceratopteris > Ceratopteris richardii. Next base: position 23,087,424 of record CM035413.1, read on the forward strand.
GTGAAAAAGGAGAGCTCTTGATTTTCGAAATTGCTTCTTTCTTGCAGATTTTCATCTTCTCATTGACCTTCTATGTGTGTCTGATGCTTGGAATGTGTGTGTAACACTGTTATCTACCCCTCCCCACTGTTTTTGAGCTACTATAGTGTGTGTATGAGTTAGTACAAGTTATGGAGTGAGTGTGTGTATTTCCCACCATTCACTGTTTTGGTCATAACTTGAAGCACAATTGTCAGAATTGAGTGAAACTACCACTAGTAGAAGCGTCTCGTCGAGAGCTTCGAAAGAGCAACCCCCTTATTGGCCATATTTGGAGTTCAGAGCTGGGAGATATCCTCGATTTAGTGAAAACTGTTGTAAGTGGTATTGTGGCAGACATTTTCAATAGTTGAGTGAGTTTGAGAGGTAGATTAGTCTTTTCTCATGCATAAGAGCTGAATCACTTTTCTTACCATCACGTGTGCACATGTCCTCATATGCTTGGTTAGGTCGGTTCATCGGATTGACAATTAAGCGTGTGTCAATTCCCCACTATATGCACTTGTGTGGCAAATGAGATTTAGTCTCTTTGGCACGTCCCTAAGACTTCTTGACTTAGGTACACAGTGCCCTAGAATCTTGCCTTGCTTGACCATGAAAACACACTTTTTTGGGTTCAGGCAGACTTGATATTATCTACATTTGTCAAAGATTTGCTTGAGTTCAGGTATATGTGTCTGTGGAATATTGGAATGAGCACAAAGATCATCAACATAGACTTCTAAATTCTTCCTCAAGAATTCTTTAAACACATGGCACATCAGCCTCTGAAAAGTGGCTGGCCCATTGGTAAGACCAAATGGCATTACTCGAAAAGCAAATATGCCCCACTCTGTGGCAAAAGCCATCTTATGCTAATCTTTTGGAGCAATGGCTACCTGATTGTAGCCAGAGAATCCATCATGGAAGTTGTACACTTCCTTGCTAGCTACTCTTTCTAAGAGATGTTCAATGATGGGAAGCGAATAGTTATCTCGAATAGTGGCTGCATTAACCTTCTTCAAGTTAATGCATACACGTAGCTTTCCATTCTTCTTGGGCACTACTGTTGGTGTAAGAAGCAAGCCTACACATTTGGCTTGGAAGCTATCATGAAGACTTCACATGTACGAAGAACCATAGGAACATATGCTTGTGGGTTATTACCATTTTATCTCATGTAAAAGTCTAAATGACTTGGAATTTTTATGTAACACCTACCTAATTGATTCGTGGAAAAATAGATCACATGATTGAGAGAATATCTCCATACTTTTAGAAGCTTGATTATAGGGAGCCAAGAATTTGAATTTGAATTCAAATTCTTACTCAAAATCTTATAAAAGATGTACATGAAAAGTCACGGGTACATTTGACTCATTTTCCCGAGGCCAACTCTACTGAGTTTGAGTGTGTGTGAGGACTATACCATAGCCTACACCTCTCTACACCATTTGGCATTGCTTGTCATGCAAATAGGATTGTATATCAATGTGAATTAATAGATACATTTATATCTATCATCAGTGTGTTCTCTGTTTGACTACTTCAAAGACTGTCAACTTGTCAAGGGCATATCTCAGTGATTACTCCACCAAATTCAGTGATTCAAAGCTTGTTGGATTCAGCTCAACGTCATCTACATGCTGCCAAAGTTTCAAGTGATTTCATCCAGTCATTTCAGAGAAATTGTCGTCGAAGTGCTCTCTGGTCTATCTCTACAACTCTCCTAAAAAGTCGGGGGTATTACTTATTTTGCTAAATCAATTTCTCTTATCATAGTTCATCATTTTACTTCATTCCACTTGTGAATGGTAGCTTGCTAAGATAATTGAATATCCCTAGAAGGAATTTGATCAATTAATATTGTGCTGGTCACACTGAGCAAAACTCTGAGCAGGTGTCAAGACCAAATTAGAAGGTTTTCATAAATTTGTGAAGTACAAACTTGTCTGTTTTGATTCAATCAATACTTGCATCATTTACAAAGGAAATGTTGGAGAAACACTCACTAATTGGACATATATTTGAAGGTCAAATCTTAGGAAGAAAACCCCATGCCTATGTGAAGGGACAAATTCACAAGTGTATCATATTTGTAAAGTTAGTTCACTTTAGTTCTAGAAGTTTTTTAAAATCACGAGAATAAGAAAATCTATATAAGTTAGTTTGTATCAACTAACGCGATGAGGAAGAAAATGAGAAAGTGAGAAGAACTCATTTTTGTATGACTGAGTATAGTCGGGCTTCTCTGAGCGAGAAAGCACTTGTAAGCTTCTGAGTTTTTCATAGTTATGACAAGAACTAGTTAAAGTTCTCTGTATAAGTCTTCTTCCTCCATCTCCAGTGTTTGTCTTCTGTGCAATGATTTGAAAGATTGAAGTTTTCCAAGCAAGTCGATGCGTGGCATCGAATGTATGTTGAAAGGTTGAGTTTTATGGGAGCAACTCGATGCCTGGCATCGAATTCCAGTTGATAAGTCATATTCTAAGTGTGCATGAAATCACCTATAGTTTTGGTGTCCAAAAGATCAAGACTTTATGCAGGAAGTCGATGCCCGGCATCTAATCCCTGCTGAAAAGTGGCCAAAAACATCCCAAGTCGATGCCCGGCATCGAATTCTCGTTGCAAGTTGATGCTAGGCATCGAATTCTAATTTTAAACAGGCGCTCTTACTAAAACAGGTAAAATTTCCAGTTTTGGAAGGTCATACAGGGTCATCTTGTGAGAGCCATAACTTGAGTTCTAGAGATCCGTTTGATGCATATGATAGCTTGTTGGAAAGCTCTACTCTTCTAGTTTTAGCCTATAAAGTTTCATGGAGAAATAAGACTTGAGCTAGGAGAAATTAGCAAAATACTGAAGGTATGTCATTTCGGTGACTAAGAATTTCTGTAGAAGCAAAGTTCTCACTTTAGGCTATCATTTCTCAAAGTTTGGAGTGGCAATGAGTTAATGGTGACCATAGAGGTGTTCTAGTGTCACATTAATTCATTTCTTGTGGTGTTTCATACATCAACAAGTGGTATCAGAGCAGAAAGATTCTCGAGAGCAGAAGACGACAAAGGTACGAGAAGTTTTGTAAAGTTTTCCATTAAAGTTTGAAAGGTGAAGCATTTGAAGACACAAGGCATCAAAAGGTTACTTCAAAAGTATCCTCATACACAAAGAACTTCAAAAGGTATTATCCTTTATCCTTTAAGCTCACAGGTTGCAGCAGAAGGAAAGAACTATGGCAGATCATATCTCCATTGACAAACTGGACATAGATAATTACCCCGCATGGGTGATGAGAATGGAAGCCTTACTTATGAGTAAGGATCTCATGGTATATGTAACAGGTGAAGAAGAGAAGCCAGTATTTGAAGATGAAAGCCGACCAAAGAAAGAAGAACTTGATGCTTTAAAGCATTGGCAGAAGAAGGATGCAAGTGCAAAAGCCTACATCTACAATACAATCTCTGATCATTTGCTACCACACATCAGAGGATTGGAATCATCTGAAGATATATGGAATGCCTTGGAGTATCATTTCCAAAGCACTACTAAAGCACGGAAAGCAAGTCTATGGTCAGAGTTTACAACATTCAAGAAGAAGCCAAGTCAAACCATTAGTGATTATGTCACTAAGATGAAGGATCTTGCAGACAGTCTTGGATCCATAGATGAAGATGTTGAAGATCACAGATTGATTGCTCAGCTACTTGCAGATTTGAGAGGGGATGAAAGGTGGAAACCTTTTGTCTTATCAACAGAACTTTCGTTAAATCATTATGTTCCAAATTTGAACCAGTTGCTTGGTTTGATGCTCACATATGAGCAAGACTTGAAGGGAGATGGAGATAAAGGACAAAGTTCTGCAATGTACGTGAAGAACAAGAAGAAAGGAGATAAAGGTAAAGCAAAGGATGAAGAGGAGTCTAGTTCTCAAGCTTATTATACAAGAGGTAAAGGCACTGGTAGAGGAAGAGCAAGAGGATTTGGAAGAGGAAGAGGTAATCAAAATAACAACAAGAAGGCTTGCTGGATCTGTGGATTGAGTAATCATTTGGCTCATGACTGTTGGCACAACCAACAAGGATCAAACCAGAATCAAAATAACAATAGCAGAGGCCGAGGTGGAAGATATCAAAGTAATTTTCAAAGAGGTAGACAAAGTCAAAGAGGAGGCTATGGTAGAGGTGGAGGAAGAAGTTGGGGACAGAATCAATCCTACAACACCACCTACTACAACTATGCAAATGACACACAGAATGAAAGTCATACATCATTGATGATGAATTCAATCAACACATCAGACAAAGAAGATCTAAAGGTATTTTACATTGACTCTGGATGTTCTAATCATTTGTCAGGAAACATAGAATTGATGTCAGAATTGGAAAAAGGTATTTCGAGTCACACAGTTCAAACAGGTGATAATACCAGACATAGTGTACATTCAATTGGAAAAGTGAAATGCAAGAGTGGAGCAGATTTGCTAACCAATGTTTTGTATGTTCCTACAATACCTAAAAACTTGATTAGTGTGGGACAGATAGTTGAAAAAGGTTTTCAAGTCAGGTTTACAAATGAAGGAGTATTTGTGGAAGATCCAGAGAATGGATATAATCAGATTGTCTCTGGTAAGAAAGAAGGTAGACTCTTTACTTTAAGAGTGCAAGGAAACATTGGTCAAGCTTTGCTCACACATGGTGAAGCAGTGATTACAGAACTTGATCTCTGGCATAAGAGATTAGGTCATTTCAATGAAAGAGGAATTAAAGCTATGGTTGCTAATCAGTCTGTACTAGGATTACCAAATGTGCAAAGTCAACATATGGTTTATAAATGTGAAGCATGTCAAATGGGTAAAGCACACAGGTTACCATTTCAAAAGAAAGGATTCAAACATGATGGAGTACTTGAGCTCATTCATACAGATGTATGGGGACCAACAAAAGAAGGATCTATCAGTGGCTCAAGGTACTATGTTCTTTTCATTGATGATGCTACAAGATGGATAACATTATATGTTTTGAAGGAAAGATCAGAAGTGTTTGGAGCCTTCAAGCATTTTCATGCATATGCAGAGAGAGTAACAGGTCAAAAGCTTAAAAGACTGAGGTCTGATGGAGGGGGAGAATACTTCTCCCAAGAGTTCAATGATTATCTTTGGAATGCAAGAATTAAGAGAGAAATAACTTGCAGGTATACACCACAACAAAATGGTGTAGCAGAAAGAAGGAACAGGACTTTGGTTGAGTTTGCTAGAGCTATGCTAAAGGAGAAGAACTGTCCAAATTATCTTTGGGCTGAGGCTGTAAATATAGCTACATATCTTGTGAATAGATTACCATGTGCAGCTCTGAATGGAATGACTCCATATGAAGCTTGGTGGGGTAAGAAACCAACACTAGATCATTGTAGAGTGTTTGGATCAATTGCATATGCTTATGTGCCATCACAACTTAGGCATAAACTTGAACCAAAGGCAGAAAAATATGTGTTCATTGGTTATGATGAAAAGCAGATGGGTTATAGGTTGTGGAATCCTCTAACAAAACAATTTCTTGTTTCTAGAGATGTTACATTTGATGAACAGAAAAGTTGGTATGCAGATCAAAGTCATACAACTGAAGAATTTGAAAAAGAGGTAAGAAGATGTGAGAAAGGAAAATCAATTGTGCAGGTAAATAGAGATGAAGACTATATGCAAGCAAGTACATCCACAAGTGGATTAACAAGAAGAAATGAAGAAGCTCCTATATTTGATGAAGAGGTGTATCCAGACACTTATGAAGAATGTGAACCAAGAAGGTCAAGCGAGAAAGGTATTCTTATGATACTTCTTACATAACTCAGAAGAACTATGCATATATGGTCAAAGATGATGAAGAACCTCAGAACTATGATGAAGCTAAAGGTAAGAAGCAATGGGAAGAAGCAATGAAGGAAGAGTTCAATGCACTGGAGGAGAACAAGACATGGGAACTTGTTTCTAAACCAAATGGTAAGAAAGTAATTGGAAATAAATGGGTTTATAAAGTGAAGAAGCTTGCAGATGGAAGTATAGCCAGATACAAAGCTAGATTGGTGGTGAAAGGCTATGCCCAGACCTATGGCATAGATTATGATGAGACATTCAGTCCCGTAGCTAAGATGTCAACTATAAGGACAATCATTGCTATTGCAGCTTCAAAAGGATGGACTCTAAGTCAATTGGATATAAAAAATGCATTCTTGAATGGATACATATCAGATGAGGTATACATGGAACAACCTCAAGGGTTTATAGATTCCAGGTATCCAAATTTTGTTTGCAGGTTGAGAAGAGCATTGTATGGATTGAAGCAAGCTCCAAGAGCTTGGAACTATAGACTGGTGAAGTATCTCAATGATCTTGGATATCAAAGTTCAAAAGCAGACCCAAGTCTACTTATCAGAAGAATAGAGGAAGGTACAATCTACATTTGTATTTATGTAGATGACATTATAATCACAGGTACTTCAGATGAAGGAATCAAGGAGGTAAAGAGATTGCTTGAAAAAGAATTCAAGATCAGTGACCTAGGAAAGTTATCATACTTTCTTGGAATGGAAGTTACTTATACAGATCATGGCATATATGTGTCACAAGAAAGGTATCTTCTGAACTTGTTGAAGAAGTTTGATATGGAAAATTGCAGAGAAGCTTCAACTCCACTTGAAGTTAATCACAAGCTCAGTAAATATGATGGTGCAGACTACAAAGATATGAGGAAGTATCAATCTCTTGTGGGTAGTTTGATTTATGCTACACTAACAAGACCTGATCTTAGTTATGCAGTGGGAGTTTTGTCACAATTCATGCATTGTCCAAAGGACCCACATTGGATTGCAGGTCAAAGAGTTCTCAGATATATCAAAGGAACTATAAAAGAAGGATTATATTCTCCTTTTACATCAGATTTGAAGTTGAGAGCCTATAGTGATTCAGATTGGGCAGGTAACCAGAATGACAGAAGATCAACTCATGGTTACATGATATACATTGGTGATAAGCTTGTAAGTTGGTGTTCAAAGAAACAACATACAGTAGCATTATCATCAACTGAAGCAGAGTACAAAGGACTTGTGGAAGCAGCTAAGGAAGTCATATGGATGCAGACATTGTTCAAGAGCTTAGGCATTGATCAAGGTACACCTACAATACATGGAGATAATATGAGTTCACTTTATCTTGCAGCAAATCCAGTATTTCATGCAAGGACAAAGCACATAGAGATACAGTATCATTTTCTCAGAGAAAAGGTAATGGAGAAGGAAATTGAAGTAGAGTACATTTCTACTAAAGATCAGTTAGCAGACATAATGACAAAGAGCTTGGATGGTGTGAAGACCAGCAGATTCAAAAGCATGGCAGGAGTAAAAGAAAGAAGATGATATGAAGAAACAGGGAATGTCAATTAGTGATTGAGGGGGAGCTGTTGGAGAAACACTCACTAATTGGACATATATTTGAAGGTCAAATCTTAGGAAGAAAACCCCATGCCTATGTGAAGGGACAAATTCACAAGTGTATCATATTTGTAAAGTTAGTTCACTTTAGTTCTAGAAGTTTTTTAAAATCACGAGAATAAGAAAATCTATATAAGTTAGTTTGTATCAACTGACGCGATGAGGAAGACAATGAGAAAGTGAGAAGAACTCATTTTTGTATGAATGAGTATAGTCGGGCTTCTCTGAGCGAGAAAGCACTTGTAAGCTTCTGAGTTTTTCATAGTTATGACAAGAACTAGTTAAAGTTCTCTGTATAAGTCTTCTTCCTCCATCTCCAGTGTTTGTCTTCTGTGCAATGATTTGAAAGATTGAAGTTTTCCAAGCAAGTCGATGCGTGGCATCGAATGTATGTTGAAAGGTTGAGTTTTATGGGAGCAACTCGATGCCTGGCATCGAATTCCAGTTGATAAGTCATATTCTAAGTGTGCATGAAATCACCTATAGTTTTGGTGTCCAAAAGATCAAGACTTTATGCAGGAAGTCGATGCCCGGCATCTAATCCTTGCTGAAAAGTGGCCAAAAACATCCCAAGTCGATGCCCGGCATCGAATTCTCTTTGCAAGTCGATGCTAGGCATCGAATTCTAATTTTAAATAGGCGCTCTTACTAAAACAGGTAAAATTTCTAGTTTTGGAAGGTCATACAGGGTCATCTTGTGAGAGCCATAACTTGAGTTCTAGAGATCCGTTTGATGCATATGATAGCTTGTTGGAAAGCTCTACTCTTCTAGTTTCAGCCTATAAAGTTTTATGGAGAAATAATACTTGAGCTAGGAGAAATTAGCAAAATACTGAAGGTATGTCATTTCAGTGACTAAGAATTTCTGTAGAAGCAAAGTTCTCACTTTAGGCTATCATTTCTCAAAGTTTGGAGTGGCAATGAGTTAATGGTGACCATAGAGGTGTTCTAGTGTCACATTAATTCATTTCTTGTGGTGTTTCATACATCAACAGGAAATATATCATTTCTTGGTGTCATTTGGAAGCTAAGGGAGTCCACTAATCAACTCTGGAGCAAAAGAGGGTTGGTGCAATGCAGGTTTAGCAGCATCTACTCACTTTCCTGGATTATCCATCCATCTTTCCCAACAGTGGTATTAGAGCAAATAAGGTAAAATGGGAGATGGTTTTCCTTCATTCATTGACAAATCGGACAGGAACAAGAATCAAGCTTGGTCTCTAAGGATGAAGACCTACTTACAAGGAAGGAGTCTATTTGGATACATCTCAGGAGATGAGGAATTGCCCTCATTCAAAGCAAGAGGTTTACCCACCAAGGAAGAACAAGAGAAGCTCAATACATGGTGTGCAAAAGATGCATTGGCAAGGTCTTATCTACTGTTGAAGGCAGGAAGTCTGGACAATCAATAATTAATTCAAAATCTAAAAAATAGTGAAACGTAGCTATATTTTTGATATTGGAATTTAATAAAAAGAAAAGAAGATGAAAAGGGTGGTTAGGTAGTGATAAAAAGGGAACATGTCGTGAGAAGAAGGAAGTTACAAAGAGAAGTTCTTCACAGGGAGATGCGTGACTAACTGTAAGGCGACGACATTCCAAATTCAGAGTAACGGAAGAGACTCAGAAGAAGAAGAAACGAAGAGAAGTGAAAACCGTAACGACCAGAAGGAGTTAGAGGGATTGAGAAACGAAAGAGTTTCTGACAGTGAGAAGACGCAGAAGAAGGAGAAACAGACGACTTTCCAGGACGAGAAGAATGGACATATTTTTATGCGAAAAGCAGTATACATTTCAGTTTCTGAATGTTATTTGGAGATTAATCTAATTATAACTAATGAAGTTTATCTCATAGAAAACCTCGGTACATGTGGTGAATGAACATTTGAGTCTGATTCTTTAGCACCGTACAATCTTCTTATTTTGTTCTGAGACTGTAGAGTGAAGTTCAGTTGTTTTACGAATGTTTGCCGAATGTGTCCAGAGATCAGTGGATATCTCTAGGAATTTGTGAAGATTCCCAAAAGTGGAAACTACAAGGAAGACTGTGTGAAAACCCAAAACAATAGATTTTTCAAACATAACTAGTTACGGTGAAATTCCGGTGAGTTTACGGCAATGTTACAGTGAGTTTTCGGTGAGTTTTTTGGTGGAATTTCTGAGACGCAGAACGGTGTCTACTGAATGAAGTCATAAATTCTGTCTTAGTACGATGTTGTGTTGAACTGTTTGAACCCTCAACACAATTGGAGATCCTACTGTATGGCTAGATACAGCCTCAAGAAATGAATGAGGAGCAGGCGAAACCGCTTTAGTAAAGTATATTTTACGAGGGCACAGCAAGAGCAGCGAACGTGGAGACATCCTCTGATTTTTTCGAGTGGTACGAGGCCCAGGAGGAGGAAGCTCTGGGTACTGACGAGGACCAAGGGGAAACAGGTGTAGCAGAAGCAAGATTGGTAGGCGGCATCCTTGGAGCGTTATTTCTCACAGAAGCAGTTGTAGGGGTTAAAAGACGACTCCAGTCTGACCCACTTGCAGGGGCGACCAGTCATAGAACTAGGTGCACACCTCAACCACAGCCAATGGCTCAACCACCTCCAAATCCCAAAGTCAAGGCCGCTCATTTCAGTGGAACTTCTAAGGAGGATGCAGATTGCCACGTAGCTCAATTCGAAATAAAATGGATAGCAAACGGATATCCAGCTGTGTACGGTGATGATGTTAAGCTTCAACAGTTTGCAGCCATGTTGGAAGGACGAGCTATGAGCTGGTTCAGTCAATACGGTATTGCCCATTTTGCTACGTATGATGATTTAAAAAGAGCATTTTTGCAACGGTTTCGAAAAGAAAAGATGCCTTCTGATGTACTAAGAAAATTGAGGGCCATCAGACAGAACACCATGCTGGTGGAAGACTATGCTCAGAAGTTTCGGACTTTAATGGACAGGTTGCAAGGTAATGAACGACCTACTGATGAGATGTTAGCAGGATTTTTTTTGAAAGGATTAAGAAGTACTATAAGACATGCGGTGGCTAGTGTGGACATTGCAAATGGTTTTGATGTATTAGTGTTAGCAGTGGCGCATGTCGAAAGAAGGTTTGGATGGGTCAAGAAGAAGCAGTCTGATTCTGAGGCTGATACGGAATCGGATTCAGTAGTGGAGTCAGGTACGAGTTCTAGTGATTCTGACAGTGATGATGATAAGAATGAAACAGTGCGGACAAAGCACCATAAGCATAAGTCCAAGTACAGTAAAGAGGGGGAATTGATTAATAAGCTAAAAAGACATGGGTATTCTATACTAGTGCCAAAGGACAAGATATTTTGCGATATTTGTGATAAAGAGGGCCATACGACCACTCAGTGTTGGTATAATCCTAAGCATAGAGGGCAGGGTTCTCGGCAAGACAACCGAAATCTCAATGATGTAGCGGCTAATCAGGCTATTCCTGTGCAAGGGTGTGGTAATTACCAGAGACAGCAACAAGTAAGACCCCCATGGAGAGATCAAGCGAATCATCAAGGGAATAACCAGCAAGGAAATCACCAAGGTCGACCACCAAGAGTAATGCCTTGTGGGTATTGTTCAGCTCCTTATCATTGGATCGGGTCGAATTACCCTTTGTGGGTAAAGCATCGGGAAGAGGACGGTATACCAGTCATTCGGTATAATCAGCATAATCAATAGGGACAACAACAACAACAGGGGCAGCAGGCGGCTCAGGTGAATGCGATGCTGATAGAATGGCCGGAAACAGCGGGTAGTGTCTCTGATGCACCTACTACATCTGATCGAATGCATGTTAAAGGGAATAACCAATGGCAGTGTGATTGTAAACAATGTGGAAAAGACAAAGAGGTTGAAGTATTGGCGGTTACAAGATCAAAGAATAAAGGCCCTATGGACTAGCAGGAACAACGACAAATCCGAGACAAGGTGGTGAAGCAGGTTCGCGAGGAATCTTCTAGTCAAGCGGGGTGTGGAGGTCAAATGGAGCAACAACAAGGAGTGCAATTGATACCTCCCATAAAAGCGCATGATAAGCAGCCGAGTCAACAAGGCTTGGCAAATGATTGGTTTGAGGAAATTATTAACTCACCGCTGCAGTTGTCCTTGGATCAACTGTTATCTTTGGTACCTGTGTTTCGAGAAAAGTTGTTGAAAAAGCTACCTGGGTATCATGCAGAGTCCAATGGTAAATCAATTCCGTCCATTTCGGCTAACAGCATTGATCCCGCAGATGTGGATTTTGTAGTACCAGTCATTCAGGTACAGTATAATCTCCGACGATTTGCTGAAGTATTGCTGGATGGAGGATCAGGGGTAAATATATTACCTGAACATATTTTTATTGAAATGGGTAGAGGAGAATTGGCTCCAGCACCTTTTCAGGTAAAAATGGCGGATCAAACAAGGGTACAACCAGTTGGCAATCTGAAGCAGCAACAAATAATCATTGCAGGCATGACGTTTATGGTAAATTTTGTGGTCATTCGAATGTCCGAGTCTAAATATCCATACGAAATGTTGTTAGGGAGACCCTGGTTTCGACTTGCCAAAGTGAAGCAGGATCGGGGTTTGAATGTAGTAATGATTACCAAGGGGAAAAAGCAGGTGACGATTCCTATGCATGGACGGAAAAATATGTCGGTACAGGAAAAACCACTTATGGCTCAGATGATTAATTTAGCGGATGAGATTGAAGATGATGAAGAGGAAAAGTTTTTGCAGGCAAACCCAACGGTGGTGCCGATCTTAGAGGTTGATGTGGAAGGCGTATTAAGTAAGGATTATAGTGGTGTACCAAATGTAGAAGAGTTACCTCCTAGGGAGCAGGTGGCAGCTGCCCAGCTACAAAAGATAGTTGATCAAAGCATGGATGTTCCGGTGCAGTAGCAGATAGAGCAACAGGAGGAAGAGATCATTACGCGAACCGAAAGGATTTATGATCAAAAGTATGCAAGTTCTATGCGGGTGAAGGAGGAAGAGCTTCAAGAGGTTAATTTAGGAACCGAAGCTGAAACCAAGATGGTGCAGATTGGTAAGACAGTGGAAGAAAAATTTAAAGAGGATCTTATTTGTCTGCTGAAAGAGTATGTGGATGTGTTTGCTTGGGATTATACTCAAGTAAAAGGCATAGATCCGCAGTTGCATCAACATAGGATTAACCTGAAGGCAGATGTGGTACCAGTGGCACAGCAAAGATATAGAATGAATCCTAATTTTGCTAAACAAGTGAAGGAAGAGATCGATAAGTTGTTGGCAGTCGGATTCATCAAACTGGTGAATCAGGTGACTTGGCTATCTCCTATTATAGTGGTACCTAAAAAGAACGGGAAGCTCAGAATTTGTGTTGATTATAGAAAGCTGAATGCGGCAACGGTTACAGACCCGTTTCCTATGCCGTTTTGTGATGCGATGTTGGATGCAGTAGCTGGCCATGAGATGTATAGTTTCTTGGATGGGTTTTCTGATTATAATTAGATCAGTGTGGCTGAGGAGGATCAGCATAAAACAGCGTTCATTACAGAATTTGGTGCGTATGTGTTTACCGTAATGAGTTTTGGCTTGAAGAATGGACCACCATCGTTCAATTATGTGGCGCGGAAAGTTTTTGAGCCTTATCTTCAGGATTTCATGCAGGTATTTGTCGATGATTTTTTAGTCTTCGGTGAAATGATTAAGCACTTACTACATTTGAAAGCATGTTTTGAAAGATGTCGGCAATTTAGGATGGCTTTGAATCCGTTTAAAAGTGTGATTGCGGTCCGAAGCGGTATTTTATTGGGCCATGTGATATCGCAAGCAGGGATGGCTATTGATATTAAGAAGATTGAGGCCATAAGTATAGCTAAAGCACTGACAAATGTTAAAGAAGTCATGCGGTTTGTAGGTCAGATTAAGTGGCATTCCTGATATTTGAGATACTTAGTGAACATTTCCTTGCCACTTACGCATTTGACTAAGAAGGATGTTCCGTTTAGATGGGCAGAAGCGCAGGAGAAAGCATTTCAGTTGTTAAAAAAGATGGTGTCCGTAGCACCTATTTTGCAACCACCTGATTGGTCAGTGCCATTTCACATATTTGTGGATGCATCGAATGTTGCTGTCAGAGCAGTGTTGATGCAGCAAAAAGACAATGGATGGTATAAACCTGTTTATTATGCCAGTAGAGTATTGGCTGCGGCTAAAAGAAATTATCTGATAACGAAAAGAGAGGCGTTAGCGATGTTATATGCCCTTAACAAGTTTCGTCATTATTTGTTGGGCAATAAGGTGTTTTTTCATGTGGATCATCAGGCGTTGGTCTATTTAATCAAGAAGCCCTTATTAACAGGTCGATTAGCTAGGTGGATGCTCTTGTTACAAGAATTCAATTTTGTGATTGTGCATACACCGAGAAAAGAGCATGCGATGGCAGATTACTTAAGTTGTTTGGAATCAGGAGAAACACCCACCGGTGCACTTGATGTATTTCCTGATGCGGAGTTGTTTACGGCGTAGGTTGTTGGAGTTTATTGATCTCCAAAGTACAGCTAGAAGTAGGTGAAACCCAACAGGACCTAGTTGACTTTTTCACAAACTTGTATGCACAGACCAATTTTCTTGCAGAGCAAATTGCTCTTTACTCACTTGGAATTTTCCAAAACTGTTTCACACACATAAACTAGACTCTAAGAGCTTTCCAACAAGATATAGAACACCTCAAATGGATAAATACACAATGAGCTATGACCTCTGCAATATGCAGCTTTAATGGAGACCTTGAAACAGAGATGAACCTGAGGACACACATCACTTGCAGAGACTACTGCTCTTAACTCACAACTCCAATGACTTTGAAACTTTCCAGAATACAAGTAGACTCAAAGAGCTTTCTAACAAGCCAAAGAACACATGATTTGGATACATATACAAGGAAATATGACCTCTGCAAGTTTGAGGTTTAATGGAGACCTTCAACAGGGATAAAAAACAGAGAACACACACTACTTGCAGAGAGTATTGCTCTCAGCTCACAATTTCAATGATTATGAAAATTTACAGGAAGAAAGTAGACAGTAAGAGCTTTTCCAATGAGCTATCAAACATGTAATTTGGATATATAATGAGGGAGATACAAGCTCTGCAATCTCTGCATACAAAACTACAGCAGTGTAGAGATACACATATGACTCTCTTGGACATCCCACAAGATCACGACTTTTCTCCTCTTTTTATAGCATGGGAAACTAATCTAAAACCTTCCTAATACATCTAAATTCGTGGTAGACACTTGTATGGAGGTATTACATGACTCAAGTGCTCAAATAAGCAAAGTATTGATGGACTTTGAGAACTAGCCACATCGACCTTCCACTAGGACACCACTGAAGCTCCCTTGTGACTCACTAATTTGACTCACCATGTTCTAGAACTCACATGGTATTTTTGCTACATTTTATGAATAATATGAGCCTTCTTGAAGTATTTGAAGACTTCCCAAAGGTATTTACATAATTTGAAACTTGTACCCTACATAAAACAAATGTTCGCAACATTCTCCCCCTCAAGTTTCAAAGGGTATTTCCTTCATGCCAAGAATATAGTTGAATCTTTGAAGCTTTGGTCCATCCAAGGATTTGGTGAAGATATCTGCAACTTGATCCTTTGTTCCAACAAAAGAAACCTGCACTTCATTGTTCATGGCCTTCTCTCGAACATAATGATAGTGAACCTCTATATGCTTTGTTCTAGCATGAAAAATAGGATTTGAGGTCATATGAATGCTGCTCAAGTTATCCCCATATATCAGTGGTACATCAACCTGCACATTCAAGTCATGAAACAACTTTTTAAACCACATAACCTCAGTAGTAGCCAATGCTAAACCTCTATACTCAGCCTCTGTAGAAGATAAAGCAACTGTAGGCTGTTTCTTTGAACTCCATGTTAATGTCTTGTTTCCTGCTATTACCACATATCCACTTGTGGATCTTCTGTCATCTTTGCTTCCAGCCCAATCTGCATCACTAAAGACTTTAAGAGTTAGATCAGCATCATGACTATAAAATAATCCTTCGTTCATGGTACCTTTCAAATATCTAAGCACTCTTTTCGCTGCATGCATATGAGGTACTCTAGGTTCATGCATAAACTGTGACAATACTCCCACTGCATAACATATATCAGGTCTAGTTTTTGTTGCATAAATCAAAGATCCTACCATGGATCTATATACATTCATATCATGCAACTCATCACCTTCCTTTGCGCTTAGCTTTACATTACATTCCATTGGAGTAGAAACAAATTTACATTCCTGCATACCAAACCTTTTCAGCATATCACATATATACTTTCTTTGTATCAACCACATACCTTCATCGCTATACACAATTTCAATCCCAAGAAAGTATCTGAGCAAACCAAGATCTAAAATTTTAAATTCCTTTCCCAAATTACCTTTTATCTCATCAATTGCTTTTGCATCATTCCCTGTAATCAACAAGTCATCCACATAAATGCATACATAGACACACATGCCATCTACATGTTTTACATAAAGTGAAGGATCAGCATGACTCGCTGTGTATCCTTGCAGCATAAGATACTTTACCAACCTTGCATTCCATGCCCTTGGTGCCTGCTTAAGACCATACAATGCCTTCTTTAACCTGCATACATGATTAGGACATTTTGCATTCACATAACCATCTGGTTGTGACATATACACTTCTTCATTTAACTCACCATTAAGAAAGGCATTCTTTATATCAAGTTGATATATATTCCACCTTTTACTTGCAGCTAAAGCCAACAAAGTTCTCACCGTTGCCATATTTGCTACTGGACTAAATGTTTCCTCATAGTCCACACCTTGAGTTTGATTATATCCTTTTGCTACAAGTCTAGCCTTATATCTAGACACACTACCATCACTATTTCTTTTAATCTTAAAAACCACTTGCAACCAATTACCTTTTGCTTTGGTGTACTTGGAACTAAATTCCAAGTCTTGTTATCCTGTAGTGCTTCCATTTCTTCTCTCATTGCTTTCTCCCACTTTTCATCTCCTTTGGCCTCATCATAACATGTGGGTTCATTTTCCTGCTCAACTTTTGTCATAAAAGCATAATGAGTATTCATGAAAGATTCATAAGTATACCTTTGAGGTTGCTTACTTACTCTTGAAGTTCTTCTTACCTCCAATGTAGATGCTCTTCCTTTCTTATTAGGAACCCTTGATGATTCTCCATACTCACATACATCACTAATTTCCTCTCCTTCATCATTAACTTCAACAAGTTTGAGTTTACCTTTACTTTTAACACTTGGAGGTGACTCTTGCCTTAATCTTCCATTGAAAGGTGATCCTCTTTCTTCATCTAAACCACTCCTTTCATCATTTAAACTTCCTGATGGCTGAACTATGCATTCATCTCCTTCAACCACACCTTCTTCATTTTCATCCATGACCTGCAAACAATTCTTATCTGCATACCATGAAAGTGATTCATCAAAGTTTACATCTCTTGACACAACAACCTTATTGGTATGAGGATTATAGCATCTATATCCTCTTTGAGTATCTGCATAACCAATAAATATACATTTTTCTGATTTCGCATCAAGTTTAGATCTCACCTCACTAGGTACATGTACATAACATACACAGCCAAATACTTTCAAATGACTTACACTTGGTTTCCTTCCATGCCATACCTCATATGGTGTCAAATGATGAACTCCAGCAGTCGGAACTCTATTCATAATGTAAACACTTGTGCTAACAGCTTCAACCCAAAAATAATTAGGCAAACACATATCATTGAGCATGCTTCTAGATGCTTCTGCTATGATTCTGTTTCTTCTTTCTGCGACTCCATTTTGTTGTGGAGTATACCTGCATGTAACTTCTCTTTTGATACCTTCATCATACAAAAAATCAGTAAAAGCTTGAGAGAAATACTCTCCTCCTCCATCGGATCTTAGCTTCTTAATATACCTTCCTGTTTGCTTTTCGACATATGATTTGAACTTCTTGAAACAATCAAAGACCTCACTCTTATGTTTAATAAAATACACAAATGTCATTCTACTATGATCGTCAATGAATGATACATAGTACTTATTACCAACCAAGGATGCCTCTTTAGTAGGTCCCCACACATCTGTGTGTATGAGATCTAGCAAACCATCACTTACATAGCTTGAATGCTTGAAAGGTTGTCTACTCTGCTTACCCATTTGACATGCTTCACAAAGATGCACCATATGTTGCTTAGTAAGATCAGGTAATCCTTCAACAATCCTCTTCTTTGATAGCTCCTTTAACCTGTGTACATTCATGTGTCCAATCCTTTTGTGCCATAGATCAAGCTGTGCTATTCGATGCATACCATAAGAGAATTAGTTTGTATGATTTGGGTTTACCTTGAATGTAAACAATCTACCTTGTTTTTGACCTCTAGCAATTAACCTCCTTTGCTTTGGATCCTCAATGAAGCAACCTGCATGATTAAATCTCACTTGTAGACCTTTTTCTACCATTTGACCAACCGACATCAAATTCTTAGTGATCGTTGGCACATAAAGTACATCCTTCAAGCAATTTGTCTTGCTCTTATCCTGCATAACAACATCTCCAACCTGCATAATCTTATGTGTTGTATCATCTCCTGTTTCAACATGACCTTTACATGACGGATTATGCATATTAGAAAACCATGAAGCATCATGAGACATGTGATTAGAACAACCACTATCTACATACCATACATTGCTATTGCAATTCATCTTAGTTTCTACATTCATCATAAGAAGAGAATCATAATCATCACTTTTACCTTCAACTGCATAATTTCCTTGTTGTTTACCTCTTCTTGAATAGCCTCCTCTTCGATTACCACCTTGATTATTTTCATTTTGATAACAATCTTTGGCATAGTGTCCATACCTTCCACATATATAGCAATTGTTCTTATTATCTTCACTCCTTTGTCTTTGGTTGTAGTTGTAGTAGCCTCTCGTACCTCTAGCGCTTGATCTTCCTCTTCCTCTTGTGTTGAAGAAGCCACTTGAAGTCCTTTGATCATCGCTCCTTCTTCCTCGACCTCTATTTGAACCTCTTCCACCTCTGTTTCCACCTCTTGATGATCCTACATAAAGAGCTTGTCCTTGAGATCCTTTTTGATTTGAAGTAGAACCATTTAGATTCATCTCCTCCGTGACCATGAGGGCAATAAGTTGATCAAAATCTGGTAATTCTCCTCTGACATAAACCGAAGTAATGAAGGGTTTCCATCTCTCATCATCTTTGAGTCCGTTGAGAGTATGTGCAACCAAGTCGTCGTCCTCCACATGAGCTTGAATTGATCCTAGTTGATCTGCAATCTCTTTAACTTTCAATATGTAATCATTGACCGATGTCCTTGTATCTTTCTTTATGTTATTCAACTCATTTTTGAGTTGAATCTTCCTTGCTCTTGTACCTGTAGCATACAACCTTTCCAATGCAAGCCAAACATCTCTACTTGTGTCTAGATCTTGTATGTGTCCTACCATTGAATCTTGAATATTTTGTGATAAAATGAATATAACCCTTTTGTCTCTCTCATTCCAAAGTCTAAACTCCCTCAATTGTTGCTGATTTGGGTCCTCTGGTAATGTGGGTTTGATATCTGTGCCGTCAATCAAACCATACAAGCCTCTACCTTGCAAGTATGCTGTGATTCTAAACTTCCATGCTTGATAATTGGTCTTATCAAGCTTCTCTATTTGTGCATGTTGGTCTCCCATAATACAAATGCTAAGCTTCCTCCTTTAAGCCTCCTTTCCAATGTGTGTGATGAGAAGAAATATAATATTTACCTTGTAAATGAGGTATGTGCACCTTTCTTTGCTTGGATGTTGCTTCAGATGCCTCCTTGCAATCTTCTTCTACCTTTGTGTAGTGTTGATGATGAACTGCTTCCTTGATAGCTTCAAATTCTTCGTCAAGGTATGATAACCTTCTCCAAGCCTCCAAGTACTTGCTCTGATACCAATGTTGGAGTTTATTGATCTCCAAAGTACAGCTAGAAGTAGGTGAAACCCAACAGGACCTAGTTGACTTTTTCACAAACTTGTATGCACAGACCAATTTTCTTGCAGAGCAAATTGCTCTTTACTCACTTGGAATTTTCCAAAACTGTTTCACACACATAAACTAGACTCTAAGAGCTTTCCAACAAGATATAGAACACCTCAAATGGATAAATACACAATGAGCTATGACCTCTGCAATATGCAGCTTTAATGGAGACCTTGAAACAGAGATGAACCTGAGGACACACATCACTTGCAGAGACTACTGCTCTTAACTCACAACTCCAATGACTTTGAAACTTTCCAGAATACAAGTAGACTCAAAGAGCTTTCTAACAAGCCAAAGAACACATGATTTGGATACATACACAAGGAAATATGACCTCTGCAAGTTTGAGGTTTAATGGAGACCTTCAACAGGGATAAAAAACAGAGAACACACACTACTTGCAGAGAGTATTGCTCTCAGCTCACAATTTCAATGATTATGAAAATTTACAGGAAGAAAGTAGACAGTAAGAGCTTTCCAATGAGCTATCAAACATGTAATTTGGATATATAATGAGGGAGATACAAGCTCTGCAATCTCTGCATACAAAACTACAGCAGTGTAGAGATACACATATGACTCTCTTGGACATCCCACAAGATCACGACTTTTCTCCTCTTTTTATAGCATGGGAAACTAATCTAAAACCTTCCTAATACATCTAAATTCGTGGTAGACACTTGTATGGAGGTATTACATGACTCAAGTGCTCAAATAAGCAAAGTATTGATGGACTTTGAGAACTAGCCACATCGACCTTCCACTAGGACACCACTGAAGCTCCCTTGTGACTCACTAATTTGACTCACCATGTTCTAGAACTCACGTGGTATTTTTGCTACATTTTATGAATAATATGAGCCTTCTTGAAGTATTTGAAGACTTCCCAAAGGTATTTACATAATTTGAAACTTGTACCCTACATAAAACAAATGTTCGCAACACAGGTTACAGAGGCAGATTCGTGGTATGATCAGTTATTAATTTTCTTGATGGAGGGTACATTACCACAGTATTTTACACCTGATCAGAGGAAGAAGTTTGCTCTTAAGAGTCGACCGTATTTGGTAATAGCAGGAGCATTGTATAAGAAGGGTGTAGATCAGGTTATCAGGAGATGTGTTCCAGATTATGAACAATCAGCGGTGTTACAGGAAGCACATTCCGGTGTAGTAGGAGGTCATTTGTCCGGTGATATTACAGGAAAGAAAGTATTACAAGCTGGGTTATGGTGGCCGACAGTGTTAAAAGATGCACATGAGTATGCGAAAGGATGTGTGATTTGTCAAAATTTAGGTCAACCTAATGATTCTCACAGGATGACTGACCATCCGGTATTACCATTGGATCCTTTTCAAAAATGGGGCATGGATTTTTTAGGACCCATTAAACCTACAACGCAAAGGGGTAATAGTTATGTATTGGTGGCAACAGATTATTGTACGAAATGGGTGGAAGCAGTTGCATTAAAAGATAATAAGGCAGCAAGTGTGGCCAAGTTTCTTTATCGTAATATAATGACCAGATTTGGGTGTCCAATTGAGTTGGTAAGTGACAGAGGTACTCATTTTCTGAATGAAGTAATTTCAGAATTAACAAGGATTCATTTAATTTTGCATAAAAATACTACAGCTTATCATCCTCAAGCCAATGGGCAGGCAGAAAGTACGAATAAAGTTTTAATGTGCATTCTCAAAAAATTAGTGCATGAAAATCAGAAAAATTGGGATTTGTTTCTCGACTCAGCATTGTGGTCATTCAGAACAGCTTT
The DNA here is from genome assembly GCA_020310875.1 of Ceratopteris richardii. Lineage (NCBI taxonomy): Eukaryota > Viridiplantae > Streptophyta > Polypodiopsida > Polypodiales > Pteridaceae > Ceratopteris > Ceratopteris richardii. The sequence goes on from CM035413.1 coordinate 23,108,815, forward strand.
CAAAGTAACAACAGGTATGACACCTTTTCGGTTGGTATATGGATTGGAGGCAGTAGTACCCATGGAGTTTGTAGTTCCAAGTTTGAGGATTACGGCAGTAAAGATGTCGCCTGAGTTATCAGTTAAACACCGGAGTAAATACCTATTACAGATGGAGGAGGATCAGACACTTTCAGAGCTTTATATAGTTATAAGGATCAGACACTTCCAGAGCTTGAAATATGGCACAAGAGATTAGGTCACATAGGGGAAAGGACCTTGAAGCAAATATGCAGGGACCAATGTGTGCTTGGAATACCCAATGTATCCAAGCAACACATGATCTACAAGTGTGGTGCTTGTCAATTTGGTAAGTCACATAGATTACCCTACACAAGGAAAGGATATATGCATGAAGATTATTTGGAATTGGTTCACATAGATGTTTGGGGACCTAGCAAAGATCCCTCAATCTCAGGTTCAAGGTACTATGTGTCTTTCATTGATGACTATAGCAGATGGACTGTGTTATACTTTATGAAGCACAAAGATGAAGTGTTTAATTGTTTTAAGAAATACCTTGCATTCGTTGAAAACCAAACAGGAAGGAATTTGAAGAGGCTAAGGTCAGATGGAGGAGGTGAATACTTCTCCAATGAATTTGAGAACTTCTTGCGGGACAGAGGTATCAAAAGGGAACTAACCACAAGGTACTCTCCTGAATAGAATGGGGTAGCAGAAAGAAGGAATAGGCTAATTGTTGAAACAGCTAGATCCATGCTTAATGAAAAAAATTTGCCTAATTATCTATGGGCAGAGAGTGTCTCTACTGCCACCTATCTCATAAACAGGTTACCATCAAAGTCACTTGATGGTATGACAAATGACTCTTGGTATGAGAATGAATGCAAGAAAGTCAACCTACCCTATGATTTGGAAGAGGAATTTCCAAAGCTTGCAAAGGAGGAACCTAATCAGAAAGAAGACTCAAATTCAGATGATGAAGATACAATCAATCTTGAAGAATTCAAGGCTTGGAAGTCCAAAGGTAAAATGAAGATGAAGAAGATTGAAGACATACCAGAATCTTCAACTCAATCAATTAGAAGATCACAAAGGGAAAGCAAAAAGCCTATCAGATATGGGTATGATACATCTCTTGTTACTAAACGTTCAGCTTATCTTGCAAAGGATTTATCAAATGAAGAACCAGGTTCATATGAAGAAGCAATCACCAAATCAGAATGGAAAGAAGCTATGAATGAGGAGATTGAAGCACTCAAGGAGAGTGATACATGGGAGTTAGTACCCAAGAAGGACTCCATGAAGGTAATAGGATCCAGATGGATCTATAAATTGAAAAGAAATTATGATGGTACAATCAACAGGTACAAAGCTAGGTTGGTAGCCAAGGGTTTTGCACAAACCCAAGGCATTGATTATGAAGAAACATTCTCTCCTGTGGCCAAGATGCCAACAATCAGAGTATTGGTGAGTGTGGCTGCATCCAAGAATTGGAACATGTACCAATTAGATGTCAGAAATGCTTTCTTGAATGGATGGATATCAGAAGAAGTTTATATGTCATAACCTCCTAGCTATGAAGACCCTAAGAAGGTAACTAATGTTTGCAAATTAAAGAAGGCTTTATATGGATTGAAGCAGGCACCTAGGGCATGGAATTACAGGCTGACAACTTACCTCCAAGACCAAGGATTTGTTATGAGCAAAGCAGATACTTCTCTGTTCATAAAGAGAAGTAATACAGAGGTAATCTATCTCTGTGTTTATGTTGATGACATCATCATTATAGGTAATGATGTCAATGGAATCAGAAACATTAAAAGCCAGATGATGAAGGAATTCAAGATCAATGATCTTGGATTGTTAAAGTACTTTCTAGGTCTTGAATTGGTTTATACTAATTCAGGGATATACATTACTCAGAAGAAGTATGTACAGGACATGTTGAAAAAATTCAAATTGCAGGATGCTAAAGAAGCAAGCACTCCTATGGAGGTGAACCTAAAGCTAAGTGCCCATGAAGGTGATGAAGTCCAAGACATTACAAGTTATCAGAGTATGGTAGGTAGTTTGAACTATGCTACCTTAACTAGAATTGACATTGCATATGGAGTTAGTGTGCCTAGTCAATTCATGCACAAACCAAGGATACCTCATCTAGAGGCTGCCAAGAGAATCTTGAAGTACCTCAAGGGTACACAGAACCATGGTTTGCATTTTCCTTATACATCAGATATTGATATAAAATTCTATTCAGATGCAGATTGGGCAGGATGCAAGGATGATAGGAGGAGCACATCAGGATACATATCTTTTGCAGGTGACAAACCTATCTCATGGTCTGCAAAGAAGCAACCAACTGTAGCATTATCTTCTACAGAGGCAGAATATAGAGGGCTAGCTAATGCCACTCAAGAAGCAATGTGGATTAAGCTATTGTATTCAGAATTAGGCTTATATACTAGGCCTCCAATTATCTTTGGAGATAACACAAGCTCTCTACACCTTGCAGCTAATCCTATCTATCATGCCAGGACCAAACACATAGAAGTTCATTATCACTATGTGAGGGAGAAGTTGCTAAGCAAGGACATTCAGTTGACTTATGTGTCTACAAACATGCAATGTGCAGATTTACTTACTAAAGTTGTAGATGGAACCAAACTTTGCAGATTCAAATCCATGATTGAATTACAAGATATACTTGAAGATTGAAGATGAAGACTTAAGCCAAAATGTTTGGCTTGAGGGGGAGCTGTTGGTGTAAGAAGCAAGCCTACACATTTGGCTTGGAAGCTATCATGAAGACTTCACATGTATGAAGAACCATAGGAACATATGCTTGTGGGTTATTACCATTTTATCTCATGTAAAAGTATAAATGACTTGGAATCTTTATGTAACACCTACCTAATTGATTCGTGGAAAAATAGATCACATGATTGAGAGAATATCTCCATACTTTTAGAAGCTTGATTATAGGGAGCCAAGAATTTGAATTTGAATTCAAATTCTTACTCACTTCTTATAAAAGATGTACATGAAAAGTCGCGGGTACATTTGACTCATTTTCCCAAGGCCAACTCTACTGAGTTTGAGTGTGTGTGAGGACTATACCATAGCCTACACCTCTCTACACCATTTGGCATTGCCTGTCATGCAAATAGGATTGTATATCAATGTGAATTAATAGATACATTTACATCTATCATCAGTGTGTTCTTTGTTTGACTACTTCAAAGACTATCAACTTGTCAAGGGCATATCTCAGTGATTACTCCACCAAATTCAGTGATCCAAAGCTTGTTGGATTCAGCTCAAAGTCATCTACATGATGACAAAGTTTCAAGTGATTTCATTCAGCCATTTCAGAGAAATCATCGTCGAAGTGCTCTCTGGTCTATCTCTGCAACTCTCCTAAAAAGTCAGTGGTATTACTTATTTTGCTAAATCAATTTCTCTTAGCATAGTTCATAATTTTACTTCATTCCACTTGTGAATGGTAGCTTGCTAAGCTAGCTGAATATCCCTAGAAGGAATTTGATCAATTCTTATTGTGCTGGTCACACTGAGCAACACTCTGAGCAGGTATCAAGACCAAATTAGAAGGTTTTCATAAATTTGTGAAGTACAAACTTGTCTGTTTTGATTCAATAAATACTTGCATCATTTCCAAAGGACATATATCATTTCTTGGTGTCATTTGGAAGCTAAGGGAGTCCACTAATCAACTCTGGAGCAAAAGAGGGCTGGTGCAAAGCAGGTTTAGTAGCATCTACTCACTTTCCTGGATTATCCATCCATCTTTCCCAACAACTACTACAGTGGGGGATACCCACTCAGTGTGCCCAATTTCATAGATAAATCGAGCTTCAACCAAGCGATCGATCTCTTCTTTGATCTTGGCAGCATAATTATCATTGTATGTGTATGGCTTTTGCTTGGAGGGTCTGGCATCCGAGGTCATGGGGATAGTGTGTGAGCATATGCCAGGGTTTACACCTTTCAAATCCTTATAACTCCAAGTGAATACATCTCTGTATTCCCTTAGCAGAGCTATCAACTCTTGCTCTTCTTCTTCCATCAGGTCATGCACTATGTCAGTGCATCTCTCTTCTCCTTCTTCTATGGCAACAACTATTTTCTTGGTGGTTTCTTTGTTATCATAGGCCTCTCTTGCTTGTGCATCGCATGTAGGCATTCTTATCATGACTCCTCTTCTTGCCCTCATTCTTAGCGGTTACTTTTGTGGTTAATCTCACATCATTTGTAAGCTCTTGATGTCTCTGAGGGTGAACTTCTACTTCATAGAAATATTCCTCATCTGATGCAAAAGGTGAGTCCATAATGGTTGACTCAAGATCAGAGTCACTTGCATCCTCAAATGCATCATAGTAGGTTCACATTCTTGAATAACCGAATCACACATGATTGGCTCTATTGAGAAGACTGAAATGTCATAGCCATCCTCATCACAGTGGGGTGTCCATTGTTCTTCATTGATGGCTACATCCATTGTTGCTAGAATTTTCGCCCAACGATGAGGTTCAAATTCTTCGTCAGGAAATCCTACAGGTGCATAGGCTAGGTCTTGAATTGATCTATGAGTTTCCTTTGCATCTACCATCTTCTACTGCTACTTTGCAAATCCATAGGTGAATGTCTTTGTGCATCCAAGAGGATCGTGATCCTATGGAATGCACTAACTCAGTATCATCTTTAGCTCTATGGATGGGATTCCATTGGATGGGGGGGGGGACATCTCTATGAGAGTAATCCTTGAGATTAACTTTGGTCGTGGCACCTAAGTGTTGTAAGTACAAGGAATTGGTTCCCCAATCTTGCACCACTTGCAATTGCTGCATAAATGGTCTTCCTAGTATCATCTCATAGGCATGATTCTTGCTAAAGTCACATAGAGCAAAAGTATGCTCAAACTCAACACCACATGTAGTGAGAGCTATTCCTTATAGCAATCCTAAGGGTCTCTCAATGTGACCATCGGCCATCTGTAATTTCATTCTCGTTGGCTTGAGTGTTGGCTTGCCCCAATGCTTCCATAGGGAAGTGGTAGCAATAGTAACTCCTACACCTGAATCCAAAATTGCCTTGGTTGTGTACCCTTGATCGGTAATGGGAAGATAGGTGTTTCCTTCTCCTCCTTCACTCATGTCTCATATCTTTTGCAAGGGTATTTCTGGCATTGTTCTATGAGATCAAACCTGGGAATGAGGTCTCGCTACTTCTGGCACTTGATTGGGTACATGTTTCCATAATTATGGCCTAACCTTGAGTAGCTCTTCTAAAGTGAGGTTGCACTGCACTTTAGTGTTCTTGACGACCTCTGTGTTCCTAGGTATGAATGAGTCTTCGTTTCTTACCATGACTGTGGGAGATCTCATGCAAGTAAGTAAATAGAAGGAATGTCCTATGGGAATTGATCATGCACATCATCCACAAGTTCAATGGGAGGAGGAACTTCACTCTCTTTAGCCCATTTCTCTTCTTGAATCTCTCGTAGGAATTCTGGTGAGTACTGATTCATAGAAGAAGATGTGTCTGGTTCTGTAGAGTTAGGCACGTAAGCTTCCTGGGGAGGAAGGCTTATTCTTTCACTTGTTCTTATTTTGAGAGGTAGGGTCCTTTTCTGACTGTGCAATTAGCCTCTCCAATCTTTCTAGCAGTCCATCAAAGTGCAACTTCGTCTTAGCTGAACTAGAGAAGTTAAAGAGGCCACTAAATTCAAACATGGTCTGAGCCAATTCCACCACCTTAGCGCAAATTTTAGTTCATTCAAGATCTAGTTCGTCTCTAGGGTAACACTTTTCATGATCCGTTAGGTTTGGCCCTTCTTGGATTTTGGCCTGATATGCCTTAAGTATCATATTTAGGTCCTTGAGAGTGCAATATGCTAGGACAGATCCTACTCTAGGGGGTGATGGGATTGTGTGAGGCGGGTTGGATAGTGGTGGATTGGATGGAGATGGGAATCGTGATGGTGGAGAAGTGTGAGAGGGAGTTTGAGATGTGAGTTCAATTATCTTGGCTTTCATTTCTCTTAGACTTTCCTTGAGTTCACTCATCTTCTTTGCCCATTGCCTTTTCATTCTGTCATGACTATCTCTCCAAGCTCTAGTCCTTTTCTTAGTTAGGCTCTCTGTTTCGCTAACCTCGGAACTCTTTTCCTAGCCTAAACCTTGGTTTTGCTGCAAAGCTTGAGCTGTAATGACCACTTGCACAGGGGCAGTGGAAGTTACACTTCTTGTAGAGTCTACGACTAACCCAATAACTTTGATGGGAGTAATTTTTGACACATTGTTGGGGTTCTTTGGACAATCTCGCAAGAGATGCTCTTTCCCACAATCGGGAAAAAAACCTTGAATTGTCATACATTGGGTTTATGTAGGTGCAGGCATAGGAAAATCACGAATGAGGTGGTTTCCCTGACATCGGTAGCATGGTACTCTAGGAAATGGGGGCTTACCTACCTAATTTGAGGTCTATAGTTGGGGTTTGCATACATGACATTTGCATACCCTGGATCCCAATTGGGTTCACTTAGGTCCTCATAATAAGACTCATTATGCTCAGGTGACTCCATGTAGTAAGCCTCTGGACTTTCAATGTGAGCAGAGTCAAAACCATGATCACTAGGGTCACTTTCTGAAAGCAATGGTGTTATTGGCACTATGGCTCTATTCAGATTCTCTTCTGCAACTGCGTACTTTATGGGAATCACATTGGCTAGGGTTGGAGGCTATTGAGCTAACATAGGCTGAGGCATTGAGTTGACTTCACCCCATCATCTGGTGCCTATCTATGATCTACAAAGAAGCTTAATTCATAGGCCACCAGTCGTGCTTTGAGGTTACAAGATATTTTTGTAAAAATCTCTGAATCTATTTCAAAAAATCCTATAAAAGTGCCTCTTTGAATGTCTGCATATATGTACTTGGCAAAAACATGAGTCTTGAGTATATGGCCATGAGTGTTAAGTGACAAGATATAGTCGATAAATCGAAAACGAGGGCATCTGACCCTGGTTAATGCGATGAAGTTCAAAAAGGTATATTGTGCATGTTGAACACCTTTATTATAGTAAGTAACATACTTAAAATTTTGTTAGTCATCTTTATGGATAAATCTGGTATATATGCGTATCTGGCAATCCAAAACTCGATTGTTTTTTACCATGTATTATTTGGTTGGTAAGTAATTACGAGGTGGACTTGGCAATAATGGATAGTTTATCCATTGACTATTTATGCTTCCCTAGTGCTATCCTTCCCAAAATTGCATCCAGGAGCATCTTCGGGGTATCGGGCAAAAGTATGGATTGACTTGAAGTATTATGGTACCGATTCCCAGTGTACCCGTAGTGTAGGATTCTTTTCCAAAAATTTTTGTCTCTAGATAGGATCTGCTTCATCAAATTCCTCTTGAGCATAGGTAAATGTCTGCATGTTGAACTGGAGGTTGCTATCTAGTTCTTTATTGGTTGTGGTCTTTATGTACTGATGTGTTTGTTCTTTGAGTAATCCATATTGTACATTGAAAGGCTTCATTACCTGTTCTAGATTTTTGCTCTCAATCTTTGCTTCTTTCATGAGTTTGACCACTTGTTCTTCAAATTCTTCAATAAGTTGGGACACCAATAGTGCCCGCTCATGTCAGCTTAGTTCTGCAATAGCCTGAGTATGTCTCTCAGTGTTGGTCTCCATTTCCTCCCTTATCAGTGAATGATATGTTGGAGAATCAATCACTAATTGGACATATATTTGAAGGTCAAAGCTTTAGAAGAAAACCACATGTCTATGTGAAGGGACAAATTCACAAGTGTATTATATTTGTAAAGTTAATTCACTTTAGTTCTAGAAGTTTTTTAAAAGTCACGAGAATGAGAAAATCTATATAAGTTAGTTTGTATCAACTGACGTGATGAGAGAGAATAAGTGGAAGAGAGTGATAGAATGTGAGAAGGAGTTCATTTTATATGACTGAGTATAGTCGGGCTTCTCTGAATGAGATAGCACCTCTAAAACTTTTAACTTTTTTCATAGATATGAGAAGAAATAGAGTAAAGTTCTGTGTATGAGACTCTCTCCATCATCTCCATGCTTGCCTCCTGTGTGATGAGTTCAAAAGATTAAGTTTTCCAAGCAAGTCGATGCCTGGCATCGAATCTCTGTAGATAAGTCATATTTTCATTTGTCTATTTTCATTCAGTGCTGAAGTGTTTGCAAATCATGACTTTGTTGGAGCAACTCGATGCCTCGCATCGAATTCCAGTTGATAAGTGTTGTTTGAAGTGTGCATGAAATCATATATTATTTTGGTATCTGAAAGGGTGAGGTTTTATGCGGGAAGTCGATGCCTGGCATCAAATCCCTGCTGAAAAGTGGCTAAAAACACCCCAAGTCAATGCCCGGCATTGAATTCTCATTGCAAGTCGATGTCAGGCATCGAATTCCATTTTTAGACAAGCGCTTTTTACGAAAACAGGAAGAATTTCTAATTTTGGCAGTTATACATAGTCATCTTGTGAAGGCCATAACTTGAGTTCTAGAGATCCGTTTCAAGCATATTATAGCTTGTTGGAAAGCTCATTTTAGTGACTAGGAAATTTTGAAGAAGTAATGTTATTGGTTTTGGCTATCATTTCTCAAAGTTTGGAGTGGCAATGAGTTAATGGTGACCATAGAGGTGTTCTAGTGTCACATTAATTCATTTCTTGCGGTGTTTTACACATCAACAAGTGGTATCAGAGCAGAAAGGTCCTAACGAACAGAAGGCGGCAAAGGTACGAGAAGTTTTGGAAAGTTTTCCATTAAAGTTTCAAAGATGAAGTATTTGAAGACATAAGGCATCAAAAGATTACTTTCAAATTATTCTCATACACGAAGAACTTCAAAAGGTATTATCCTTTATCTTTAAGCTCACAGGTTGCAGTAGAAGGGAAGGAGTATGGCAGATCATATCTCCATTGAAAAACTAGACAGAGATAATTACCCCGCATGGGTAATGAGAATGGAAGCCTTACTTATGAGTAAGGATCACATGATATATGTAACAGGTGAAGAAGAGAAGCGAGTATTTGAAGATGAAAGCCGACCAAAGAAAGAAGAACTTGATGCTTTAAAGCATTGGCAGAAGAAGGACGCAAGTGCAAAGGCATACATTTACAACACAATCTCAGATCATTTGCTACCACACATCAGAGGATTGGAATCATCTGAAGATATATGGAATGCATTGGAGTATCATTTCCAAAGCACTACCAAAGCAAGGAAAGCAAGTCTATGGTCAGAGTTTACAACATTCAAGAAGAAGCCAAGTCAAACCATTAGTGATTATGTCACTAAGATGAAGGATCTAGCAGATAGTCTTGGATCCATAGACGAAGATGTTAAAGATCACAGATTGATTGCTCAACTACTTGTAGGATAGAGAGGGGATGAAAGGTGGAAACCTTTTGTCTTATCAACAGAACTTTCATTAAATCATTATGTTCCAGATTTGAATCAATTACTTGGTTTGATGCTCACATATGAGCAAGATTTGAAGGGAGATGGAGATAAAGGACAAAGTTCTGCAATGTACATGAAGAACAAGAAGAAGGGAGATAAAGGTAAAGCAAAGGATGAAGAAGAGTCAAGTTCTCAAGTTTCTTATGCAAGAGGTAAAGGCACAGGCAGAGGAAGAGCAAGAGTTTTTGGAAGAGGAAGAGGTAATCAAAATAACAATAACAAGGCTTGTTGGATCTGTGGATTGAGTAATCATTTGGCTCATGACTGTTGGCATAATCAACAAGGATCAAATCAAAATCAGAACAACAATAGCAGAGGCAGAGGTGGAAGATATCAAAGTAATTTTCAAAGAGGTAGAGAAAGTCAAAGAGGAGGCTATGGTAGAGGTGGAGGAAGAAGTTGGGGACAGAATCAGTCCTACAACACCACCTACTACAATTATGCAAATGACACACAGAACAAAAGTCATACATCATTGATGATGAATTCAATCAGCACATCACATAAAGAAGATCTAAAGGTATTTTACATTGACTCTGGATATTCTAATCATTTGTCAGGAAACATAGAATTGATGTCAGAATTAGAAAAAGGTATTTCTAGTCACATAGTTCAAACAGGTGACAATACAAGCTTTAAGAGTACAAGGGAACATTGGTCAAGCTTTGCTCACACATGGTGAAGGAGTGATTACAGAACTTGATCACTGGCATAAGAGATTAGGTCACTTCAATGAAGGAGGAATTAAATCTATGGTTGCTAATCAGTCTGTACTAGGATTACCAAATGTGCAAAGTCAACATATGGTTTATAAATGTGAAGCATGTCAAATGGGAAAAGCACACAGGTTACCATTTCAAAAGAAAGGATTCAAACATGATGGATTACTAGAGCTCATTCATACAGATGTATGGGGACCAACAAAAGAAGGATCTATCAGTGGCTCAAGGTATTATGTTCTTTTCATTGATGATGCTACAAGATGGATAACTATGTATGTTTTGAAGGAAAGATCAGAAGTGTTTGGAGCTTTCAAGCATTTTCATGCATATGCAGAGAGAATCACAGGTCAAAATCTTAAGAGACTGAGGTCTGATGGAGGGGGAGAATACTTCTCCCAAGAGTTGAATGATTATCTTTAGAATGCAAGCATTAAGAGAGAAATAACTTGCAGGTATACACCACAACAAAATGGTGTAGCAGAAAGAAGGAACAGGACTTTGGTTGAGTTTGCTAGAGCTATGCTAAAGGAGAAGAATTGTCCAAATTATCTTTGGGCTGAGGCTGTAAATACAGCTACATATATTGTCAATAGATTACCATGTGCAGCTCTAAATGGAATGACTCCATATGAAGCTTGGTGGGGTAAGAAATCAACACTAGATCATTGTAAAGTGTTTGGATCAATTGCATATGCTTATGTGCCATCGCAGCTTAGGCATAAAATTGAACCAAAGGTAGAAAAATATGTGTTCATTGGTTATGATGAAAAGCAGATGGGTTACAGGTTGTGGAATCCTCTAACCAAACAATTTCTTGTTTCTAGAGATGTTATATTTGACGAACAGAAAAGTTGGTATGCAGATCAAAGTCAAACAGCTGAAGAATTTGAAGAAGAGGTAAGAAGATGTGAGAAAGGAAAATCAATTGTGCAGGTAAATAGAGATGAAGACTATATGCAGGCAAGTACATCCAGAAGTGGATTAACAAGAAGAAATGAAGAAGCTCCTATATTTGATGAAGAAGTGTATCCAGACACATATGAAGAATGTGAACCAAGGAGGTCAAGCAGGACAAGAAGACAACCAGAAAGGTATTCTTATGATACTTCTTACATAACTCAGAAGAACTATGCATATATGGTCAAAGATGATGAAGAACCTCAGAACTATGATGAAGCTAAAGGTAAGAAGCAACGGGAAGAAGCAATGAAGGAAGAATTCAATGCACTGGAGGAGAACAAGACATGGGAACTTGTTCCTAAACCAAATGGTAAGAAGGTTATTGGAAATAAATGGGTTTATAAAGTGAAGAAGCTTGCAGATGGAAGTATAGCCAGATATAAAGCTAGACTGGTGGTGAAAGGCTATGCCCAAACCTATGGCATAGATTATGATGCGACATTCAGTATTGTAGCTAAGATGTCAACTATAAGGACAATCATTGCTATTGCAGCTTCAAAAGGATGGACTCTAAGTCAATTGGATATAAAGAATGCATTCTTGAATGGATACATATCAGATGAGGTATACATGGAACAACCTCAAGGGTTTATAGATTCCAGGTATCCAAATTTTGTTTGCAGGTTGAGAAGAGCATTGTATGGATTGAAACAAGCTCCAAGAGCATGGAACTATAGACTGGTGAAGTATCTCAATGATCTTGGATATCAAAGTTCAAAAGCAGATCCAAGTCTACTTATCAAAATAACAGAGGAAGGTACAGTCTACATTTGTATTTATGTAGATGACATTATAATCACAGGTACTTCAGATGAAGGAATCAAGGAGGTAAAGAGATTACTTGAAAAAGAATTCAAGATCAGTGATCTAGGAAAGTTATCATACTTTCTTGGAATGGAAGTCACTTATACAGATCATGGCATATATGTATCACAAGAAAGGTATCTTCTGAATCTATTGAAGAATTTTGATATGGAAAATTGCAGAGAAGCTTCAACTCCACTTGAAGTTAATCACAAGCTCAATAAATATGATGGTGCAGAATACAAAGATATGAGGAAGTATCAATCTCTTGTGGGTAGTTTGATTTATGCTACACTAACAAGACCTGATCTTAGTTATGCAGTGGGAGTTTTGTCACAATTCATGCATTGTCCAAAGGACCCACATTGGATTGTAGGTCAAAGAGTTCTCAGATATATCAAAGGAACTATAAAGGAAGGATTATATTATCCTTTTACATCAGATTTGAAGTTGAGAGCCTATAGTGACTTAGACTGGGTAGGTAACCAGGATGACAGAAGATCAACTCATGGCTACATGATATACATTGGTGATAAGCTTGTAAGTTGGTGTTCAAAGAAACAACATACAGTAGCATTATCATCAGCTGAAGTTGAGTACAAAGGACTTGTGGAAGCAGCTAAGGAGGTCATATGGATGCAGACATTGTTCAAAAGCTCGGGCATTGATCAAGGTACACCTACAATACATGGAGATAATATGAGTTCACTTTATCTTGCAGCAAATCAAGTTTTTCATGCAAGGACAAAGCACATAGAGATACAGTATCATTTTCTCAGAGAAAAGGTAATGGAGAAAGAGATTGAAGTGGAGTATATTTCTACTAAAGATCAGTTAGCAGACATAATGACAAAGAGCTTGGATGTTGTGAAGATCAGAAAATTCAAAAGCATGGCAGGAGTAAAAGAAAAGAAGATGATATGAAGAAACAGAGAATGTCAATTAATGATTGAGGGGGAGCTGTTGGAGAATCAATCACTAATTGGACATATATTTGAAGGTCAAATCTTTAGAAGAAAACCACATGCCTATGTGAAGGGACAAATTCACAAGTGTATTATATTTGTAAAGTTAGTTCACTTTAGTTCTAGAAGTTTTTTAAAAGTCACGAGAATGAGAAAATATATATAAGTTAGTTTGTATCAACTGACGCGATGAGAGAGAAGAAGTGGAAGAGAGTGATAGAATGTGAGAAGCAGTTCATTTTATATGACTGAGTATAGTTGGGCTTCTCTAAATGAGATAGCACCTGTAAAACTTGTGAGTTTTTTCATAGCTATGAGAAGAAAAATAGAGTAAAATTCTGTGTATGAGACTCTCTCCATCATCTCCATGCTTGCCTCCTGTGTGATGAGTTCAAAAGATTAAGTTTTCCAAGCAAGTCGATGCCTCGCATCGAATCTATGTTGATAAGTCATATTTTCATTTGTCTATTTTCATTCAGTGCTGAAGTGTTTGCAAATCATGACTTTGTTGGAGCAACTCGATGCTTGGCATTGAATTCAAGTTGATAAGTGTTGTTTGAAGTGTGCATGAAATCATATATTATTTTGGTATCTGAAAGGGTGAGGTTTTATGCGGGAAGTCGATGCCTGACATCGAATCCCTGCTGAAAAGTGGCTAAAAACATCCCAAGTTGATGCCTGGCATCGAATTCTTGTTGCAAGTCGATGCCACGCATCAAATTCCGTTTTTAGATAGGCGCTTTTTACTAAAACAAGAAGAATTTCCAATTTTGGTAGTTATACATAGTCATCTTGTGAAGGTCATAACTTGAGTTCTAGAGATCCGTTTCAAGCATATTATAGCTTGTTGGAAAGTTCTACTCTTCTAGTTTTATCCACCAAAATATCTTGGAGAAATAATATTTGAGCTAAGAGAAATTAGCAAAATACTGAAGGTATGTCATTTCAGTGACTAGGAAATTCTGAAGAAGTAAAGTTCTTGGTTTTGCTATCATTTCTCAAAGTTTGGAGTGGCAATGAGTTAATGGTGACCATAGAGGTGTTCTAGTGTCACATTAATTCATTTCTTGTCGTGTTTTACACATCAACATGATATAGGGGGGGAGAAAGAGGACGTACATCAGTCTCCTCAGTAGCCGATGTGGAGGGTGGAACTACTGGTGTCCCCTCATTTACCTGTTGTGCTAATTGAGCTTTCAATTTCTTTATCGTTTCATCCTTTTCTTTGATTTCTTCGATGGCCCGCATAATTGCTTCTTTATTCTTGAGGAGCTCCTCTCTTATGGCAACGAGTTGATTTGCATCTTCATTGCATTGTTCAAAGTACTAATTTTTTGCCATCTTCCATTTCTTTCTAAGCTTAGTGGTGTCATTCATGTATCTTGTTTCCCACTCTGCTATGATAGCTTGCTCTTTTTTCAGCTGATCTTCATATTGTGCTATCTGATCTTCTAGTGCTCGTGTGTTGTTTTCTCTCAATTCAAGAGCTTCTATTGGTTGGTTGCATAATAGGGATGTCATCAGCTCCTTGTTCCTGTTTCATAGGTTGTTGGCTTCATCCATGTATACCTTGATTTGAGATTCAAGGATATTACTTCTAGTATTCGTGCGTGCGTTCTCTACTTCGCTAGCCGCATATTTGCTTTGTAGTTCTTTCAATTGTTCTTGCAGCTTCTTGTTTTCCGTTTCTAGTGTGGCACATTGATTCTTGGCCTCATTGGCTTCTAACTCTTTCTCTAATATTATCTTTTGCGCTTGAATTAATTTGGCAAATAAATTCTCACCTATTTCTTGGAATTGATTCTTCTCTCGCATTGCCTTGTCGTAGCTAGCATCAGCCTCAAGCATTAGCTGTTGAGTATCCATGGCAGTTTGTATCCTTCGTTGTACTACTGGCTTGAGCTGAGCTACATCCATGTTCAACCAAGTTTTGGGGATGCTTGCTTCTTCCCCTGTCCGTACGTCTTTTCCTTGTTCCACATGGATTGTCTCGTTGTGTAGTCACCTTATTTGGAGTTGTACATCTTGGTTTCTCCTTTCCTCTTCCTTATGGATCGATTTAGTAGCACTCCCTTGAAATGTGATGTCCATCAGAGAGGGTTTTGCCACTACCCTTATTGGTGTGAAGGGTTGGGACTCTTTTTCTCTGTCTTCTACTTGTTCTTTCTTAGGATTCTTTATCAGGACCTCTCCCGCTAGAAGAGTCTCTTTGATTTGGATGTTAGATGCTTCATTCAATTTGATAATATGAACTCCTTCTTGAGATGCTTCTTGTCTTGTCATGTCCTTGATATTGTCATCAGGCGTCTGATCGACTTTCATGCCTTCCATGTCGAAGTCATCATTTACTTGATTTAATTCTTCCCATTGACCATCATCACATGAATCACTTCTAATATTCGCATTTAGCATAGAGGTTTCTTGTTCTTCTTGTGTGTTTGATGATGAGATAGAATTCGTCAATCCCCATTCTCTGTATCTATGAACCTTGGTCAACCTTTTTCTTTGTTCAGAGTCTTGATGGGCTTGTTGGTAGTGATGCCCTTGCACCGATTGGTTTACCTATCCTTCCATATAATGGTGAGTTGCTTCCATTGATTTTGTTAATTCTTCCTCCGTAATGGGTGGATTTCCTTCAAGCCTAGTCCTTGGAAGTACATGTGCCTTCTTTGTAGCTGGAGCTTCTGCTTTTGCCTGCATCATTTCTCGTAATCATTTGGTACCTCTCATTCTTGGTTTGGAGCTTGTTTCAGCTTCTTCTACGATCTTGACTCCTTTCGTCTTCCTAGGAACCGTGGCAATCTTTGCATATTTAGCCATAACTTTAGATGACAGCATCTCTTTTCGAGTGTTCTCTAATGTCCAAAGCATGATAGATCAGTATTGTTAAGGCAATGCTTCCATTCAGGAACTTCTTATGATTCCACTATTTCTTTGACTCGAAGAGCCGTTCTTGAATGTATGGAGTCATGTTAACTTGATTCCCTATTTGTTTGATGGCATGGGACAGCATTTGCACAATGATCTTCTATGGAGCAGTATATCTGTGCATGTTTGGGAAGCAAAAATGTTTGTGAAATAGCGTGACTTCCTCCTCTATGTCAATACGATTGATTTCGGTGAACGTTCTGGTCTTAGTTCCTCGCTTTCCTCTTTTAAAATTGTATTCCCGTCCTTTTCCCATCTAAAAGCTTCTTTAATTAGGTCATGGGTGAATTGTATGATGACCCACTCTCCTGCTGCATCTAGGACTCTTGCGTCAGGTACTAATGGATCATGTAAGGCTGGTTGTAAGGTGTTCATGACTTGTGTGCAACACTGGAAATCCGGTTTGTAGATCGAGAGTTCAAAGTACTTTTGGATTCCAGCTTTCTTCATGATGTCGATAGTGGATGGAAGTTCATGCACTACTTTGAAGTCTTGGGACATTACTGAGAACTGATGGTCCATGTCCATAATTTTAATCGAATAGGGACGATCGGAAGGGGGCACAACAGAGTGCACATCCACCATGGACAAGGGCACAGAAGAGGAGAAGCTCCACCCCAAGTACGAGGAGCCAAAGCGGGAGTGAGGCTTGACACCTCGACCAAAAGGCAAGGGAGGTTTTTTCAGACGGAATAGGTTCTCCTGTCCTACGTGAATGCTACTAGAGGAGTCCAAGCGGTAGGTGGGCATTAATTTTGGGCCTCTCTAATTGAGGAGAGATGAAATTGTCAAGTACTACCCTACTTAAGGTTCATCAATAAACGTTATAGTATTTTCATTCTCCCCCAGATGCACGTACACTCGTGATGGCCTCCTTCATTACCTCAAATTACATGAATGGCCGGCCAAATAAACGTTTTGAAGTGTGAGATAAAACTTCAAGATGACATGTGTTGAGGATGAAAAAAAAAAAAGAAAAACACTACTCGACTTATTTTTGGTTTTTCTTGAAATTTGAAGAGGGGGAGGGGTTAAGGGAGAGTACCCATCCCCCTATCCAAGGCATTCACTCAACAAGGAGATGGCAGAGGAGGAAAGTGATGCCTATTGTGTGTGTGGGAGTGTGTATATGTGAGGAAGAGATAGAGAGAGAAGGGGATTAGGGGGTTTTTTTGTGCAACAAATAGAAATGAACTAAAACTATACTACAAAAAACTAGAAATGGGGAACTAATGGCTCAATAGAAGGGTGAAAGTGTCATGCCAATACACATAACCTAAGAGTATAAGCAAAAAGGTGCAAATCAATATCTTACCACATGCTCTTGAGCTCTCCAAGTGATGAAAGGCCATTCTCCCTGGCAACGGCACCAAATTTGTTGTTGTAGTATGCCCTTGGGGAGCCTAAACCCTCACCACCTTGCATGGAAGCAAGAAGGAAGGCTCAAGAATGACTCTCCTTTCATCCACCCCAACCTCCAACATGTTCAAGCCATTGGCCATCAGCCCGCAGCTATGCCACATGCTTGAAAACATGGAGAGAAGGGAGTCAAGGATCCTAGTCACATATGTAAAATACAAGAAAGTTGCAACACTCTACTTACACACATAGGAAATGCTAGCATGCACACTGTTGCACAGCTAGAGAGAACACAAGGCAGAGAAAAAGATGGGCCCCAAAATTTTTCCGATTTGGACACCCAATTTTTGTATTATAACCATTCTTGTAATATATTTTCCATTGTAATTGCACTAGAGGAGTCCTCTAGATGCATCCCCACAGAAGATTAGAAACTTACCCATGTAAATTAGTAGGAAATTAGTCCTTTAGTAAATAAAGTGTTGGTCTCTTGTGTGAAAGGACCATTTTTAGGGCACAAGTATATAAGTCAATTTGTGACTCTTTGTAAAGACTTTTTGCCATTGTGAGAATCAAGAGCACAGAAATTCGAATTTGTGTCTTCTCTCCTCTGTATCATCTTCGTTGTGATCTTGTGTGCATGTGTGTTGCTTGGAAAGAGTGTTATGAAGTGTTGTCTATCCATGAAAGTGTCTATTTGCTGTTGTTAAGGTGTGTGCGAAGTGTAGGAAGGTTTTCCCACGACTCAGTATTTTGCTCATAACTTGAATTAAGAGTGTCAGAATTGAGTGAAACTACTGCCATTGGATGTGTCTTCTTGAGAGCTTCGAAATGCATATGCTATTTCCTATATTTGAAGTTTGGAGCTGAGAGAAAAGCTCGATTTACTGTTGGCTGCTGCACCAAGTATCGTGACACCATGACTGTCAGTTGGAGCTTGTTTGGATAAGTCATTGCCTTGTTTGCACTCTTGAGTAACTCTCTTGCATTGATCATCATTTGAATGCATGTCTTCATACACTCGGCTAGGTTATGATACTCATCGGATTGATAATTAAAGCATGAATCCCCACTATATGCACTTGAGGGGGATTGAGGTATAGTCTCTTTCTCCACAAGTCCCTAAGTTGGTTCTTAGGTCAACACGTTTTTTGGCGTCGTTGCCGGGGAGTGTCGAATCAAATTGAGGCATTCGTGTGATGGTAAGTAGCTTTTTGGCATTGAAGCGAGAGGTGGAGTAATGATCTTCTCTTCTTTGGTAAGTCACTTTCAGCCGCACTTACTACTTCTCATTCTTGGAGTGTGTGTAGTGAGTTGTTAGCCTAGGGAAGTGAGTGGAGTGAGTAGAATAGGAGCAGTAGGAAGATAGTATAGATTCCATTCTCTTTTCTCTTTGTTCTTTCAGCCTTTTAAATAGGAAGAATTTTTCAAAAAAGTATAAAAACCCAAAAACTTGTCTTCTGGACTTCACTTGTTGGCAAAGTGAGTATCGTGAGAATTGGAGAGCAAATATCGCAATCGTGAGGAGGGTTGTGAAGTGACACGGATTTAGAAAAGGGTTGTTGAGGAGGGAAGAGTAGCATTCAAGGTAAGCAGACTCACCTCTTGCTCATAAATTCTCAAGAAATCAAGTTTTTCATAACAAAACGATCTGCGTCAGGTATCGTTTAGGACTTACAGGGGGTAAAAAGTGTGCTTTGAGTAATACAGAGAGTGAGGAAAGGCTAGCAGAGCATAGAAAACAATTGTCTTGAATCAAAACCTGAAAATCTAGCAAAAAATTTGAAAAAAGGGTCAAGTATCATTTTCTCCCGCGGTCGAGTATTGCGATACCTGACAGGTATTGTGATCTCCTGTGGATGAGTATCGCGATATTTCCCAGGTATTGTGTATCACGTTTGCAAGATCGCGATACTTCACAAGTATCGTGTATTGTGTATCGTTGGTACTAGGTATCGTGTATCGTTTCTCATCGATCGCAATACTTATGACAGATCGTGTATCATTTTTTGTGAAGGTATCGAGTGTCGTGTCCTTAGGTATCGTGTATCGCAGGTATTCAGCTATCGTGTATCGCTTGGGATAAGTATCGTGTATCGTGTTTGGCGAGGTATCGAGTATCGTTTGGTGCCGATCGCGATACTTACTGCTATCGTGTATCAAGTATCGTTTTTCACTCAGGTATCGAGTATCATGAGAGTCAGAGATCGTGTATCGTCGTTTTGGAGTATCGAGTATCATCCTTGGCCAAATATCAAGTATTGTTATACTCAGATATCGTGTATCGTTTCTCATCGATCATGATACTTACGAAAGATCGTGTATCATTTTTGTCCAGGTATTGAGTATTGTGTACTCAGGTATCGTGTATCGAGGTTGTTCAAGTATCGTGTATCGTCTGAGTGAAAGGTCAAGTATCGTGAACATTTTGGTCAAGTATCGTGACCTGAAAGTTTCTTTTCCAGTCATTTCCCAGCCAAATTTCTCCTAGAATTTTGAACCATAGTGAAGAATTCTAGAAACTAGAGGTTAGCAAGGGCTGATCAGAGTTGTTAAGTGGATGAACCTGAGATCTGGAAGAATCCTAGGAAGCCGAAGAAGTGTAATCTCTTCTGTAGGTAGTGTAGCAGAGCCAAGTAGCCACTCACATTACTCAGAAACCTCTAGTGAGTCGGAGGAAGAAATTCCCATGGCTTCAAAGGATATGCAAAACATTATCCCAATGCTTAACACAATGTCAATCATTGAGGGAGAATATCGGACATCTTTGGAATATGTGACCACCAATCAACATGAGATACCTATCTACTTAGATGGGCTAAACAGATCAGTGGCCAGACTAAAGAAGGCTTCAGAGGCTTACATAGTGCCTAGACCAGCAGTCAAGTATGTAGGAGGATTTTACATGGACAAAAGAGATATTCAGTATGTGGTCACAGAACACCCCGAAAACATTAATGACCATGGGGAAGAAAACAATGCCTCAAACCTAAATGAAGATAGGAATGAAGAACAAGTGACCACTCCAAGAGGGAGATCAACTATTGCCAGGGTTTGGAGGGGAGACCTGATTCCCCAAGATGACTCCATAATGGACGTATATTTGATCAATGGAATGGAGTCTCTCCTTAGAGCCCACTCTTCCATATGGGAAGCAGCCCCCAATCCAGTCACCATCTATGAGTTGCAAGATCCTAACTTTCCCACAATCATCACCTATTTGGATAGGAATCATAGAAGATATTGGCCCTTGACAGAAGCCGAAAGAGCCGAGTTGAAATATCAGAATATTCCTCTGTTTCCCCCTAGGGACCAAGCCACTACTTCATGAAACCCACTTGGAACATCTCAAAATGACTCATATCAGCAGTCAGGACAAACACAAAAAACCCAACAAACTCAAATCCGGGTCAGGCCACATGTGCAGTTTGCAATGCCTGCAAATAACCCTAATTACCGGCCTCAACCACCTGTTGACCCAAGACATGGAATTCCTGCCCCATTCAGACCACTTGTAGCAAGAGGACCAGGTATTCCGATAGGGAGACCAATTTTCCTAGTGATGCCTAGACCGCCTGAAGCAGGAAGAAGATTAAGGCCAATTCAGGTTGCCAAGTGCATGAGAAACCACTATGATGGCTCTAGTGAACCTTACAATCATATAGCTGAATTTAAACAAGTAATCTAAGCAGAACAAGTGGAAGATTTCTTGATCCAATATGAATCTTTTGGTCTTACTTTGATAGACACTGCGTTAGCATGGTTCTACCCATTAGACCCTAATCATTTTCAAAACATGGAACAAGTCTATCAAGAAATGATTGAGGAATTCACTAAGTCTAGAATTAAAAACAACTCATCTTCATTGATTCACAGCTTCAAGCAAGCCCCTACGGAATCAGTGAGATTGGCAGCAAGAAGATTCAAGCAATACGTGGATAGATGCCCAGTGGAAGAGAGACCCACCCAGAACAAAATGGTATCATTATTTCTGGAAGGATTATTGAATGGATCATTGAGATCTCTGGTATACGTGAAGAGAGTTCAAACATTGCAAGAGTGTATGAAGGAATGTATAGACCTAGAGGACAACCTAGCAAAAGACCTGAAAATACCTCAAGGTAGATTGAAGAGTGAAGATTCAGCCAGTAGCACATCGAACCCTAAGAACAATGTTGAGGAAATAGCCGACCTAGTAGCAAAAAAGTTGAACTTCCAAGGACAAAGGAGTTACCCCAATAACCCAATGAGAGTACCCATGCTTAGAAGATGTATGCATTGTGGGGGAGATCATCCTTCTCACTTGTGCACTAGGGGAGTAGTCCCACCACCTGCTTATGCTTACAATAGACCACCCGTCCCAGGACCTCTACAATATTGCAGTGTAGAACAAAAATACACAAATCACAGTACAGAAAATTGCCCTTACAACAGGCAATCAAGACCAACACAGCCATATATGAGACCTTACGGATACCCTCAGAGAGAGCAAGGAGGTGAAGCATTGAGGTACCCCACTTATCAGCAGCAGGCACCAGTGCCACGACCATATGCTTATCAAGGATACACCCAACCACAACCAGTGTTAGGGCAACAACTGCCCCATCCTCCAAATGTTGTCCCAGTAAAAATAGCTTGTCCTGAAGAAAACCTAGAGAGAGCAATAGTACTAGCCACACCTTTGATTAGTAATGAATCATATGACTCATCCTATGACTCGGGTCAAGGAGGCTATCCCTCTTATGAAAGCTCTATGATAGAATATGGACAAACGTACAAACCATATACCTATGACTTGGAACCGCAAGATACCTCTTATGGATATGAGCAGGATTATGTGCCAATGATGTACACAGCTCTGAGAGCAACCATACCACCCCGACCCATGAACAGACCACCTGTGCCCAGAGGACCATGTTACAGATGTGGAGGTGATCATTATATTAGAGAATGTACATTGCCAAATCCACCACCACCACAGGGAGTCTGGGAAGGCTACTGTAGTGATTGTGGTAAGGAACATCTTTTCAGAGATTGCCCCAAGAATCCCAACAAGGTTACCTCCAATGTGCAAATCAATGTGATAGAAGTAATCGAATCATCAGGAAGTGATAAGGAATACACCGTGCCATTGAAAGCAATAACAAGAGCAAAAGCTAGGGAAACCCCAGAAAAACCTGAAGAATATAATCAAAGCGATAGAGAGGTGAACACGCCTGCACCTCAAATAGTCGAAGATTCGGAAGAGCCTGAGAAAAGTGTAGTAAGCAAACGAACACAAAGATGGAAGAACCGAAGAGATAGAATAAAGGAAAAGAAACTACAACAAAAGAAGGAAAATGAAAAGAATGAACAAGTTCAGAAGGAAAACCCAAAACTGGAAGAAGAAAATAAAAATGAAAGGCATAAAAAGGATGAGAGTGGATCGGTTTTAGCAGATCCCATGCCGGAAGAGTTAGCCATGTGGATTCAGGCTTATAAGGTGCGAATAAGAGCAGGACCCCCCATCGAGCAGCATGAAAGAGAATATCCTAGAGGTGACCTGGAGAAAGAAAGGTTAGAGATATGCAAAAAACTAATTGAAGTAGCTCAACAAACTTTAGAAAAACCTGTTCTTCCATTACCTAGTTCACGAATTCCTGAAAAAGAATTCCAAGAGCGTGCCATTGTTAATGATCCCGAGAAACCCAAAAAAGGTGAGACACATGATTGTTGGTGGATTCTTAGACAAGAAGGAGTTTGAGGGTTTGTAGGAGAAAAGGGAAGAAACAAGAAGAGAAAATACACGTGGAAGCTTCTGCCGATTGATTACAGTAAGACAATTACAATGTTTGAAGTACAAGACAAGCCAATACCTCTCTGTGCAAAAATCCACAGAGTGCCCAATTACAAAATACCCAATATCCCAAAGTCTTCTTGCCGCCGGCCTCCTCTGCACCAGACCTCCACCTGCTTCAAGCTTATCCTTGTGCACACCTTGCACTAAGCTTCCACAAAGGGGGAGGAGTGAATACCTTCTGACGGCACGCGCACACTGCAAAGGGACCCTGAGATACTTGGGGGGACTATAGCTTAGCACTCTCTGCACAAATCCTTAGTCTCTCTCCATGCACCTTGCACTTCCACTTCTCTGCGTCGCACACTGGTGACTCTTGCACTTCTCTCCCTTTCTTCCTTAGACTATGCTCTCTTGCTTACTCTAAGATTGGTCCAAGAATGGCCTTGCCTTGATTTGAGTGTGTTGATCATGTACGCTCCTAACTGCAATGGTATCTTGGTGCTCACTTTGATGTCCTAAGATTGTCTTCACAAGTGGCAGCCAACGACTCACTGTTTTGTCCTGTAGTGATTTTAGTCTAAAACCAAAAATTTTAATGGGGGGCCATACTTTCACCTGTGCGTACGCTGCCGCTTCATACCTTCACTTTCCTTTTAAGTCTTCACTTTTGCACATAAGGGAGGGTTCACCTGAACCTTCCAAAACACTTTAAAACACACTTTGAACCTTAGGGAAATTAGAGAAAATACCTCTGTAACCTGCAACCCACTTTCTCCAATTTACCCTTTGTGGACAATTCATTGTGCACTACCTGTGCACTTTGACACCTTCACTTACACACTTTGACTTTGCACCTGTTGAATTTGACCTTGACCTTATTAACTTTGACCAATTGACTTTGACTAGTTGACTTTGACTTCAGTTGACTTTGACCAACATGACTTTTATGGGCTCAACACATGATGAAAACTTCTGCGAGGATAAAAGAGAAGGATCCATTTTTCCTGAAGTAGAAGGGGAATGGCCTAAAGATTTGTAGGCAAGAGTCCAAGAAGACAGATGGAAGAAGGTGGAAGGAATTGAACCACCCTTTGTAGAACTAGAAGCAGAAGATGGAGTAGAAGATTCAATACCTGAATTGAATTCAGAAGAAATATTACCAATGGATCCAAGTGACAAAGAGAATGAAGAAGTAAAGGTTTTGCCAAATTACACAGGAGAGTACGAACATAATTCAGAGTTATATTGCATTCCCTCAATAAGGAAAAAAGAACTGAACCCATCAGTCCACACATCGGATATTATACAACATCTTAAGAAAATAAAAATCCCTTGTACTCTGACATTGGAAGAACTTTTGAAGATCAAACCACACTTGAAGGAGAAACTGACCAGTCAATTGGAGATCAAGACTGAAGAAAAGGAGACATCTGATGAAATAAACACAGTAAAAATCCCAGTTGATAAAGTTGGAGATTTTAGTGAGGGAGATGAAGGAAACACTTGTCTTCCAATCACCTATAGAGGTTAGACCACGAAAGCCATTTTAGATTCCGGAGCTGGTGTAGGAATTGCTACTAGAGAAATCTAGGAGAAATGGGGAAAACCAGCTTTAAGACCAACCCGCATGAAGATACAAATGGCTGACGGACACACTAAACGACCCTTGGGATTATTGGAACGAGTAGTTTTTACCACATGTGGAGTTGAATTTGAGCATACCTTAGCAATATGTCAATTTGAAAGGGCGAGCAATTATGAAATGATACTTGGGAGACCTTTCAGGAGACAGCTAAAGGTTGTGCAAGATTGGGGAAAAGATGTTGTATACCTACAGCATGAAGGAACCACCACGAGAATAAACCTCCACACATATACCTATCAAGATGTTCCCCCCTTACAATGGAATCAAATTCATGAGGAAGACGATCAATCAATTCACAGCATAGGTTCTAGTGACCAATCTTGGATGAACGAGGACACTCATCTATGGATATGTCAAACTGCAAAAAAGGAAGAGGATAGGAGAAAGGGATGGCAGCAAAGGCAAGGAGTAGCGAGGTCTGTACAAGATCCAGCGTACATGCCTCAAGTCTTTTTGGATGAAGAGTTTGAACCTCATGGTTGGATGGAGATTTTAGCGACCCTCGATGTATGTGTAAACAAACGAAGAAGTGATAACTATGAATGAATGTATTGATGAGGAAGGATATGACGTTAGTTTATATGTGGTAGTCCTTCAAGAGGCTGAAGAAGGAGAAGTGATAGAGAAAGAATGGAAGGAGGACTATGAGAGTATTGAAATGGAACAAGAACCAATGGACCCAGAAGATGGAAGTCAACAGATAGGTGTCACAGCTAATGGAAACAATCAGGGATTTACACATGCAGAAGAGCTCGAGTTACGTAAAGAATCAGAAGGTGACGAAAACAAGCCACAAGATCAATTTGAAGTGCCAGCCCACTTCAAAAAATATGAAGTAGAAGAGAGGAAAATTGCTATTCAAATGCCTAAACGAGAAGCACAGCCAGGTATCGCATATGACAACAAGGAACAAACCAAGAAAATAGTAGTGACCTTAGAGGAAGGAGAAGAACGATGTACTTTTATAGGACAAGACGTCTCTACGGAGGAAGAACAAGAATTAATACGGCTCATAAGAGAATACAGGGATGTCTTTGCCTGGACATATAAGGATTTGAAGGGAGTAGATCCTTCTATATGTGCTCATAGAATCCCAACGACATCCGAAGCTAAACCTTCTAAACAAAGACCGTACACATACAATGATGTGTACTCTACAAAGATAAAGGAAGAGATAGATAAGTTGTTAGATGCTGGATTCATATACGAGATCGAACACATGGAATGGGTGTCACCTTTAGTGGTCGTGCCTAAAAACAATGGAAAGTTAAGAGTGTGCATCAATCTAAAGAAAGTAAATGCCGCTACCATAAGGGATAGTTACCCATTACCCATTACGGATCATCTCTTGGAAAGAGTAGCAGGGAAGGAAGTTTATAGTTTTTAGGACGGCTTTTCAGGGTATAATCAGGTAGCTATTGCTCCTGAGGACCAGCACAAGACAGCCTTCGCAACTGAATGGGGAGTATACGCCTTTAGAGTCATGCCTTTTGGTCTAACTAATGCCCCAGCCACCTTCCAAAGATTGATGTGTCATGTATTCAAGGAATTCCTGAGAAATAGTATGGAGGTATACGTGGACGATCTATGTACTTATTCAGCTATACGATCAGAGCATATCCCTAAATTAGGAAAGATCTTTGCCAAATGACGACAATATAGAGTATGCCTCAACCCAGAAAAATGTGTCTTCATGGTTCACCAAGGAAAGATATTGGGACATATTGTCTCTAAAAATGGACTCTCAACAGATGAAGACAAAATTAAAGTAATTTTGGATCTACCAAGACCAAAGACTGCTAAAGAAGTCCAAGCATTTATGGGACATTGTGGATACTATCGAAGATTCATACATATGTATGCCATAATTGCTAGACCTCTTTATGCATTATTGATGCAATTTAATTGGACAGAAGAATGTGAAAAAGCCTTCAATGAATTAAAGAGTCAATTGAGTTCAGTACCAATCCTTCGAGTACCTAACTAGAATAAGCCATTTCACATTCATGTGGATGCATCCAATTTTGCCATTGGTTGCATCTTAGCTCAACCTGCAGATACAGGAAAATTAGACCACCGTATAGCCTATGCCAATAGACAATTAAATCAAGCAGAGCATAATTATACCACGACTGAAAGAGAAGGTCTACGGATGGTGTACGCAGTGAAAAAGTTTAAACATTATCTTTTGGCAAAAAAAATCAAATTCTTTATTGATCATCAAGCCCTACTTTATTTAGTCAATAAACCTTGCAATACCGGAAGACTAGTACGATGGTTTTTATTATTGATGGAATTTGATTTTGAGGTAGTAGTCAAGAAAGGAAATACCCACATAAGAGCAGATCACTTATCAAGAATGAGCCATGGAGAACCACCCATAGGAGTACCAGATGATCTGCCAGATACGTACCTTTTTAACCTGGAAGTATGTCCCCAATGGGCAGAAAAGTTGATTCCTATACTCACGCATGGACCTAAAGATGGGATTACACCAAACCGAACCCAAGACCTATGGAAGACTAAAAACCTTCATATCATTGCTGGAAGTTTTTATCACCAAGATTCAAGTGGATTACTCATGACATGCGTAGAAGAAGAGGAACAGGAAATGTGGCTTCAGAAAGCACATGTAAATCAATGGAAAACTCATCTAAATGCGAACGGAACATGGCAAACACTAAGGAGATTGGGCATATATTGGCCAACCATGCAAAGGGATGCGCATAACTATGTATCGGCCTGCCCAACTTGTCAAGAAAAAATCCAGAAGAGAACTCTACGTTATGCTACTCCACTGTAGCACCAAGATGGAGCATGCCTCTAGTAAAGTTCTTGAAGACCCAAAAATATCCAGAAGGAGCCACTTTAGCAAGGAAACGTGCACTTGTAGAACAGAGCAGGGATTATGTCATTGTAGGAAAACAACTTTTCAAGCGAGGGAGAGATAACCAATTGCGATTGTGCATTCATGAAGATGAATATCTTGCTGTTCTAGAGATGACACATACAGGAGCTGCAGGAGGACATTTCTCTGCAGATAAAACAGCAAAAATGATCCTCTTTGCGGGAATGTGGTGGCGAACCTTACATCAAGATGCGGTAACATATGTGCAACGATGTGATACTTGTCAACGAAAAAAATATCGAATTAGAAGAGATGAGATGCCACTGAAACCCATGATGAGTGCTAGAGCTTTTACTAAATGGGGAATAGACTTCATAGGACCAATTAGCCCCCCAGCTAAAGGATCCCACGCCGAGTACATAATTGTAGCAACCGACTATCTGACCAAATGGGTTGAAGCCCAAGCAACCAAGAAAAATGACGCAAGAACTATGGCCAAGTTTCTTTTTGAGAACGTGTTCACTAGATTTGGATTGCCGATAGAAATTGTGAGTGATAGAGGTACGCATTTTGTGAATGAGGTAATAGAAGCCTTATTAAATGAATTTTTAGTGATTCATAAGAAATCAGCCCCTTATCACCCACAAGCCAATGGACAAGCCGAAAGTTCCAATAAAATCTTGTGTACAATTCTCACGAAAATTATTAACACAGGAAGATCTGATTGGGATAAGCAATTACATCATGCTTTATGGGCATTTCGAGTTGCCTACAAGACCGCCATAGGAACTACGCCTTTTAACCTAGTATATGGACAAAATGCTATTTTGCCAATTGATTTCTTAATTCCTACTCTCAGAGTAGCAACAACTTACGAGTGGACGGGCCATGAACTATCAGCTCAATTGGATCAAATAGAGAAGCTTCATGAAACTAGGTTACAAGCAATAGCAGGCATTTATGGTGCTAAAAGGCGACAGAAAGCCTACTTTGATGCTCATATCAAAGATAAAAATTTGAAGGAAGGAGATTTAGTTTTGGTGTATACCTTGAAACAACACGCTAAGAAGTTGCAGAAGAGAGGATATGGCCCATTACTCATCAATCGTATATCCACTAGTGGAGCCATCAGCTTAGCAACCCTAGATGGAGAAGTATTACCAAACTATATCAGTGGATGTCGAGTGAAAAAAATATCTAGAACCATTGACTGAAGAAACAATGTCACGATTAATCAGGGGTAAGAACAGACGCATTGAGGAAGAAAGGATACGAGAAGAAGCTAGACAGAAAGCACTAGAACGAATTAAGAAATGAAAGGAGTGGATGAGAGAGAGAGAGAGATGAGAGATATCGACTAGGAGAAGAACTCATCCCAATGGCTAATCTTAGAGCCACTGAAAACCTAGGACAAAGGACACAGCCTTATTTGAATTTGGGAGCTAGAAAGGAGAAGTACCACTAAGTCAATGCTCTCATTGACACAGGAGCCACCATAAGTTATATCAAGCTTTCTTTGACTCAGAAACTCAAGGAGGAATTACGTCCATCGATGGCACAGTTGATAGGAATAGGAGGAACAATTACTCAATGTATAGGTGAAATCACCTTACCTCTGCATCTTGGCAACAACACTATGGAACAGAAGCTATTAGTGTGTCATGATCTGGATTTACTCGAAGACGTAGTGTTAGGTCAAGATTGGATATACGAATATGAAGTGACCATTCAATTGGCCTTAGGATACATCTCAGCAAAGATAAAACATCGAGAGGTATTCAGCATGCTAGGCGAACAACCAATCAAAACTGAAGAAATAGATCCGCGAGCTCACTCTCATAAACATGATGATGAATGTATGTTCACCAGCACTGTGGAGACAACTTCCTCTAGTATTTCCTGTGAGGAGACACAGAATTCTGCTTGCATCCCATCTTCTAGTTTAGCAAGTCACCAGAGTGTCAGTTCACCTGCAAACAGCCCTAATGGAGAACAAAGCGCAAGAGAGACTAATTCCAAGGATCATCCCAAGTCTACATCTATTAGAATATACCCCATTCCATACACCAACCAGGCTTGGATTAGGGAGGATCAAACGGATGCATATCTTCAACGACAGAAACATCTTCGACATCAAAAAAACCAATCAAACAAGAAGGCAAATCATTTTTAGCACCAAGGTCAACAACGAATTGTTAGAATATGGATCCCAAAGAAAGTAGTAGCCGCCCAACCGGATCGAATGCAAATGTGGATTCCCAAATCATACGCTCCAAAGACGCTCAACCAAAACAATCAACCATTGCACAAGGAAAGCCAAGATGGTCTAAGGGCAAAACGACCAAAGAAGAATAGCTACAGGAAAGAGCAGAAGCCTATAGTTGCAACAACAGCCAGTCCAAGATTCAAAAAGAAGAAGAAGCAGACGTGTAACATGAGAAGCACCACATTCATTAGGAATGTTCCGGATCCAATACAACCCCATAGAGTAAAGCAGATTTGGATGTCGAAAGACAGGACAAAATGCATGCATCTTCCAACTACTTCAAGTTGCACACATTTGGAGTTATCAGGACCCAAAGTATGCATGATAGGGCCACATTACAAGGCCAAGCATTCGGCACATCTTTCTTCTATTTCAGGATAGTTGAGCACATTTTCCTCTTGGGAAATAGGAGAGCACTTGTACATACATTAAGAAAATCATTCAAAAAGTAATAACCGCTTCGGCTATGACCTAACTTTTCTGTTTTTCTTTTCAGATGAAAATATAAAAATATCTAAAAATATGGAAGAAATCCAGATATTACCTTTCTCACACCCACGGGAGAGGAACGACACCATTCACTCGGAGAGTTGCCAATCTAATGAAGGATAAATGGAGACTGACTCTCTATATAATTCGGTTACTAATTAATGCCCTCAATTGAGTGCAGATGGCATCTCCTGATTCGGAAGCTACGCAACAGGAAGAGGTGCAGCTTTTTCCATTAGAATCAATAACAAGAGCAAGAGGCCATTTGTTTCTTGATGATCAACCGGTCTCGAAACTGATTTTCATGGCAACTATCAAGATTATGGATAGGGATCATTATTTCCCTATTATGTCGCAAGACTTCAAGACTATCATACAAGGATTACTGCATATATAGGATGTATGGACACAGGTAGGAATAGACGCATTCCTTAGAATACCAATCTATCTGCCCGATTTCCAGAGGTGCACACAAGTGATGAACACACTACAGCCTGCAGCGACAAAGATATCAGTTCCTGAAGCAAGAGTATTGGATAAAGTGGGTACCTGGAAAACTATTCAATTCACTCATGAATTAATCAAAAAAGCATTTGGATGGAATCAAGAAGGGTTTACAAATTTCAAAGAAGAATGTCATGATCCTAAAAGAGATCCTTCGTGGATATCAACAGAACGGATATTGAAGATGATGTCCGCCTAGTGCACCAACACTTTTTTTTCCCAAGTATGCATAGATATACTACACCACAAAATATTGTCGTACAACTACTCTTGCATGCGATGAGGCAAATTGGCAATAAAGTGAATCTGACCCCTTATGTCCAAGACAGATTATTTGAAGCAAAGAAAAAGTGGGGTCAGAAGAAGTTTCTAAATGGGAGTTCGGCCTTGACACTACTGATCTATGAGGCTCTTGATATGAAAAACTGCCTACACGAGATGCCTACCTGAGAGGGATTAGCCAAATATACCAAATCCGCTACGGTTCCAAAGAAAAAGAAAGCAACTGTCGTTGTTGAAGAAGCAGGAACCAGCTCACAAAAACCCATGAGGGGTACAAAGCGCCTAAGAGAGGAAGAAGCCCAGGCTACACCACAATCAAAGAGGACACACATTTTACCAAACATTCCTGTAGTTCAAATGCCAATCACCAAGAGAGATCTCTCCGCTGCCCTTGAAGAGACACATCAGTACATGCAAGGGCAGGTAAATCTGAATGTTCAAGGTCATCATTACAGACAAGCAAGTCAAGAGAAACAACAAAGGAGTAAAGAAAAGACCCCAGAACAGAGCGCAAGATACAAAGAGCTGGGCTTAGATGATTTGAGTTCCGATACAGAATCTAGTCACGAAAACCCTAGACACTGCATAAGGACAGAAACTCACGAGGAAGAATGGACGGAGCTGAATCAAGTCGAAGTCACGCCAGATAACCAACAAGAGAAGGAAAAGAACATAAAAGATTCCATTGAACCTGAACATGTCATTCAATTGAATGATACAACAAAGATCAGCATTAAAGAAGCTTCAACAACGGGTACATATGCAAAACAACCTATCAAGGAAGAAATGCAAACTCCAGTGAACGCGGGTTCAAACCTATTACAAAACAAAGAGCAGGTTGTAATTGAGGTGCCAGATGATACACCTCAAGGAAACATTGACAACATGGTGGCTGAGCCAAGGATCTAGCTTCAGATCAGGCAGCCCCATGACACTATGTTACATGTGGCACAAGGAAAAGATGTCACAACAGGAAAAGAACCTAGCATACCTACCACATGGCTCAATGTGGATGTTACTCAGTTGAAACCTGTAGTCAAACAAATGATTCAAACTGCCATGGACACACAACAACAGATGATGGAAATAGATGCAGATTATGATAAGGCCATGAGGGAAAAGACTCAATTCCAAATAATGAGTGAACAATTGTCATCACAACTAATCCAAGCCCAAAAAGAGATAGCAGCCAAAAGCACGGAGTTGCTCGAGGTAAAAACGCAATATGACACATTAATGACTCAGCATTACCAACTCCAGGCACACCTCGCTGATTTACAAAGATTACATGATGCAAGCGAAGCTGACAAAGAGAGAATGAAGGCTAGAAGCACTTTACTTGAGACATAGTTAAAGTTGTACATGGAAGAAAATGACACTTTACGAATCAGGAATAAAGAATTGATGAAATTCTTGCTATATGATCAACCTATTGAACAGCACGAGACCTCCGAAACTAAAGAAAAAGAATTAAGAGATAAGGTGGCACAATACGCAGATTTGCTGAGACAAGAGCAAAAATTGAGAGAAGAATAGGAACGTAAGTACATTCAAGAAACAAATGAACTAAAAAAGTAGTTGAATACAACACATGGCAAACTTGCAGCCAACTACAGTGAAAATATGGATCACGTATTGGAAATGAATTGCTCGCGGCCAAAAGAAGCACTCAGAGCAGCCATGCAGGAAAGTAAAGAGAAAACTGAACATATAGAGCAATTAGAAATCCAAGTCAAACAAAGTGCAATGATCGGGACACCAGTAGAGCCAGCTAGGGAAACTCCTACTGACGAGGTAGAGGTATGTCCTCTATCTCCCCCGATTTATCATTCTCCACTACACGAGTAGTTGGCGGCATACATGATGATCATCCAATGCCATACACTGCAGAAATAGTTTAGAAGGAACGGGCACTAGTGGTGTCCCGGTTAACGGAAGATTTTGAAAACGAAGTCATCAAAATAATGAAAGAAGCAAAGATCAAGGGAAAATACTTAGAACAGATCATGAAGCCTTTCAACATTCCGTACGGATTATTGAAAGAAAAAACAAGACAATATATAAAGAAGATTACAAAGAAAAGTCCAGATGAGCAGCTAAATTTTAAACATGACACGTTCACCTACAGTCAAGAAGAATTTGAAGCTGCACAACTGGTTTGGAGGAGGAAGTTTTTGGAGAAACATCCTACACTAAGGGTGCATTGGAAAGCAACACCTTATTTCTTACAAGTAAACCCTTCCTTTTGTCCTATACCATGCCGAAGAGATACTAGAGAATTTTTGGACTTGCAAAGAAATGGTACCATAATAAACAGTGGCTAAATTATCCTCTGCTTCCAAGCCCGCCACATAATTATCTACCTACAGAAGAGTATATGGTCAAGACCATCGAATTTTGGCTACAGAATTATGCGACAGTACCAGATTTAACTATAAAAATGACAAATAAAATACCAAGTATGCTACTTACTGTATTGAGGGTCTTCAAACACGCGGCCTACACATTTTTGAATTTCATTGGTATTAATCAAGGGACAGACATCCTTGTTTATGATCTGTCAGTTATGCCTAGCCGACCGACAACAATGGCTTATTATTTCAAGTTGATGTTCTTGCCAAGTACATATATGCAAACATTCAAAGAAGCGTTCTTTACAGGATTTTTTGAAATTGATTCAGAAGTCTTTTTGAAGATGTCTTCTAATTTGAATGCAAGACTAGTAGCATACGAACTAAGCTTCTTCGTGGACCATAGACAGCCACCTAATGACGGTGTGAAGACCGAACAATGGAAACAATTAATGATACGTGAAGCTAATTTGCTTAATGAAACAGAGCAGAAAATATATAGAACATATGCCCGTCGCTTGTCAAAGCCTGTCGGGGACGACAGAGTCCAAGAGGGGGGCAGTGTTGAAGGAGAATCAAGCAAGAAGAAGAAAAGAAGAAGACAAAGGAAAAAGCTTCATTAAATAGATAATATTTGAAGATATATCTCTGCAAGAAGCCCCGCAGGGGTGCAACACCCATCTCTGCACAGAGCCCCGCAGGGGCACATATCAAGGAAAAATCACGCAGCTGGAAGGAGGAACCAGGGCCAACAAGTATCCATGAAGAAGTGCAAGAAGATATCACGCGGTTCCAGATCCACAAGAGGGTGCTTCAACCTCTTGACCT
This sequence comes from Ceratopteris richardii, assembly GCA_020310875.1. Taxonomy (NCBI): domain Eukaryota; kingdom Viridiplantae; phylum Streptophyta; class Polypodiopsida; order Polypodiales; family Pteridaceae; genus Ceratopteris; species Ceratopteris richardii. The sequence continues at coordinate 23,143,075 of CM035413.1, forward strand.
TTGGAAGGTCCAGATCGAAGGCTGAAGAACCACATCCTCATACCTTCCACTGGTGGCGTGCGTGGCAACCCGACTGCCCAGGCAAAAGAATGCATCAGCCTCAAGGATGTAAGACAAGAATTAAGAAGAGGCCATCAAAACCGAACACCTGTTTAACAAACAGGCAGAACTGAGCAAGGGTTGCGAGCGATGAAAAAAAAAGAACAGGCAGCGCAAATGCATCAGGCCAAGAGGATGTAAAAGAAAAAATCAAGAACAGGGCCATTAAAACGTAATGCCAGTCTAACTAGTAGGCAGAATTGATCGAAAGATGCATGCGGACAACAAACTGAAGACAAGAAGTAAAGCCTGTCAAGGGACGATAAAGACTAAGAGGGGGAGCGTGTTGCAAAGCTAGAGAGAACACAAGGCAGAGAAAAAGACGGGCCCCAAAATTTTTCCGATTTGGACACCCAATTTTTGTATTATAACCATTCTTGTAATATATTTTCCATTGTAATTGCACTAGAGGAGTCCTCTAGATGCATCCCCACAGAAGATTAGAAACTTACCCATGTAAATTAGTAGGAAATTAGTCCTTTAGTGAATAAAGTGCCGATCTCTTATGTGAAAGGACCATTTTTAGGGCACAAGTATATAAGTCAATTTGTGACTCTTTGTAAAGACTTTTTGCCATTGTGAGAATCAAGAGCACAGAAATTCGAATTTGTGTCTTCTCTCCTCTGTATCATCTTCTTTGTGAGCTTGTGTGCATGTGTGTTGCTTGGAAAGAGTGTTAGGAAGTGTTGTCTATCCATGAAAGTGTCTATTTGTTGTTGTTAAGGTGTGTGCGAAGTGTAGGAAGTGTTGAAGTGTAGGAAGGTTTTCCCACGACTCAATATTTTGCTCATAATTTGAAGTAGGAGTGTCACAATTGAGTGAAACCACTGCCATTGGATGCGTCTTCTTGAGAGCTTCGAAACGCATATTCTATTCACTATATTTGGAGTTTGGAGCTGAGAGAAAAGCTCGATTTACTGTTGGCTGCTGCACCAAGTATCGTGACACCATGACTGTCAGTTGGAGCTTGTTTGGATAAGTCATTGCCTTGTTTGCACTCTTGAGTAACTCTCTTGCATTGATCATCATTTGAATGCATGTCTTCATACACTCGGCTAGGTTATGATACTCATCGGATTGATAATTAAAGCATGAATCCCCACTATATGCACTTGAGGGGGATTGAGGTATAGTCTCTTTCTCCACAAGTCCCTAAGTTGGTTCTTAGGTCAACACACACACACCTCACTCTCTCACACTCTAAGACTAAATACACATATGCACAAAGCCTTAAGAGAAAAGAGAGTTCTTCCATTCAAAGGATATTACATGAGAGCACGTCGAACCAAAAGCTCCCTCTTTAGAAAAATGAGCCTCTATATATAGGCTTAGCACAAGTCCCCATGCGTTCCTTTTGAAAAGTCAAAAAGGCAACATGTGCTCATATCTCTCTAAATCTTGGAAAATATTCCTTCTAACAACCCACTCTAAGGAAATAAAGGCGTGGGAAATTCTACATGGGATTTTGTACATGTGTGCCAAAAAACTATTTTATTTAGGAGGCTTCATAACCATAGCCTAAGGGAAATATCAAAAAGGGCTTAGGAGAGTGTTCATATGGACACAACTCCTAAATACAAGAAAAGGGTATTTTTATGAGTACTAGAGGGTGCCATTACATAAGAGAAATTGTGGGCAACCCTAATAACCCAACAGATGGTCATGTAGAGAAACCGCTAGGAATTTTGGAAAAAATTAGATTAACCACCTCTGGAGTCGAGTTTGAGCATACATTAGCTATATGTCGATTTGGAAAGGCAAATAATTATGAAATGATATTAAGACAACCTTTCATGAGACAACTCAGGGTAGTGCAAGACTGGGGGCGAGACTCATTATACCTTCAACATCAAGGAAACACTACCAAGATAAATTTACATACCTTTTCATACAGGGATGTACCCCCATTACAATGGAACCGCATACACAAGCAAGAAGATGATTTGTCTATCCATAGTGCCAGATCAAGTGATCAATCATGGATGCACGAGGATGCCCAATTATGGATGTGTAAGGAAGCAAAGAAAGAGGATAAAAAATTGCAGCTATGGCCCTCAGGACATCAAAATTATCAACCCATAGAGGACCCAATGTACATGCCTCAAGTTTTTCCTGATGAAGCATTCAAACTGCACGGTTGGATGGAGATCCTAGCCGCCTTGGATGTTTGTGTAAATGAAGAAGTATTGACCATGAATGAATGTGTCGACGAAGAAGGCTATGATGTAAGCTGTTACATGGTAGTCCTTCAAGAGGTAGAAGCAAGAGAAGTATTAGAAAAAGAATGGAAGGAAGAATTCGAGAGCATAGAGATGGAACTGGAGTTTGACTGAGAGGATCAATACTTAGAGGCCATTCGAGCCAAGGACAAGTGTGGAACACCCAAAGTGTTCGCAATAGAAGCAACCCATATAGTACCAAACGATGAGGAAACCACGAGTAAGACCGAACCAACCCCAGACCTATTTGAAGTTCCAGAACACTTCAAAAGATATGAAGTAGAAGAAAGAAAAATAGCCATTCATATGCCTATGAGAGAGGCAAGAGAAGGAGAAGTGTATAACAACAAGGAACAGATGAAAATAATCATAGTGACCATAGAAAATGGAGAAGACAGATGCACATACATAGGAAAGGATGTGTCACCTGAGGAGGAAGAAGAATTGATAAGACTGATTCAAGGCTATCAAGATGTGTTTGCATGGACCTACAAGGATCTCAAAGGTGTGGAACCCTCCATTTGTTCTCACCGAATACCAATGACACATGATGCGAAACCATCAAAGCAACACCCTTACACTTATAATTATGTTTATGCAGCAAAAATTAAAGAGAAAATAGACAAATTATTAGCGGTTGGATTCATTTACGAGATAGAACATACCGAATGGGTGTCACCATTAGTAGTTGTGCCCAAAAAGAACGAAAAACTGAGAGTGTGCATTAATCTAAAAAAGGTCAATGCAGCCACAATCCGTGATAGCTACCCATTACCGATCACTAATCACCTATTGGAAAGAGTTGTAGGCAAAGAAGTCTATAGCTTCTTGGACCAACATAAGACTGCGTTCATGACTGAATGGGGAGTCTATGCTTTCACGGTGATGCCTTTTGGACTCACTAACACCCCTGCTACCTTCCAATGATTGATGTGTCATGTTTTCAAAGAATTCCTAAGAAAGAGTATGGAAGTATATGTAGACGATCTATGTACATACTCAAATCGGAAGCAGGAACATATTCCGGAATTGCGAAGGATATTTGAAAAATGTCGACAATATAGAGTATGTCTAAATCCTAAGAAGTGCATTTGTATGGTAAGACAAGGAAAAATCCTAGGGCACATCATATCTAGGAACAGAATATCTACTGGTGAAGATAAGATCAAAATAATTCTAGAACTTCCAAGACCAAAAAATGCAAAAGAAGTGCAAGCATTTACAGGTCATTGTGGATACTATCGTTGATTCATCCACATGTACGCTCTAATTGCCGAGCCATTGTATGGATTTTTGACTCAATTCACATGGACGGACGAATGTGAGAAAGCATTTAATGAGCTAAAAAGGAGACTTAGCAGAGATCCAATTTTGAAGACACCCAATTGGAACAAGCCTTTCCATATTCATGTGGACGCCTCCAATTACGCAATAGGATGCATTTCAGCTCAACCGGCAGATGGAGGAAAATTGGACTATCCTATTGCCTATGCAAGTAGACAACTGAATCAAGCCAAAAGAAACTATACAACTAAGGAGCAAAAAGGCCTAGGGATAGTATATGCTGTAAAGAAATTCAGACACTACTTGTGAGCCAACAAACTCAAGTTCTTCATAGATCATCAAGCCTTATTGTACTTAGTCAATAAGCCTTGCAACACGGAAAGACTGGTGAGATGGTTTTTGTTATTAATGGAGTTCAATTTTGAGGTAATTGTAAAAAAGGGTAATACCCATGTGAGGGCGGATCATCTCTCTTGGTTAACACACGGAGAACCACCAGGTGGAGTACCCAACCATTTGCCAGACAGTTACCTGTTCAATTTGGAAGTATGTCCTGTTGGAACATCAAGCTTACACTTAAGCTCATTTATTGTATTTTTTTGAGATATTTTTTATGGTTCATTTACCGTTGTAAAAGCCTCTAGCTTTATACATGTAAAGATAGAAAGATAAAGCCCAAATCCCATGAATTTGTGGTGGTTGAAGCTGCATTCAATCAAGCAATCAAATCACCTAAAAGTAGACCAAACTAGATCTTCACTTTTCCTAGATTGTAGGAAAGTGAATTGATTCCCTCCAACAACCATTCCCACCTTCATTTGAATTCAAATTTCACTTGTAGAAGTTATGCAACACTCCTAGAGTCTATATAAAGACTTGAAATCACTTGTACATTACATGGAAGCAATATACATACACTTGTGACCATCATTGTCTTGCTCCTTCAATTCTCTGCATCATCTTCTTCGCCAACAATAATCTTGCAGAGGCTTCTGCTCTCTCTCTAGAGGTCCAAATTGAGTGCAAGATGGCTCATTGGAAAGATATTACTGTCTAGTTTATGTCTATAAAGTTTCATAGCAATTAACTCATTAGATTGGGAGAAATCTGAGTTTTTCTATCTTAGGGTCAATCTCTATGTATTCCTGAAAATAGGAAGTACCACCGGTGAATGTCACATTCATTCCTATAGCATATTTTGCTTATTCCTTATACTTTTGTGCAATATATACACTTAACCCTATGTGTATCACTCCCATAAAAGGATTTTTTCTAATTGTAATCACGCTCGTCGCTATGGGCATTTGAAGTTCATTGTCTCTTCCATAGATAGTAAGTTTTTTGAGCTAGTCGACCCGCAAACCTATCTGTTTTGTATCGACTCATTCTCCTTGATGCTCCAAAGTACATAGTGTGTTTCTTTGCACTTATCACATGCTTATAAGGTCTATTTGAGTCTCCATAAGCTCAAGGGCTGGTCTTGTGCCGGTTGGCTTGACCAAACTTCGTCGCTTCGAAACGCACTTTTCTACCTTCTACAAGCTTTTCCAAGTTCTTTCAGTGGTATCAGAGCTAGATCAAGATGGGTGATGGCTTTCCCTCAATGATCGAGAAGCTTGATCGACACAACTACGCAGCTTGGAAAATCAGAATGGAGGCCTATTTGCAAAATAGAAATCTTTATGGAATTGTAGCAGGTGATGAAGCTATGTCTATTCCAAGATCCATAGGAGGACCTACACAAGAGGAGACAGATAAGCTCACACTTTGGTGTGCAAGGGATGCTCAAGCAAGGTCGTACATACTAAACTCTATCTCTGACTTTCTATTACCACATATTAGAGGATGCAAGACATCTGAAGAGACTTGGGATGCCCTTGAGACTTTCTTTTCTTCTAGTACCAAAACAAGAAAGAATCATATTTGGAACGAGTTCAATCAAATGAAGAAGACACCTAAACAAACCATCACAGAGTTTGTTACCAAGGTCAAGGCTGTTGCGGATCAGTTAGCATCCATTGGAGAGCTGATTGAAGAAGAGGTCATCATGAGGCAAATTCTCTTTGGCATTCGAAGTGATAAGCAATGGCAATCCTTCACGATGGCTTATGATCTCATCATGGATGTGCAAACTCGAGACTTCAACATCTTTCTTGGACAACTCTTCAATCAAGAAGCGAAAAATAGCATAAAGGAAGGTAACTCTATCATGGTAATTCAACTAGTGCTCTATATGCAGATAATAAGGATAACAAGTAGAAAGGTAAGAAGAAGGAAGAAGATGAAGAAGAGACTTCCCAAGCCAACTTCGCAAGGAAAAGCAAGTGGAAAGGGAAGAAGAAATGACCAAAGCAAGACAAAGCCAAAGGTCAAAATGTTCAACCTTGTGCCATATGCGATAAGACCAACCACACCACTCAGAATTGTTGGTTCAATGGGAAGACCAAGAAAGGAAGTGGAAGAGGTGGATATGGAAGCAATAGAGGCAGAGGTGGACACAACTTCAACAATAACAATAGAAGCTACAATAGAAGGGACTACAACAATTATTCAGAAGATCAACCACATTGTCACTCTAGCACAATGGTGAGTACCAATGTGAGGAGCTTCACCTCATAAATGTCAATCCGCGGAGACATGAGGATCGGTATGAAGACCAAGAGCAAGTGAAGTGCACAAGTGAGTGAGTGAAAGCATACACACATGCACACACATACAAGGTAAGATCAAAGAGTGGAACAATGGAAAGCTTCGATTACAAAAAGGAATCTCTTACAAAGCTGAAATCTACAACAAGCTAACCCCAAAAATGAGCTCTCCAGCCCTTTTTATAGTTTTTGAGTGGTTTGGGCCCTGTCTAGACCTAGTGTTCGACCTAGTTAAAAATTAGGTTCTAGGGCTTATTTGGGGGCTCAAACGGAATCTAAAAATTATGAAAATTGGTAGTATGATACATCTAATACTCCTCAAGCTCAAGGACTCCTTGGCTTGAACAAAATGGAGTTGTAAAAATAGAAAATGGTATTTACAATGATTTTTAGTGATAAAAATCACTATTTTTATAGGGATTTCTTCTTAAAATTTGACAGGTGCTTCTTAGAGCTCCCTACTTGCTCTTTCTTCTTGTGTGTCCACTTCCTTGATACGCTTCCATACTTTGTCCTTGACCTTGAGCTTCAATACTCCCCCCCTCTTGAGTCTGTCATCCCTGACAAACCCTTATTGTAGTGGTGTTTCCAGGTAGTACGTTGAGAGGTAGTGTCCTCCATGTATCAACAGTAGCGGTCCATCTTCCCAATCTAGCCTGGTCGATTGTCGGGTTCTTCAGTTTGCCACTGCTAGTTCTTGCAAGTTGTATTCCCTTTGTATCTATTTCTTCCTCGTATTCCAGCTTGATGGTGCATTTGTGAGCTTTCCAAAACTGCTAGCTGCTCAAAGGAGGTGGTCAATGTTGATTATGAGCAACTCTTAGTGGTGGATTGCTTCCTTGCTCTTGTTGTTGTCACCTTGGTATCGTCTGGTTCTTCCCAAGATGGCTTTCATAGTCTTCATGCCAAGTACTTGTAACCCATAATGGATGGTGGGTAAGTGCCTTAGTGCATGGGTTGAACAAAATATGTGCCTTGTGCATGGCCTTGTAACGTGGCCCTATGTATGTGTACTTGGAAAATGCATGGGAAGAAGTATGGTGCAAGAGATTGGATCTTGAGCTAAGTGCTCAAGGGTATGGTGATGAAGAGGCTTCCTAATCTATCATGGTGAGCATGTTGCCAAAGTAGGTTGTGCTTACCATGGTGAAAGGTCGGTGGATTTTTGTCTCTTCGTGTTGTATGCCCATCACAGTGATTGACCATCAGCTTGTCTTCTGTTGTCGATGGTTCGCATTGGGGATTCGTCAAACACACAATCCCATTTTTTCTCTCTCTCTCTTTTTTTTTTTTAACAAGGTCACAAAACAAGAAGAAAGATGTTAGTATCAATAAAATATTTTACATATGTCCAATGTGTTGCATGTGCTTGGGATTCTCAATTGTGTCTATGCACGACCGTGTAATGTGGCCCTAGATTAATGCATACTTTGGAAATGCATGACCTGAATGGTGCAAAAGACAAGGTTATGCCAAAGGCACATGGTTGTTGTTGGTCGAGGATTTTTTATGGTAATTCTAGACTTGATGCAATCTTTGTTTGGAGGTGTTGATTGAATCTTGCAATGATGTAATCCTCCTTATAGGGATCCATTTGAGAATGGTACGTGGCTTTGTGGAGATCACTTCTGGCCCCTTCATCGTGGAATGGTGTCTAAAAGTTGGTATCCAGCGTGGTTGGCTCTTTGATTTTGTGGAAGCTGCTAATACTTTTGGCTTCCAAACCCATACCCTTTTTGGTTTCCTTTTTATGATTGTCGAAGAGGTGGGTTGATCTGCTTTCGTTCTTTGTGCCTGGTGTTGACCCTTGCTTCTCCTTGGCGTCTTTGTGGAAGCTTTGCTTGGGAGGGAGATTAGTGGTGTTTGTGCATGTAAGAGTGTCTTGGGTACCCACATTTGTAATCGCCAGTGTTGAGCTGCAACTAACTTCTTTGGCACCCAAATTTGTACGTTATCATGGTCAACCTCCCTCGATTGCTTTGGTACCCAAATTTGTCGAAGACCATAGGATTGAACTAGTCCTCGTTTCTTGATGCTTCTTTCAGCATGGTTAGCTTGCCTCACTGGGAAGGGTTGTGGCAAAGCTGGTGGTTGTTCTTCTTTTCATACCCAAATCTGCTTCATGCCCTGAGCTTCTTTCTTCTTGAATTCTGTCTGTCTAGTTGATATAGCAGATGTCTTTTTTGCTTGCCTCTTTGGTCGAGTTACACTCGCATAAGTATGTGAGAGAGAAGAGAGGTTTGTTGGCCTATGAGCTTGTGCTTCCATGATTGAGTCATTTTGCTTCGTAGGGTTTATGATGCACACGACATTTTCTTTACAAAGATTAGTTTCAGAAGAACTAAGAGAATGTGTGCTACTTGGCTTTGTGCGCATGCAACTCTCTAATTCTAATGTGATACATTGTTCAGGCACCCCAACTTGAAGGAGTTGATGTCGTAGGTTCAAGTTGACTGCATGGTCGTAAATCCAATCTTGACCCAGGACAAGTGGTTCTATAATGTCTTCATCATGACATACTAGCATTTTGACTTTCATTGGAACATCTTGAAGGTAGATGGGAAGTTCCACCTCTCCCAAACAAGGGGTTTCCACACCTCCCAAACCTATGAGATAGGCTTCTATAGGCTTTATGTTCAATTGCAAGTCTTGGCAGTATGAAAGTCTAACTGCACTAATTGCTGCACCTGAGTCAATCAATGCTCTCACAGTCCTTGCATTCTTCCCTTGTCCTACTATGATGTTCACAAAGGGACATCGATCAATTATTCGAGAAGCAATTTCACTTGATGTTTGACACATGGCCATGTGGTATATGTTCACAAAGGGACATCGATCAATTATTCGAGAAGCAATTTCACTTGATGTTTGACACATGGCCATGTGGTATCTTGGGGCCTCAAGATTGATACCTAGGCCTTGGCGTCTTAACTTATTTCTCCTAATGTGTTCTCTCGCCTCTGCCTGTGCTTCTTCTCTAACCCTTAATTCTTCTTCTTTTCGCTTCTTAGCAATGTTGAATCTCTTTAGCATATCCTCTGTAAGAGGTTCTTGATATAGCTTGACTCGACAACCACTAATATAGTTTGGTAAGACATCGCCTTCTAGTGTGGCCAATTGAATTGCACCGCTAGTGGAAATTCTATTAATGATCATGGGTCCATATCCTCTTTTTTCCAATTTACGGGCATGTTGCTTTAGTGTATTAACCAACACTAGGTCTCCCTCTTTCAATCATTTATCTTTGATGTGTGCATCAAAGTATGCCATTTGCCGTTTCTTTGCAGCATAGATGCCTGCCGCTGCTCGTAGCCTCCTCTCACCTAAGCGTTCTAGATCAAAGATCCTGGAGGATAATTCATGTCCATTCCACTCATGCTCTTGTGCTACTTTTAAAGTTGGGATTAGGAAGTCCAATGGTAGCACAGCATTCTGTCCGAAGACCATCTGAAATGGGGTGGCATTGAGTACCGTTTTATAGGCAACTCGGTAGGCCCAAACAGCATGATGAAGTTGTTTGTCCCAATCAGAGCGTTTGTTATTTACGAGTTTTGTCAACACGTTACATAGGATCTTATTCGTGCTCTCAGCTTGTCCGTTAGCTTGTGGATGATAGGGGGCAGTCTTCTTATGTAACACCAAGAATTCTTGGAGAAGATTTTCGATTACTTCATTCAAGAAGTGTGTGACTCTATCACTTACTAACTCTATTGGTAATCCGTATCTCATGAACACATTCTCAAATAAGAACTTTGCCGTTGTTTGAGCATCATTCTTCATTGTGGCTTTGACTTCTACCCACTTTGTAAGGTAGTTCGTGGCTACAATAATGTATTCTGCATGGGAGTTTCTAGCTGGGGGGTTAATAGGACCTACAAAGTCTATGCCCCACTTCGAGAATGCACGTCCTCCCATCATTGGCCTCAAAGGCATCTCATCTTTTCTAATTGGGTACTGGGCATGTTGCGCCGCATGTGTCACATTTCTTCACATAGGTATGTGCATCCATATGAAGAGTGGGCCACCAAAGTCCTGAGAATAGAATAGTCTTAATTACTCTATCACGACCAAAATGTCCGCCTGCGACATTGCTATGGACAATTTCTAAGACCTTCAAGTAATATGATGTGTGAACGCACAATCTTAAGTAACCATCTTTTTCTCTCCTATATAGGTTGTCTCCTACAAAGGTGTAGTCTTTAGCCTCTTGCTCCATGCTTCGTTTCCTTGCTAGACTAGCCTCTTTGGGTAAGGTTCCCGATCTCATGAATTCTACCAATGGAGCACTCGAGTCTGGAATTAATGACACGTGATAAAGGGTGGCATGCTCCACGGGGGGTATCTCTTTGCACATTGGACAATTCTTAATCCACTCATGAATTTCTTTGTCTATGCTAGGCCAATACACTCCCAAACGTTTAAGATTCTGCAGTGTTCGTTGTTTAGAGTAGTGATTCCCTAGAAATCCTTCATGGGCTTGTTGCAACCAACTGCTATGTTCATCGTCCTCGATGCAACAAGCTAGAACACCTTCCATATCTTGTTTATACATGCTTCCTGCCAATATTTGATAGCTTTGTGACCGCACAATTTCATCCTTGTTCGTCTTCACCTTCTTATTTGTGGGTCCAAAGGTTAGGACGGGTACCAACTTATTTGCCCATTTAGGAACAACTTCTAGATTGAACAGATAAGCATCAAGCAATTCATCAGACACTCCTTGTGGTGACTTGCCTGAGGTGATGCGAGAAAGGTGATCCGCTCTGAGGTGGGTCTTACCTTTCCTAACAACCACTTCAAAGTCATATTCCATTAGTAAGAGGAACCATCTTACTAAGCGTCCTGTATTGCAAGGTTTATTAACCAATTACAATAAAGCTTGATGATCAGTGAAGAACTTAAACTTGTTGGCCAATAAGTAGTGTCTAAACTTTTTTACAGCATATACCATGCCTAAACCTTCTCTTTCAATTGTGGTGTAGTTTTGTTCAGCAGCATTCAATTGCCTGCTAGCATATGCTATAGGCAAATCTAAATTCCCCTCACCAGATAGTTGTGACAGTACACATCCTATTGCATAATTGGATGCATCCACGTGTACATGGAATGGCTTCGTCCAATCAGGAGTGGTCAGTACTGGCGCTGTACACAAGCGTTTCTTCAGCTCATTGAAGGACTTTCGCATTCATCATTCCACTCAAAATTTGTCAACAAGGCATAAAGCGGTTTAGCTATGATTGCATACATGTGAATGAACCTACGGTAATATCCACAATGGCCCATGAAGGCTTGTACCTCTTTAACATTCCTTGGCCTCGGCAACTCCGCTATAGCTTTTACCTTGTCCTCATCTGTTGATATTCCATTCTTAGAGACAATGTGACCTAAGATCTTACGTTGACGTACCATGAACACACACTTCTCTGGGTTTAGACACACTCGATATTCTCTACACTTGTTGAAGATATGTCTGAGCTCAGGGATGTGGTATCTTCGTTCTCGGGAATGAGCACATAAATTGTCCACATATACTTCTAAGCTCTTTCGCAAGAACTCTTTGAAGACATGACACATGAGTCTTTGGAATGTTGCAAGTGCATTGGTGAGCCCAAATGGCATCACCCGAAATGCAAAGATCCCCCACTCTGTGGCAAAAGTTGTTTTATGTTGATCTTCTAGGGCAATGGCTACTTGATTGTAACCTGAAAATCCATCAAGGAAGCTATAAACTTCCTTGCCTGAAACACGCTCCAATAAATGTCCAGTGATTGGAAGCGGGTAATTATCTCTTATCGTGGCGGCATTAACTTTTTTAATGTTAATACACACACGCAACTTGGCATTCTTCTTGGGTACCACGACAATGGGGGACACCCATTCTGTATGCTCAATCTCATAGATAAACCCCGCTTCAATCATTCTATCAATTTCTTCTTTTATTTTGGCTGCATAAGTGTCATTATATGTGTAGGGCTTATGTTTGGTGGGCTTGGCATCTGCTATCATGGGAATCGTATGAGAAAAAATTTTCGGATCTACTCCCTTCAAGTCTCTGTAGTGCCATGCAAATACGTCCCTATATTCCCTTAATAAGGCTACCAACTCTGCTCCCTCTTCTTTATTTAGGTCATCTCCTATGTAGGTACATCTCTCTTCATTCTCTTCGATGGTGACTACGATTATTTTGGTCTTTTCTTTGTTATCATATGCTTCTCCTATTGTGGCCTCTCTCTTAGGCATTCGTACCAAAATTTTTCGGTCCTCAACTTCATATTTTTTGAAATTTTTTGGCACTTCAAACAATGGTTCCTCCTCGTCTTGTTTCACTACTTTTCTCTTCTTTTTCTTTTGACTACCTTCACTCCCATCCTTTGAATTTACCGTTTTGATGCTTGTGAGAGGTTCTTCTTCTTTTTGGGTAAATACTCCTATGTCTTCTAGATAGTGCTCCTCTGAAATAAAGCAGCTATCCATCACAATGGAGTCTAGATCATCATCGTTCTCTTCTTCTTTTATGAATTCACTAGGGTCACATTCTTCTAGCAAGGGCTGGCACATGAACACTGAAATATCATATCCCTCCTCATCACAATGAGATGTCCATTGTTCTTCATTGACAGCAATGTCCATGATGGCTAGGATTTCTGCCCAACCATGAGGCTCAAATTCCTCATCTGGAAATATCATCGGCGTATAGGCTGGGTCTCGAACTGGTCTGTCTCCTTGAGAAGTTCCTTTTTCTCTTGCCTTTAAGCGTTTTTCCTCTTCCTTTACGACCTTGCACATCCACAAATGAGTATCTTCATGCATCCAGGATGTATCGGATGAACTTTTAGAATGCACAGAGATTGAATCTTCTTGCTCCTTGTGGATAGAATTCCATTGTAGGGGTGGTACATCTCTGAAGGTGTCATCCTTCAAATTGACCTTGGTTGTAACCCCTAAGCGTTGCAAGTATAAGGAGTTGGTTCCCCAATCATGTACCACTTGCAGTTGTCGTAGGAAGGGTCTTCCTAGGATCATTTCGTAGACATTATTTTTCTCAAGTTACATATAGCAAATGTGTGTTCAAACTCTACACCACAGGTGGTTAGAGTTATCCCTTCGAGCAATCCTAGAGGTCTTTCTACATGGCCGTCTGTCATTTGAAGCTTCATTCTAGTTGGTCTTAATGTGGGCTTGCCCCATCGCTTCCACAAGGAGGTGGTTGCAATAGCAGCACCGGCACCTGAATCTATGATTGCTTTGGTTGTGTAACCTTGGTAGGTGATTGGAAGATAAGTATTACCTTCTTCACCCTCACTCATGTCCCCTATTTTGTCTAGAGGTATCTCTGGAACTTCCTGCTTAGAGTCTGCTTTTGGCATATGGGAATCAAGTTCGGGAACCTGATCCTTCACATGATTCCATAGCTCAGGTTTTGCTTTGAGCAACTCCTCTACCGTGAGATGACATTGAACCTTAGTGTTCTTCACTATGTCAGTGTTTCTTGGAACCACCGAGTCTTCGTTTTTTATCACTATCATGGGAGCCCTGATCTGGAGAGATTCAAATTCCCATGGGCCTTTGAACTGTGGCAACTCTTGTAAGGAATTAGATTCAAAATCTAATCGTTCATCTTCTTGTTGCTCTGTTTGGTCTCCATAGACAGACGGGATGTCTTGGGGAAACTGGTCATGAAGATCATCAATCTCAAGAATAGGAGGGGGAACATCCTTCTCCTTGGACCATTTTGCTTCTTGTATTTCCCGCAAGAACTTCTGAGTGTGTTGTTGAATTGAAAGAGGTTCCCCATCATCTATGGAGTCGGGAACATAGACTTTCTTTGGTGATGAGCTTTCTCTTTCAATAGTTAGTTGAGCCTGTGGAGGTAAAGAAACTTGCGGTTTATTTACCGATTGCTCTAGTCTATCTAGCAAGCCCTGGAAGTGCAAACCCGGTGTAATAGCATTCGTCTGATTGAACAATTGATTGGCCTTGAACATAGCTTGAGCTAGTTCCACCATTTTTATGCACATTTTTGTCCGTTCAATCTCTAAATCTGCTCTAGGGTAGCTCTTGTCTAATTTTGCAGGTGTTGGCCCTTCTTGAAGTTGAGCTTGGTATGCCTTGAACATCATGTCCAAGTCTTCTGGGGTTGGATCTGCAAGAATAGGCCCTGATTGTGGTGGTCTAGTTACAACGGTTGGTGGGTGGGGATGAGGTGGTGTGGATAGAGTTTTGACATGCGAGGGGTTTTGAGAGGCAATATCTTCTATTTTTGTTTTTGCATCTTTCAGGCTTTCTTCTAGTTTGGATAACTTTTTGGTCCACTTACGATTGGCTTTCTCTCTAGTATCCTTCCATGTTCTTGTTCTTCTCTTACTAGGCTCTCCTAATTCACTTGGCTCCGATTGCTCAGCTGGTTTAGTTTGTTGTAAGGCTTGTGCCCTAGTAATTGCATGTAAAGGAGCCACATTATCACTACTAGAACTTGAATCCCTTGCTAGGCCTACTACATTAATGGGTGTAACCTTTGGTGCACTAGAAGGATGACCGGGACAATCTCTCAGAAGTTGTTCTTTGCCACACTCAAGACAAACAACTTGTATTGTGAGGTTCTGCCCTTGTATCGGAGCTAGTGTGTGGGGTGGTTGTTGTCCTAGTACAGGTTGAGGTTGGCCATATCCTCCATGTTCATACAATCTATTGACTCTTTGTGGTCCTGGACATGGATTATACCTAGGAACTTCTCTGCCTTGTTCTCTAGGAGGGTACCAGTATGATCTACATTGGGGTGGTACAAACGGTAGTGGTTGTCTATCCATTGGATAGTTTTCGGTGTTGTAGTTGATGTACTTCTTCTCCCTATAAGAGTACGTGTTAGGCGCTTGAGTTGGTTGTCCATCATAAGGGTAAGGTGGTGATAACCCTAATGCTCCTCTAAGGCAGACATGAGATAGATGATCCCCACCACAAAGTGTGCAACTTCCTAACATTGGCACTCTCAAGGAGGAGTTCTGGTAGTTCCTTTGTCCTTGTACCCCTAATTTCTTGGCCACTAACTCTGTCACTTCCTCCACATAACTCGAACTTGATGCTCCTTGTATCCTCTATTCTGGTAGGATCTTGTGTGATTTTGAGATCCTCAGCTAAGTTGTCTTCCAAATCTATGCACTCCTGAAGACACTCACTTAGGGTTTGTAGTCGTTTTACGTATACTAAGATTCTCAATGTTCCATTGGTTAGACCTTCTAAAAATAGGGATATCATTTTTTGCTGAGAAGGTCTCTCTATCACAGGGCATCGGGCTACGTATTGCTTAAATCTTCGTGCTACATTTTTTATTGTCTCATTAGGAGCTTTTTTGAAACTATGTATTAAGGATGATGAATTGTGCTTGATCCCTCGCTTAGTGAATTCCCAAATGAGTTCTTGGAAGAATTTTTCAATATGCTCAAAGCAACTTGGATCCAAGGATTGAAACCAAGTCAAGGCTATTCCTGTGAGGGTTAGCCCAAAGGATTCATATTGCATGAAAAAGTCATCCACTTTCTCTGCTCGCAATAACTGCTTGAATTCTGGAATGTGGTCATATGGCTCTCCTGTGCCATCGTAACGATTTCGCATACATTTGGCCAATTGGATTGGTCTCAGTATTTTTTCGGGCTCTGGGGTTTGACTTATGATGGGATAAGCGGATTTTACTAGGTGTATTCCAGCTCCTACATCTTGGGGTGGTTCTGCCCTAAGGGTGGTTCTGTTCATATTTCCCATTCCCTGGCTAGTGTGGATGTGGGGGTTAATTTCTGGCATGATGAATTGCTCATGTGGTCTATTGGGTATACTACCTTGGCTCGTTTGTCCTGACATCACATTTTCTGTTCTTTGCTGGGTCTCAAATGGGTTTTGTGAGGTGGTTGCCTAATCTCGAGCTAACTCTCCTCTTTCATTAATCTGATCAGGGTTTTCAACTACTACATATATCTGGCCCTTCTTGTCCATGTAAATTCCACCTTCATACTTGACAGCTGGTCTTGGAATTACTTCAGATTCTGTGGTGTTTATCATTCTTGCTACTAACCTATGTAGACCATCCAGGTAGATGGGTATTCCCTGCAAGTTGGTGGATATGTATTGAAGAGACGTCCTATATTTGCCTTCCACTCTAGACATAAAACCTTCCCTAGGTATGGAACTATGCATGTCTTCAGAAGCCAAGAGTCCCTCCTAGTTAAATGACATTTTTGACTCACTTGTCTATGATCTTAGCATGTAATGTTAACCCCTGGATTGTGAGTCCCTGACTTGGTTGTGCAATTGACCTTAGTTTCAAGTGATTTGGTACTTTATCTATCTCTTCTTAAGTGTCTACTTGATCTTAGGTTCATAAGCCTTGTCTACAAGTCCACAATTGTCCTTTGATCTGCTCAAAATCTTGTGGAACCACTTGCTTCCTAGTCCAACCTGAGGGTCAACTTAAAAATACCCTATCTAATAATCCAATTTTTGTTGTACTCCTCACGATCTTTCCAACAAGCCCAAGGTCACTCCAAACGGATTTCGTATGAGAAAGTTATGCCAGTTCAAGGTTCTGAGGTTTAAAACAGGGAAATACTTCAAAACAGGCAATACACGATACTTATCAAGTATCGCGATACTTGGAAGCAGACGATACACGATACTTGCCTTGCCATGATACACGATATCTCAACTAAACGATATACGACACTTGACACACTGGAAAAGTCACAATACTCGATATTTGAGCCCACACGATACACGATATCCGGTGGGTATCGCAAAAAAAATCATGATACACGATACTTGGAGTTCCCACGATATTCGATATTTGGGGTCTCACGATACACGATACTTGCGAAATATCGCGATACTTAATGTTCACGATACTCGATACTTCACAGGTATCGCGATCAGAAATCTGCGATACACAATATACGATACTCCACAAAAATTGCCACGATCCTCGACACACGACAAGTATCGTGAGAGAATTCTCGACGATACTCGATATTTGATAGGTATCGAGAAAGTTGCCTCCGCGATACACGATATCCAACAAGTATCGCGATCAAAGACTCACGATACACGATACTCGAGGAGTATCGCGATCTGAATTTCTCAATACACGATATTTGACAAGTATCGCTACCAGACTTTCGGGATATGTGATACACGATATTCAGCAAAGCTAGGTATCGCGATACTCGACCACAGGAGATCACGATACTCAGGTATCGCGATACTTCAACCGCGGGAGAACACGATACTTGGATTTTTTGGAGTCCAAATTCAAAATTTTTTGTAAATATGAGTACCTTGTGTCCTCCTTGTCACTCCTATGTGCCTGTAGATGAAAAATCTCTATTCAAACCCACGATATTGCACTCACGATACTTGGCACAGGTCACGTCACATCCGGGGCTGTTCACTCAATTTTTGGGTAGATTGAGGTTTCTTTCCTCTGCGTTTCAATTCTACACCCTCTCTAAAGCTTTTTGTTCACAACCACAAGTAAAAAGAAAGGTGAATGTATTCTAAAAAATGGAAAAAACTGAGAATATGAAGGTAGGTGGAGATGGTGATGATGATGAAGATGAAGGAGAAGCAAAACTCAAAAACTGAACTGAAAATGGTGATTTCTTTACCTTCCAACGTCGCTACTTTACATCTTACCGTCACACGCTCGTTCTCCAAGCTCTCTCCCCGGCAACGACGCCAAATTTGGTGTCACTCTAGCACAATGGTGAGTACCAACGTGAGGAGCTTCACCTCATAAATGTCAATCCACGGAGACGTGAGGATCGGTATGAAGACCAAGAGCAAGTGAAGTGCACAAGTGAGTGAGTGAAAGCATACACACATGCACACACATACACACACGCGCGCACAAGGTAAGAGCAAAGAGTGGAACAATGGAAAGCTTTGATTACAAAAAGGAATCTCTTACAAAGCTGAAATCTACAACAAGCTAACCCCAAAAATGAGCTCTCCAGCCCTTTTTATAGTTTTTGAGTGGTTTGGGCCCTGTCTAGACCTAGTGTCCGGCCTAGTTAAAAATTAGGTTCTAGGGCTTATTTGGGGGCTCAAACGGAATCTAAAAATTATGAAAATTGGTAGTATGATACATCTAATACTCCTCAAGCTCAAGGTCTCCTTGGCTTGAACAAAATGGAGTTGTAAAAATAGAAAATGGTATTTACAATGATTTTTAGTGATAAAAATCACTATTTTTATAGGGATTTCTTCTTAAAATTTGACAGGTGCTTCTTGGAGCTCCCTACTTGCTCTTTCTTCTTGTGTGTCCACTTCCTTGATACGCTTCCATACTTTGTCCTTGACCTTGAGCTTCAGCACACATGAAGACTCATTGCTTCTTATGATTCTAAGCCACAAAGAAGGTAAAGAAGATGATCATTTGTTCTACATAGATTCAGGATGTTCGAATCATGTTGCAGGCAACATTGCTCTTCTATCTGATTTGGAAAGTCCAAAGCATAGACATGAAGTGCAAACAGGGGATGACACAAAGCACAATGTGGAGAAGATTGGTAATGCCAAAACTTCCAATGGCAGGAAAAACATTCTAAGTAAGGTTCTCTATGTACCCACTATCACTAAAAACCTAATAAGTGTAGGCCAAATAGTTGAAAAAGGCTTGCAAGTTAGGTTCACCCAACATGGAGCTTTTGTGGAAGATCCATGTCAAGGTTTCAAAAAGATAGCCCGAGGTGAGAAGCATGGTAGACTCTTTACTTTTGAAGTAGGAGAAACCAAGAACATAGCTCTATTCAACTTTGGGTCTCAAACCCTAAGTGAGCTTGAAGTGTGGCATAAGAGACTTGCTCATGTGAATGAAAGAACCTTGAAGGATATATACAGGGATCAAAGTGTTCTAGGACTGCCAAACATATCAAAGCAACACATGATCAACAGGTGTGATGCATGTCAGATTGGGAAGGCACAAAGACAACCATTCAACCACAAAGGCTACATCCACAACAACTTATTGAACTTAGTACATACAGATGTATGGGGACCAAGTCAAGAACCTTCATTGGCACGATCAAGGTATTATGTCTCATTTATTGAGGACCATAGTAGATGGACTCTTCTATACTTTATCAAGAGTAAGAATGAAGTGTTTGATTGCTTCAAGAAGTATCTTGCACATGTGGAGAATCATACAGGTAGATCACTAAAGAAGCTCAGATCTGATGGAGAGGGAGAATACTTCTCCAAAGAGTTTGATGAGTTCTTGCAAGAAAAAGGTATCAAAAGGGAAGTGACTACTAGGTACTCTCCTCAACTAAATGGAATTGCAGAGGGGAGAAACAAGACATTGGTTGGATTATGACTCCTTATGAAGCATGGCATGGAAGAAAACCTAGTCTTAGACATTGCAAGGTTTTTGGTTGTTTAGCTTATGTTCATGTACCATCGCAAATAAGAGGTAAGCTAGATGAAAGGGCAACAAAGGCAGTGTTTATTGGATATGATTCAACTCAGATGGGTTACAGGTTCTTCAATCCTTCAACCAAGCAATTCACTACAAGTAGAGATGTTGTTTGAAGAACACAGGTCTTGGTATGATGAAGACAAACAAAAGGTAACACTACCATATGATCTTGATTCTGACTCTCATCAATTAGGAAGCAAGCATGATACATAGGTCCATGATCCAAGAAGTGATACAGACGATGACCAAGATGAAAGGGAAAAGGATTACAAGCTATGGAAGTCAAGAGGCAAAGCAAAGATGCAAGAGGTTGGAGAATGCTCCAAACAAGCACCTAGAAGATCAGCAAGAGAGAAGAAACAGCCAGAAAGGTATGGATATGATTCCACATTTGTTACAAAGCATTCAATCTACTTGGCAAAAGACTCTACTTCAAAGGAACCCTCAACCTATGAAGAGGCAAAGGGGAACCCTAATTGGGAAAAGGCCATGAACGAAGAGATAGATGCATTGAAGGAAATTGACATTTGGGATTTGGTTCCAATATCGCCGAATCAAAAGGTAATTGGTTGCAGATGGGTATATAAAGTTAAAAGAAACTCAGATGGATTAGTTTGCAGGTATAAGGCAAGATTAGTTGCCAAAGGATGCTCACAAACTCATGGTATAGACTATGAGGAAACATTCTCTCCAGTTGCAAAGATGACTACAATCAGGACATTGATAAGTGTAGTTGCTGCAAGGAATTGGAGACTCCTCCAACTTGATGTGAAAAATGCATTCTTAAATGGTTGGACATAGGGTTAATGTGTGCATGTTGTGCTAAGAACCCAAGTGGCCTGTAGGCATTCTAATACAAATTGCATTAACCTCATGATTAATGGCTGAACTTTCTATCTTCTTTTTGGAGGCATGTATTAGGAAATGTCCATGATAATGACTCTCGCTGCATGTATGACCCTATAGGACACATGGAACATGTTTTATGAGCTTTTGGACTTCTAGTAGATGCACGAGATGCACTCCTAGACATGTTGGAAGCATTGATGTATTGATATTGGTTGAGTTTGCATGGGGGGAATCTAAAACTTCAACTACACATGGAAATGGTAGCTATTTTTTATCCTTGATTGCTTGAGGCGTAACTGTGCGATTTCATGAAGCATCACTATAATTGATTGTTCACTACACACTTTTGTTGAAGGAAATAGATATTATACACACAATGGAGAATATTGCAATCATGTTGATATTTGCATAAAGTCACAAAAAGAACCATTTCACACTTATACTCTCCAATATGTCACACATGCACTTGTGGACTACGTGATTATGGTTATCCTATGAGCAATATGATCTAGAGCTCTATGTCATTTGAGCTGCTTTTGGACTACAGGAACAAGTCCAATCCTCATGAGAACTTTTGCCTAGAAGAGCCCATATTCTAGACTTGATGATCCTTGAAGTGGAAACTAAAACAGGAATTAAAGTTATTAGCCGCTTCTTTTCAAAATCAATCTACTTGTTGTGTATGTTTTAAATTTTAGGTTTTTGGAGCTTCTTGAGAAAGCATTTCTGGCCTTAAAAAGTGTTGCACATTGGGATGGAGGCTGGGTTGACTATGCCCCAAGGGGATTGTGTCGCTCAGCATTGCCGATTGTGCGAGCACGGAAGATCATGGATTCCTTCTCATATTCTCGCATGTAGTTTGGTAGGGTGGAAATAGTTTGGAAGGGTGGAAATGCTCTATGCTTCTTCCCTATTTTGGTCTAACCTAGAAACTTCTTCATATATTTCCTCCATGTTTGGTGTTGGTTGATAGTCTTCCACATCTAATTCCTCGAAAGGCAGTTTTGCAACTCCATTCTTTTTCCATTGATCTTCTTGAATTCTATTCCACAACTCTTTTGGCCACCCAGCCTCTAAATCAGGGACTGAGGACATGGATTTGTCCTGGGTATTCAGTAGTTCTTCCTTATCATCCCTCTCTTTTGGTTTCTGGTTCTTGGTTTTAAGACAATCATTGTATTGATTCTCGGATACTCTCGTCTCAGGGAGGGCTTGGATAGTCTTCTCTAGAGTGGCCTGAGCCACTTCTATGAGCTTTCACATATCGCTAGCCTCTCCTTTTATAACTCCCCTTGTGGGTAAAACTTTTCGTGTTGCTCTATGTTTGGTCCATTCGAGATTCTATCTTGGTAAGCTTTCAACCATATGTCTAAATCGTCTGGTCTTGGCTCTGCTAGAATTGATCCTAGGTTGTCCGGTTTTAGTGTTTGTGGTATAATAGGAATTTCTTCTTGAATTTCAGGTTCTTTAGGTTTCTTATTGCCTCTTGTGTCTTTCTTGTCTTCCTTATTTTTAGTTTTCATACATTTTTCCTTGAGTTTTTCCCTTCTATTCTTGCTCCGAGCCTACTCGTTTTATTTCTTGTCCTTTCACTTGTGCTCGTGTGATGGCTTTCAATGGCACTGTGTATTCCTTGTCACTTCCTGACGATTCAAATACTTCTATAACTTAATAGGTGTCATATCATGAGTCTTATTAGGATTCTTTGGGCAGTCTCTAAAGAGATGTTCATTTCCACAATCATTGCAATATCCTTCCCACATTCTAAGGGGTGGTGGGTTGTATGGCCGAGTGCATTCTCTTATAAAGTGATCTCCTCCACATCTATAGCACGGGCCTTTTGGCATGGGTGGTCTCATGGGTGTTGGTGACTTTGGTGTAGTGTACATTAGTGTTGCCAGCTCAGGTCCATAGACATTGTCATATCCCTCATAACTATAGTATTGCGGGTCATACGCCTGCTCGTACTCCATCATATTGGTGTCATAGGGATAGTATTCTCCTTGGGTTTGCTCTTATCTTGGGCTCGTTGATTCTGTATTGGCTAATGGTGATGTTGGCATTATGGCTCTCTCTAAGTTTTCCTCTGGCTGAGCATATTTAACTTGTACTATGTTCGGTCGAAATGGTTGTTGTTGTCCTAACACTGGCTGAGGTTGTGCATATTGCCCTTTCTCATATGGCCTAGGTGCTCCTTGTGGTCCTAGATAGGGATTATATCTCAGAATCTACCTTCCTAGCTCTCTAGGTGGGTATCCATATGGCCTATACTGAGGTTGATTTAAAGGTCGTGACTACCTGTTGAATGGACAATTCTCAGTGGTATGATTAGTGTATTTTTGTTCTATGTGGCAATACAGAGCGGTTCCTTGATGTGGTTGTCTATTGTAAGGGTAAGCTTGAGGCAAGCATGTTCCTCTTCTTACACACATGTGAAGAGGATGGTCTCCTCCGCATAGGCTGCATCTCCGCAACATAGGTATTCTCATGGGTGGATCCTGGTAGTTCCGCTGTCCGTGAACTCCTAACTTCTTGGCTACCACCTCCGCTAACTCCTCTATGTTACTAGAGCTGGATTTCATTATACTTCTAGTGTCTTTTGATTTTGTAGGGCTTGGTGAACTTTTGAGATCCTCAGCTAGGTTTTCCTCTAGGTCAATACACTCTTGAAGGCATTTTCTTGACGTCTGTAACTGTTTTACATAGACTAGAGTTCTCAAAGTCCCATTCGTCAGTCTGTCTAAGAATAATGATATCATTTTTTGCTACGTGGGTCTTTTTGTTATTGGGTATCTATCGACATATTGATTGAATCTTTGGGTAGGTGTTTTCACAGTTTTGTTTGGGTTTTGTTTGAAGCTATGGATCAAAGATGAAGAGTTGCGCTTAATTCCTCTCTTAGTGAATTCTCCAACGAACTCCTGAAACAATTGCTCAATATCTCCAAATTGATTG
The DNA here is from genome assembly GCA_020310875.1 of Ceratopteris richardii. NCBI lineage: Eukaryota > Viridiplantae > Streptophyta > Polypodiopsida > Polypodiales > Pteridaceae > Ceratopteris > Ceratopteris richardii. The sequence continues at coordinate 23,166,588 of CM035413.1, forward strand.
GGATCCAATGGTTGGAACCACGTCAAAGCCGTTCCTGTGAGAGTAAGTCCAAAGGACTCATACTGCAGAAAGAAATCATCCACTTGTTCAGCTCGTAGAACTTGTTTAAATTCAGCTATGTGATCGTAACGTTCTCCCATCCCATTGTAATGGTTTCTCATACACTTAGCCACTTGAATTGGTCTTAGTCTTCTTATGGGTTTTGGTTGTCTAGGCATTACAGGAATTGATGGTCTAATTGGAGGCATTCCAGGCTACACTCTTGTTGGAGACCTTTTAATCTCCAAAGACTTGATCTATACTGATCAAAGAACATTTCTATATCAGTTATAGACCAAACTTTACACAAATGTTACTTTGATTTACCAAATCATTCATGAATAATTCTCTGAGTGAGAATTTTTCTTCTTCAAAAAGTCTGCTTCAGAAATTGACTTCAATACCTGCACATCTCTTCAGATTTCTTCCATCTAATGATATACATATCTCCAAGCTACCCTTGTACAATCATAACAACCATTAGACCTTCAAAAGAATCATTAAAACTTCAATTTGATTTTTAAGATCAAAGGTATGTCAAAAACTGTCTTCCAGAAATGGAGACTTTGACATAGGTAACTTTTAAGATTGATTTCTCACAGCACAGATCCCGTTTTCCTAAATGCTTTTAGCCATAGCTTCCTTACCTTCTAACTTATACTTTGAATGCTCAGTTATCAAAAACTTTTCACTATGCACTGAGATCTAAGCAAAACATTGACACGAAAAAGTGTGCGATTCTGAGAGGTCTACCCGCAGACTTTACATACACATGTTCCTATTGATCATACTCACAGTAGGAAAGAAATTAGATCATGAAACTTTGAACATGGCTTCACTAGCTTCCAGATTAGATGTGTCCAAAAGAATTTCTGATCCACATGATCAGACTGAGAGAACTCAGAGAAAGACTCATCGCTAATTTCCTGAGAAAGACTCTCTACACATCTATCTCTAAGACACTTGTCATCAAATGACTCTCACATGTATGTCTTTACATCATTGACTTATATACATATAGTTCTGGACTTATCCCACGTCTATTACATTACTCCTTATCATCCTAAGGATTATCTCTACTTAGATTACAAGAATTTCCACCTATAATGTACATATGTATACAAACTTCATTTCTGAAATCTCTTCACTTCCTCAAGTATCTTCTTCCACTTTAATCTGATCATAAACTTGCTCCAAACTCTTTATAATCACCAATTTGTGATTGGTTTGTTCCAACAGCTCCCCCTAAATCACTAGTTCTGATTATTCCATTCTTCTTCACTCCTGCCATCTCTTTGAATCTCTGTAGCTTAGGTCCATCCAATCTTTTTGTTAACATATTTGCAACTTGTTCTTTTGTTGGAGTGTACATCACTACAATCTCTTTGTCAAGTACCTTTTCCCTCAAGAAATGATATTGAATCTCTATATGCTTAGTTCTGGCATGAAAAACAGGGTTAGCTACCAAATACAATGAACTCATATTATCTCCAAAAATAATTGGAGTACTCTGATCAGTTCCAAAACTCTTCAACAAGGCCTTTAACCATATCACTTCTTTTGCAGCCTCTACCAATCCTTTATACTCAGCTTCTGTGGATGACAAAGCAACTGTATGTTGCTTCTTTGAGCACCAAGAAATTAACTTATCTCCAATATAACAAAGATACCCATGAGTAGACCTTCTATCATCTGAATCACCTGCCCAATCTACATCAGTAAATACTTTGATTCTTGTATTAGAAGTAAATCCATAATACAGACCTTCACTTAGGGTTCTGTTGATATATATGAGTACCCTCTGAGCTGCAATCCAATGATTCTTCTTTGGACAATGCATGAATTGTGATAACACACCTACTTCATATGATAGATCTGGCCTTGTCAAGGTAGCATAGATTAAACTCCCTACCAAACTCTGATATTTCTTCATGTCATTGAATTCTTCACCTCCATACATGCTCAACTTATGATTTACCTCCAATGGTGTAGTTGAAGGCTTGCAATCCTCCATGTTGAACTTGACCAGAAGATTCTTCAAGTATCTCTTGTGTATAACATATACTCCATGTTGAGTATACACAATCTGCATTCCTAAGAAATAAGATAAGTTTCCCAAATCACTTATATTAAACTCCTTCTCTATTTGTTTCTTAAGCTCATTGATTCCTTGAGCATCTGTACCTGTGACAATGATATCACCAACATAAATACACATGTATATGTATCCATTTTCACTTGCCTTCACTAGCAAGCTACTATCTGTCTTTGATGCTTGAAATCCACATTCATTTAAGAACTTAACAAGCCTGTAATTCCATGCTCTTGGGGATTGCTTCAACCCATACAGAGTTCTCTTTAGTTTACACACATAATCTGATCGAATTGAATCCATGAAGCCTTCTGGTTGCTCCATGTACACTTCATCTGCAATGTATCCATTCAGAAATGCACATAAGTAACTTGTTGAGATCATTTCTCAAGATATACTGAATCTTTTGGAGTGATTCAACTTGGAGAAGGTGCGCAAACTGTAATTGAAACCTTGTGCAAAGTTTCATAAAAAACATTCCACAATTTATAAGTTAATGAGAGAGATATGTGCAGCAGACTTTTTGTGTAGTCATCTCCTTCACAGATTTTTCAAAATCTTTATAATTGATCATCGATCCTCTAACATTGGTGAAGGTTTGAGTTACTCTTGTTATAGAGGTGCTCTAACTACAAGAGTAGCTTGTTCTTTTGGAGATTAACACTCTCCATCAGTATTTCAGGGCAGGAAGCATCAAAATTGAAGGAAGGAGGATCCTGACTGCTGCAGCTGCAAAGAATTCAACATCTGAAGGTTCAAAAGGTGAAAGCTTGAGGGCAAAGCTTGAGGGAAAAGCTTGAGAAGGAGGTCATATGACATCAAGGAAGACAAAAAGAACATTATTCAAAGTAAAGGTACATCTATTACTCACAAAGGTTGAAGAATTCAATATACAGGTGAAGAAAGAATGGGAGATTCTCTTCAAATAGAGAAGTTGGATAGAGAGAACTATCCAGCATGGTCAATGAGGATGGAAGCTCATCTTATGATCAAAGACTTGATAGCTTATATTATAGGTGAACAAGAAAAGCCTCAGTTCAGAGATCCTAGTGTTCCAACTAGGGAGGAATTATCAGAATTGAAGAATTGGATGAAAAGAGATGCTCAAGCTAGGAGCATTATCTATATGGCAGTCAATGACTACTTGCTACCTCATATTAGAGGTCTTGAAAGTGCAAGTGATATATGGAATGCTTTGGAGGAGCATTTTCAAAAAACACCACAAAGTCAAGGAAGGCATCCTTGTGGGCAGAATTTACCACTTTCAAGAAGAAGGCCTCTCAATCCATCTCAGACTATGTAACAAGGATGAAGGACATTGCAGATGCATTAGGAGCAGTTGATGAAGACCTTGAGGAGGATAAATTGGTAAGGCAAATCCTCACAGGGTTGAGAGGTGATGACAAATGGAAGCCATTCATTTTGTCTATTGAATTATCACTTGATCATTTTACTCCTTACTTAAATCAGTTGATAGGACATATGTTAACCTTTGAGCAGGATGTCAAAGGTGAAGGTGACAAGAGTACAAGTCATGCAATGTATTCAAAGGATAAGAAGAAGAATATCAAGGGAAAGCAACAAGCAAATGAGGATGAAGGTACAACTAGCCAAGCTAACTTCCTAAGAGGAAGAGGAGGTGGCAAAGGTAGAGGAAGAGGCAGAAGTAATAAAGAAGGAGTCAAGGCTTGCTGGATTTGTGGTAAGACAAATCACTTAGCTAATGATTGTTGGCATAATACTCAGAGTAATGGTGGATATAATCAGAATTTTAATTCAAGAGGAAGAGGTGGGACCATCAAAGGATTTCAGTATAAATGGTCCAAGGTATTATGTGATTTATGTTGATGATGCTACCAGATGGATCACTATCTATGTGATCAAAGATAAGTCAGAGGTATTCAATACATTCAAACATTATCATGTGTATGCAGAGAGAATTACAGGTCATAAGTTGAAGAGACTAAGATTAGATGGAGGGGGAGAGTATTTATCTAATGAGTTCAGTGATTACTTGTGGAATGCAGGTATAAAAAGGGAAATTACTTGCACGTACTCTCCTCAACAAAATGGTGTAGCAGAGAGAAGAAATAGAACTCTTGTTGAGTTTGCAAGATCCATGATGAAGGAGAAAAATTGTCCAAATTACTTGTGAGTTGAGGCAGTAAATACAGCTACTTATTTGGTTAATAGGTTACCATGTAAAGCTTTGCAGGGTATGACACCATATGAGGCATGGTGGGGTAAGAGACCTACTCTAGACCATTGCAAAGTATTTGGATGTTTGGCATATGCATATGTGCCATCACAATTAAGGCACAAATTGGAACCTAAAGCTGAAAAGTATGTATTTATTGGATATGATGATAAGCTCATGGGACATAGGTTGTGGATTCCATCCACAAAACAATTCCTTGTATCAAAGGATGTTACATTTGATGAGCAAGGTACTTGGTATGCAGGTACAATCAATATTAGTGCAAGTAATGAAGAAGTTGTGAATCAAAAGAAAGGTAAATCAAAGGTTCCAATATTTGATGAAGAGGAGAATAATGAAGTGCAGGTTGAAGTTGAAGAAATGCCAATATTTGATCCTGAGTGTGATGAACCAGAAACCTCAAGGAGTGGAGAACTCAGAAGGTCATCCAGACACAAGTGGCAACCTACAAGGTATAGCTATGACACTTCTTTTTTGGCTACCAAAGATTATGCTTACATGATAAAGACAGATGAGGATCCTTCTACATATGAAGAGGCAAAATTTAAGGAAAATTAGGAGAAAGCTATGCAGGAAGAATATGATGCATTGATGGAGAATCAGACATGGGAGTTGGTTCCTAAGCTAAATAGCCAGAAGATCATTGGATGCAAATAGGTCTACAAGACAAAGAGATTTTCACATGGAAGTGTGTCTAGGTATAAAGCTAGACTTTTTGTGAAGGGTTTTGCTCAAACTTATGGTATAGATTATGATGAGACCTATAGTCCTGTGGCAAAGATGACAACCATCAGGACACTTATAGCTATTGCTGCATGTAAAGGTTGGAAATTATGTCAATTAGATGTGAAGAATGCTTTTTTGAATGGTTATATTTCAGATGATGTTTTCATGGAACAACCCCAAGGATTCAGAGATGAAAGGTATCCAGAGTATGTATGTAAGCTCAAGAGAGCTTTATATGGTTTGAAGCAGGCCCCAAGGGCATGGAATTATAGACTTGTGAAGTTCTTGAAAGAACTTGTATTTCAAGTGTCAAAGGCATATAGTAGCTTGCTTGTTAAAGCAAGTGATGATGGATTCATTTACATGTGCATATATGTTGATGATATAATTCTTACAGGTACAAATGAGAAAGGCATTCAAATCCTAAAGAAGCAAATGGAGAAAGAATATAAGATCAGTGATTTGGGAGACTTGTCATATTTCTTGGGCATGGAGATTTCATACACTCAAAATGGAGTGTATGTGACTCAAGAAAGGTATTTGAGAAACTTGTTGATCAAGTTTAAGATGAATGATTGCAGGATAGCACCTACTCCAATGGAGGTGAATCACAAGTTAAACAGATATGGAGGAGAAGAGTTCAAGGACATGAAGTTATATCAAAGTTTGGTTGGTAGTTTGATTTATGCTACTTTAACTAGACCTGACTTGTCATATGCAATTGGAATTTTGTCTCAATTCATGCATTGCCCTAGGAAAGAACATTGGATTGCAGGACAAAGAGTGTTGAGGTACATTAAGGGTACACTAAAAGAGGGTTTGTATTATGGTTTTACATCAGATACAAACATCAAGATATATAGTGATGCAGATTGGGCAGGTAATCCTGATGATAGGAGATCAACCTATGGATACTTATGTTATGTGGGAGATAAGTTAATTTCTTGGTGTTCAAAGAGAAACACACGGTTGCTTTGTCATCTACAGAAGCAGAGTACAAAGGTATGGTTGAAGCTACAAAGGAAGTGATATGGCTTAAGACTCTGATGAAGATTTTTGACATCATTCAGAGTATATCCACTATTCATGGAGATAACATGAGTTCATTGTATCTAGCTGCTAACCCTGTGTTTCATGCCAGGAATAAACATATTGAGATTCAGTATCACTTTCTAAGAGAGAAGGTGATGGATAAAGAGATTGAAGTCATACATACTTCAACAAAAGATCAGATAGCTGATATGCTAACCAAAAGCTTGGATGGACCAAAGTTACAGAGATTCAAAGACATGGCAGGTATAAAGAAGATAGAGAAAACCTCAATTGATGATTGAGGGGGAGCTATTGGTGTAGGGCAATCAACAATTGAAGTTTTAATGAAGGTTTGGAAGTCAAGGACTGAAGAAAAGTTCAAGTTATGAAGCATGGAGGAAGTACATATTCAGAAGATGAAGATGTGTTCACATATGTACATTAATTCAGAGATAGTTCACTTATACTCGTGTATAATCATGATATTGTAAATATTTGCCTATATATACAAGGAAAAAGTCGGGGCAAATATGAGAGAGCATGAGAATAGAGAAATCAATAGTGGTATGAGTCATTAGACATCTTAGATGTGAGTAAGAGTCTCTCTCATCACTCAGTTGTAAATTTCTTCAGGAATGAAAGAAAAATTACGCCCGATGTTTCTGTGCATTCTCCTTTTGTGCTTGATCATTTCAAGAATCCTTTTGTAGATTTCTAGATCCATAGTTAATGAGTCTATGGTTAAAGTTTGAGATCCTAATTGTAAACAGGCTCTGAGAATTATGTGTAGGAACATTCATATGTGAAGAAGTGTTCACTAGTTCGTGAAATGGGCGCAAAATTTGATGTTAATGTTTTGGTCAGTTCTCCTTCCACAGTGTAAAGTTTTGAGCAACCAAGCACTCCATATTTAAGTTGGAAGGTAATCTATCTGTGGCTAAAAGCATTTTCATAAACGGGTTGTAGATTGACAGAACCAAGTGTTAAAAGTTATAGGTGTCTAAATTTACTTTTCAAAAGAGCAGTTTTAGACATAGGTAACTTGTTGAGATCATTCCTCAAGATATACTAAATCTTTTGGAGTGATTCAACTTGGAGAAGATGCGCAAACTATAGATAACACCTTGTGCAAAGTTTCATGAAAAACGTTACACAATTTATAAGTTAATGAGAGAGATATGTGCAGCAGACTTTCTGTGTAGTCATCTCCTTCACAGATTTTTCAAAATCTTTATAATTGATCATTGATCCTCTAAAATTGGTGAAGGTTTGAGTTACTCTTGTTATAGAGGTTCTCTAACTACAAGAGTAGCTTGTTCTTTTGGAGATTAACACTCTCCATCAGTTGGAATACTAGGATCTGCAAATTCAGGCTTTTCTTCTTCTCCTGTAATGAATGCCATCAAATCTTTTCTCATGAGGTGTGCCTCCATCCTCATGGACCAAGCTGGATAGTTCTCCCTATCTAGCTTATCAATCTGCAAGCTTTCTCCCATCTTTGATCTTCTGTATCTGCAACTACTATGATTTATGATAGTAAAGTGTACCTTTGATATGAGGCTTCAATCTTTCTTGATCCTTCGAACTCGTGCTTTGTACTTCTGCAGGTTATCTTCAAGAATTTTTCCTTGTCCACCTTCAATTAGAAGGAACTTCAATATCTGGAGCAATCAAGACTTCCAATGCCTTTACTTCACTTGTATTGCACCTTAAGCTCTGATACCACTGTTGGAGACCTTTTAGTCTCCAAAAACTTGATCCATACTGATCTAAGAACACCTCTATATCAGTTATAGACCAAACTTTACACAAGTGTTACTTTGATTTACCAAATCATTCATGAATAATTCTTTGAGTGAGAATTTTTCTTCTTCAAAAAGTTTGCTTCAGAAATTGACTTCAATACCTGCACATATTCAGATTTCTTCAATCTAATGATATACATATCTCCAAGCTATCTTTTCGCAATCATAACAACCATTAGACCTTCAAAAGAATCATTAAAACTTCAATTTGATTCTTAAGATCAAAGATATGTCAAAAACAGTCTTCCAGAAATGGCGACTTTGACATAGGTAACTTCTAAGATTGATTTCTCACAGCATAGATCCTGTTTTGCTAAATGCTTTTAGCCATAGCTTCCTTACCTTCTAACTTAGATTTTCAATGCTCACTTATCAAAAACTTTACACTGTGCACTGAGATCTAAGCAAAACATTGACACAAAAAAGTGCATGATTCTGAGAGGTCTACCTGCAGACTTTACATACACATGTTCCTATTGATCATACTCACAGTAGGAAAGAAATTAGATCATGAAACTTTGAACATAGCTTCACTAGCTTCCAAATTAGATGTGTACAAAAGGATTTCTGATCCACATGATCAGACTGAGAGAACTCAGAGAAAGACTCGTCGCTAATTTCTTGACAAAGACGTGCTACACACCTATCTCTAAGACACTTGTCATCAAATGACTCTCACATGTATGTCTTTACATAATTGACTTATATACATATAGTTCTGGACTTATCCCGCGTCTATTACATTACTCCATCATCCTAAGGATTATCTCTACTCAGATTACAAGATTTCCACTTGTAATGTACATATGTATACAAACTTCATTTCAGAAATCTCTTCACTTCCTCAAGTATCTTCTTCCACTTTAATCTGATCATAAACTTGCTCCAAACTCTTTATAATCACCAATTTGTGATTGGTTTGTTCCAACAACTCTGAGTGGTGGCCTTGGCCTCACTGGAGGCCGAGGGTGGTTGCCTAGTCCAAGGTGATTCTGATTGTGTGATTGTAGCCCTGGCATTGTGAATTGCACATGGGCTCGATTTGGCATGCTCTGATGGCTTGTCTGTCCGGACATTGTATGTTCCAACTCCTGTTGTGTCCGAAAGGGATTATGAGAGGTAGTTGCATGTTCTCGCGGAGGGAATATAGGCAACCCCATATACTTCGATTGAGCCCTATCCATTGCATCGATTGGCCAATACCTTCTTTGGTTCTTGTCTAGGTATGTGAATCTAGACTCCTCTTTAGGATCTTTTAACTCATAGAAGGTCATTGGGATTTCCTCCTGTCCTCGTGTGGGTGAGTCAGTTTGTAACAATAAGCCACATGCATGGATCAAGTAGACCTCTAATAGGTATTCATCTTGAGGTATCAAATCTCCTCTCAAGACTCGGGTCACTACTGATTTGCCTCGGGGTGTAGTTACTAATTCTTCAGGGTCCCATCTTCCCAAGTTTCCTTGTCCTTCCAGCCCTCCTCTCTCATTGATCCGATCTGGGTGTTCTATTACCACGTAGATGTGACCTAACTTGTCCATGTACACTCCTCCTTCATACTTGACTACCGGTCTGGGAACTATGGCTGAATGAGTGGAATTCACCATCCTAGCTACTGATCTATTTAAACCATCCAGGTAGATGGGGATCTCTTGGGAATTAATGGACACATATTGCAAAGAGGTACGGGTATTCCTCCTCTATTGTGGACATGAATTTTCCCCTAGGGACAGAACCTTGCATGTCTTCTGAAGCCATTGGTATCTCTTCTTCTAAGTCACTACAAGTGTCGGAATAGATAGAGTGATGACTTGCTTGAGTTACACTTCCTACCGACGAAATAACACTCCTTCGGCTACTTAGCACCCATCCTAATCTCAAGTTTAGCCACTCTTCTGGGGTATCTTGGTTCCCCACTATCCCACAATTTGCTCCTCAATTGCCTCTTATTTTGACCTCAACTAGCGTGATATGTTATGGGCGATACCACTCTAGCGATACCACATTGGCGATACGATACCAGTCTTAGCACAATACGATACCAAAACTTGAGACGGTACGATACCAAGAATTACCACGATATGATACCTCTACTTGTGATGATACGATACTAGAACAGTTGGCGATACAATACCAGATTCCTCACGATACGATACCCCGCTTTGCACGATACGATAGTAGTGCACTATACGATACGATACCAAAATCTTTGACGATATGATACCACAATTTCTCATGATAGGATACCCAAGGTTTAGAAGATACGATACCAAAGTCTTTGACGATACAATACTTGTGTGTAGCACAATACGATATCAACAAATCACATGATACGATACTAAAGTTCTCGCAATACGATACTAGTGTAGGGACGATACGATACTAAATTTTTGCACGATACGATACTAGAATTTCTCACTATACAGTACCATGGAGTTCAAATGATATGATACTAGGTATGTGATTCGATACCAATAATATGCACAATACGATACCGCTTGGTCGAGGATACGATACCGTGACCGAGACGATACGATACCAAGTGGACCATGATATGATACCACTGGCTAATTGCGATCACGATACTGACTTGATGATACGATAGCAAAAATGGTATCGTGATACCTCAAGTGGTATGCGACGATACGATACTAGGTGAGTATCGCGATACTAGGGAACTTTGGTATCTCGATACCAAAACTCAACCGATTGCGATACTACAGCCAAAATTGCTCTAAACTCAAAATGTTTTGCAGAAAATGGTTTATTTTTTCACTCCTCTTCTCTCTTGACCCTCTATCTCACTCAAAGACCTTCCAACAATTCTCTATTGCACCAACACTGGAAACGTCTTTAATCACGTGCAAACATGTTTCTAAAGTGGTTTGGATGTTGAAATCTTGTTGTAGCTTACCTTCAGGGATGCCTTGCTTAGGATGTGAGCTCACAAAGTAGCTTTTTAGCTTGTAGGGTGTGATACCATACTAGCAATACCACTCACTGTCTGCACACGATACCAGTTACACTACTAGTATCAAATGAACTAAATTTTTTGGTTTTTATAGTTTGTGATGCCTGAAGCCTACTCTACACTAATTTTGCCATTTTTTGAGATTTTTCTTGGTGATTCCAACTTCCTCCTACTCCACTTCTCTCCTTAACCTAACCCTAACTCTCCCTTCTCTTCCTCACTCCTAGCCCTAAACCTAAAAACTCATTACACACACCTCCGGGATGTGAAGTAACAAGTGTTGAAGTGTCTGACTACTTTCCACTGAACGAATTCACTTCTACAAGTATGATTCCTTCACTTCAGAGCTATAACCATCACGAAGACGCCTTGGTTGAGTTTGTTCCCTGCCAACAGCACCAAAAACATGTGTACCTAAGTCACGAGGTCTTAGGGACTTGTGTCAAAGAGACTAAATCACATTTGCCCCACAAGTGCGTATAGTGATGGATTGACACATGCTTAATTATCAATCCAAAGAACCACATGAACCAAGTGTATGAGGACATGTGCACATGTGATGGAAAGTGAAGTGGCTCAGCTATAATGCATATGAAAAGATTGAACTACCTCTCCAACTCACTCAATCTCTGGAAATGTCTGCTGCAATACCACATACAGCAGTAAATAAAAATTCGAATGTTTCTCCCAGCTCCGAATTTATGCCCATGAATTTGAAAATTTTGGGGCTCCTCTTTTGTGCCTCTTTTCTCTGCAACAGATATGTACTCACTTCGAGACAACTATATGCATCTTTTACTCCTATCACGAGTAATGCACATGCCAATAATATGTTTGGCATCCCCTATATCCTTCATATCAAATGTTCGACTCAACTTCTTTTTGAGAATTGACAAATCATAAGAGGACTTCCTAGCAATCAACATATCATTGACATAAAGTATAAAGCATATCAAGCTGCCATCTGAACATTTCTTTGTGTAGACATAATGATCCTCATTGCTTTGAGAATAGCCTTGAGACTTCATTAAAGCATCAAACTTTTGGTACCATTTTCTATGGGACTATTTAAGTCCATGCAAGATCTTCTTAAGCTTACAAACTAGACTGTCCTTGTCAGGAACTACATAACCCTTTGGTTGCTCCATATAGATCTCATATGAAAGATCTCCATGGAAGAACGAAATTTTCACATCCATTTGGACTAGCTCTAAGTCCTCCATTACAACGAATCCAAGCAACATGCACAGGGTAGTCATCTTGACCACTGGAGAGAAGATTTCCTCAAAATCAACACCATGTTGTTGTTAAAAACCCTTTGCAACAAGTCATGCTTTATACTTTGGAGAAGCACTATCTGATGTGAACTTCAGCTTATATACCCATTTACATGGTAAAGCTTTCTTGCCCTTTGACAAAGGTACTAAATCCCAAGTACCATTCTTGCCAACTGTAGCAAGAAGGCTCACCAGCATCCGTCAGCATAACAAAATCTAAACCTAGACATATCTATTAGGTGGATGTGAGACACGTGCAGAACATCTCAATGGTTGCTGAACAAGAACATGCACAGACTTATCTGAATGGACATTCTCTTGAATATCCATATGTGCAGCATTTTTATGCATGCTAACCGGAGGACTAGTATCCTCAAACATGGGTCTTCTCACTTCATCCTCCTTAATGGGTTGTTTATACATCTTAGATTCATTGAAAATGACATCACTACTTTTGATCACTGACTGTGTTTCAGGATCCCATAAGCGATATCCAAATTGTCCTTCTTGACCATATCCAAGAAAATGCATTTCTTTGACTTATGGTCCAACTTTTGTCTAAGCTTTTTGGGTATATTAACATATGCATCACACCCAAAAATGCAAAGATGATCATAATATGGTGGCTTCCTTGTCCGTAACTCTTGTGCCACTTTCAGACCTTTGGCACTACTAGGTGAAAAGTTAATCACATGAACTATAGTAAATATTGCTTCTGCCCAAAAGCCTTGTGAGAGGTTTGCATGATGGAACATAGAGAATACTCTATCTTGAATAGTTTTTTTCATCCTCTCAGCTGACCATTATGTACTAGGGTATGAGGACCTGTAAACTCTCTACGAATCCCTCACAAAAAAGGTTGAATTCATGTGAGGTATACTCACCCCCATTATTTGAGTGTAAAGCCTTAAGCTTAGTTCCTTTTATAGTCTCAATTGAAAAGCCGTTTTCTGAAAGTAGGGAATACCTCATCCTTCAATTTGATAGGATGTACCCAAACTTTTCTAGTAGCAACATCTATGAAAGTGACAAAGTAAAAAGAACCACCTAAGGACCTAGTGGGCATAGGACCACACACATCTGTATGAACGAGATCTGAATTGCAGAGAAATGTGCGTTCTATACACATTTCTAGTTTTCTTTCCATATTGACAATGCTCACAAAATGAAAAATCATAGAAAGATAACATAAGTAAGTAGCCAGAACGAGAAAGATTTTCCATTCCAGTATGAGATATATAGCCCAAATGACCATGCCAAATACAAGCCATAGGTTGTTCAGTAACAGCTAACAAGTGTTTGTCTGATACAAATAAAGGATAAATTGAGCCAACTTTGCTTCCTTTTGCAATAACCATATTGCGCTTTGATATACGAAAGGACTGAGCATAGAAGACCACTTTGTAACCAAGGTCATCAAGTAGACAAAATGACATCAAAATGCATGATAATTGAGGTACATGGCATACATTATGCATAGTAAATTTTGAACCATCAATGAATTGTATAACCAATCCCCACAACATCACATTGGTAAGAGTCACCAAGTCTCATGGTACCAAGAGACTTTGCTCCATAATTAGAGAGCCATTCTTTGTGTGGTGTCACATGAAAGAAGCATCAGAATCTACTAGCCTGTTTGTTATTGATCTTTGGAGTTGTCCTCTCCAATCATTTAGCATAAGAGTTAACAATACATCTTTATTTTGTCAATCCTGGAAGTATTCATGAGACCACAGCCCCTTCTAGATGAAAGAATCACATAAATAAGAGAATAATGGCTGGATTTCTGAGAATAGTAAAAATGAAGAGAAATTCCTAGGGTTTGGATTATCTTGAGCAAATCTCCACTATTTTCCACAATCTTGGTGTCTAATTCATGCTATTTTCTCAACAGAATACATTTATGAAGTTAAAACTTAAAAAGTCACCTGTACCATACAGACGAGACAATCGCAATTCTGTACTAACAGACGATTTTCATCTTTCAGCATCATTCTTCATCCAATCCTCACTCAATACATCAGCAATCATGTCGCTTCATACACATTTCTCAATAATACACAAAAGAAGCTCACAAATCTCCATGGATACACAAAGAATAGACTCAACAAATCAAAGAAACCACACAAAGAGGAGAAACACGATTTTCAGCAGGAAACTCTCTCTATTCACTTGGATAGCATATAACAAATAATCAACCAACCCTCTCAAAATAGAGGAAATTGTCTTATATAAATTTTCAAGTGTCCCTTTTCACACTTGAAATTTGGTCCTTTCCTCTTTAATTCTAAAAATATACTATCTAGGAGTTTCCAAAAATTCTAGAAAAATTACATAAGATTCTATGCTACATAAGGAAGACTCTTCCTTATTTTTACATCAATTTGCATAAATAATTTTACAAGTTTTTGGCATTTTACAATTATTTTCTATCAAAAATACTTCAAAAAATGCATCTTCCAACATCCTTCCCCTCCTAAACATTTTGGCTCCTGACAAAAGACTTTCCTACTTCACATATCCTGCAAGCTTTTCTTCATTTTTTCTTTCTTTGATAAACTTGTGACACCAGGTCATGACTCTTCCTTTCAGTAACATTTAGATTGTTCACAATTTCAAACAATGTTTTTCTCCACTGAACTACAGCTTCTGGTTTATCAATGACATCCTTTTTCAAGTATTCTGTGTAGGCGGCTTCATATGCAGTGAGTCGAGATTTTGTAACGACTGATAAATTTCCAAATATTTCTGACTCTCTCTCAAAAAACCCGTAATCGAATGCATCTTCAAAAATTTGTAAATAGTGACTACCCAAAAATATTATTCTATTGTAGTATGCCATTAAGCATATTCTGTCAGGTGTTTCACTAAGGTCAAACAATAATGCATCGGTAGGAGAATTGAAACCAATATAGTTCAAGACTCTGACATCTGTATCTATGTATGTCTCTATACATGCCAAAATTAATCTCATTATTCTGATCAATAAAATGCAAGCAGGGTCATTCACATCTTTGTATGTAGCAATAACTGACTCAGCTGTATCCACCATGTATTTTTTGGTAGGCCATGTACCTGCCTTTGGACCTACTATCTTCGGGAAATTCAGCCATTTGGATGGAATTTGTCCCTCTTTCCTTCTTTCCCAGAAGACTGTCCACTCCCTCCTTCTAGCTGTTGGGCAATAGGCTGGATTTATTTTCAAATGAATGGGTGCTTCTTTTCATATCTTTCTACATTCTTTATTGGCATCCAACCACTTATTCCTCCATTTTGGATTAGCTCTTTCAAATAATTCTTTGTTCACGTTGATATCCTCTTCATACTCTAGATATTTGTTGGGAGATAATCCAACTCTTGCTATTTGATAATTTTTTATACTCTCCATAATCATGCATATAGGTATACCCAATCCATCTGCAGCCCAATGATGCTGGTCTGGATTAATCCCTTTATTTAGAGCAAAAGTGACAATTTGATCTTCATATTCATCATGCATCTTTCTGATAAACTCCATCCTAGATTCTCTGCTTCTTAATAGTTTCTGAACAAATTCTTCTGAATCTTCCTCTTCTGGCCTTTTATCTGCTGGTTCACTGTCATGTTGCTCTCTCTCATTATTTCCTACTTCATAGTCTTCTGTGTATGTAGTCTCTAGCTTTTTCCTGAGCTTGTGTTTCTTCCAGTTTTTTCTGTAGTTCTTCTATAGTCACCATTAGACTTTTGTTCTGAGTTGCCCAAATTTCTCTTTCTTTTATCCATTCACCTCTTTCCTTTTCCATCTTTAACTGCCAATCACCTCTTTCCTTTTCCATATCCATATGCAACTTGTTATATCCTCTCATTGATGTAGCGACATGTGTGCTAGCCTGTTTCTCCAATTCCTTGGCCTCCTTCAATTCTGTTTGTAATCTCTGGATCTCTTTATGTAATTCTTCCTTTTCTTCTTCTGTTATCTGAGCAGTCTTACTTTCATCCTTTATCTGACCTTCTTCCAATAATAGTCTATTTATCTCTTCATTTGCCCTAGTCAGAATTTGATAAGAAGTGTGCAAAGTTCTATATCTTCCTTCAGTTTTTTTCAACTCCATCTCCAATTTCGCATTTTGATCTACTAATTTTGCACTCTTCTCCTCAAGATATTGAATTCTATTTTGTTTTTGAACTTCTGATTCTTCCAAAGCAATTATTCTATTTATGAATTCTTCATTTTTCTCCTATATAAGCTTCAATTGTCCTGACATTTGTTCCTTTTCCTTCTTGTGTTCTTTAATAATCATACTACCTTCCTCAAATTCAGACTCAGCCACCATACCAGATATGATCATATTCCTGCTTGATGGTCTTAACTGCTCAATGTTACTCATAATAATCTGGCATGCTGCTCTTATATTCCTAGGTATTCTTTCCAATCCCACTTCCATTTCCATTTGTTTAACTTCTATTTGTTTGTCTTCTTTGCACTCATTGTCCTCTTCTTCTGCTTCTTCATACTCCATAACTTTAGTCTCTTGTTCTTCATGACTTTGATCATCTTCCTTTGTTTCTTGATCTGTAGCATCTTCTTCAAATTCCAATGTCTGAGCATCTTGGTTCTCCTTTTCTGAGTCATCTGTAGTCAGCTTTAGTTCCTCTGTCCTCTTATTCCCCATCACCTGCTGCTTTTCTTCAGAAAGGTGTCTTTCCTTTATTTGTACCTCTTTCTCCTGGGTTAGAGTTTCCTGAATTAAAATTGAGTCAATTTCCTCAACAGAGTTTACCTGGCCTTTTCTAGATTGCTCTTCCTGTCCTTCTTTTTCTTGGACTAGAATTGATTCATTCTCCTCAACAAATTTGACCTGATCATTACTTGTTTGTTCTTCATGTCCTTCTTCCTGTTCATCAATGTCCATAAGATCCACTTCTCCTTCTTGTTCTTGATCTTTGTTGGTTGTGAATTCCTCATTACTCTTCAAATCATGAAGTACATCTTTTATACTTTGTATAATTTCCTTTTCCACCACTCTTCCTGTGACTTCTTGATCGTTGTTTTTCACTACTGTCTCCACTTCTTCCTGAACTTGAACTTGATTTGCACCTTTCTGATCTATAACTGAACTGCTTATCTGTGTTTTTTTTGCTATTTCTTTTATGCTCTCATCTAATTTGAAGTAGGTTTGTGATGGTTTAGTCCATATTGGTTTTATTCTTGTATACACCAAACCACAACTGACTTCCTCTCTTATTTGACTTTCCTTTTCAATTATTACTGCTTTACCTTTCATCATCCTCCTCTCTTCTTCAGGACTGATTTGCTTGACTACTTCTTTCTGAACTTGCGTCTCTTGAGACTTCTTTCTCAAATCTTCAGGTGTTTTCTGTTTCTCAGTGGCATGTGTAACCACATTAGGAGTACTAGGAACAGATAGATTCAAACTTTTTAATAGAAAACTTTTAATGTCACTCTCGGAATCTGAGGAGAAATGTGAGGATCCTCCTAATTCAGGTTCTTTCATTCTTGATTCCTCTTCCACAGCAGATTGCTTCTGTGGTTCTTCCACTATCACTTCCTCTGTCTCTTTTATGGTTGCAGTTTTGGCTACTGATTTTTCCTTACCTTTCTTAGTCAACTTCTTCTTTTGCATTGGCTTCCTTTGGACTTTCTTTTTTACTACAACAGTGGTTCTGGTTTCTGGAGGTCCTTGCAATTCTTTAAAGTATGCTAACAGCTCTACTTCCTTTCTAACAAATAATTCTTTTGTTTCAGCTGCCATCATTTCATCATGAAGTGCTTCATAATGCTCTACCTCTTCTTGGACCCAATCTGTGGATTTGCAAGAATAGTCTTCCAGCATTTTTTGATATTGAGTCTCATACATTGCTCTTTTGTTGTTACCTTGAGTCAAATAAGTGTACAACTGCTCTTTGCTTGTTTGGGGTGGATGAGGATCACTAGAGGATTGAACCTGCTTTTGAGTTGCTTCATGTTCTTCTTTTGTAGCTTCATCCTGCTCTAATTCAACCTTTCTTGGGTCCAACCTCCTTTTCTTCACAGGAACTACTTCCTCAGATATTATCTTTCTTTTCATCCTTGTTCCCCTCATGCTAGTTTGTCCTACTATTTCTTTCACCTGCATCTTCCTAGGAGGACTCTTGATCCCTGCCATAAGACTTCTGAAATATTGAGCCTCTGGAGCCAGCATTGATTGATCTTCCATTCCCAGTACATGATAAATGATCCTTGTCAAAAACTGGGCTCCATTCATGAATTTTTTCTGTTCCCAGTGCTTTGCTGCTTCTTTTAGCTGTTCATGGATGTATGGTGTCACATCCATCACTCCAAATGGCTTGGTTCTATCCTTGTTGTTAAACATCAGCAGTGTAACAGATTTGTGTGGCATTGTATACCTTGGTAGCTTTGGAAAACAAAAATACTGTAAGAACATCCTTATGGCATATTCTTCATTCTCCTTTCCTTTGGAATCAGTAAATTTAGAGTATCCTGAATAGGTTTCTTTATTTTTCTTCACAAAGCTAGGGTCAAGCTTTGTTCCCATTGAGTAAAACTGCAAGGCTACTTTGATATGCTCTGCTTTGATAGTGATATGCACCTCCGGATTGTCTTTATTCTTAACTTTGCATCGGAAATAAGCTTCATTGCCTTTTCCTACTTCCATCAGACTACTCATTACTTGTGCCACTCTTTCAAAATCAATGAAGAAGAAAGGTTCTTCCAATAGTTTGTGTAACCCTACTGCCTTCCATCTTTTCATGTTGACAGCAACTCTTTGAAATCTGTAAAATTCTTGAAACAGCATGGTATATTTATATCCACCTACTCCCACTGTGAATATATGCTGTCCAATAATACTTAGGGATTCTTTGAGTTCCTTCACCACTTTCTCAGCTTATGGCATCTCTAGCTCCTCATCAAATTCCAGGTCCACCTGCTCTTCCACAGCTTCACTGTCTAGGAACCAATGTCCTCTTGATAGGGTGACTGATTCTGCTTTGAAGTCATGAATTGATAACTCCTTTGTATTCACCATTCTGAGAAAAATGTAACACACACAGAAAAACTCCGCCCACATGAGTCATAAGAAATCAAAAAGTAATATTCATTTTGGGATGTCATGACAGAAGAATGAAAGTAAAATTCAACATAAGTTCTGCTTCTTCAAAAAGACTCAGTCAAAGTGATCATTACAGGTGTAGCAAGATGTCTATTGCACTCTCCTTTATTGTCATTCTCCTCTTTTTTCATTTCTCATCCAAGAAGAAGATAAGATAAAAAAATAAAAAATAAAAATAAAAAGTTGCAAAAAATAGGAATTATAAAAAATGGGATAGACTATACAAAAAATAATAATTAAGAATTTGCTTCCCTCCTTTCTATATCTTTCTTCGTGCTCTATAAATTTAAAAAGAAAAATACACAATTTTTCTCAATTTTCCTCTTTTCTTACTCTCCCTTTTTTTAATAATAATGATGATTGCTTCCATTTTTTCTTCTCTTTTTCTTTTGCTTTTCTCTCTCTTTTTTTTTTAAATAATTTTTCTATTTCCTTTTCCTTCCCCTCCTAATTCTCTTTTTAGGAAAAGGATAAGGCAGAATACTTTTTGTCATAATTTCCAATATTTTTTTTTCAATATATATATATATATATATATATATATATATATATATTTAACATTCTGATCTGTTTCTGAGAAAATTCTAAAGATAGGTCAAATACGGATGGTTTTTTTTCCATTGAAGCAACTCTGATTTTTTTACCCAATAATATTTAATTCCAGTTGTCCTTGTGTCAAGCAAGCATCCATTTCCTACTGATAAGCATTTTGTAGAATTTCTTGGTCTCCATATCCATTTTGTCCTGGATTCCTGTTTTGATGAGTGGACGTCATGTAGATTTTGATTCCATAAGCTCCTTGTTCTGTTGTTTTGATGCTTTAGACAATGCCATGGTTGTCACCTTCTTCCTATCTCTCCACTCTTCTTTATTCTTCCAATCTTTTGCTGATTTTGATTACACAAAGCTTGATCATTTAATATTTGTATTGGTACTATCTGTGTATCTTCAAATGCAAAAGTAAATCCTTTCAAGTGTATATCATGAACATCTGATTGAATTTCCTGTTCTTCATTACTCAATAAAAATATTAAAAACCTTTTGTCATTTATTTTCAATTTAAGCTTCATTTTTTCAAAATCCACAATCACTTTACCTTGTTGGAGCCATGGTTGACCTAAAATCAATTTTTCAGACATCAAATGATCTGGCCATTCTTCACAATCTATTTTCATAAATTCTTTATTGAAATTAATTTCAATAAACAGTGAAGACATACTTTGTACTATTTGCCCTCCCAAAGTTTTGATAAAGGTTGTGCTTTTAGTTCTTTTTATGTTCAATTTACTTACCAAAGCTGAACTAATCAAATTCACTTGTGCTCCAGAATCTATCAAAACCCTAATTCTTTCATTTTGAAAATTCATTGTCATCACAGGCAAATGTTCTTTTAGTTTCAGAGGTGTTTCTCACAAACAGACTTCCCTAAGATCTTGGGTTTTTCTTATCCTTTCCTTAGCTTCCTGTTGAGCCTCTTTTCTAATGTCTTCCTCCTCTCTTTTCCTGTTCTGAGCTTGTTGTAACCTTCTCCATTCATTAACAGTCAATGGACAATCATACCTCTTAACTCTACATCCACTTCTGAAATTTGGCATGATCTCTCCATCTATATTAGCCAGTTGAATGGCTCCACTGTTGCTTATCTGATGTATAATATATGGTCCATGTCCTTTCTTCTGAAACTTTTTCTGATGTTCTTTAATTGTGTAAGCGAGAACTAGATCTCCCTCTTGTAGATCTTTTTCTTTTATATGAACATCATGATAGGCCTTTTGCCTTTTCTTGTCCACATACAAACTCATAAGGGCTTGGAGTCTAGAAGCTCCCAACTTCTCCAATTCTATTACTCTCTCTGATAGTTCATGTCCAGTCCAATTGTAGTGACTACCTACTTTTAATGTTGGAATAAGAAATTCCATAGGTAGAACTGCATTTTGTCCATATACTAGATTGAATGGTGTATTCCCTAATGTAGTTTTATAAGCCACTCTATAAGCCCAGAGGACATGATTAAGTTGTAAATCCCAATCATTCCTGTTTGTGTTAACTAGCTTTGATAGCACAGTGCAAAGTACTTTATTAGTACTTTCTGCTAACCCATTGGCTTATGGGTGATATAGGGCTGACTTTCTATGACTGATCGAAATATTCAGTGATGTTTTCTATGATTTGGTTCACAAAATGGGTCCCCCTATCACTTACCAATTCAATTGGAAGTCCAAATCTGGTGATGATGTTTTCATAAAGGAATCTGGCAGTAGTATGAGCATCATTCCTTCTTGTGGCTTTGGCCTCAGCCCACTTTGTCAGATAATCTATAGCCACTATTATGTATTCAGCATGTGATTGTCTTGTTGGAGGATGTATAGGTCCAATAAAATCTAAACCCCATTTGCTAAAGGCTCTGGCTGAAATTAATGGAATTAAAGGCATATTGTCTCTTCTATTTGGTTGACTCACCCTCGGACAGATGTCACATCTTTTTACATAGGTTCTTGCATCGGGAAATAGGGTTGGCCTCCAAAAACCAGAATATAAAATGAGTTTAGTTGTTCTTTCACTTGAGAAATGTCCTCCTGCCACTCCAGAATGTGCCATTTCCAACATGTCCAGATATTTATCCTCAGGAACACAAATTCTTAAGTATCCATCCATCCCTCTCTTATACAATTGTTCTTCTATCAATTGATATTCTTCAGAGATCACTTGTAGATTTTTTGAATCTGCTCCAGCAATTACTTGTTTTCCCTTCCTCTTTCTTTTCAATTCCTCAATGATATTTTCACTCCAATCTGGATTTTTTTGAAACCAATATAGAGTTATGAATTCTGAATCTTGCAATGATTGGCACTTCCAGCAATTAGCAATGTATTTTGTTACATCTTGAATTTTATAAGGCCAATGTACTCCCATCCTATTGAGATTACTTAGGGTGACTACCCTAGAAGCATGAGTGCAAGGGTTCCAACAATGAGCTCTTTTCAGGTATTCCTGTTGCTCTTCTTTGGGAGTACAATATTCCAATATTCCTGTATGGTTGAGATGATACAAATGCCCAGCTAGTAACATAAAGTTCCTGCTTTGTAATACTAAGTGTGCATTGTTCCCAACTGTTCTGCAAAGTCCCATGGTTAATAATGGTACTAAATTCATAGCCCATTCAGGAATACTTTCTATTTTGAACAAATACGTGTCTGGAAGGTCATCATCCAAAGGTGAACTGGGCTCTTTAGACTGGATTCTAGACAGATGATCTGCTCTTAAATGTGTTTTCCTTGTCTGACTACTACCTCAAACTCAAACTCCATAAGTAATAGGAACCATCTAGCTATTCTACCAGTATGACAAGGTTTGTTTACCAAATATAGTAAAGCTTGATGGTCCACAAAAAACTTAAACTTGTTGGCTAAAAGGTAATGTCTGTATTTTTTTATAGCAAATATCATTCCCAACCCTTCTCTTTCAGTGGTTGTGTAATTTTTCTCTACTACATTCAGTTGCCTACTAGCATAAGCTATTGGGAAATCTAGCTTGCTCCCTTCTATTGGTTGTGCCAACACACATCCCAAAGCATAGTTTGAATCATCCACATGAACATGAAAAATTTTATCCCATTGAGGTGTTTTCAGAATTGGGGTTGTTACCAAACAAGTTTTTAAAGTTTCAAAAGCTTGGTCACACTCCTTGGTCCACTCAAACTTTGTAATTAGGGCATATAAGGGCTTGGCTATGTCTGCAAACTTGTATACAAATTTCCTATAGTACCCACAATGTCCCATGAAAGTTTGAAGTTCCTTTACATTTGTTGGTCTTGGAAGTTCTATTATGGCCTTTATTTTCTTTTCATCAGTTGAAATTCCATTTTTAGAGACTATATGACCTAACATTCTTCCCTGCCTCACAAAGAATACACACTTTTCTGGGTTTAAACATACTCTGTATGTTCTGCATTTCCTTAATATATTTTCTAAATCTTGCAAGTGATCTTGTCTTTTTAATGAAAAAGTACAAAGATCATCTACATAAATCTCCATTACATTCCTCAGGAATTCTTTGAAGATATGACACATCAACCTCTGAAAAGTTGTTGGGGCATTGGTTAACCCAAAGGGCATAACCCTAAAAGCATAAATTCCCCATTCTGTAGAGAAGGCAGTTTTATGTTGGTCTTCCAATGCTATAGGTACCTGATTGTATCCTGAAAAACCATCTAAAAAACTATAAACCTCCTTCCCTACAACTCTTTCTAGAAGGTGATCTGTTATTGGCAATGGATAACTATCTCTTATAGTTGCTGCATTTACTTTTTTCAAGTTAATGCATACCCTAAGTTTCTCATTCTTTTTTGGTACCACCACTATAGGAGATATCCATTCAGTATACTCAATCTCATAGATGAAATTGGCAGCCAACAGCTTGTCAATTTCTTCTTTGATTTTAGCAGAGTATTTATCATTGAATGTGTAATGTCTCTGTTTGCTAGGTTTTGCATCAGGTGTGATAGGAATCTTATGCTCACAGATTTTTGGATCAATTCCTTTCAAATCCTTATAGCTGTAAGCAAATACATCCCTATAGTTTTTTGCCAAACTTCTTAATGCCTCCTCTTCTTGATTTGTCATGTCATCAGCTACTACAATATGTCTTTCTTATCCTTCTTCTTATGTGATCACAACCTTCTTGGTTTGTTCTTCATTGTCATAAGCCTCTCCTTTCTTCTTTTCTATCTTTGGTTTCATTTTTTGAAGTAGTTTGTCTTCTACTTCATAAGTTTTGAAATTTGCTGGTACATCAAATTGGTGATCTTTATTTGATTCCTTCTCCTTTTTCTCATCCTCATGATTTTTTTCTATTTCCTTGTGTTTGTGTTTCTTATATTTGCCTGAGATCTTATCTTTTATTGCATCTTCAGCTTTTACATCTTCCAAATATTGTGTTTTCCCATTTTTTCTTATCATTTCTTCTTCTTTATCTTCTTCTGTTCTGGATACCTTTATCATTTGTATTCCAATGTGAAATACATCATACCCTTGTTCATTTTGAAATTCCACTCCTACATACTCGTCACTAGCTAGGTCCATTGTAGCCAAAATTTGATTCCACCCATAGGGCTCAAATTCTTCATCCTTGAATTCTTGTGGTACATAGTTCTCATCTTGTATCTTTCTCCCTTCTACACAATCTTCTTTTTTCAATCTTCTTTTTCTATTAGTGAAGTTTCTTATCATATTGCACTTCCATATTGATGATTCAGTTTCATCCTGGTCCTCCATGTCTGATTCTTCACTTACCTCTTGATTTTGATTAATTTTATACCAGGCTTGAGGAGATATGTCACAGTAGTGCCCATTTCTTAAATTCACCCTGGTTATTCTTCCTTTGCTCTGAAGGTATAAGCAATCATTACCCCAATCTTGTACAATATGCATTTGTCTCATAAATGGTCTTCCTAGGATAATTTCATATGAAGTAGATTGTGGAAATTCTACTATGGCAAAAGTATGTTCTATCTCTATTCCACATATGTCCACAATTACTTTTTCCCATATTCTTAGGGGTTTTTCTATGTGTCCATCTGCAAGTTGCAATCTCATTTTGGTGGGTAATAATTCATTTTTTTCCCATTTTTCCCAGGTTTATTTAGTCATGATGGCTACTCCTGATCCACTATCCAGAATAGGTTTGGCCTGGTTTTTACCAAATTGTATTTTCAGGGTTGAATTTCCCTCTTCGCCTTCACAATATCCTCCTATCTTATCAATGGGAATATACCATAATTCTTTCAATTCTTGTAGTTGTGGATGAATATTGTCTGGTATAGGTTCTCCTTCTTTCAGTTTGTTTTGTAAGTGAGGATTTTGATTAACTAACTCTTCCAATGTGGTGTGATATAGCATTGTACATTGTTTGTCTATCTTAACCTGGAATGTTATCTGTGGGTTATGTTCCTTGTTAATTTTTCCTTTTGTTTTTGTTGTCTCAGATTCCTCAGCTATTTTTTGAGAATTATCTTGTTCCCCCATTCTGAGTTGTACTTCTTGTATGATTTGTTTACACTTCTGCATCCTCTCATGTTCTAAGTCTGGTATTGGATAATCCATTTCATGGTCTGTAGGATTTGGTCCTTCTTGAATTCTTCCCTTATATGCTTTGATCAATGTTTCTAGACTCTACGAATTCCCTATCTCAGACTGAGTTTGTCTCTTTTGAGGAGTAGTATTGTTTGATTGTTCCCTATTCTCCTCTTCTACATTTTTACCTATTCTCTTTTTTCTTTCCCATTTCCCTTTTTGTTTGTTTTTCTTTCTCTTTGAAGTTGAGCCCTCATTTTGTTCCTTATTCATTTCCTGTTGTTTAGCTTGTGCCCTAGTTATAGCATTTACATTCACTTGGTCAATGTCACTCAATTCTTCTTGCTCCATGATGTTGACTGTTTTTAGTGGTATGTTATTAGGTGTGTTTTGTTGCTTTTGAGGATTTTTTGGACAATCCTTTATTAGATGATCCCTGCCACAATCCTTACAATAAGCTCCTTCTATCCTTAATGTAGGAGGTTGTGGACAGTCTCTGATGAAATGTTCTCCCCCACACCTATAACAAGTTATCTTTGGTCCCCCTTTGAATTGAGGTTTTTGATTGGACATATAATTGTTGGTTATATACATGAATGTGGCCGTATCCATCTCAATTTTCCCATTTCCCAAGTCTAGAGCTTTTAACTCTGGTTCTCTCAATTCATATTCTTCCCACTCTTCTTGATATCCTTCATTCCATTGATAATCTTCCTTGTATGGTGATCTTATTCTTGAATTTCCCTCCTCTATTGGTGTGTATTTGATTGGCACCACATTTGTTGGTATGGGAGGTTGTTTCCCAAGCACGGGTCTTGGTTGCTCAGTATATCCTGTTTCTCTTTGAGTCACAAAATCTCTCTCCTTTATGGGTTGTTTATTATAGAAGCATTCCTCCCTGGTATGATTTGTCCATTTTCTCTCTAGTGTACAATATTTGAGTGTTTTCCTATCTTGCAAATGTGGTGGCTTTTGATATGGACATTGTTGAACCAAATGATTTTCTCCACAATTGTAGCATTTTTTATTTGTGTTCATCCTAGAGTTTATCAAATTGGTTTTGGTGCTTACCTCTAGGGCTTTAGCAATGGCTTGGGCTAGCTCTTCTGTTTGTGGAATTTTATCTTCATGTGTTCTAGGTTGATCAAATGCTAACAGGTCTTGACCTCTATTATCTTCCAGATCTATTGCCTCCTTCACACAGGCTCCTAGGTCAGGACATCTCCTGTAATACACTAGGGTTCTTAGTTGGGCACTTCTCAATCCTTCTATGAATAATGATACCTGCCTTGCCATTGAAGGTACTTCCTCTCTGGGGCATCTATCAATGTATTGCTTAAATCTCCTAGCTGCCTCTCTGACATTTTCATCCTTTTGTTGTTTAAAGCTATGTATCAGTGTGGCTGTGCTATGTTTTATTCCAGCTTTTGAGAATTCCCCAATGAAGGCTTCTAGAAAAGATTCAATGTCTAAGTACATTTCCTTCCTCAAAGGAATGAACCAAGATAATGCAGGTCCTGTTAGGGTTAGACCAAATGCTTCAAATTGGACTTTGTAATCCTCTACCTCTTCAGCTCTAATTAATTGTCTAAACTCTGCAGCATGAGCATGAGGATCAGAATATCCTTCATATTGATTTTTCATGCATTTGGCTACCTGATATGGTCTAAGCATCCTACCCTGATATTGCCATTGATGTCTTCTTCTTAGTGGAAATTCATTAAATCCTTCTGGTTCTTTTTCAAAAGGATTTGGGGAACCCTGTGTTCTCCTCCCTTGTTGTTGCTCAGTACTAGTGTAGTTTTCATGTGGTCTTGGTAATTCTGATTGTCCTAGGTTCTGTTCCCAAGGTCTCTTATCTGCACATTGCCCTAAATCATTTGAATTTTCTGGGTCTTGTGAGAAGATGTAGACACATGCCTATCTTCATATCTCCCATCCTTGAACTGAGCTACTGGTGTTATATTCAGGGGAACTTCTAAGTTTCTCAATCTAATGAGAAATGTATGCATTCCATCCTGATATACATAGGTTCCAAACCTATTTGTGTCCATGTACTTGAGAATATTTCTAAAATCCCCAGTTTCAATGGGCTCATTTGTTTCATTTAAATTTTCCATGTTGTTTTCTTGCCCTAAATTTCTTTTTTGCACTTCCCCTTCCATTGACTCTATTTCCTTCCTTCTTAAGTTTTGCTTGGTATGTGAGTTTAACTTGTTCCCAGACCTAAGGATCATTCAATTAATTTTCACGATTTTGTGGTTAAAATCGTGTTTTCCACGATTTTGTACTTAAAATCGTGTTTTCCACGATTTTCAGTTCAGAATCGTGTTTTTTACGATTTTGTACTTAAAATCGTGTTTTTCACGATTTTCAGGTCAGAATCGTGTTTGACACGATTTTCTACTTAAAATCGTGTTTTTCACGATTTTCAGGTCAGAATCGTGTTTGATACGATTTTCTACTTAAAATCGTGTTTTTCACGATTTTCAGGTCAGAATCGTGTTTGACACAATTTTCTACTTAAAATCGTGTTTTTCACGATTTTCAGGTCAGAATCGTGTCTGACACGATTTTCTACTTAAAATCTTGTTTTTCACGATTTTCAGGTCAGAATCGTGTTTACCACGATTTTGTACTTAAAATCATGTTTTTCACGATTTTCTGTTCAGAATCGTGTTTTTTACGATTTTGTACTTAAAATCGTGTTTTTCGCGATTTTCTGTTCAAAATCGAGTTTTCCACAATTTTGTGTTTAAAATCGTGTTTTTCACGATTTTCTGTTCAAAATCGAGTTTTCCACGATTTTGTGTTTAAAATCGTGTTTTTCACGATTTTGTGTTCAAAATCGAGTTTTCCACCATTTTGTGTTCAAAATCGTGCTTTTCACGATTTTGTTCCCAGACAATCGTGATTGCTCACAATCGTAAAATAACACGATTTTCTTATGAAAATCATGTTCTGAGAATCGCGATTTTGTCAAGATTCAGAGAATTGCGATTTTGTGTTTGACTATAGTGTTGATATATTTAGGTAGTGATGTGTGTGAACACTCTAGGACCGCCGGGGCACTTTTTTCCCTCTTTAGGAGGTTTTTTTCCCCCGGCTTGTATATACGCCTATTGCCCTAATGGGCTACTTATCTTTGTACATTCTCTAGTAATACATTCAGTCTTGTGTGTTGTGCTCCAAGCTTCTTCTTCTTCCTTGTGCTGTTCGCGTGCTTCCGCAGACGTCTATCTCCAACAATTGGTATCAGAGCAGGTCGTCGCTTCTTCTAGGGCGCCGTCGACACTCCTCCGTTTGCAGTCTCAGATTCACACGAAATTTGGTGAGCATACTCAGGGTGTTTCCGAGATCAAAACAGCTTTGCTGTGTGGTGCCAAAATCGCGATCTGAGCTCATTTCGGCCTCCGAACGCACTATCGAAGCGCTTGTGCAGGCTATTTTGTCCTTTTGTGCCAAAGGTATATACCAGTTTCTGTTCGCCAGTTTAAGCGTCTCGAAGTCTGCTACAGGTCTAGCAGAACTCGTCTGGGCAGTTCTGTTCAACTTTTTGAGATACAGTCAATTTTCTGCATCAAGGTATTTTAGTCACTGGCCATGGCTGAAAGCAGTGATGTATTCCGTATGTTGGCTGTTGACGATAAGTTGGATGGTACCAACTACCCATTATGGGCTTATATGATGCGACATGTACTGGTTGCAAAAGGATTGTGGAACATTGTGCAGGGTGTTGAAAGACGTCCTGTTACACCTGTAACGACAGGTACTGCAAATACAGGTGTTGGAGCTGATGAAGATGGTGTCGAAGATGATATTCCGCAGATTCCTGTTCGTGTTGCTGTTTTTGTTGCACCTACTGCAGAGCAGATTCATTGGGATGGTAGAGATGCCCAGGCACATGCATTGATAGCCTTGTCTGTCAAACGTGCCATTATTCCTCACATTCGCTCTTGCAGAACAGCAAAGGATGCTTGGGATACACTTACCACTTTGTACCAGGCTAGGAATGAGGCTCGTGTTGCTTACCTCCGAAAATAGTTGGAGAGTGAGCACATGAATGAAGGGGATTCTATGGACAGTTTTCTTACAAAGATCAAAGACCTGAAGGAACAATTGATTTCTGCTGATGAGGTTATACCAGATAGCTCACTTGTGCAGACCGTTCTGAATGGTCTTCCTGATTCATATCAGAGTTTTGCCTCTACTCTTCGGTTGATGATGAAAGGCAATCCGAATGCCTTGTCATTTGAGGAATTAGTCTCTGTTCTGTTGCAAGAAGATCAGTCCAAGCAGAACAGGTCCATTATGCGTGTTGCAGATCAAGCTTTCTTGGCTAGTCAGAAGGGCAAAGGAAAATGGAGCTCTTCTACTAGTAAGCAGAAATCTGCAAATGCTGCACAATCGAAGAACCAGGATAAAGATGAAAAGAAATCAGAAAAGCAGAAATTGTTCTGCAAGTACTGTAAAGGAAATGATCATATTATAAAGAACTGTCCAAAACTGGCTGCTAAAGAGGCAAAGAAGAAAGAGGCTGGAATGGTTGTTGCAGAGGCCTCTACACCAAAAACAGAGTCTGCAAATCTTGTGCAGGAAGAAGAATGGGCTTTTACTACTGTCTGCAGTTTTGACCCATCTTCTCATGATCAGTGCATGTCTGCAGTAGACTCAGATGTTTGGTACTTTGACAGTGGGGCGACCAAACATATTACCTCGCAGTGCAGTTTCTTCTCTTCAGTCGAGCCTGCCCCTACAGGGAATACTGTCACATGCGCCAATAACTCCTCTTATCCTGTTATGGGAGTTGGTAAGATCATTCTGACTACTGCGGATGGTAGTTCTTTCACTTTGTCAGATGCTTTATTTGTGCCAAGGATCAAAAAGAACTTGTTATCGGTTTTTGCATTAGCCAAGATTGGCTTGGTTGTGAAATTCGTTGATGACAGGTGTACAGTCCATGATCTCTCAAATGGCGATGTGATTATTGCTTCTGGCATTTTATGTTGTGGGCTGTATAAGCTCATAGACTATGAAAGATCTGTGAATGATTCGGCATGTGCAGTTCATGATTCTCAGGCTATGTCAGATGCAAAGCTTTGGCATGCACGATTTGGTCATTTGAATTTTGCTAGTTTGTTATGCCTGCAGAAATCTGAAATGGTGTCCTCTTTGCCCAAACTTGAGGCACCTGGAAAACATGTTTGTGAAGGCTGTATTTTGGGCGAAATGCAGCGTTCTTCCTTTCCAAAAGATGGTTCAGTTCGGGCTACGCAGAAATTGCAGCTTGTACATAGTGATGTCTGTGGTCCTATGCAGACACCCTCTTTTGGAAATTACCTTTACTTCGTGACTTTCATTGATGATTTTTCCAGGCATGCATGGGTATATCCACTCAAAGCAAAGTCCGAAGTGTTCATGTGCTTCAAACAGTTTTTGGTTTTGGCTGAAAATCTGTCAGCATGTAAAATGGGCACCCTCCGTTCTGATCGAGGGGGGGAATATATGTCTTCAGATTTTAATGCATTTCTGGCTGAACGTGGGATAAAACACCAGTGTACAGTGTCGTATACACCTCAACAGAATGGAGTTGTTGAACGAAAGAACAGGTCACTCATGGAGATGGCGAGGTGCATGGTCAAAAGTCAGGCTTTACCACATAGTTTCTGGCTTGAGGCTGTCATGTGTGCAGCATATGTACTGAACAGGTGTCCCACTAAAGCGTTGCAGTCTATCACTCCATATGAGGCTTGGCATGACCGCAAGCCATCTGTTGCTCATCTGCGTGTTTTTGGTTGTTTGGCATATGCATTAGTGCCTGAACAACATCGTAGAAAATTGGATGATAAGGCAGTAAAATGTATTTTTGTTGGGTACAGTTCTGAAAGTAAAGGCTATCGTCTGTATAATCCACAGACTAAACGCATTCTGGTTAGCCGTGATGTTGTCTTTGTGGAAGATGCTATTCAGCCATTGCTTTCATGTACTAAGGAGACATCTGTTAGCTCCAAAGACATGTATGATACTTTGATGCCTCTTTTTACAGGTGGACAGGCTAGTGCTGGTCCTAATGAGGCAACTTCTCAACCTTTGCAGGTTTCATATGATGATGCAGATCATTCCATTTCTGATGCATATTTACATGATGCACTTGTTGATGAGAGAGCTGATATTGAGCAGGCAAAAACAATGCCAAAATGGCTGGAGCAGACTTTGCGTGACAACAAATTAGATGCACCTTTGTCATATCGTACTCGTTCAGGCTCTCATAGTGCCTCCTTTGCATCAGATTGCTATGCTATGGCTGCATCTAGTCTCTGTGATGAGAATGAGCCTGTTTCTTTTGATGAAGCACAAAATTCAGAAAATTGGATGGCTGTTATGCAATCTGAATATGATGCTATACTGAAGAATGGTACATGGTCTTTATGTGACTTGCCTCCTGGAAAAAATGCCATTGGCACTAAGTGGGTATACAAGCTGAAGCGTAAACCTGATGGTACAGTTGACAGGTATAAGGCTAGGCTTGTTGCAAAGGGTTATGCACAGGAAAGAGGCATTGATTTTGATGAGACCTTTGCACCTACATGTCGTATGACTACTGTTCGCAGCATTTGTGCACTTGCAGCCCATCATGGTTGGAATGTACATCAGTTGGACATTTAAACAGCATTTCTGAATGGTGACTTGCATGAAGAAGTGTATGTTTTTCAGCCCCGTGGCTTTGTGCAGAATGGGCATGAAAACCAAGTTTGCAGGTTAAAGAAGGCATTATATGGTTTAAAGCAAGCACCACGTGCTTGGTATGAGAAGATACATGCCTATCTGATTGCACATGGTTTTGAGAATAGTCCAACTGAAAGCACCTTATATGTTAAGCGTGCTAATGATGTGCTTCTGATCATTGTTGTCTATGTTGATGACATGCTGCTCACTGGTCCTATTGAGACACATATTGCTGATTTTAAGGCTGATTTGCATGCCTCATTTGAGATGTCTAATTTGGGGCATTTGCATCACTATTTGGGCATTCAGTTTATGCATGTTGATGGTGGAATGGCTTTGTGTCAAACGAAATATATAGACACATTATTGCAGTGTTTTGGCCTTGAAGACTGTAAGCCTATTGCCACTCCTATGGAGACAGGTTTACGATTGAGTCTTCATGATGCTGGAGATGCATTTGATGCTGTTCTCTATCAGCAGGCTGTTGGATGCTTGATTTACTTATGCATTACTCGGCCAGATATTCAGTTTGCTGTCTCACAGATGAGGAGGTTTATGCAATGCCCAGGAGTCACGCATTGGAAAGCGGTTAAGCGCATCTTTCGCTACTTGAGTGGTACTCGGCTACTTGGGTTGTTTTATCCCAAGGGGGGATCACTACCGCCAGATTTGCATGCTTTTTCTGACTCAGATTGGGCTGGTTGCTATGACACTCGTGTGTCCACCAGTGGTTTTTGCTTCATGCTTGGTAGCTCATGTATATCTTGGTTGAGCAAGAAGCAGCCTACTGTGGCCACTTCCAGTTGTGAGGCTGAGTATAGGGCAGCTTTCACAGCTACTGTTGAGTGTGTGTGGCTCAGACGCCTTATGGCTGATTTGGGTGTTGGCCAGTCTTCTGCCACCACCATCTTCACTGACAGTCAGAGCGCATTGGCAGTTGCGAGGAACCCTGTGTTCCATGCTCGCACTAAGCACATTGAGGTGCATTATCACTATGTCAGGGAGAGGTTCTCTGCTGGGGAGATCAGCTTGGCATATGTGCCCACGTAGGAGAACATTGCAGACCTTTTCACGAAGGCTCTGCCTAGGGAGAAGTTTGAAGCTTTCCGCAAAGCTTTGGACTTACTTCCTTTTGTGGAGTGATTTCCACATAGCTTGGCACTTCCTTATACATGAGTGCCAGCTCCTTGTTCACTGCATCACTCCCAGGGGGGATTTGTTGATATATTTAGGTAGTGATGTGTGTGAACACTCTAGGACCGCCGGGGCACTTTTTTCCCTCTTTAGGAGGTTTTTTTCCCCCGGCTTGTATATACGCCTATTGCCCTAATGGGCTACTTATCTTTGTACATTCTCTAGTAATACATTCAGTCTTGTGTGTTGTGCTCCAAGCTTCTTCTTCTTCCTTGTGTTGTTCGCGTGCTTCCGCAGACGTCTATCTCCAACATATAGAATCGCGATTCTGATCAATTCTTTTGGAAATTTTTAGATAATGATTTTTAAAGTTTTATTTTACCTATAGAATCGCCATGTCTCTTCTCTAACATGCAATGAAAGAAACCTCCCAAAATCTCTTTATTTTCTTACTAAAACTCAAAAAGTCCACAATCGCGATTTCGTGTTTTCCTAATATCTCCTACTTATTTGTTCTTTCAGATTATGAACATTCAAGATAATGCAAAGAAAATATTGTATTGAGACCCTTTACCTTGCTTGCTAGGTCAAAAAACTCTTCAAAATAGTTGGTTGCAGAAAATCGCGATTTCTTTCTTGCTCTCTCTCTCTCTCTCTCACTCAAATGAATTTTTCTTGCAATTCCAGGTTTTTATAGTGTCCAAAAAATCGCGATTCTATACAATTTCCACTGTTTTTCACTCTTTCACTTGTCTAACTTCATCCTTCCACCACTTTATGATTTTTAATCCCCAATTCTTAATTTTTCCTAGATTACTCACATCCTTTAGCTTATTGATGAAAATCACGATTTTGTCCTTTTCTCTTTCTTTCACTTGATACCCACTCTTCCCTGCCTCACTGGAATTTGACTTCCCTTACTTTCTCAATATTAATGAAAAATCTCATGCAATTACTTTTCTCACAAACCCAAATATGCTGAAAATTTCAGAAAATTTTTCTCTTACAGAAAATCGCAATTTTGTGCAGAGAATCGTGTTTTTTTTCTGTACTTGCTAAGTTGTGCAAATTTGAGTATTCTTTTTCTCTTGTTCCCCTTCAGTACCCTTTACTAACTCCAATTCCACAATCATCTGAAATTTTACATCCCCATCACAACATTATTCAGAAAATCGCGATGCTGTGCAGGAAATTGTGTTGTTCTAATTTTCTGGTTTTCTGACAAATTTTTGCTTTTCTTTCACTTGTTCCCTATTACTCTTATCAACAAAGCTTCACTCCAACTTCCTCAAAAGAAAAGAAATTTGTTTGATTGTTTTTTATGAGTTTATGATTTTTTTAGTATTTTACCCTAAATCAAGGTAAACACTTCACTTAGGGTTTGTTATTTGTGGACCTCTTGATCCTATGATACTTGATTGGTTATACTCTCCTATGCTTTGGCTATCAAAACAGTTTATGAGGAAAATTTGTGTTAAGAAATGCCAATATCCATTTTTGCAAAGATAAACTCAAACATTTCTCTTTTCAAGATGCAATTCAATTTTTCTCAAGAATTTTTTGCTTTGACTTGGCTACAAATGAATATTATGTACTTGCATCTAGCTACTTTATTTGACTTTTCCTTCATGCAACCATGTTATCCTCCCAAGATCAACAATGTTGCCTAGTACTTGGTCCAAAAGCACTCTAAAAATGCAAGAATAGACACATGTTACCTTATCTTTAGCTTCCTTGATTCAAACTTTTCACACACCTGCACTTTACTTCAAAAAATGAGGTGAGCAATTATCAATTTACAAAAATTTCAGCACTTCCAATTCTCAAAAGATTATCTATTGCTTTCTTTTCCCAAAAGACAAACAAAGACATCTACCTTTTCATCTTCACATTTCTTGATTAAAGAGTTTTACCTTTTCCATGTGTTGGTTACCATCAACAATAGAAGATCGAGCAAGGTCCAACTTCAATGAAGCTTTTGAAATACTCCCCGACAACGGTGCCAAAAAATGTTTGTTATTGATCTTTGGAGTTGTCCTCTCCAATCATTTAGCATAAGAATTAACAATACATCTTTATTTTGTCAATCTTGGAAGTATTCATGAGACCACAGCCCCTTCTAGATGAAAGAATCACAGAAATAAGAGAATAATGGCTAGATTTCTGAGAATAGTGAAAATGAAGAGAAATTCCTAGGGTTTGGATTATCTTGAGCAAATCTCCACTATTTTCCACAATCTTGGTGTCTAATTCATGCTATTTTCTCAGCAGAATACATTTATGAAGTTAAAACTTAAAATAGTCACCTGTACCATACAGACGAGGCAATCGCGATTCTGTACCAACAGACGATTTTCATCTTTCAGCATCATTCTTCATCCAATCCTCACTCAATACATCAGCAATCATGTCTCTTCATACACATTCCTCAGTAATACACAAAAGAAGCTCACAAATCTCCATGGATACACAAAGAATAGACTCAACAAATCAAAGAAACCACACAAAGAGGAGAAACACGATTTTCAGCAATAAACTCTCTCTATTCACTTGGATAGCATATAACAAATAATCAACCAACCCTCTCAAAATAGAGGAAATTGTCTTATATACATTTTCAAGTGTCCCTTTTCACACTTGAAGTTTGGTCCTTTCCTCTTTAATTCTAAAAATATGCTATCTAGGAGTTTCCAAAAATTCTAGAAAATTTACATAAGATTCTATGCTACATAAGGAAGACTCTTCCTTATTTTTACATCAATTTGCGTAAATAATTTTACAAGTTTTTGGCATTTTACAATTATTTTCTATCAAAAATACTTCAAAAAATGCATCTTCCAACATAGCCACGTGTGGGAAAGAGAATCAACCATAAGAGCCTTAGTTGGCACTAAGAGCCTTAGTGTCAACACATTAGCATCATGAAAAATAGTATTAATTTCTTCAATCTTCAGAGTCGAAGTAGATGGAACAAGTAACTATTTAGCATGCCATCAACATTATGTCCTTTACCTTTAGCATTCTTTAATGAATAACAATCTTTCTTCATGTGTCCTTTCTTATGACAATAATGGCATTCGATATCCCTCTTCCTTGATTTACTTCTACTCTTATTTCGTTGACCATTCTTTTCCTTGTTATTGCTCCTAGGATGTTGTTGATTCTTTCCTTAGTAAGAATCATGAACATTATATACATCTCCACTCTAAGTGCCAACCATAGATTTTCTACAAATATCCTCACTCAAGAGTGCTCCACATATGTCATCATAGACAAGTTTGCCACCAAGTGCACTATTGCTAATAGTTGTGCAAGACGTATCCCATGATGATGGAAAGGTGCATAATAATGATACTACTTTCTCTATCCATATCCATTTTCTGAGCATGTAACTCAGAGAATATAGAATCAAACTCATTTAGATAAGCAACAATAATATATGTGTCCTTCATACGAAGGTCATATAATTTTCTCATTAGATACACTTTATTTGATGCCGTCTCATTTTCATATGTATTGCATAACTTCTTCTAAAGCTCCTCTGCACTTTCACGGTCTAATATTGTAAAGTAAACATTATCTGCAAGGTGCAAGCGAATGGTAGACCTAGCCATTTCATCTAACTCATCCCAATTATCTTCATCCATGTTAGCAGGCTTCTTTGAAATTCCATTTACTAGCTTCCATTGCCTGCTTTGAATGAGCACATCTTTAATCTAATTCTTCCATAGAGCAAGGTTTGTGCCATCAAATTTTTGAAACTCAAAATGGTCTTTGCCCTGTAAGTTATAGCTCCTCCTTGGAACACTGGCACTAGACCATGATCCACCAGATGTGCATGAGACCTCAGATGCCATGATGATAGAGAACTAAATGGAATGATAATGGAGCTAGAAGAGTCCAAACACCAATGAATAAGTGTATCAAGGAGTAATTTGACCATTGTATAGTTGACTAAACCAAAAGTCTGGAAAATTTTTGCCAAAATATCCTCTGCAAAATGAGCATATGACCAGTGTCAAAATATCATCAAACTACAAGTACTCACATGTTTATTTACGTGCATAGTGAATCATTGACTCTTTTGGATATAATCAGTTACCCAATAGAAGCCAACTAGGCTTATCGAGCACCTATGAACAACTATCATATATCTCCTATGGCGAGGCTGGGTAAGTCTTCCACCTACATCACCGAAGAGATCCTGACATCTGGGTGTCTTCCAATTAAGAAAACCTCACCATGACCCTCTTTATCAAACATAAAAGGCTTTATGCAAAAAATGTAACTACTATATTAATGACCACATGGACGTACATAAGCGCTATCCACAAAAGCATACATGGTGTGTATGTGCTCAATATATGTAGTAAAATAACACTAAAAAGGCTGAATGCATAGGCCAAAAACTAGCCAGAAACACATACAAGTGTCTGTCAACTCTGATGTTTTAGGCTCAAAAGCCTGCATAAATTTGCAGCGGCTGCTCCCACCAAAACTAAAAATCTTTCGAGAAACCTATAGTTTTATCAGTATGGCCGAAAACACAGCCCCAAAGTTGATATTTATTGTCAGAGTAGTACAAAAGACACTCTTCTTGATGTTCTTGGACCTGGGAAATTACTCCAAAATGGCTCCAAAAGACACCCCAAAAATGCTTCAAAAATAGGCTTTGAAAGCAAAGAATCAAGCTTTGAGGGACCAAAACATGTTCAAGGTAATGTCAAACTTAGTCTTTCTCCTTCTTCATACACCACAAGTGTGTAGCTTAGTGGCAAGAGATTGCCACAATTAAGCGAGCCCCAAGGGGAACAGTATTAGGATGGGTGACCTCTCGGGAAGCATTGGGAACCTCTATCTTCCTTGATTGTTGAGGTCCTCCCTTGTGCACAACCAATGGTGCCAACGATGACTTCGGTGTCTCGGATGACAAGGTATGCCAAGGTCTATGCCTTGGTCTCCGCCTTAGTCATAAGCCTTGGAGAACACCTTGGGTGGGTGGGCGGGTGCTTGTATCTATAGTACATACTACAAAACCTTGTAATATTTATCACTACGAGTAATCATATTCTCATTGTCCTGTACCAACACTATGTCATTCTTTTATCTTCTTATTGTTAAAAGTATATATAAAGATGGAGTAATTGTATTCTTTTGAGTTTGCAATAGATCTAACTCAATCCATTCTAATATGTAGTAGGGAGTAGAAATTTGAGTTCTTAATGTCTATAGTCAATTTCCCCATTTCTAGCCCAAAGCTCAGTTTGCATAGAGCATAAAAATTACCACAAGCAATCCACCATCATAATAGAGCATTCGATTGCAACAGTGAGGGTCTTACACATTAGCATGGACTATCTAGTGGGGAGTAGAAATTTGAGTTCTAAATGTCTATATTCAATTTCTCCATTTCTAGCTCAAAGCTCAATTTGCATAGAGAATAAAAAATACCACAAGCAATCTGCCATAATAATGCATTCAGTTGCAACAGTGAGGGTCTTTCACATTAGCGTGGACTTATTGCAATGGATTCATGCTCTTAATGGGTCAGTCTATCACAATGGACATATATCGTCATGATAGAGGATCGCTTCTCGCTTTACTTTTATCCCCACATGCTCATTTCTTGAGTAGGTCTCCCCAACCACGACACCAAAAAGGTGTCCCCAAAGTCCCAATATATAACAATGGTGAGTACCAACATCAAATAGTATCCTGCCTTAAATTATCAACCATGATGACATGATGGTGATATGATGATTGTGAACAAGCAATGCAAATGCACATGTGACAAACAAAGAGATACACACACACACAGAGGAAAAAACAAGAGAGTGGACCAATGGCATCTTTGTATTACAAAAATTCTTTAACAATTCCACTGAGAACCAACCTCCCAAAATGAGCTTACATGCTCTATTCACAGTTTTTTTGAGTAGCTTTGGCCGGTTTCACATCTAATGGTTGGCATAATTTAAAAATAGGTTCCTAAGCTAATTTGAAGATTGAAGTGGGCTCCAAAAAACGTGAAATTTATTTTGTAGGTTTTATCTAAACTCGCCAAGCTAAAGGACTCCTCATCATGGACCAAATGGAGTTCAATCTTACAAAGAAGGTATTTCTTATAAATGGTCATTAACAAAAAGCATTGTTGGGAGTAAAAGAGATTTGCAAAGACAATAATATTAGCATCTTCTTATGTGCTTCATCACCTTTGTTCCTGTGCCTATACTCATGCCCTTTCCTCCTCAACACACCTTTATGCAGCAACAATGAGAGAAGATAGACTACTTGATGCCACTTGGAAAGTTCCAAGCACAAAGAAACTTGTATTTCTGCTAACAATTGTTTTCATGCTTGTGTTGTACATTTTTTGTTCTTCTATTTCTAGGATCCAGCTATTGATGCCATGCCTCAACTATTGATCCACCTGCTTCTCTTTCTAAAATGGTGATGTACAAATGAACTTGTTTGCCTGTTTACATTTGAAACTCATTGCAAATTATTTATTGTACTTTGTTTATTTCTTATTATAGAGTAGAGGACATAATAAGGCTTCTTTGCAAGACTCCCCATTGGGAGTTATATTTTCTTTTAGAAATCTGTGATGGGCTAAGAAAAGTGAACGTCCAAAGTCAACAAGCTTTCCCTCCATCTCTTGTAAGTGCCCATACTTAACATGCAACAACATAGTCTTTGTCTTCACCCCTTGATGGAGAGAGAGAGAGAGAGATGGAGATAGATAAAGAGAGAGAGACTTCATTCTTATAAGATTTAAGATATTTGATCTTTTATCTTCTCATTTGTCTACATCCTTTGTGTTTAAGTGTGTATTGAAGTATTTTGATGGCGATGCACCATGGTGCGCTCTTCTTCTCGAGAGCTCCAAGATGATATCCTCGGAGTAGAAAACCGAGCTCCTAAGGCAACAGACAATACTCCGCGCAGAGGCTACAGAATACACAAAAAAACACAATACACAGGGAGCACGAAGATAGACTTCTTAGGTCTTACAGATACATTCAAACCTACAGTCAATGACTGACAAGGCCACTATATGTTTTATTAAAGAACATATACAAATAAGTGTCCGGTGGCCATTTGGACTTTCACATGGACACTAACAGTAACAATCTCCCACTAAAGGACAATATGGACAAAGTAACTATGGGAGAAAAATAAAGAATGATAAAGAATACGTCAGTGTAAGTATACAAACTATACCTCCCACCTGATGGGCATGTTACAGAGATTGTGTAA
This sequence comes from Ceratopteris richardii, assembly GCA_020310875.1. Classification (NCBI taxonomy): domain Eukaryota; kingdom Viridiplantae; phylum Streptophyta; class Polypodiopsida; order Polypodiales; family Pteridaceae; genus Ceratopteris; species Ceratopteris richardii. The sequence goes on from CM035413.1 coordinate 23,207,051, forward strand.
GATCATGCATCAAGTAACTCCCATCAAGTGACAACAGTATCGAAAGCTATCATGTGGTAGAGCTTTAGTCAAAGCATGTGCAGCATTATCTCGAGTGTGAACCTTCTCAAGAATAATGCGCTCAATGGCTAAGAAATCTCTAATGAAGTGATACCTCACCTGAATGTGCTTGGTCTTTGCATGATAGACTGGATTCTTAGTCGGCACTCTGACTATCACTGAGCAAACGAGGTACATGGTGAGGTAAACCCATATCACAAGCAAGACAAGAAAGCCACAATGCTTCCTTACATGCCTCACTTGTTGCAACATACTCTACTTCTATGGTGGAAACAACTGTACATTCTTGAAGACGAGATCTCCAAGATATTGCACTCCAGCAAAATGAAAATGGTACCCTGATGTAGACTTACGATTGTCTACACAACCAGCATAGTCAGAATCTGTGTAACCAATAATGGATGTGTTGCTCTAGCACAATGATGAGAACCACGTTAAGAAGATCCACCTCCTTAATGTCAATCCGCAGAAGAGATAGGAGTGATATGAAGATCGTGAATGTGAGATGTAGTGAGAGTGAAGGTGAGAAGCATGGAGATGCACACACACATACACACACACAATGAAGAGACAAGAAAGACACAATGGAAGGTAGGAAAATAGACGCTATTACTCAAGAACACTCTTGCAAGCTCAAGCTCACTCTAGCTCATACAAGTCTACACTAGCTAACCTAAAAAATGAGCTCTCTAGCTCTTTTTATAGATTCTAGACTAGTTTTGACCAATTTCACATCTAGTGCTCGACATAGTTAAAAAATAGGTTCTAGGTGCTATTTGAAAGGGTAAACGAGGTCTAAAAATAACCAAAATTGGTAGGCTCATTCTATCTAAGCTCCTCAAGCTCGAGGAATCCTTGACTTGCACAAAATGGAGCTACAAATTACAAAAAGGGTTTTTCTATGTTACATATGGTACAAAAGTGATGAAAATCAACGTTGGAGGTTTTTGAAAAGTATTTTGAAACATATTTGTTTGAAAAAAATAATTCTATTGGCTCCCCATTACTTCGTTGTGCTCTATCGTTACATGCTTCCTTGACGTCTGTGCCTCTGGCTACTGCCAACACCCCCCTCCCTCTCGCTTTTGTCATCCTCAACAGAACCTTGTTGCGGGGTCTGTTGGATATAATTTTGTAGGAGGTCCTGAGTGAGGTTGTGCTCTGAAATGCGGATACCTCTTGCAAGATCTACTTTGAGTTTTTCCCAATCTATGGGTTGAGGTTCCTCTGGTGGCGGTAGTCTATAATGCGTGGAATACACCATCTGTTCACATGCAAATAATTGAAGTAAGTGTGTGGGCTTGCTGATGAACACCTTTGAGTGATATTCCCAGAAACTAGTAGTGAAGATTTCTTCGAACGTTATTTTATAGCATGCTGGTAAGTATTTGATGCGACAGTGCCAGGCATAACACACCCGGAGCGATGGTGTCATACTCATATCATAAGCTAAATCTTGATTGCCATGCTCAAAACCCGGGGTGTTCACACGTGGTGCCTTGACACGATGGAAGACTTTGAATACCATCTACATCATGTCAAAGATTTTGATAGTCATATGCGCTACTACATCATCCATTCGTTGTAAGCAAGGGAGCCAGTGTGGAATAGTAGCCATCCTATAGCCAACTATAGGTGGTCCGGTGGGTGGAGTGAAATACGGGTAATTGAGCCAATCTTGGCATTGCTTGTTGTTTTGTACTTTAATGGCAAATGCCTTCCAGGAGCGGCGTCTTGGCATGGGTCCCCAACATGGGTTGTACTTCAAGTGGAGTGGTGCCTTGGCCCACGTGCTCATCATTTCGGGATATTGTTGTAATAAATCCTGGCGCCAAGTTGGTTGATAGATTTCTCCTCTCTGTGCATCCATGGGCAAGTCTTCAGGCTCAAACTGAGTTGTTTGGGAGGGTTTCTTGCCTGTTTCCTTTTTGATGGCCAGTTGATATTCTACCATTAACATAAAATACGGCTTGTATTGTAGCTCGTGCCCTGATATGTACCTGTGAGGGGCCAAGTGAGCAAAATACGGGGATTGTAAAATTCATTCTTCTATCATTGCCATTGCATGTAACTATGCTTCCACACATGCTGAGTGGGTTCGACCAAGTTCTTCAACCATCTTCATCCATGCGGGAGTAGGAAGTTCAAAAGTCATCTGGCCTTCGGTCGTGACGCATCTGCCTGGGATGGGTTGTGGTTCGTATGCTTCTTCAAAAGTGTCCTCCACCGGGATAGTCACTGTTTCTTCATCCGCTGGTAGTTTTGGTGGGGACTTTGACCTAGGGGGTGCTTCGTATGCTGCTATCTGTGTTTGAAGTGTCAATACATGGGCCCTTAATGCGTTGAGTTCCTCGATAATTTCAGGAGACAGGTCGGTAGGAGCTGGAGGTCCTTGCTATACAGGTGCTCTTAATTGGAGGAAATTGTGGTCTTCTTGGGCTTGTGGTATGTGCCTCGTTCATGTTGTCATATTCGTCTAGTAATCTGACATGATCGTCTAATAACATCTTCATAGATTCTGAAGGAATAGCTTTGAAATGACTTGGACTTAAGGGTTGGTCCGGTTGATCTAAAGCAGCTTCCAAGTTCTCTCTGTTCTGTTCTTGTAGATGTTGGTTCTCTTCTTTAGCTACTGCTAAGTGGCATCTGAGTAGTCCCATGTTTCTAGTGAGCGTCACATTGCAAATAGTCTGAGCCCTTAACAAGTTGTCAATATCAATGATGTCCTCTTTTGTCTTTTGTTCATTTTCGAGTTCAAGTTTGTGGTAGGCCTGGCGTAGCTCTTGGTAGCGGGTGTTAAGTGATGCATTCTCTATTGATAATGAATTTAGCTGCGACTGTAAATTGTTCGTTGTCTAACGCAGCATCTGGTAACTCTTCCCAAGAGATGCAAACTCATCTCATACTTGGGTCATGCATGCAAACATCTGGCGAAATGCAATGTCGATGGTGGGTGATAAAATTAATGGTGTAGTGAATGCAGATCTTGTGGGTGTGGGTGTTGATGCAAGGGGAAAGGGAAATAGGGATGTGAATGTGGATGCAGTGGTAACAGTGGAAAAATGTGTTGTGCCTAAATGTGATGGTGCAATAGATGAGGTGAGTGGTGGTGCAGTGGGTGGTGATATGTCCATGTCACTGGATGTGGTGTCGAGTGCAGTGACCGTGAATAGTGGAGTGATAGTGGGTGCATGCTTGGGTGTAAATACAGAATTTACAAAAGTGGCAGAATAATTTACAAAGGGGGTCTCTTGTACTGCTTGGTGGAGAGGAGAAAGAGGAAATGCGGTGGGTCGGGGAGGTGAGACTGGGGAGAAAGTCAATGGAGGTGGAAATGGAAATAGGGGTCTTGGAGGTGTGGGGAAGGAAGGGAAGGATGGATGGAGAAATGGACTGGATAGAAAGGTGGATGTTCGAGGAGGTAGGCTAGGTTGTGTGGGTTGTTAAACGACCGCCGAATAAGGACAAATGTACTAGGACAGGTGTCTTAAATGTAAAAGAACCTTTCGGGGAACGCGAAGGTAACTAAAGATTCGTGCACCCTTGTAAAAAAAATCTTCTATATAAGGCAATGAGAAAAGAGTGGCCGAGCGCCCCATTTTTGGGAATTGCAGTGTATTGTTTGAGTGTGTATGTTGTTGAGAAGGTTATTCCTGCTCTGTTCTGTTCTGTTCTGTTCTGTTCTGCGCTTAGTCTAGTCGTTTGGCCGCACCTTAATACAGAGTTACGAATCAGGTGTATTGCGTTACGAATCTGTTCGGTAATGGTTGAGTGTGTCTCTGAGTGTTATCAAGTGCAGTGTGTTGTTTGTCAGTTCTTTGGCGAAGCAAGGGAATGTGAAAAGTAGTCCCGAACTATTTGCCTGTTAGCGTTTTCTGTAAGTGACCGAATTCGATACAGTAGTCTACGTTTACTGTTGATTCCAATCACATGAAGACTAGTATCTATAATAGTCTGAAGGTGAGTAGGACACCGTTAAGTCTGTGGTTAGTCGTTTGTTATTAGGAGATTGGTTGTTCGAGTTTAACATACGATGAGTTCTCATAACCTCAAGGTATAGATGTCTGGTTGGTATGCCTATTTGTTTTGAAGAAGTACGTATTAGGTGACCTTCGTTACTGAAGTATATTTTGCTCTAAGAATAAGTAACCAGACTGCTGCTCAGATAGCTACAGCAGGATCAGTCCGGAAGTTCTAAAGCCCCAGTACGTCAAACAGTTATCAGTGTTCAGAGTCAAGTACTGAGTTAAGACGCGATAGAGCATTTATGATTGTGTGAGAAGTTGGGAAAATAGTACAGGGCCTCTGTCTAACAGACCCCTACCACTCCCAAGGACCCACGTGGCTAAGACTTAATTTACTTTTACTCATCACGATAGTAGTAACATGCATACGGAAAGGTAGATAGTCAGGGACTCCCAACCTCCTAAAGTATTGGAGTCCGAAATCAGAGTCGGTAGCCTAACCACAGCAAACATTTGGTGCCGTCTGTGGGAAGGTGGCATCTGATTGCCAGTCATCTGTGGGAAGGTGGCATCTGATTGCCAGTCATCTGTGGGAAGGTGGCATCTGATTGCCAGTCATCTGTGGGAAGGTGGCATCTGATTGCCAGTCATTTGTGGGAAGGTGGCATTAGAGTGCCAGCGGTTTGTCAGAAGCAAACATTCAGTTAACACTCGATTTACTAGCAGTAGCAACAGACCCAGATTGTTGCAAACTGCTCAGATAGTGTTACTGTGCAATGATACATGCCGGTCACTCGGTCTGGCGAAACATATCCTAAGAATCGTAAGGCTGAAGCACATAAAGCGCTAAAGACAGCCTTGAGAGAAGAAGGCATAACTCGATCTGACCCAGTGGTCAAGCAAATTGAGAACGTTACGATTGATTCCGGTCATATTCCGGTGGAACGATCAACGCCTTTGGTACATTCTGGTGCTACTTCGGACTAGCCTATCGAAGATATAGTAATTTCAGAATCTACCAAGACGCCGTTAGAAACCAGTCTAGACTCAGATTTATATACGATCAAAAACACTCTAGGAAAAGAGATCGGTAAAAGCGGAAAAACACTGCATTCTGGCACAATTTTGGTTCATTCCGGCGATATTCCGGTGATAGAATCTCCAACTGCCGGCGAAGGCTTAGCATTTTTTGCAGGATCCTCAGCCCAACCAGCGTGCTTGGAAGAAAGATTTCGGATATTGGATATCCAGAAGGAAGGAAAACTCTTCGAAGCAGAAGTTCGAAGCATTCTAAGTAAAAACAGCACATTGGAAGGCGCACCATCCGGCGATACAAGTTTCGAGAGTTCAACTAATCAACCTCAAGATACAGAAGGAAGGCCTAATACACTCACAATGAACGGACAACAACAGCAACAACAGTTATGTCAACCAAGGCCACCTCCAACGGGAGTAACATACACGAAATTCGGTGGATTCCCAGGAGATGATCCGGATGCCCACGTACACACTTTCGAGATAAGTTATGCAGTTCTTAATCATCCACCGGATCAGGCGTATAAGGCCATCATTTTTCAATCCACATTGGTTAATGAAGCAGCTAGATGGCTTACGGAATACGATATTAATCATTTCGGTACCTATGACGCAATACGAGATGCCTTTCTGCAACGATTCAGGCTAAAGAAGAATCCCGCCGAAATCTTTGATTATTTACAAAACAACCGACAGAAGGCAAATCAGATTGTCCAGGAGTATGCTACACTCTTTAGAACACACTTACGGCAGATACCACAGGCCCACGCTAACTTACTTGATGATGTCATCACTCAGTGGTTCATCAATGGCTTAACCCCACAACTGAAACAGATCATGATCATAAGATGTGTCGGAGCTATGACGCTGGATGCAGTCATTGCCATGGCTCTGCAACTGGAATCCAAGGCCGGTGGATTTACAGAAGATCTGGAGTGGTTAAAAACCAACAAAACTATGGGTGAAGACATAACCAGACAAGTATACTGCATCACATGCAAAAATTCAGGTCATACTAGTGCCAATTGTGCACTAAATCAAACGTTTTGCGCTATCTGTAACATTGTTGGACACACCACTGGAAACTGTGTTTACAATGCTAGAATACAGGGAACAACAACGGTCAATGCAGTTATACAAGAACATGGACAGCCAGCGAATCACTATGTGCCTCCGCAATTGAGAAACAATCAACCGCAAGGATATCGGAACTACCGAGGACAGAGGAACAACAATTTTAATACAAACCACTGGCAGAACGGACCACCACCGGAAAATCCCAATTTACCACCACCACGCTGCCATTTTTGTGGTGAATTTGGACATATTAGGAGATTTTGCAAAGATACAGCTGAGTATGATCAAAGGAAGAAGGAGCGACAAAACCCAATGGCCAACATGGTACAAATCACACCAGTAGAAACACAGACTGCTACAGTCCAGACCCGTTCCGGTAAACAACTGCAACCGGCAGCAGAAATATTCGAACCTGGGATACGAGAACAACATAGGATGTATGACAAGGCTAGTCACTGGAGCGCAACAGAACCACCAGTGTTCCCAGAACCTATTCCGGTGACTTAGGCTTCATCAACAAAGGAAGGAACGCAACAAAAGGAAGCAACAGCGGAGCCATCATCAGCAGTAGGCCTAACAGCAGATACTTCTGCATCAGCGGAGACCTCAAGTTCAAAGGAGCAGGACAACCAATCTCAACAGGCCTGGGAAATTTTATCCAAGGCATCTATCACCCTGCCTCTAGGCCAACCTCTGGCATTAGTACCTAGAATTCGACAACAGTTCAAACAACAGTTCAGTCTGGTACCTTCTTGTATTCCGGCAACGGCAGCAGTTCAACCGGAACCTGATTCTATTGTCGATCATTCAGTTCCCTTGATTACAGTATGGTATAAGAATCATAAAATTACACAAGTATTGATTGATGGAGGCTCTGGTGTTAACATTGCAACTGCAGCCGTATGCAAAAGGTTAGGATGGACCGAAATCGAACCAGTGCAATTTTTTGTCAGAATGGCAGATCAATCTAGAGTCCATCCCATAGGACTTGTGCGGAATGTACCCATTACTTTACAAGGTACGACCTTCAAAATGAACTTTGTTATACTAGACCTGCCAGAATCCACTTTGGATTACAACCTTCTTTTCGGCCGACCTTGGCTGAAGAAGGTAATACAGGACTGGTCTGCACAAGAGCTTACGTTCAAAGATGCCAACCGTAGATATGTGGTAAAATTAGATGCTATACAACCTTGCGAACTTCACGCCAGACCATATTTTGCTGAACCAGTCCACATGTTAGATGGACTATCAGATGATGAAGAAGAGGAATTTCTGAAGAATAACGCTGATTTAATGTCTGTAGGAACTGTTGATCTACAGTCTGTTTTAGATAATTGGAACACTTCAGTTTGTACAATCGTACCTATCACCAAAAAAACTAAGCAGGAAGATAATGTCCCAACACATGACGATGAATTACAATCGCTGTTCAAGTCAACAGACGATACAGAGAAACCGCAACAGTTTTATGTCCCCAAAGACCAGTCGACCACGTACAATCTAGGAGACGAAGATAATCCGCGACCGATAAAGATAAGGCAAAACTTATCGGAATCATTTAAAGCTGACTTGATTCGACTTCTTCGCGAATTCTCAGACATCTTTGCATGGGATTACAAAGATATGAAAGGATTAGATCCGCGCATCTATCAACATAAAGTTATGTTGAAGCCTGAAGCTAAACCGAACAAACAACCCGGCTACCGGATGAATCCCAATTATGCATCACAGGTAAAAGCCGAACTTGATAGATTATTAAAAGTCGGATTCATCGTACCAATAGAACATGCTGAATGGATTTCACCAATTGTGATCATGCCAAAGAAAAATAAGCAACTATGAATCTGTGTAGACTACCGAAAATTAAACGCAGCAACAGTACCGGATCCTTTCCCGATCCCCTTTCTGGATACAATGCTCGATAGGGTAGCAGGTCATGAGATGTATTCATTCTTAGACGGATACAGTGGTTACAATCAGGTTAGAATGGCCGAAGCGGATATACCAAAAACTTCATTCATTACCAATTGGGGTGTCTTTGCTTGTACGGTAATGTGGTTTGGATTGAGAAACGCACCAAGCACATTTCAAAGATGCATGCAGAAGATTTTTTCTCCTTATCTTACTTCATTTATGCAAGTATATCTCGATGATTTTTCAATTTTCGATAAGATGATAGCACACTTGTTCCATTTACGGTGCTGCTTTCAAAAATGTAGAGAGTATAGACTTTGTCTTAACCCAACCAAATCTGTGTTTGTGGTTTCGTGTGGCAAACTAATTGGTCATATTGTATCTGCCCAAGGTATCCAAGTAGACCCAGATAAGATTTCGGCAATTTTAGAAGCCCCAGTACCCGCTACTCCAAAAGAAGTAATGCGTTTCATGGGTCAAGTACGGTGGCATGGCCGACACTTACGGTGGCTTGCTCATCTGGCTGTACCACTGAACAAGCTAATCACAAAAACTCCCCGACAGTTCGAATGGACTCAAGAATGCCAGACTACATTTGATCGACTCAAGTATTTATTGACGCAGGCCCCAATCTTACAACCACCGGACTGGGACAATCCATTCGATGTTTTTATCGACGCTTCAGATATTGCGATTGGCAGTATTCTGATGCAGCAAACACATAAGTGGTTTCGCCCCGTTTATTATGCTAGCAGAAGGCTTGCACCTGCAGAAAAGAACTATTCTACCACCAAAAGAGAATGTCTAGGACTACTATATTCGGTCAAGAAATTTAGACATTACTTGCTAGGCCGTAAATTCACATTTCATGTAGATCACGTTGCACTTGTCTATCTAGTTCGGCAGCAGCATCTAGGTGGTCGATTAGCACGATGGGTCTTACTCTTGCAGGAATTTGATTACGAACTCATTCACCGACCAGGCAGTTCACACGCCTTAGCAGATTTTTTATCCCGCTTAGATTCCGGTGAAGCTCGGGTGGGCATAGATGACATGACACCCGTGATTTATGTATCAGAACCAATTAATGAAGAATCTGCAGACCCACCTATCCCATTTTCATATTATGATCAGATCTTGACCTTTCTCACTAATGGTTTCCTTCCATCTCAGACTTCTAGAGGAGTATGCAAGAAAATTGCAGTTTTTAGCCGCCGATTTCGGTTTATTGCCGGAGAATTATATTATGCAGATCTCACCGGAATCCTACTTCGCTGTGTCCCTCCACATGAAATTAACTCGGTCATCACGATGGCTCACTCGACCCCTACTGGTGGTCACTTTGCCACAGATTTGACTCACCGGAAAATTCTGCAGATTGGTCTCTCGTGGCCGACCATGTACAGAGATGTGGCCCAATTTGTCAAACACTGCGATACCTGACAAAGGTCTGGACAACCACTGCAACGACACTTCTTCCCCTTGCAGCCTATTATGCCACTTGAACCATTTCAGAAATGGGGATTAGATTTTATCGGTCCAATCACACCTCCAGCACTCTTCAATAACAACAGATACATACTAACATGTACAGACTACGCAACAAGATGGGTAGAAGCTTGGGCTTTACGGTCTGCTACAGCGGTTGCAGTAGCAAAGTGCCTGCTGAATGATGTCTTTCCACGTTTTGGCTTACCACTGGAAATTGTCTCAGATCAAGGTACTCACTTTGTAAATCAATTAATGAAGGTACTCACCCAATCCTTCCAGGTGACACACAAACTCGGCTCTCCATATTACCCTCGTGCCAATGGTTTGGCCGAAAGTACAAACAAATCACTATTAAATATCCTCCGGAAACTGATCATGGAAGCACCGGAAAGATGGGATCAACTACTACCTGCAGTCTTATGGGCATACCGAACTACATATAAGGTAATAACAGGCTGGACACCTTTCAAACTAGCTTATGGCTTAGAAGCAATAGCACCCATGGAAGTAGTCATCCCAAGTCTGCGTGTAGCAATCACTCAGAAGATGCTACCGGAAGATTCGCTGACAGCAAGAATGAACGCACTCAGAGAACTTGATGAGCACCGATGGCTCAGCTTTTTAACCATGCGCAAAGTACAACTAAGGCAAGCCAAGACACACGATCGATATTTGAAAACTCCAATCTTTTCGGAAGGACAGCTTGTACTTTTTTATAATGCAAAGTCAAATAGATCCGCCGACAAATTCAAATTACGGTGGTTCGGCCCTTACAAAATCTCAGAGCAAATTGGTCCAGCAACTTTTCGGTTGACTACGTTGACCAAAAATCCACTTCCAAAAGCAATCAACGGCTCGAAGCTGCGGCCGTATCGAAGCGCTACTAGTCCGCATTAAATCATTCGGCGGTGGACCGCATTTTTTAGCTTTTGTTTTTTTTTTTTTTAACTTTTCATTCTGTTTTTCTTTTTTTTATATAGCCGTGTTTTGTCATAAGCCGCCCCCTTACCAGTCACTCGAGTACGCACGCTTGCATGAAAACAAGCATCATTCCTGCACTGTACAATGATACCCAACCCCTTTTTCCTCCCCACCGCGTGTTCCTACTTAACCCTGTCGACAATGCCAAAAATGCTATTGTGTTGTATGTTAGTATTCTGAGCACTCGTGCATTCTGCATCTGTGTTCATAGTCTGTCTCAGTAAACGCCATGGAAGCGATAGCCAACTATGCAGCCTTCCGCGATGGTATCCCTACCAAGGTAGGTGAATATCTGCGTTGTAGAGGGTTGGCCAACTTTGCTGAGTTGCCTTGGCACTCAGTGGAAGCCCATCCCTTCTTCGCGCAGATCATCACTGCCATTGCTCAGTCCCCCGCCACTGAACGCCAATGGGTTTTCCCTTCGCTACCCTCCAGAACCGTCATCACCTTCCCAGCCTTTTCTGAAGCTTTTCGCCTCACCCCGCAAGGCCGAGAAAATGGGCCCAGTATCCCCCTCGCCCGCATGATCGAACTATTCCCCCGCTCTTCCTCCAACGAGTTCGCTATTCTCTGCCGTCCTGAACCCGAACGATCCGCCCTACAATTCCTAGTCGCCATCCTCAACCTGCAGAAGTGCACCTACGGCATCTCCCGACCCTTCTATTCCGCCTTAGATTTAGCAGCCCGAGAACCCGTCAACTTCGCCTCTTATTTTTTCCATAGAATTCATAAGGAGTGTGTAGCCATAGTGAAGCAAGTAAATAAGGGAACCACCCCGCGCTCTCGCCTTCCCCATATCATATCATTCCTCTTCCCAGCCATCCTCGCCGCACAACCACCACCCCACGGTCCCGTACTTAGGCACGAAGAATCAGTCCAACCACTCGACAACGATGAAGAAGAAGAGGAGGAGATCAACCAACTCTTCCGCAATAAGAGAATCCGGATCAGCTCTTCAGAAAGCGAAGCACAAGGACCCGCCGGAAAGGATCAGGACACCCGAAACGAAGAACAAGAAGAAACCTTCCACGACACAGCCACTTCCATCCACAACGAATCATCGGCCGATCACCAACAAGACCAGCAGAATCGAATTGAAACAGAAACGGTTTCAACCGAAGAAGACTCAGAGCCACAGCAAGATGAGCAGCAATCCGCTAGGGATGCACTAAACACACTTCTGAAGGCCGTCGAAACCGCAACCGACAACAATGCAGATGAACAACAACCAAGCAATCAGGTAACAAACACTGACTATGCCATTCCCAGACCTCCACCAGTCAATCCCATTCCCACACCGGATTCAAAATCCTCTTCATCCTCCCTCAACTATTCGCCCCCGACATCCCCCCAAATCCAAACCCAAACCTCTGCGCAACTGCAACACCCCCTTCTCCTTCCCACCAATCCGACCTTTTCCGAACTGGCCGCCATGGGCCAAATGCTTATTTCCCTTTCTCAGCAACTCCCAGTACAGCTGAGTACACTCACAAACACGATACAGCAAGAGCTACAGCACAAAGTCGACCTCCTGGAAGCAGACATCTTCCCTCTCCAAGAAGAAGTCGATGCCGTAAAAGCAGAAAATCATCAATTACAGACGCAAGTAGCAGATCTCCAAGGCCAAGTTTCGGCACAACAGGCACTGATACAACAACGGGATGAGGCCTTGGAGCAACTGGCCGTCAAGGACCAGCTACTAAACGAAGCCCACGAAGAAATCCGGACACTAAAACTCGCGCTACAAGAAAAAGAAGACATCATCTCATCACTCGAAGAAATGGTCGAAGAAACGAAGGTCCAATTGCAGGAGACAATCCAGAAAAATCAAGACCAACAGAAAGAAGCAGAACAAGTCAAAGACGAGCTACGAAGAGCCCAGGAGTGTTTGGACGAGGTGAACAGAATGCTGAGACACCAATTAACCAGGGAAGCAAAATACCAAAAGGATCTAGCAAATGCTCGAAGAGAAAGAGACGCCTACTACAAGACGATTGAATTTCAGAACCAACAGCTCGAGCAACTCGATAATCAATTGCGAAATCAGAAGGATCGAGTCACGGATATGCAGCAGAAGGTCACCGAAATGAAGACATCCCGCGACGCTGCATTATCCAACGAATTTTATTTACAAGAGGCCTTCTTACAGAACCAGGCCGAAATTTTGTTAACCCAAGCCATAGCTATTAGCTCCGTTAGAACGGACGCCTAGTTATTAGAACCAACCACTTTAGTTCAGATGATAGAAACCATTAAAAAGAAAATTACCCGAACATTTAGGCTCGCCCGGAAGATGTACTTAGAAGGACTCGTCGCAGAACCATAGGAACCTGCGGGTTCGAGTCCACCGTGTGTGCCAGTGTTAAACGGCCGCCGAATAAGGACAAATGTACTAGGACAGGTGTCTTAAATGTAAAAGAACCTTTCGGGGAACGCGCAAGTAACTAAAGATTCGCGCACCCTTGTAAAAAAAATCTTCTATATAAGGCAATGAGAAAAGAGTGGCCGAGCGCCCCATTTTTGGGAATTGCAATGTATTGTTTGAGTGTGTATGTTGTTGAGAAGGTTATTCCTGCTCTGTTCTGTTCTGTTCTGTTCTGTTTTGCGCTTTGTCTAGTCGTTTGGTCGCACCTTAATACAGAGTTACGAATCAGGTGTATTGCATTACGAATCTGTTCGGTAATGGTTGAGTGTGTCTCTGAGTGTTATCAAGTGCAGTGTGTTGTTTGTCAGTTCTTTGGCGAAGCAAGGGAATGTGAAAAGTAGTCCCAAACTGTTTGCCTGTTAGCGTTTTCTGTAAGTGACCGAATTCGATACAGTAGTCTACGTTTACTGTTGATTCCGATCACATGAAGACTAGTTTCTGTAATAGTCTGAAGGTGAGTAGGACACCGTTAAGTCTGTGGTTAGTCGTTTGTTATTAGGAGATTGGTTGTTCGAGTTTAACATACGATGAGTTCTCATAACTTCAAGGTATAGATGTCTGGTTGGTATGCCTGTCTGTTTTGAAGAAGTACGTATTAGGTGACCTTCGTTACTGAAGTATATTTTGCTCTAAGAATAAGTAACTAGACTGCTGCTCAGATAGCTACAGCAGGATTAGTCCGGAAGTTCTAAAGCCCCAGTACGTCGAACAGTTATCAGTGTTCAGAGTCAAGTACTGAGTTAAGACGCGATAGAGCATTTATCATTGTGTGAGAAGTTGGGAAAATAGTACAGGGCCTCTGTCTAACAGACCCCTACCACTCCCAAGGACCCATGTGGCTAAGACTTAATTTACTTTTACTCATCACGATAGTAGTAACCTGCATACGGAAAGGTAGATAGTCAGGGACTCCCAACCTCCTAAAGTATTGGAGTCCGAAATCAGAGTCGATAGCCTAACCACGGCAAACAGGGTGCAGAAAGGGTGAGAGGAATTGAGGCAACAAAAGCTTCTGCTATTGCACTATCGAAGGATGTGGATGGTCTGGGAGAGGCAGGGTGTATGGGAGAGACTGGATGGGCGGGGCTGGGGGGGGTTTGAAAGAGGAGTGGTGGGTACTTCCATAACAATGGTGGTATGTATAGTAGTAGTGTCGGGCGGGGAGTCGATGACAATCGTTTCTTCTACCAAAGAACCTTTAGGGATGAGACGGGCTTCCCGAGCCTGTTGTGATGATTGGCCATTGTAGCTCAAGCGTAAGCACCACCTCCTTTACTTGTCAATCCGCGGAGACGTGAGGACCGGTATGAAGACCATGAGCAAGTGAAGGCACAAGTGCGTGAGTGAAAGCACACAAACATGCACACACATACACACACACGCGCACAAAGTAAGATCAAAGAGAGGAACAATGGAAAGCTTAGATTGCAAAAGAGTTCTCTTACAAAAGTTCTATTCTCTAACAAGCTAACCCCAAAAATGAGCTCTCTAGCTCTTTTTATAGTTTTTTGACTAGTTTTGGCCCTGTCTAGACCTAGTGTCCGGCCTAGTTAAAAATCAGGTTCCAGGGCTTATTTGAGGGCTCAAACGAAGTCTAAAAATTATGAAAATTGGTACGATGGTACTTCTAATACTCCTCAAGCTTGAGGACTCCTCGGCTTGAACAAAATGGAGTTACTAAAAATAGATAATGGTATTTACAATGGTTTTTAGTGATGAAAATCACTATTTTTGTAGGGGATTCTTCTGAAAATTTGACATACACTTCTTGGAGCTCCCTACTTGCTCCCTTTCCTTGTGTGTCCACCTTTTGATGTGCTTCCATGCTTTGTCCTTGACTTTGAGCTTCAACACTCCCCCCCCCTCTCGAGTCTGTCGTCCCTGACAGACCCTTGTTGGAAGGGCTGTTCCATGTAGTGCTTTGAGAGGTGGTGTCCATCCGTTGTATGAGCTGGTTCCTTGGATTCCAGCAAGAATGTGTCGTTGTGAGCTTTCAAAACTGCAAGTTGCTCAAAAGAGGTTGTCAAGAGTGATTTGGAGCAACTACTGGCTTCAATTTTCTTCCGAGATATGGATGTTGTTCCCATAACGTCCGCTAGCTCTTCCAAAGATGATGTTGAGAGCAGTCATGCCAACTACTCATAACCCATAATGAATGAAGGGTAAGTGTGTTCGTGCCTGGGTGAAAAAAGTATGTGCCTTGTGCACGGCCTTGTAATGTAGCCCTACGCATGCTTACTTGGAAAATGCATTGGAAGAGCATGGTGCAAAAATTGCGGGTCTTGAGCTAAGTGCTCAAGGGTATGCTGACGAAGAGGTTTCCCAAACTATCATGGTTGTGGTCCAAGTAGAAGATTCTTACCATAAGGAAAGGTCAGTCGATGCGGATCTCTTCGTGTTGTACACCTTTCATCATGATGGACCATTGGTTGGTTTATCATTGTCGATGGATGCCCTGGTTGATGGTCCACCTAAGCATGACTCATTCATGTTCCATAAGCCAAATCTAGGAACAAGCTCTCTCTCTCTCTCTCTCTTTTTTTTTTTTTTTTTTTTTTTGCAAAAGAATAGCACAAAACAAGAACACAAAAGTTAGTATCAATAGACATATTTGACCTATGTCAATGTGCTCTTGTGCTTGGGATTCTCAAGTGTGTCTATACACGGCCGTGTAATGTGGCCCTATATTAATGCATACTTTGGAAATGCATGACCTGAATGGTGCAGAAGACAGGGTTGTGCAAGGAGCACATGGTTGTCGCTCGTGCGAGGCTTTCGATGTTATTTGTGGATGTTGATGCCGACCTTGGTGGAGGTATCCATTGAGTCTCGAACTGATGTAATCCTCCTTATGGGAGTCCTTTTTAGAACATCATTTGGCACTGTAGAGGTCACTTCAGGCGTCTTTCTCTTTGGATGCTTTCTGAACTGTGGTATCCAGTGTGGTTGACGCTTTGGTTCGGTGGAGGCTACTTGCACTTTTGGTTTCCAAACCCATATCCTTTTTGCATGTCTTCCTACTAATGTTGAAGAGCTGATTTGATCTTCTTTTGGTCTCTATACGTGGTTCTTACCTGTAGCTCTTTTTGGCTTCTTTGTTGAAACCTTTTGCATGTGGGAGAACAAAGGTTGTTGTGGATGTAGGAGCTTCTTAGGTACCCACATCTGTAATTGCCCTTGTTGAGCTGCAGCTAACTTCTTAGGCACCCAAACTTGTTGGATACCTTGTGATTGAGCTTGTCTGGGCTGCTTCCTTCGTCTTCTGGCCTGATTGGTTTGCATGGATGGAATTTGTGGGGGCAAGGTTGGTGGTTGCTCTCCTTTGCGTACCCATATCTGCTTCATGCTCGGAACTGCTTTTTTATCGAGAGGTGTCTTTCTATTTGATGTAGCAGTTGTCGTGAACGGTTGTGTTTGCTTGTGTGGTGGACTCACTACTGTGGCTACTTGATTCTTTGGAGAAGAAGAAAGATCCACCCGCCTTCGAACCTGGTCTTCCACGATTGACTCCTTCTGTATCATAGAGCTTTTGACACATACAATATCTTCTTTCATATGATTAGTCTTGGAAGAACTAAGAGAGTGTGTGGTGCCATGATTTAGGAGCATGCAGTTCTCTAATTCTAATGTAATGCATTGTTCATGTACCCAAACTTGAAGAATTTGACTTCTTAGGTTTAAGTTAACTGCATGGTCATAGATCCAATCTTGACCCAAGACAAGTGGTTCTGTAAGGTTCTCATCTTGACATACTAGCGCTTTGACTTTCATTGGAACATCTTGAAGGTAGATGGGAAGTTCCACCTCGCCCAAACAAGGGGTTTCCACACCTCCCAATCCTATGAGATAAGCTTCTATGGGATTGATGTTCAACTGCAAGTCTTGGCAGTAGGAAAGTCTAACTGCATTACTTGTTGCACCTGAGTCAATCAATGCTTTCACCGTCCTTGCACCCTTCCCTTGTCCTATCTCTATGGTCACAAAGGGTCTTCGGTCAATGACCTGAGAAGTTGCTATGCCTGACTTCTGACACATATCCATGTGATATTTTGTGGCTTTTGAGTTGACATCTAGGCCTAATCGCCTTAACTTATTTCGCCTAATACGCTCTCTGGCCTCTACCTGTGCTTCTTCTCTCACTCTTAACTCTTCTTCTTTTCGCATCTTAGCAGTGTTGAGTCTCATTAGCATATCCTCAGTAAGAGGTTCTTGATATAGCTTGACTCTACAGCCACTAAAATAGTTTGGCAAGATATCTCCTTCTAGAGTGGCCAACTGAACTGCACCACTAGTGGAAATTCTATTAATGATCATGGGTCCGTATCCTCTTTTTTCCAACTTACGGGCATGTTGTTTTAGTGTGTATACCAACACTAGATCTCCCTCTTTCAATCCCTTATCCTTGATGTGTGCATCAAAGTATGCCTTTTGCCTCTTCTTTGCAGCGTAGATGCCTGCTGCCGCTCGTAGCCTCGTCTCACCCAAGCGTTCGAGATCAAAGATCCTAGAGGACAATTCATGCCCATTCCACTCATACTCTTGTGCTACTTTTAAGGCAGGGATTAAGAAATCTAATGGTAGCACAGCGTTCTGTCTGAAGACCATCTGAAATGGGGTGGCATTGAGTACCGTTTTGTAGGCAACTCGATAAGCCCAAACAGCATGATGAAGTTGTTTGTCCCAGTCAGAGCGTTTATTATTTACCAGTTTTGTCAATATGTTACAGAGGATCTTATTGGTACTCTCGGCTTGTCCGTTGGCTTGTGGGTGATAGGGGGCAGATTTCTTATGTATCACCAAGAATTCTTGGAGAAGATTTTCAATGACGTCATTCAAGAAGTGTGTGCCTCTATCGCTCACCAACTCTATTGGTAGTCCATATCTCGTGAACACATTCTTGAATAAGAACTTAGCTGTAGTCTGAGCATCATTCTTTGTTGTGGCTTTGACTTCTACCCACTTTGTAAGGTAATATGTGGCTACAATGATGTACTCTGCATGGGAGTTTCTAGCTGGGGGGTTAATAGGACCTATGAAGTCTATGCCCCACTTCAAAAATGCACGTCCTCCCATCATTGGCCTCAAGGGCATCTCGTCTTTTCTCACTGGATATTGTGCACGTTGGCATGTGTCACATTTCTTCACATAGGTATGTGCGTCCATATGAAGAGTGGGCCACCAAAGTCCTGAGAATAGAGTGGTCTTGATCACTCGGTCAGGACCAAAATGTCCACCTGCAACACCGCTGTGAGCAGTCTCTAAGACCTTTAAATAGTCTGATTCATGAACGCATAGTCTTAAGTAACCATCTTTGCCTCTTCGGTATAGGTTGTCCCCTACTAAGGCGTAGCCTTGAGCCTCTTGCTCCATGCTTCGTCTTCTTGCTAGACTAGCCTCTTTGGGTAGTCTTCTCGATCTCATAAACTCTACCAATGGAGCACTCCAATCTGGAATTAATGACACTTGATAAAGGGTCGCATGCTCCACTGGGGGTCTCTCTCTGCACCTTGGACAATTCTTAATCCACTCATGTATTTCTTTGTCCATGCTAGGCCAATACACTCCTAAACGCTTTAGATTCTGCAATGTTCGTTGTTTAGAATAGTGATTTCCTAGCATTCCTTCATGGGCTTGTTGCAGCCAACTACTATGTTCATCATCCTCCACACAACAAGCTAATACACCCTCAGTATCTTGTTTGTACATGCTTCCTGCTAATATGTGATATTTTTGTGATTTTACAATTTCTTCTTGTGATGTTTTCACATTCTTATTTGCAGGGCCAAAGGTTAGGACTGGTACCAACTTATTTGCCCATTTAGGAACAACTTCTAAATTGAACAGATAAGCATCGGGTAATTCGTCAGACACTCCTTGCGGTGACTCTCTTGAAGTGATGCAAGAAAGGTGATCTGCCCGAAGGTAGGTTCTACCTTTCCTGACAACAACTTCAAAGTCATATTCCATTAGTAAGAGGAACCATCTTACCAAGCGTCCAGTATTGCAAGGTTTATTGACCAAATACAACAAAGCTTGATGATCAGTGAAAAACTTGAACTTGTTGGCCAATAAATAGTGTCTAAACTTCTTCACAGCATATACCATGCCTAAGCCCTCTCGCTCAGTTGTGGTATAGTTCCGTTCAGCTACAGTGAGCTGTCTACTAGCATATGCTATGGGCAAATCTAAGTTTCCTTCACTTGTGGGTTGTGCTAGCACACATCCTATGGCATGATTGAATGCATCCACATGGACATGGAAGGGTTTATTCCAATCAGGAGTGGTGAGTATTGGTGCCGTGCACAAACGTTTCTTCAGTTTGTTGAAAGAATTCTCGCATTCGTCGTTCCACTCAAAATTAGACAACAAGGCATAAAGGGGTCTAGCTATGATCGCGTACATGTGGATAAACCTACGGTAGTATCCACAATGGCCCATAAAGGCTTGTACCTCTTTAATATTCCTTGGCCTTGGTAGCTCCGCTATGGCTCGCACCTTATCTTCATCTGTTGAGATTCCATTCTTAGAAACAATATGACCTAAGATTTTACCTTGACGCACCATAAACACACACTTTTCTGGGTTCAGACACACTCGATATTCTCTACACTTGTTGAAGATTTGTCTGAGCTCAGGGATGTGAAACCTTCTTTCTTGGGAATGAGCACATAAATCATCCACATACACTTCTAATCTCTTTCGCAAGAACTCTTTGAAGACATGACACATGAGCCTTTGGAATGTTGCAGGTGCATTGGTGAGCCCAAATGGCATCACACGAAATGCAAAGATTCCCCACTCTGTAGCAAAAGCTGTTTTGTGTTGATCTTCTGGGGCAATGGCTACTTGATTGTAACCTGAAAATCCATCAAGGAAGCTATAAACTTCCTTGCCTGCAACACGCTCCAATAGGTGTTCTGTGATTGGAAGTGGATAACTATCTCTAATCGTAGCGGCATTAACTTTTTTAAGGTTAATACACACTCGCAACTTCCCGTTCTTCTTGGGTACCACAACAATGGGGGACACCCATTTGGTATGCTCAATCTCATAGATGAATCCAGCTTCAATCAACCTATCAATTTCTTCTTTTATTTTGGCGGCATAGGTATCATTATATGTGTAGGGCTTCTGTTTGGTGGGCTTAGCATCAGCAGTCATGGGGATAGTATGAGAGCAAATTCTTGGATCTACCCCTTTCAAGTCTCTATAGTGCCATGCAAACACATCCCTATATTCCCTTAATAGAGCTATGAGCTCCATTTCTTCTCTTGCACTTAGGTCATCTCCTATATATGTGCATCTCTCTTCGTTCTCTTCAATGGTCACTACAATCTTCTTGGTCTTTTCTTTATTATCATATGATTCTCCTATGATGGCCTCTCTCTTAGGCATTCGTACCAAAATTTTGCGGTCGTCCACTTCATATTTCTTGAAGTTTTCTGGTACTTCAAACAATGATTCCTCCTCTTCTTGTTTCACTGCTTTTCTTTTCTTTTTCTTTTGACTACTCTCACTTCCATCCTTTGAGTTTACTGTTTTAATACTTGTGAGAGGTTCTTCTTCTTTTTGGGTGAACACTCCTATATCTTCTAGATAGTGTTGCTCTGAGTTAAAGCAACTATCCATCACAATAGACTCCAGATCATCGTCATTCTCTTCTTCTTCTATGACATCACTAGGGTCACATTCTTCTAGCAAGGGTTGACACATGAACACTGAGATATCATAACCCTCCTCATCACAATGAGGTGTCCACTGTTCCTCATTGACAGCAATGTCCATGGTGGCTAAGGTTTCTGGCCAGCCATGAGGCTCAAACTCCTCATCTGGAAAGATCATCGGTGTGTAGGCTGGGTCTCTAACTGGTCTATCTCCTAGCGAAGTTCCTTCTTCTCTTGCCTTTAAACGTTTTTCCTCTTCCTTTGCGACCTTGCACATCCACAAATGAGTATCTTCATGCAGCCATGATGGATCAGGTGAACTTTCAGAATGCACAGAGACGGAATCTTCTTTCGCTTTGTGGATAGAATTCCACTGTAGGGGTGGTACATCTCTGAAGGTGTAATCCTTCAAATTGACCTTGGTGGTGACCCCTAAGTGCTGTAAGTACAAGGAGTTAGTTCCCCAATCATGTACTATTTGCAATTGGCGTAGGAAGGGTCTTCCTAGGATCATCTCATAGACATTATTTTTCTCAAAGTCACATATAGCAAATGTGTGCTCAAACTCTACACCACAAGTGGTTAGGGTGATCCCTTCTAGCAATCCCAGAGGTCTTTCAAAATGACCATCAGCCATTTGAAGCTTCATTCTAGTTGGTCTTAATGTGGGCTTGCCCCATTGCTTCCACAAGGAGGTGGTTGCAATAGCAACACCAGCACCTGAATCTATGATTGCTTTGGTTGTGTAACCTTGGTAGGTGATTGGAAGATAAGTATTACCTTCTTCACCCTCACACATGTCCCCTATTTTGTCTAGAGGTATCTCTGGTACCCTTTGCTTGGAGCCTGCTTTTGCCATGTTGGAATCAAGTTCTGGAACCTGATCCTTCACATGATTCCAAAGCTCAGGTTTTGCTTTGAGCAGCTGTTCTACAGTGAGATGACACTGAACCTTAGTGTTCTTCACGACATCCGTGTTCCTTGGAACCACTGAGTCTTCATTTCTTACTAGTATTGTGGGAGCTCTAATCTGGAGAGATTCAGATTCCCATGGGCCTGGAAATTGAGGCAGTTCTTCTAAGGTATTAGATTCAAAATCTAACCTTCCGTCTTCTTGTTGTTCTGCTTCATCTCCGTAAATAGATGGAATGTCTTGGGGAAATTGATCATGAAGATCATCAATCTCAGGAATAGGAGGGGAATTACCCTTCTCCTTGGCCCATTTCTCTTCTTGTATTTCCCGCAAGAATTCTTGAGTTGAATTGAAGGAGGTATTCCTGGATCCGTGGAATTAGGAACATAAGCTCCCATTGGTGGTGAGCTTCCTCTTTCAATAACTGGTTGAGCCTGTGGAGGTAAAGAAACTTGTGGTTTGTTTACCAACTGCTCTAATCGTTCTAGTAAGCCCTGGAAATGCAAATCCCCTTTGACAGAGTTTGTCTGATTGAACTTTTGACTAGTCTCAAGTATAGCTTGAGCTTGTTCTACCATTTTCATGCACATTTTCATCCGTTCAATCTCTAAGTCCGCTCTAGGGTAACTCTTGTCTAGGTTTGCAGCTGTAGGCCCTTCTTGAAGTCGAGCCTGGTAGGCCTTGAACATCATGTCCAAGCCTTCTGGGGTTGGATCTGCAAGAACAGACCCTGGTTGTGGTCTATTTACAATGGGTGGTGGGGTGGGATGAGGTGGAGTGGATGGAGTTTCGGCATGCGAGGGGCTTTGAGATGCAATGTCTTCTATTTTTTTTTTCGATTCTTTTAAGCTTTCTTCTAGTTCCGATAACTTTTTATTCCACTTGCGATTGGCCTTCTCTCTGGTATCCTTCCATGTTCTTGTTTTCCTCTTACTAGGCTCTCCCGATTCACTCGACTCTGATTGTTCTACTGGTTTATCCTGTTTTAATGCTTGTGCCCTAGTAACTGCCTGTATAGGTGCCACCTTACTGCTACTTGAACTTGAATCCGCCACTAAGCCTACTACATTAATGGGTGTAATCTTGGGTGCGCTGGAGGGGTTTCTTGGACAATCTCTAGGGAGATGGTCTTTGCCACAATCAGGGCAAAAAGCCTGTATTGTGATAGCCTGTCCTTGACTCGGAGATGATGGGTGGGGACAGTCACGAATGAAATGATCACCTTGACATCTAAAACAAGATCCTCTAGGGGCTTGTGGTCTCATTTGTCTCAATTGGGGCCTAGGATTAGGATTTTTGTACATGACATTGGAGTATTCTGGCTCCCAATTTTGCTCCATAGGTGGTGCCTCATATTGATACGAGTAAATCTCACTATGTTCAGGTGACTCTGTGTAATACGCATGTGGACTACCTTCATGGGAGTAGTCTGAACTATGAGCATGAGAATCATTATCTGGTATCAATGGGGTTAGGGGCACCAATGCTCTGTTTGGATTTTCCTCTCCCACAGCATATTTGACTGGAATCACGTTGGCTGGAGCTAGTGGTTGGTTTCCCAAGACAGGTTGTGGCCTATATGGTACCTGATATTGCTGTTGTGGTCTATAATATGGCTGTTGGTATTGGTTCAGATACCTACCTTGTGGGTAAGGTTGCTGATAATTCTGTCTAACAGCCTGCCTATTGTAGGGACAATCTTGAGCCGTGTGGTTTGTGTATTTTCTCTCAATAGTGCAATATGGAGCATTCCTTTCTCTAATGTTTTGGTTTTGCATTGGGCATACATTAGCCATGTGGTCACCTCCGCAAGTATAGCACCGATTCAATGGGGTGACTCTCTGTGTTTGTCTATTTTGGACTCCCAGCTTCTTGGCAACTTGCTCAACTATCTCTTCTATTTCTGTGGAGATCTTTGAAGTATGACTAGTAGAACTATCTGAATCTTTGTAGAGTTTGGACAATCCTAACTCCTCACCCAAGTTATCTTCTATGTCGATGCACGTCCGCACGCACTCTTCTATGGATCTAGGCTCTTTCAAGTACACATATGATCTTAACTTTGTGCTCAGTAAGCCATCTAAGAACAAAGCCACTTGTTTAGCTGGTGTGGGTAACTCTGGAGTAGGGCATCTTTCTAGGTACTGTCTGAACCTTCTACCTGCTAGTCGCACTGTTTCTTGGGGTGTCTGCTTGAAATTGTGGATCAGGGACGATGTGTTATGCCTGATACCACTCTTGGAAAATTCTACAATGAATTCGTCTAGCAGTTGACCTATATCGCGATAGTTGCGACTACTCAGTGGTTGAAACCAAGCCAAGGCAGAGCCCTTAAGAGTCAAACCAAATGCCTCGTACTGGGTGAACAAGTCCTCAACCTGTTCAGCTCTTAACACTTGTTTGAACTCGGCCACATGATCATAAGGATCTCCTGACCCGTCAAAATAATTCTTCATTGCCTTGATCACTTGAGTGGGTCTAAGGGTTCTTGGGTGCTCTCGGGGTCTAGGCAATGGAAAATCATGTTCATCTCTTTTTTGCCTATGGGCTTGATGTCTCTCTCTTTCAGGTCTTTCATTTTCAAATCCTGATCTATTCCTGCCCACGGTGTGTGCAAAACTTACCTCAGGTCTCTCTCTAGTTCTTTCTCTCTGGGCATCATGAGCGTGGGATGATCCTACTCCTTGGAGGCCATGGGAAACATTGGATCTTGGTGGGGGGAAAATCAATTCATTCTTCCAAGTATATGCATGTCTATCATGTTCTGTTACCAAGAAAATTTTCTCTGATGTGTTATCCAGGTAAACAACTTTGCCTGGCATCTCTGGATCCTTGAACTCGTAGATGATGACTATGCCCAATTGGCTAGGTTGATCTGGCTTGAATCTCCAAAAGGCTTCCTCTGTTTCTCTATTCAAAAATAGTTCTATGCTTTTGTTATCTTGAGGGATCCAGTCTGGAGTGATCACTCGGGTCAAAACTGACTTACCTCTAGGAGTCTGGGGTCCTTGTCCTACATTTCCTTGTTCTAGGTCTCCTATTTCATTCTCAGGAATGACATTTCCAAACTCATCAGTCCTATCTGGTAGGTTGGTGACCACATACATGGTTCCTTCCTTATCAATGTATGAACTCTCTTCGAACTTGACCACCGGGTGTTCAAGTCCAAAGGATTGATCTGGATTTTTGAGTTGGACCACTGATCGCCTCAAACCATCCTCATAGATGCGAGCAGCTAATTGGTTGGTCCGAATATATTCCAACTGTGTCTTATAGGGCCCTTCTGGTGTTTGTAGATGGGCAGTCCCTGAGCCACCTGCAGGTTTTCCCATACTAAAAGCCATTTCTGAATCACTTGTGTCTGAACTTAGTAAAAGATGACCACTTAGTTGTTGTGCCCAAGACTTGGATGTATGGTTGACACTAGCCTCAGAAGATCTAATGCTTTGTTTATCCTTGCCTAAGTGTCTACCAGATCTCAGGTTCATAAGCTTTAGTCAAGAGTTCAAATTTTCCCCTTGGTATGGTTCAAAATTCTTTGGAGTCCCCTTGGTTCCCTAGTCCCACTTGAGGGTCAACTTCAAATTATCCTATCTCAAAATCAACGCGTTATTCTTCAAAAAAAACAGTTGAGGTCGTGTAGGATTTGAAACGAGCTTTCCAACGAACTATAGAGCTCAAAAAATGGACTTTGGATGAAAAAGTTATTCCAATTCAGGCTCCTAGGGGTCAAAACAGGCAAACAGGACCTTTAGAGAAAATCGCGATTTTGTGAACTTTCAGAGAATCGCGATTTTGTGAACTTTCAGAGAATCGCGATTTTGTGAACTCATAAAATCGCGATGTTGAGCACAAAATCGTGTTTCTGAAAATCGCGATGTTGAGCACAAAATCGTGTTTCTGAAAATCGCGATGTTGAGCACAAAATCGTGTTTCTGAAAATCGCGATGTTGAGCACAAAATCGTGTTTTTGAAAATCGCAATTTTGACTCAGAGAATCGTGACTTACAAAATCGTGTTTTTTTTCACAAAATCGTGTTTTCTCAGAATCGTGTTTTTGGCATGAAAATGGCGATGTTGAACACAAAATCGTGTTTCTGAAAATCGCGATGTTGAGCACAAAATCGTGTTTCTGAAAATCGCGATGTTGAGCACAAAATCGTGTTTTTGAAAATCGCAATTTTGACTCAGAGAATCGTGACTTACAAAATCGTGTTTTTTTCACAAAATCGTGTTTTCTCAGAATCGTGTTTTTGGCATGAAAATCGCGATGTTGAGCACAAAATCGTGTTTTTGGCTGAAAATCGTGATTTGTGAGAATCGCGATTTTGAGCCCACTGAAAATCGTATTTTCTCAAAATCGTGTTTTTGGCATGAAAATCGCGATGTTGAGCACAAAATCGTGATTTGTGAGAATCGCGATTTTGACTCAGAGAATCGTGATTTACAAAATTGTGTTTTTTTCACAAAATCGTGTTTTTTTAGAATCGTGTTTTTGGCTTGAAAATCGCGATGTTGAGCACAAAATCGTGTTTCTGAAAATCGCGATGTTGAGCACAAAATCGTGTTTTTGAAAATCGCGATTTTGACTCAGAGAATCGTGACTTACAAAATCGTGTTTTTTTCACAAAATCGTGTTTTCTCAGAATCGTGTTTTTGGCATGAAAATCGCGATGTTGAGCACAAAATCGTGTTTCTGAAAATCGCGATGTTGAGCACAAAATCGTGATTTGTGAGAATCGCGATTTTGAGCCCATTGAAAATCGTATTTTCTGAAAATCGTGTTTCTGAAAATCGCGACTTTGAGCACAGAATCGTGTTTTAGAGAATCGTGTTTTTTGACATGAAAATCGCGATGTTGAGCACAGAATCGTGTTTATGAAAATCGCGATTTTGACTCAGAGAATCGTGATTCACAAAATCGTGTTTTTTGCTGAAAATCGTGATTTGTGAGAATCGCGATTTTGAGCCCGCTGAAAATCGTATTTTCTCATAATCGTGTTTTTGGCATGAAAATCGCGATGTTGAGCACAAAATCATGTTTTTTAGAAAATCGCAATTTTGAGTAAAAGCAAAAAATCGTGATTACACAGAATCGCCTTTTTTTTTCACAAAATCGTGTTTTTTTACTGAAAATCGTGATTTTTTGAGAATCGCGATTTTGAGTAGGGAATCGTGTTTTCTCAAAATCGTGTTTTTTAACTAAAAATCATGATTTGTGAGAATCGCGATTTTGAGCACACTCACAGAATCGTGATTCTAAGAATGACCACAGAATCGTGATTTTTTCAGCCAACTTTTAGGCGGGAAAACAGAAAATCGTGATTTTTCAAAAAATTTTGAATTTTCACAGAATCGCGATTTTCATCACAGAATCGTGTTTTTTGGCGGGAAATTCAAATTTCTGAGCGCCGGCTATGGCGAGCTCCGTGTGAGCAGAAAATCATGAAAAAAACACAGTGCTTGCTCTCCCTTGCTTCTCCTAACTCCTTCCCACACAATAATGCATGAAAAATGGTATGAAGATGGTGAAAATGCACTAAAAAACAAGAATTTCCTATGAAGAAGAAGATGGAAGAAGGTGGAGATGATGATGATGATGAAGATGAAGAGGAAAAAACAGAAAATGAACTGAAATGATAGTTTTTTTACCTTCCAACGTCGCAAATCTATGATCTTACCATCACAACGCTCGTCCTCGAAGCTCTCTCCCCGGCAACGGCGCCAAAATTTTGGTGTAGCTCAAGCGTAAGCACCACCTCCTTTACTTTTCAATCCGCGGAGACGTGAGGACCGGTATGAAGACCACGAGCAAGTGAAGGCACAAGTGCGTGAGTGAAAGCACACAAACATGCACACACATACACACACACGCGCACAAAGTAAGATCAAAGAGAGGAACAATGGAAAGCTTAGATTGCAAAAGAGTTCTCTTACAAAAGTTCTATTCTCTAACAAGCTAACCCCAAAAATGAGCTCTTTAGCTCTTTTTATAGTTTTTTGACTAGTTTTGGCTCTGTCTAGACCTAGTGTCCGGCCTAGTTAAAAATTAGGTTCCAGGGCTTATTTGAGGGCTCAAACGAAGTCTAAAAATTATGAAAATTGGTACGATGGTACTTCTAATACTCCTCAAGCTCGAGGACTCCTCGGCTTGAACAAAATGGAGTTACTAAAAATAGATAATGGTATTTACAATGGTTTTTAGTGATGAAAATCACTATTTTTGTAGGGGATTCTTCTGAAAATTTGACATACACTTCT
Organism: Ceratopteris richardii; assembly: GCA_020310875.1. NCBI lineage: Eukaryota > Viridiplantae > Streptophyta > Polypodiopsida > Polypodiales > Pteridaceae > Ceratopteris > Ceratopteris richardii. Next base: position 23,234,840 of record CM035413.1, read on the forward strand.
TGGAGCTCCCTACTTGCTCCCTTTCCTTGTGTGTCCACCTTTTGATGTGCTTCCATGCTTTGTCCTTGACTTTGAGCTTCAACAGCCATCCATTGGTACATGAATATATTGACCTGGTTTTGGTAGGAGTAGAATTCTACGTGGGTCAAATTGTGGGAGTGGCTTTCTTTGCAAATAGCATAGTGCTTCCTCCATTCCTACTGACTTGACTAGTTCTCTGAATCCTTGAATGTAGGCTTCTTCAAATCCTCCTATAGAGAGTTCTTGTTCTACTAGAGCTTGGCTTTCTTCTTCCGATAGCTTTTTACGCGCCCAAACTGCTTCTATGGTGCGGTACAACTTCTTGATTTCCAATGTGTAGGCCGTTGCTTCATATGTCTCATCTTTGTAAGTGCTTGTGTCACCCTGGGTGTCAGTTTGTTGTTCCTGCGTGTCTGTCTGTTCATGCTCTTGAGATTCTTGGCTTCCTTGACTAGCTTCATCATCGCCATCTTCATCATTTGTTTCTGTTCTTTCTTCTTCTGAGCTGGATACTACTTGTCCTTGTGGTTGATCAGGTGGAGTGGTAGGGTAGCTTGGTCGTTCATATTCTTGAGAGAAAAATCGGCCTTCGAAAAACCAAAATTCATTTGAAAAAGCATCTGACATTTCAAAATCGAACGTGGTATTCAGTGGTTCTGCTTCCATATTGAGTATGGGGAACGTAAAGGCTTCCGCACCAATGGAGGTGGGAATTTCTGCTCCCGTGGTGGTAGGCTCCTGGGTGGTGGTTGCTTAAGAGGTAACGATACTGGTAGTGCCTTCCATAATGACAGGTCTTGATAGGTGTATGCAAATAGGTTGTACAGATGCAGAAGGTTTCCGTAGGAGATTTCTCTGGAGAGGGTTGAGGTGATGGGGACTCAGGAACTTGTGGGCATGGGATAGATCCTCTCATGCACTTGCCTTCTCGTCCCTTGCTAGATTTTCTAGCTTTCTTGGTTGTCCCTTTAAATGCCTTCAACTCTTCACTTGTCATTGCACGCTCTATTAGTAAGTCGTGTGCTAAACACATATACACAATTCTCTGAGAGCGCAACATCCATGGATGATCTTTTTTCTTTCCCATCTGTGATGTGCTAGATACAACTGGTCAATAATCCAACTTGCTAGATCTATCATTTGAGGTCCAATACAAGATAAGTACAATCCAAACCAAATGCGTTTGTGGGGCATGGTGAATCGATCCTGAGCTGGGAATGCAAAATGTTGCATACAGATTCTTAGTGTCTTAGAGAGCTCAGGTGTGATAGCCGAAATATCTTCCCATTTAGTAACATCGCCATGCTTCATAGGCTCTGGAATTAGCCTTTCTCGCTCTTTCGGCATGTGCATTCCATGTATCTTGATTGCAGCTCTAATCAAATCTTTAGAAAGATAAAACTTCTTAAACGGTGGGTCATTTACTAAGGACGGCAAAATGAATGTGCCTAGCAAATCCTTATTCTCCGAAGCTGTCAATGTGGTTACAAAGTAGTAGCATCTGTAGAAATCAGGTTTAGGCAATGGATCACTGAAGTATTCACTGAAGCCTGCTCTTGCCCAAACATGCATTAAGTCTTCTGTATTCTGGAGCGCTTCTAACTCTCTGGAGAAGAACTGATACTTTCCCCACTTACTATTGTCAAAAGTCAAATTGGCATCAAAAATAAAATCTGCATCTGCCAAAGGTCCTCCTAAACCTTGGAACCAATGTGAATTGCAATGGACCTTTTCGATATATCCCCTAGGAGGGTCATCGATCAGCATAGGTCCTGGGAATCCTTGAAATTCCGGTGGCTGTGATGTAGGATGTGGTTCACGCCAATATTTGTCATGGGTGCACTAGGGCCAGCTTCAAGTGGTCTTTCTATCTGCATGATGAGTGATGTGAGTGTAGAGAAGATCTGCTACAAAAGATTAACACATTAGTATGGAAATTAATCATGATCCCATTAAAGTGAGAATACAATCCCTTTCCATAACTGATGTGTAACCCGTGTAGCCAAGTGTTGTGACGTGGTTTATGGAATGATGTTTGCAAAACTAGTGCAGGTCTCTAGACACCTACATGCTTCAGATAGTGCTTACATTGCTTGATGAGACGTTATTATAAGTGATGTTGGGTTATGGTGTGTGGATTTGTACAAAGTTCAATTGTGAATGAGTTATTACAAGGGTAGTGTTTAGTCGGGGTGGGAGTAGATTAGACAACGGGTTTTCAGGAGACAGCTGGATACGTTTCGGTATCCACTTCCTAAGAGTTGTTGAAAAGATGGTATGTTTCTGCTGAGGGGCAAAAGGTGGTATCAGATGTGGTGGTATTGAGGGGTGAAAATATTTCTGAGGGGTATATATTACATGGCTTAAGGGTTAAGCTATGATACATTGTTTGGGTACCCAAATCTGCATGGGTGTGGGTCGATTCATAAGGTACTTCTTGGCGATCCAAATTTGTCTGTTGTTCATACTCGTAGAAGAAGGTCGAGAAGACGTTGGATACTGCCTCTGATTCTGCCATAACTTCTTCTTATCATTGTCCGTGTTGTTGAGATCTGTCGGTGGTTTCTATCCTTTTGGCACCCAGATTTGTCTCGTGCCTCTTGCTTTGTGATATTGATACTCTTGTTTTCTTTGCATCGCCTGATATGGTTGTCGGTTTGGGTTCCTCCATTGTGGTTGACTCATTTATGGTTGAGGTTGAGAGGTCTGATGGAAACTCTGCTTTGGAAAAGAAGGGAGGTCCAACACTTGCGAAACCTGCCCATTAGGAAGTGCTTCGTTTTGTACTATTAATCTAGGCCAGTCCGCAGTATGTGTGGAAGGATGGGCACTATAGGGTGTTTTGCTCATGTGTCTGCTGATGCAGTCCACCTGACTGCTGATGAAACCCACCTGACCGCCAATTGTCCCCATTTGTCTACTACTGGAAGACCAGGAGAAAATATGTTGACATTTTCTTGTTTGGCCCCTATCCATCGGCAAGCTCTCATGGGTTGACTTTGGAGGGAGCGTGCTTAGCCGAGGGATCTACCCAAAGATCTTCCTGTCCTCCATAGCATGCGTTTCATAGGGTCTAGGGTTACATACCTCAGGTGGAGTGTTGTTTGGGAAGTCAAGCGGTATCACTCACTGTTGATCTAAGGTTCCAATCTGCAAGGAGCCTTGTCTAAGATTTAGGTCCACTGAGTGATCATATAGCCAATCTTGGCCAAGGATTAGGGGTTCTTGGCCAAGGATTAGAGGTTCTTGGCCAAGGATTAGGGGTTCTATCAGGTCGTCATCATGGCACACTAGTAGCTTCACTATCAAGGTCACATCATGTATGAGGATATGAAGGTCCACCTCACCCATGCAAGGGGTTTCCATGCCTCCTAGCCCTATGAGGTATGCCGCAATTGGCCGCATTTCTATTCTTGAGTCCTTATAATGGGACCATCTAATTGCACTAGTCGCAACACCTGAATCAATTAAAGCCCTCAGCTCTTGGCAAGGGTTGCCGTGCTCTAGCCTGACTGTAATGAATGGTCTCCTATCCACTATTCTAGGATGAGTACTTGACTTTGCTTGACACATGGCCATGGGGTATCTGGGTGTTGTTTACAGATGGTTATAATGTTCTCTCCCTAGTCTTTGTCTTCTTAGCTTCATGCGCTTAATGCGTGCTATAGCTTCTGCCTGAGCTTCAACTTGTATTCTATTTTCTTCCTCCTTATGCTTCTTTGCCAATGTGAGTCGTCTAAGCATATCCTCAGTAAGAGGTTCCTGATATAACTTGACTCTACAACCACTAATGTAATTAGGCATTATGTCTCCTTCTAGAGTGGTTAATTGTATCGCTCACTTGTTGAGAGTCTGTTAATGATCATAGGTCCATAACCTCGCTTCTCTAATTTCTGTGCATGTTGTTTCAGCGTATACATTAGGACTAAATCTCCTTCTTTTAAGCCTTTATCTTTCACATGTGCATCAAAATAGGCTTTCTATCGCTTCTTTGTTGCATATATTCCTGCTGTTGCTTTCAACCTGGTTTCTCCTAATCGTTCCAAGTCCATTATTCTCTATGATAATTCATGGCCGGTCCATTGATGTTCTTGTGCAACCTTAAGGGTCGGTATCAAGAAGTCCAAAGGAAGCACAAGATTCTGACCAAAAACCATATGAAAGGGAGTTGCATTGAGTACGGTTTTGTACGCCACTCGATATGCCCAAACAGTGTGGTGTAACTGTTTGTCACAATCTGAACGTTTGTTGTTCACGAGTTTCGTCAATATGTTACAAAGGATCTTGTTAGTGCTTTCTGCTTGACCATTGGCATGAGGATGATATGGTGCAGATTTCTTGTGAATCACCATAAAATCTTGTATCAAATATTCAATGAATTGGTTTAGAAAGTGAGTTCCTCGATCGCTCACTAACTCTATAGGCAATCCATATCTTGTAAAGACATTTTCAAATAAGAATTTTGCAGTCGTGTGTGCATCATTCTTTTTTGTGGTCTTGGCCTCTACCCATTTGGTAAGATAATCTGTCGCAACAATAATGTATTCAGCATGAGTACCTTTTGCAGGGGGGTTAAGGGTCCGACAAAGTCTATACCCCACTTAGAAAATGCATGTCCTCCCATCATGGGTTTGAATGGCATTTCATCTCTGCGAGTAGGAAATTGAGTTCTCTGGCACACATCACATCTTTTAACATAGGTATGTGCATCCATGTGAAGAGTGGGCCACCATAATCCTGCAAAGAGGATGGCTTTGATTACTCTATCAGGGCCAAAATGACCTCCTGCAACAGCTTGGTGTGCAGTCTCTAGTATGCTCAAATAATTGCTTTCATGAACACACTGTCTTAGGTATCCGTCTCTTCCTCGTTTATATGGATTATCGCCAATAAGTGAATAGTCTTGAGCTTCCTGCTCTAGAATTTGTTGTCATGCTAATGTCATTCCTTAATGGAATGTTTTTGTCCTCAAGTATGTCACTAAGGGTTCACTCCATTCTGGTGTGAGAGACACGTGATATAATGTAGCATGTTCTATTGGTGGTCTTTCACAACAAACACGGCATTCTTTACACAACTTGTAGACATCTGCTTCCATAGAAGGCCAATATACTCCTAGTCTATGTAGAGTCTACAAGGTACGATGTCTTGAATGGTGTTGCTTTAATGCAGCTATGTGTGCTAATTGCAACCAATTCGCATGTTTTGATTCATCGACACAACAAGAAAGAATCTTTTGATTATCCTGTTTATATATGCTTCCTGCTATTATTTGATATCTCTGAGACTTGGTAATCTCTCCTTCTTTGATCCTTATCCTAGGATTCTTGGGTCCATATGTGAGAATATGGACTTTAGGCTTAGCCCATTCTGGTACTATCTTCAGGTTAAACAAATATGCATCTGGTAATTCATCCGCTATTTCTTGAGGAGCTTCTCCTGTGGTTAATCTTGAGAGGTGGTCAGCTCTAAGGTGTGTCTTTCCTTTCCTGACTACTACTTCAAAGTCATACTCCATGAGTAATAGAAACCAACGTATCAGTCGTCCTGTATTACATGGCTTATTGACTAAGTACAATAGTGCTTGATGATCTGTAAAGAATTTGAACTTGTTTGCCAACAAATAATGTCTGAAATTCTTCATGGCGTAGATCATTCTAATCCCTCTCGTTCCGTAGTGATGTAATTTCTTTCTGCTACATTCAACTGTCTGCTCGCATAAGCTATGGGGAGTTCTATATTTCCTTCATTCGTGGGTTGTGTTAACACACATCCTATGGCATAGTTGGATGCATCCACATGTACATGGAATGGCTTATTCCAATCGAGGGTTGTCAATATAGGTGTTGAGCACAAACATCGTTTAAGTTCATTAAAGGAATTCTCACACTCATCTGTCCAATCAAACTTGGTTAAAAGAGAGTACAAAGGCTTACCTATGATTGCATACATGTGTATGAATCGTCTGTAATAACCACAATGACCCATAAATGCCTATACCTCTTTCATGTTACTTGGTCTAGGTAGATCTGTAATTACTTTCACCTTTTCTTCATCTGTAGAGATTCCATTCTTTGACACAATGTGTCCTAGAATTTTGCCTTGTCTGACCATAAAAATGCACTTTTTTGGGTTCAAACAAACCAGATATTCTCGACATTTGTCAAACACTTGCGGTAGTTTTGGGATATGTGTCTGCCTCATATTTGAATTTGCACATATGTCATCGACATAAACTTCCAAATTCTTGCATAAGAATTCCTTGAAAACATGACACATGAGTCGCTGGAGAGTGGCAGGTGCATTTGTTAAGCCAAATCGCATCACACAAGATGCAAATATGCCCCATTCTATGGCAAAAGCCATCTTGTGTTGATCGTTAGGAGCAATGGCTACTTGATTATAGCCTCAGAAACCATCAAGAAAGCTATAAAATTCCTTGCCCGCAACTCTTTCCAGTAAATGTTCCATGATAGGAAGAGGATAAATGTCTCTAATCGTGGCAGCATTAACTTTTTTAAGGTTAATAGACACACACAATTTTCCATTCTTCTTGGGCACAACCACAATGGGGGATACCCATTCGGTATGCTCAATTTCGTAAATGAATCCCGCTTCTTTCAAGCGATCTATTTCTTCTTTAATCTTAGCAGCGTAGTTATCATTGTACGTGTATGGTTTTTGTTTCATAGGTTTTGCATTTGGAGTCATAGGGATTCTATGGGAGCATATATCTGGATCTACTCCTTTCAAGTCTTTGTAACTCCATGCAAACACATCTCTATATTTGCGCAATAGGACAACTAACTCTTCCTCTTCTTCATTCGTCAAATCATGCCCAATGTATATACATTTCTCTTCTTCTCCTTCTATGGTGACTATGATTTTTTTGGTTTTCTCGCGATTATCATATACTTCTCCAATGTCAGCTTTTCTATTAGGCATTCATACCATGATTCGTCTATCCTCTATTTCATACTTCTTGAAGTTCTCGGGAACCTCAAACAAGGATTCTTCTTCCTCAGACGTGATTTCTTTCTTCTTTCTTTTATTTCCTTCACTTTTGGCAGTCACTTGTGTGGTTAACCTCACATCATTCATAATTTCTTTGTGTCTCTGAGGGTGAGCTTCTACTTCGTAGAAATATTCTTCATCTAATGCAAAGGGAGGGTCCATAATAATTGACTCTAGATCAAAGTCACTTGCATCCTCAAATGAATCAGTGCTAGGTTCACATTCTTCTATAATTGAATCACACATGATTGGCTCTATTGTGAAGACTGAAATGTCATAGCCATCCTCGTCACAGTGGGGTGTCCATTGTTCTTCATTGATGGCTACATCCATTGTTGCTAGAATTTCTGCCCAACCATGAGGCTCGAATTCTTTTTCTGGAAATACTACAGGTGCATAAGCTGGGTCTTGAAGAGTTCATGGATGTTGTTTTGAACCTAGGGTTCTAGCTTCTAACCGTTCTTCCTCTTGTTTGGCTACCTACACATCCATAGATGAGTATCCTCATGCAACCATGAGGGGTCTGATTCCAATGAGTGTACTGATTTTGTTTCTTCTTGTGTCTTATGGATGGTATTCCATTGTATTGGGGGTACATCTTGATGTGAATAGTCTTTAAGATTGACTCTGGTGGTCACTCCTAAATGTTGCAAGTATAAAGAATTAGTTCCCCAATCTTGTACAATTTGCAACTGACGCATGAATGGTCGTCCTAAAATCATCTCGTAGGTGTGATTTTTTCCAAAATCACAAATGGCAAAAGTATGCTCAAACTCCACACCACAAGTGGTGAGAGATATGCCTTCTAGTAAGCCTAATGGCTTTTCTATATGTTTGTTAGCCATTTGTAGTTTCATCCTAGTAGGTCTTAATGTTGGCTTACCCCAACGTTTCCATAAAGCGGTGTTAGCGGTGGTAGCGATGGCTACTCTGGCTCCTGAATCTAAGATGGCTTTCGTGGTGTAGCTGTGATGGGTTATTGGAAGATAAGTATTACCTTCCTCTCCTTCGCTTACATCTCCGCTTCATTCTACGGGTATCTCTGGTACCTTCTTGTGTGATCCTATCTGTGAGGAAGTAGTAGCAAGCTCGGGGAATTGATTTGTTATGCGCTTCCACGATTCTGGTTTAACGTTCAACAACTCGTCTAGAGTGAGGTGACATTGTACTTTAGTGTTCTTTACCACTTCCGTGTTTCTAGGGATTAATGATTCTTCATTCCTCGCTATTATCGTGGGTGCTCTCATGCTAATAGACTTGGCTTCCCAAGGTCCTGTGAACTGAGGTAATTCTTGTGAAGAATTGGATTCAAAACCTGTGTGTTCACTCAGTTGCTCTTCCTCTACATCATCGTAGATAGAGGGAATGTCTTGGGGAAATTGCTCTTGCAAATCATCTATTTCTTGAATAGGAGGATGGGTGTTTTGTTCTTTTTCTCCACTTCTCTTCTAGTATTTCTCTCAAAAATTCATGTGAATACTTGTGTATGGAAGGCACGTTGTCTTCACCCTCTGTATCTGGTACTTGAGATAGGGATGGTTCATTTCTTTCCTGTGTCTCAAAATCATTCAGGTTCCTATGCTGATTCTTTTTCTCCTTGCTATCGATCAAGTATTCTCGCCTCTCCAGTAATCCTTGAAAGTGTAATTCAGGTTTTTCCATGTTGTTCCAATTAACATACCGAGAGGCTTCAAGCATAGTTTGGGCTAATTCTACCATCTTCATGCAGAGTTTAGTTCTCTCAATTTCTAGATCAGCCCTCAGATAGTTCTTATTCATTTCAACTATCAGGGGTCCTTCTTTTAATCTAGCCTGACATGCACGAAACATTATGTCTAAGTTTTCTAGTATGGGTTCTGCTAGAACTGATCCTGATCTCTGAGCTGGGTTCTCCTGATTCGATTCTTGTGATGTCAATTCTAGGATTTTGGCTCTCGATTCCTTTAAACTTCCAACTCAGTTATCTTTTTACTCCATTTCCTCTTAATCCTTTCTCTTGAATCTTTCCAAGATTTCGTCTTTTTACTGCTAGATTCTCCAACTTCGCTAGTTCCGGCTATTTTCTCAGGATTAAGCTGTTGATTCTATAAGAGCACCAGGGCTCTTGTTATGGCTTGGATATGCACGTCTGTAGGGTTGGATCCATCTGCATTATGCACAATGCCTATCACGTTGATGGGTGTCACTTTTGAAGCATTAGCCGGGCTCTTAGGACAATCTTTTATGATATGTTGTTTACCGCACTCGGCACAAAAGCCTTGTATGTTGTAATATTATGATTGTCCTGCTATCAGAGGATGTGGACAATCCTTTATGAAATGATCTCCTTGGCACCTAAAGCATGGTCCTCTAGGGCCCGGTGGTCTTTGCTGTCTCAATTGGGGCTGTGGATTAGGGTTTGTGTACATCTCATTAGCATAGTCAGGCTCCCAGCTGGGTTCCAATGGTGGACTATCGTATTGATATGTTTCCACGTGTTCTAGTGACTCTGTGTAATACATGGGTGGACTATCTACATGAGTAGAGTCAAAACTATTTGAATTCGGGTCACTTTCTGTGATCAAGGGTGATGAAGGCACTAAAGCCCTATTGAGGTTCTCTTCTGCAGTAGCGTATTTGACTGAGATGACATTAGCTGGTGGGGGTGGCTATTGAGCTAAAACAGGTTGAGGTCTCTGTTGAGCCTGATAAGGATAGTTCTAAGGAGGCCTATAGTAATGAGGCTGAGTATTATATTGATCTCGATACCTACCTAGCAGCACGTATGCTTGCGGGTAGTTCTGTCTTACTACTTGTTTGTTGTATGGGCAGTCCTGAGTTGTATGATTCGTGTACCGTCTCTCGATTGTACAGTACTAGCCACTAGGGTTTGCTTGTGGTTGTGTTGCATTGGGACACACATTCGCAATATGATCACCACCACAGGTGTAACAACATTGGTTTGTTGTTAGCCTAGGCATTTGTTTACTAGAAACTCCTAGTCTCTGGGCCACTTTTTCTGCTAGGTCTTCTATCGAGCTAAACAGTTTTGAAGATGCTAGAGATAAACAGTCTGAGTCTTTATAGACCTTTAAGAGTTCCAACTCATCTCCTAAGTTGTCCTCAATGTCTATACAAATTCTTACACATTGCTCTAGCATTCTGAGTTCCTTCAAGTATACATAGGAGCGTAGTTTAGAGCTCAAGAGGCCATCTAAAAACAATGACACTTGCTTGGCCTATGAGGGTAACTCTTGCGTCGGACATCTCTCCACATATTGTCTAAACCTACGTCCTGCCAGTCTAACTGTTTCCTGAGGGGTCTGTTTGAAACTATGAATCAACAAAGTTGTATCATTTCTGATCCCACTTTTAGAGAATTCTGTGATGAATGACTCTAAAAAGTGATGGATATCTCTAAATTGCCTCTGTTGCAATGGTTGGAACCAAGTTAAAGCTGTATTCTTTAACGTTAGTCCAAATGCATTATATTGTGTGAACATGTCTTCTACCTGCTCTGCCCTTAATACTTGCTTAAATTCTGCAACATGATCATAGGGTGTTGAGATATCAAGCTCAACATGTGATGATCGAGGATGACACGTACGAGTTTTTCGTTTCTCTGACATGTATAGTGGTCACACCAGTATATGTTAGGGATACTTCATTGAGCTTTATTAGATTTATCTACCGATAGTGATGGCACATTTGTTTCTTGCCAGCTCACTCATTCACGGACATTAGGTTTTTCCTTATGTACTGATCTTTATATATTGCACTTGTTGTATTCTTGTTTTTAGGTCATTCTTGTACATTCCTTTTATGTAATAGAAGAAGAAGAAGAAGAAGATCATTCTTCCTTGCCTCAATCTGTGTGTGTGCTTCTCCTTGAGAGTGAGAGTGTGAGTGTGAGCTCTCTTCCTTATCTCCTTTCTTGTGACATGGTATCAGCGCCAATGTGGCTGTAGAGAGCTCGTGAGAAGGCGACAGTGAAGACTACGCAGCAAGGCATGGAGAAAACGTGATTTCACAAACTGCCTCCATTTGCTACGAAAATCAGCGTGAAGGTAGAAGACCTCAAAATATTTTCGGGAGTTACCCCTTTAGGGTCACTTGTTTTTGTAAGATCGAAGTTTCAGAGCCATCTCGACCTTCGTTTCGAGCCCGCAAGGTGGGGCCCACTGAAAAATCAGGTCAGTTTTAGAAATTATAACTTGCGTTGTGTTCGGTGACACTCATATATTCCAAATCCAGAATTTCAAGAGATTCTGTGTACTGTTGATACACGAAAACTGTGTTTTTCTGAGATCGAACTGTCACTTCATAGTGCGACAGTGTTCAAGCAGAAGTGCTGCTTTTACTGTTTTGCAGTGTTGTGAATTGTTGCAGAAATGGCAAACGCAGATGGAATGAGTCAGCTTATGAGCGATAAGTTAGACAAGAACAACTTCCATGCTTGGAGATTCAGAATGATGAATTTCCTGATGGGAAAAGGCTGCTGGAAGTACATCGAAGGAGAGAATGAAAATGCTCCGCAGTTACCAGAAAGGAACCGGATTGCAGACCAGTTAAGAGCATATGAGGAATGGAATCAAGGAGCACGAAAGATAATGTATTGGATATCTGTTAGCATACAGGATAGCATGATTGGATACATACAGGATGCCAAGACTCCAAAAGAGGCTTGGAACAGTTTGGTCACTTTGTATGAGACTAATACAAAGGCATGGAAATTGCAACTCAAGAACGAGCTGCATACATTGGAAAAGAAGAGCATGTCGGTAAGTGACTACACTTTAAAAATCAAAAGCATATGTGAGTCACTTGCATCTATTGGCGTGAATGTAGATGATGATGATAAGGTGGAAGTGTGCCTTCGTGGTTTAGGAGCTTCATATAAGCAGTTTAGAACTTCCATATAGACCAGGGAAAATATTCTGAATTTTGTTCATCTGGTATCTATGCTGATTATTGAAGAAAAGAATCTTGGTGAGGCTTCAAACTCCCACGGAAAGCCCAGTTCTGAGTAGGTATTCTACTCTGGCAGAGGAAGAGGCAGAGGTAGAGGTTTTGGAAGTGGAAGCGGAAACAGTAACCAAGACCAAGGTCAACAACAGAATCATGCAGGAGGAAGAGGACAGTTTCGAGGCAGGGGGAGCCAAAGAGGTCGCAGAAATTTCCAAAGAAATGATTCAGGTAATGATAGTAAAGGATGTTGGAATTGTGGTAAACCTGGACACTTTGAACGTGATTGTAGGTTGAAGAATCAAAATAACAAAAGGCAGCAAAACAACTATGCATCCACAAGTGCAGATGATTCTGAGACGCTGTTTATGGTTCAACATCACATGATGAATACGATGTCTGTTGATGTTTCAAAATGGAATGATAATGTCTGGTATGTTGATTTAGGTGCTTCAAATCACATGACCAGTCATGCAGAATGGTTTGATAGTTTGCAGAAAATGCCAATTCATGGATATGTTGAAACAGGTGATGATAGATCACATCCTATTGAGCATACAAGAAACATAGCATTGTCTATGGAGGACGAGAAGGTAAAACATCTTGTTGATGTGTTGCATGTTCCAAATATAACAAAGAATCTGGTTTCTGTTGGACAAATGGTTGACCAGGGATTACAAGTCAGGTTCAATGCTGATGGATTATATGTAGAAGAGTACAAGCAGGATGGACGATTGGTTGCCAAAGGAAACAAAGTGGGTAGGATGTTCACCTTAAATGTGAAGATTCCTGAAATGAATGCAGCCACGTTTGCAAAAGGTACAGGAGTTATTGCAGATATAGAGATATGGCACAAACGGATTGGACATGCAAACTTACAAAGGCTGAAAGTGATGCAGTCAAAGGAGATTGTCCATGGACTACCAAATTTCAAAGTTGCAGAAATGCAAAAGGTATGTGCAGCATGTCAATTTGGTAAACAGTCAAGAGCATCATTTCCACATGAGAAGCATGTTAGTAAGAATGTACTAGAAGTAGTACATACAGATGTTTGGGGTCCAGCAAAGACCACATCTATGGGCGGTTGCAGGTTTTATGTTACTTTCATTGATGACCATACACGCAAAGTATGGGTATATTTCATGAAAGAGAAGAGTAAGGTGTTCACTCACTTCCAGGATTTTAAAGCTATGGTGGAAAAGCAGACAGGGAAGTACATTCATACATTAAGATCTGATGGAGGAGGTGAATACATGTCAAATGAGTTCAGCAATTTTCTAAAAAATCATGGAATTCGGCGTCAGTTTTCATGCAGGTACACACCACAACAGAATGGCATTGCTGAACGCAAAAATAGACATAATGCAGAAATAGAAAGAGCCTTGATGGCTGAGAAGAGTATGCCTCATTGTTATTGGGCAGAAGTTGTGCATACTGTTGTATACATCATGAATAGAACTCTGACTACTGCCGTACATCAAGTTACACCTGAAGAGAAGTTTACAGGTAAAAAGCCAAACTTATCACATCTGAAAGTTTTTGGTTGTATTGCATATGTACATGTTCTAGATGAGTTGAGGACGAAGCTTGATCCGAAAGCAGAAAAATGTGTCTTCATTGGATACTCCCTTGAGCAAAAGGGGTATAAATGTTATAACCCACTCACACGACAGGTGAAGGTGAGCAGAGATGTGGTGTTTGATGAAATGTCAAGCTTCTATGCAGATGCCAAAGAAGGATTGAATCTTGAACCAAATGACAAAGAAAATGCTGAAAAAACAAGTGCAGAATCTCAAGTTTTGAGTGGACCAGATGCATTACCAAGCAATAATTCCAACTCAAATCCATGGAGTGCAAGTTTGCGTGGAAATTTCAGCCCAGAAAATTCATCAAATACATCCAAGAAAGGTAAAGAAAAGCTTTCTGCTAGTAGTAAAACATGTGCAGGTTTTGAAGATATTGATGGAGATTCAAGTGGTTCAGAAAAGAGTCTTGATGAGGAACTTGGATTGCCCTCTGTGAAGACTCCAAGAGTAAGAAGGGCACATGCAGATGATACAAGGAGAAGTGACCCTGGACCAAGACGATCTCGGAGGATGCGTAGTTCAGTGCAACAATTGACATATGATAGTTACATGGCTTGCCATTGTGCTTACATGACAAAGGTAATACAAGATGTTGAACCTTCTTGTTTTGAAGATGCAATTGGTAATGCAAATTGGGAAAAAGCTATGGATGAGGAGATGGCTGCACTTTATGGAAATGATACATGGAAGCTGGTTCCATTGCCACAAGGAAAGAAACCCATAGGCTGCAAATGGGTTTACAAGGTAAAGCATAATGCTGATGGTAGCATAAGCAGGTATAAAGCACGATTGGTAGCTAAAGGTTATGCACAAACATATGGCATTGATTATGAGGAAACATTCAGCCCTCTAGCTAAAATGTCTACTGTCAGAACACTTGTTGCATTAGCTACAACAAAAGGATGGACTTTACATCAGATGGATGTGAAGAATGCTTTCCTACATGGTGAGTTACAGGAAGAAGTATATATGGACCAACCACAAGGATATGAAGATTCAAAGCATCCAGAATATGTTTGCAGGTTGCAAAAGGCTTTGTATGGGCTGAAGCAAGCCCCTCGTGCATGGCATGCAAGGATTGTTGATTACTTAACCAGCATTGGGTTCTCTATGTGTGATGGAAATCACTCACTATATGCAAGGAAGGCTGATGATGGCATCACTATTGTGTCTATTTGTGTTGATGACTTGATTGTAGGTGGTGATAATGAAGAAAGCATCAAAGAGGTAAAGAAACTTCTTATGTAGGAATTTGACATGAAAGATCTTGGTGTGCTGCACTATTTCTTGGGCATTGAGTTTATACATACAAAAACAGCTATATGGATGTCACAAAGGCAATATGCCTTGAATATGCTACAAAAGTATGGTATGGATGATTGTAAGCCAATTTCTATGCCATTAGATCAGAATTTGAAATTGGATACTACATCAGGTGAAGCATTGGAAAATGCTACTATGTACAGGAAAATTGTGGGAAGTCATATATATCTCACAATTTGTTGGAGACCTCTTAATCTCCAAAGGTTTGATCTATGCTGATCTAAGAACACTTCTATATCAGTTATGGATCAAACTTTACAGAAATATTGTCTCCATTTATCAAAACTTTCACTAGCACTTCTCTGAGTGAAGAAATTCCTTCTTTAGAAAGTTTGCTTCAGAAATTGACTTCATTACCTGTACATATCTTCATATTTCTTCAAACCAATGATGCACAAATCTTCACACTGCCTTTGCGCAATCATATCAACCATTAGTTCTTCAAAAGAATCATTAAAACTTTAATTTGATCCTTAAGATCAAAGGTATGTCAAAAATTGTCTTCCAAAAATGGCGACTTTGACTTGGTCAACTTCTTAAGTTGATTTCTCACAGCACAGATCCCATTTTGCTAAATGCTTTTAGTTATATCTTCCTTACATTCTAACTTAGATTTTGAATGCTCACTCATTAAAAACTTTACACTGTGCACTGAGATCTAAGCAAAACATTGACACGGAAAAGTGTGTGACTCTGAGAAGTCTATCTGCAAATTCTACATACAAATGTTCCTATTGATCATTCTCACAATAGGAAAGGAATTAGATCATAAAACTCTGAACATAGCTTTATATGCTTCCAGATTAGATGTGTACAAAAGGATTTCTGATCCACATGATCAGATTGAGAGAAATCTACGAAATACTCGTCGCTATTTTTTGAAGATGACTCTCTTCACATCTATCTCTAAGACACTTGTCTTCTAATGACTCCTCTCTTTTATTTCTTTACATCATTGACTTATATACATATGGTTCTAGACTTATCCCACGTCCATTACATTACTCCTTATCATCCTAAGGATTATTTCTACTCAGATTACAAGAATTTCCAACTGTAATGTACATATGTATACAAAGTTCACTTCTGAGATCTCTTCACTTTCTCAAGTATCTTCTTCCACCAATCTGATCATAAGCTTGCTCCAAACTCTTTATAATCATCAATTTGTGATAGGTTTGTTCCAACATCTCCCCCTCAATCACTAATTGTGATTATTCCATTCTTCTTCACTCCTGCCATCTCTTTGAATCTCTGTAGCTTAGGTCCATCCAAGCTTTTTGTCATCATATCTGCAACTTGTTCTTTTGTTGGAGTATACATCACTTCAGTCTCTTTGTCAAGTACCTTTTCCCTCAAGAAATGATACTGAATCTCTATATGCTTAGTCATGGCATGAAAAATAGGATTAGTTGCCAAATACAATGAACTCATATTATCTCCAAAAATAATTGGAGTACTCTGATCAGTTCCAAAACTCTTCAACAAGGTCTTTAACCATATCACTTCTTTTGCAGCCTCTACCATTCCTTTATACTCAGCTTATGTAGATGACAAAGCAATTGTATGCTGCTTCTTTGAGCACCGAGAAGCTAACTTATCTCCAATATAACAGAGATACCCATGAGTAGATCTTCTATCATCTGAATCACATGCCCAATCTGCATCACTAAATACTTTGATTCTTGTATCAGAAGTAAATCCATAATACAGACCTTCACTTAGGGTTCCTTTGATATATCTGAGTACCCTTTGAGCTGCAATCCAATGAGTCTTCTTTGGACAATGCATAAATTGTGATAACACACCTACTGCATATGATAGATCTGGCCTTGTCAAGGTAGCATAGATTAAACTACCTACCAAACTCTGATATTTCTTGATGTCATTGAATTCTTCACCTCCATACCTGCTCAACTTATGATTTACCTCCAATGGTGTGCTTGAAGGCCTGCAATCCTCCATGTTAAATTTGACCAGAAGATTCTTCAACTACCTCTCTTGTGTAACATATTTTCCATGTTCAGTATACACAATCTGCATTCCTAAGAAATAAGATAAGTTTCCCAAATCACTTATCTTAAACTCCTTCTCTATTTGTTTCTTAAGCTCGTTAATTCCTTGAGCATCTGTACATGTGACAATGATATCATCAACATAAATACACATATATATGTATCCATTTTCACTTGCCTTCACTAGCAAGCTACTATCTGCCTTTGATGCTTGAAATCCACATTCATTCAAGAACTTAACAAGCCTATAATTACATGCTCTTGGAGCCTGCTTCAACCCATACAAAGCTCTCCTGTGCTTACACACACAATCTGATCCAATTGAATCCATGAACAAAAAGTTTTACTTTCCAACGCCACTTGTTGTTATACTCTTACCATCACACATTCGTCCTAGACTCGATTCCCGACAACGTCGCCAAATTTAGTGTTGCGCTAGCACAATGGTGAGAACCACGTTAAGAAGCTCCACCTCCTTAATGTCAATCCGCAGAAGAGATAGGAGTGATATGAAGATCGTGAATGTGAGATGTAGTGAGAGTGAAGGTGAGAAGCATGGAGATGCACACACACATACACACACACAATGAAGAGACAAGAAAGACACAATGGAAGGTTAGAAAATAGACTCTATTATAACACTCTTACAAGCTCAAGCTCACTCCAGCTCATACAATTCTACATTAGCTAACCTCAAAATGAGCTCTCTAGCTCTTTTTATAGATTCTAGACTAGTTTTGACCGGTTTCACATCTAGTGACCGGCATAGTTAAAAAATAGGTTCTAGGTGCTATTTGAAAGGGTAAAAGGTCTAAAAATAACCAAAATTGGTAGGCTCATTCTACCTAAGCTCTTCAAGCTCGAGGACTCCTCGACTTGCACAAAATAGAGCTACAAATTACAAAAAGGGTTTTTCTATGTTACATATGGTACAAAAGTGATGAAAATCACTGTTGGAGGTTTTTGAAAAGTATTTTGAAACATATTTGTTTGCAAAAAATAATTTGATTGACTCCCCACTACTTTGTTGTGCTCTGTCTTTACATGCTTCCTCGATGTCTGTGCCTCTAGCTATTGCCAATAGGATGCTTTCCCTCTACCTAAGCATAGACACTTGTCCTTAGTGCCACTCAGATATCTTAAAATTATCATGATCACTTCCTAATGTTTCTTCCCACGATTAGACATATATCTGCTCACAACTCCCACTGCAAATGCAATGTCTGCTCTCATAGCTACCATAGTGTACATGAGACTACCAAAAAAAGACTGATAGGGAATTTTGGTTATAAATTCCTTTTCCTCATCTGATTTGGGGCAATCATCCTTGCTCAATTTCACATATGTGGGTAAAGGTGTACTCAATGCCTTTCCACCCTTCATATTGAACCTGTGAAGTACTTTGGATATGTACTCACTTTGAGACAAGTATATGCATCTTTTACTCATATCACGAGTAATGTGCATTCCAAGAATGTGTTTGGCATCCCCCAAATCCTTCATATCAAATGTGTGGCTCAAATTCTTTTTGAGAATTGAAAAATCATAAGAGGACTTCCCAGCAATCAACATATTGTCTGTTAGAGTAGGGCAATCAACAATTGGTGATTATGAAGTCTAAAAGTGAAGAAATGAAGAAAAGATTGAAGTCCAACTTCATGAAGTGAAGAGAAGATTCAAATAGCAAAGTTTTTTAAAACGTATGTACATTATCTTTGTAAATACTTCAATATACTTGAAGTAATGACGAATCAATACTCATATGTATATATAGATACGTGTAGATGATTGTATTAGGTGAGTGCGATGAAGCATAGATGAATAGATGATGTGTTTTTTGGATGTATCATCCATCAGATGTATGAAGAGTTGAATAGGAAGAATATTCAGAGAATTGCACGTCGATCTTTTCTCTAGTTATCCTTTTATGTTTGATTTTATCAGAAATCCTTTTGTACACATCTAAGTTCATAGTTAATCTATCTATGGTTAAAGTTTGAGAGTCCAATTGCAAACAGGCTGAGAGAATTTTTTGTAGGAACATCTATATGTGAGAAAGTGTTGAGTGTCTTCTGAAACACGCGCAGATTCGATGGTCAAAGAAATGTTCAGTTCTCAGTGCACAGTGTAAAGTTTTACACAAATGAGGAGTCAAAATCTAAATTGGAAGGTAACCCATCTGCGGCTAAAAGCATTTGCTTAAATGGGTTCTAGATTGGGAGAACTATGTGTTAGAAGTTGCAGGTGTCAAAGTCGATTCTACAGGAAGTCAGTTTCACACATAGGTAGATTGTTTGAAGCATTTCTCATAATCTACTGAAGCTTTTGAAGTATTTTAACTTGGAGGAGGTGCACATACTCTAGGTAACACATTCTATAAAGTTTCATCAGAAACTTTACACAAATGATTAATCAATGAGTGATTAATGTGCAGCAGACTTTTCTGTGAAATGACTCTTCATTGTCTTCCAAAATTGGTTGGAGTTAAAAGTTATTCTTGATATAGAGGTGGTCTAACATCAAGAATAACTTGTTCTTTTGGAGACTAACACTCTCCATTAGTGGTATCAGAGCAGGAAGTATCAAAATTGAGGAAAGGAAGACCCCGACTACTGCAGATATACAAATTTCACACCTTGAAGGTTCAAAAGGATAAAGTGTGAAAGAAAGACTGAAGGAAGACACATAAAGGATATCAAAAGGATCAGAAGGAGCAACATTTGAAGCTAAGGTACATTCATTCTTTATAAGGATTAAAGATTTGATAGTACATGTGAAGAAAGGATGGGAGATAGTCTCCAAATTGAGAAGTTGGATAGAGAGAACTATCCAGCTTGGTCTATGAGAATGGAAGCTCATCTTATGAGCAAAGATCTGATGGGATACATCACAAGAGAGGAAGAAAAGCCAGAGTTCAGATATCCTAGTGTTCCAACTAGGGAGGAGCTTGCAGATATAAAGATTTGGATGAAGAAGGATGCTCAAGCAAGGAGCATAATCTACATGGCAGTGAATGCTTATTTGCTTCCTCATATCAGAGGACTTGAAAGTGCAAGTGACATTTGGAATGCTTTGGAAGAGCATTTTCAGAATACAACCAAATCAAGGAAAGCTTCATTATGGGCAAAATTTACTACATTCAAGAAGAAGGCTTCACAATCACTATCTGATTATGTGACAAAGATGAAAGACATCACAGATTCTTTAGGTACAATTGATGAAGATATTGAAGAAGATAAGTTGGTAAGACAAATCCTCACAGGGCTAAGAGGAGATGAGAAGTGGAAGCCTTTTATTTTGTCTACAGAACTTTCATTAGATCATTTCACTTCTGGTTTGAATCAATTGTTAGGACATATGCTAACTTTTGAGAATGATATCAAAGGAGATGTTGATAAGAGTGTAGGTCATGCAATGTATTCTAAAGACAAGAAGAAATCTAGCAAAGGAAAGCAACAATCAGTTGAAGATGAAGGTACTCCAAGTCAAGCAAACTTCCTAAGAGGAAGAGGAAGTGGCAGAAGTAGAGGAAGAGGCAGAAATAACAAAGATAATGTCAAAGCTTGTTGGATATGTGGTAAGACCAATCATCTATCTCATGATTGTTGGCATAATAATCAAAGCAATGGTAATTTTAATCAGAACTTTAATCAAAGAGGAAGAGGTGGCAGATATCAGAGAGGAAACTTCAGAGGTAGAGGTGGTAGGAATTCATTTGGAAGAGGTGGAGGAAGAAACTTCCAAAATCAATCCTATAATAACACCTACTACAATTATGCATCAGATCAGAAAGAAGATTCAGCTCTTATTATGAATGCAACATGTGAAGCCTCACATGAAGACATGAGAGTATTTTATATTGACTCAGGATGTAGCAATCATCTGAGTGGAAATATTGCTTTGATGACTGATCTAGATCATAATGCAATCAATAACACAGTTCAAACAGGTGATAACACAAAGCACAAAGTAAAGTCAATTGGTTCAGTTAAAGCCAAAGATGGAAGTACTCTCTTGAGTAAGGTTCTGTATGTTCCTACAATTCCAAAGAACTTGATCAGTGTAGGACAAATTGTGGAAAAAGGATATGAGGTAAGGTTCACTAATGATGGAGTTTATATTGAAGACCCTAGTCAAGGGTATAAACAAATTGTTACAGGAAAGAAGGAAGGAAGGCTCTTCACACTAAAGATACAAGGTAATGTTGGACATGCTATGTTTACATATGGAGAGCAAAAGGTGTCTGAATTTGATCTTTGGCATAAAGACTTGGACACTTTAATGAAAGAGGCATCAAAGAAATGGTTAACAATGGTTTAGTGCTTGGATTGCCTAATGTTGCAGGTCAACACATGACATACAGATGTGAAGCATGTCAGTTAGGTAAGGCTCATAAGCAGTCATATAATAAGCATGGTTTCATGTATTCAGAAAGACTTCAATTGGTACATATAGATTTGTGGGGTCCTTCAAAGGACTTCAGTATAAATGGTTCAAGATATTATGTCATATATGTTGATGATGTTACCAGGTGGATTACAATCTATGTGATCAAAGACAAGTCAGAAGTGTTTAATACATTTAAACACTATCATGCATATGCAGAAAGAATTACAGGTCAAAAATTGAAGAGACTAAGGTCAGATGGAGGGGGAGAGTATTTCTCTAATGAGTTCAGTGATTATTTGTGGAATGTAGGTATAAAGAGAGAGGTTACTTGCAGGTACTCTCCTCAACAAAATGGGGTAGCAGAAAGAAGAAACAGAACTCTTGTTGAGTTTGCAAGATCCATGATGAAGGAGAAAAATTGCCCTAATTATTTGTGGGTTGAGGCTGTAAACACAGCCACATATTTGGTCAATAGGTTGCCATGTAAATCCTTGCAGGGTATGACACCATATGAAGCTTGGTGGGGTAAGAGACCTACCTTGGATCATTGTAAAATATTTGGATGCTTGGCATATGCATATGTGCCATCACAATTGAGGCATAAATTGGAACCTAAAGCAGAGAAGTATGTATTCATTGGTTATGATGACAATCAGATGGGTTATAGGTTGTGGAGTCCATCCACAAAGCAATTCCTTGTGTTTAAGGATATTACATTTAATGAGTTGGTACTTGGTATGCAGGTACACTTAATGTTCATGCAGATGTTGAAGAAGTTATGAATCAAAAGAAAGGTAAATCAGAGGTTCAAATATTTGATGAAGAGGAGAACACTGAAGTACAGGTTGAAGTAGAAGAAGTGCCAAGGTTTGATCCAGAATGTGATGAACGAGAAACTTCAAGAAGTGGAGAACTCAGAAGGTCATCTAGGCACAAATGGCAGCCTACAAGGTATAGCTATGATACTTCATTCTTGACTACTAAAGATTATGCTTACATGCTAAAAGTAGATGAAGATCCATCCATGTATGAAGACGCCAAAGGAAAGAAGAATGGGGGAAAAGCTATGCAAGAGGAGTATGATGCATTGATGGAAAATGAGACTTGGGATTTGGTTCCTAAACCAAATAGTCAGAAGATCATTGGATGTAAATGGGTCTACAAAACAAAAAGGTTTTCACATGGAAGTGTATCTAGGTACAAAGCCAGGCTTGTTGTAAAGGGATATGCACAGACATATGGTGTGGACTATGATGAAACTTATAGTCCTGTTGCAAAGATGAAAACCATAAGGACTCTCATAGCAATTGCTGCTTGCAAAGGTTGGAAATTATCTCAATTAGATGTGAAGAATGCATTTTTGAATGGTTTTATTTCAGATGAAGTCTACATGGAACAACCAGATGGTTTCAAAGATCAAGTATATCGAAATTATGTGTGTAAGCTCAAGAGAGCTTTGTATGGATTGAAGCAAGCCCCAAGGGCATGGAATTATAGGCTTGTAAAGTTCTTGAAGGAACTTGGATTTCAAGCATCAAAGGCAGATAGTAGCTTGTTAGTCAAAGCAAGTGAGGATGGATTTATTTATGTTTGTATTTATGTTGTCGACATAATACTTACAGGAACAGATGATAAAGGCATACACATGATTAAGAAGCAGATGGAAAGAATTCAAAATCAGTGATTTGGGAAATTTGTCATTCTTTTTGGGAATGGAGATTTCATATACTCAACATGGAGTATATGTAACTCAGGAAAGGTATCTGAAAAATTTGTTAACCAAATTTAAAATGGAAGATTGCAGGATAGCACCAACTCCAATGGAGGTGAATCATAGATTGATTAGATATGGAGGAGAGGAATTCAAAGATATAAAGCTTTATCAGAGTTTGGTGGGAGCTTGATTTATGCTACATTAACAAGACCTGACTTATCATATGCAGTTGGAGTTCTATCTCAGTTCATGCATTGTCCTAGAAAGGAACATTGGATTGCAGGACAAAGAGTACTTAGGTATATCAACGGCACACTTCAAGAAGGTCTGTATTATGGATTTACTTCATATATAAGAGTCAAAATATACAGTGATGCAGATTGGGCAGGTAATTCTAATGATAGAAGATCAACACATGGATACTTGTGTTATGTGGGAGACAAGCTGATTTCTTGGTGCTCCAAGAAGAAACATACAGTTGCTTTATCATCTACAGAAGCAGAATACAAAGGCATGGTAGAAGCTGCAAAGGAAGTAATATGGTTAAAGACTCTTATGAAGAGTTTTGATATTGTTCAAAGTACTCCTATCATTTGTGGAGACAATATGAGTTCTTTATATTTGGCAGCAAATCCTGTATTCCATGCTAGAACTAAACATATTGAGATTCAGTATCATTTTCTGAGAGAGAAGGTTGTTGATAAAGAAATAGAAGTTATGCATACTCCTACAAAAGATCAACTTGCAGATATGATGACAAAAAGCTTGGATGCACCAAAGCTGCAGAGGTTTAAAGATATGGCAGGGATAAAGAAGATGCAGGTAATCACAATTGATGATTGAGGGGGAGTTGTTAGAGCAGGACAATCAGCAATTGGTGATTATGAAGTCTAAAAGTGAAGAAATGAAGAAAAGATTGAAGTCCAACTTCATGAAGTGAAGAGAAGATTCAGATAGCAAAGTTTTTTAAAACATATGTACATTAGCTTTGTAAATACTTCAATATACTTGAAGTAATGACGAATCAATACTCATATGCATATATAGTTACGTGTAGATGATCGTATTAGATGAGTGAGATGAAGCATAGATGAATAGATTATGTGTTTTTGGATGTATCATCCATCAGATGTATGAAGAGTTGAATAGGAAGAATATTCAGAGAATTGCGCGTCGATCTTTTCTCTAGTTCTCCTTCTGTGTTTGATTTTATCAGGACTCCTTCTGTACACATCTATCTATGGTTAAAGTTTGAGAGTCCAATTGCAAATAGGCTGAGAGAATTTTTTGTAGGAACATCTATATGTGAGAAAGTGTTGAGTGTCTTCTAAAACAGGCACAGATTCCATGGTCAAAGAAATGTTCAGTTCTCAATGCACAGTGTAAAGTTTTACACAAATGAG
Organism: Ceratopteris richardii; assembly: GCA_020310875.1. Taxonomy (NCBI): domain Eukaryota; kingdom Viridiplantae; phylum Streptophyta; class Polypodiopsida; order Polypodiales; family Pteridaceae; genus Ceratopteris; species Ceratopteris richardii. The sequence goes on from CM035413.1 coordinate 23,259,249, forward strand.
GAGTCAAAATATAAGTTGGAAGATAAGCCATCTATAGCTAAAAGCATTTGCTTAAACAACTTCTAGATTGGGAGAACTATGTGTTAGAAGTTGCAGGTGTCAAAGTCGATACTACAGGAAGTCAGTTTCAGACATAGGTAGATTGTTTGAAGCATTTCTCATAACCTACTGAAGCTTTTGAAGTATTTTAACTTGGAGGAGGTGGGCATACTTTAGGCGACACATTCTATAAAGTTTCATCAGAAACTTTACACAAATGATTAATCAATGAGTGATTAATGTGCAACAGACTTTTCTGTGAAATGACTTTCTTCATAGTTAGCTAAGTTCTTTGTAGTTTGATGATTGTCTTCCAAAATTGGTTGGAGTTTAAAGTTATTCTTGATAAAAAGGTGGTCTAACATCAAGAATAACTTGTTCTTTTGGAGATTAACACTCTCCATCATCATCGACATAAAGTATCAAGCATATAACGCTACCATCTGAGCATCTCTTTGTGTAGAGAGAGTGATCCTCATTACTTCAAGAATAGCCTTGAGACTTCATAAAAGCATCAAACTTCTGGTACCATTGTCTAGGGGACCATTTAAGTCCATACAAGCTCTTCTTAAGCTTACAAACTAGACTTTCCTTGCCAAGAACTACATAATGCTCAGGTTGTTCCATATAGATCTCATCTGTAAGATCTCCATGCAAGAAAATAGTTTTTACATCACATCCATTTGGACTAGCTCTAAGTCCTCCATTGCAACGAATCCAAGCAACATGCATAGGGTAGTCATCTTGACCACTGAAGAGAAGATTTCCTCAAAATCAACACCATGTTGCTGTTTAAAACCCTTTGTGTTGTATGAAAAAGACAACTACTCTAAGAGAGTAACCTGAGCAACTCTAAGAGTCTAATAAAACCCACAAGGGGTGAGAGATGCACGTATCCACCCAACCAACTCCACTCATATATATACCTCAATTCCAAGGGGGGAAATGTGAGGAGAGCTTGCCAAGTGTCCTCTCCACATGGATGCTAATCCAAGGCCTTCTAACCTTGGAAATCACATGGAATCACATGGCTCTCACATGGATTCTAAAAGGACTTCTCCCAAGCTTGTATGTACAAGTCTCAAGGCTTGAGAGGCCTCCCTAAGGGTTAAACATCATACTCTTAGGAAATATCAATCCTAAGGGTAAAAAATCCTTCAATTGGGAGCAAATAAATCCAAATAACTCAAGGGTTCAAACCACACTCTTGGAGACACTTTCCCAAGGGTTTCCCAATAGAATCCAAGGGTTCTCCAAGTGGTTTCGGACCCTCAAAACCCATGTCTTTGGCCACTTTGACCCCTAGTTATACAACATTCTTCCCCCCTTTAACATTTTCGTCCTTGAAAATGTGTGTAGGTATATTATGTGGAGTATTCCCCCGTGCCTCATGATCATTTCCATAGATCATGTTTTTTCATCTCTCTGATTTGCTTCTTCATCAGAAGGAGATTCTGTCTCATACTGGATCTGAAAAGAAGGAAATCCACTTGTGGGGCTAATCCCTACCCAAATCATTACTTAACTTTGCATGCGAGACACTAAATCAAATGCTATGTATAGATAAAATGATAAGGGTGGATTAAAACATCCCTGCCTAATTCAATGTTTCCCTATATGTGAATTCTGCATCCATAGTATAAACATATGAAGTAGGTGGATTGTAATAGTCTCCAACTATTTTGCTATGTAGATCCATTTCTACCCACTACTCGGGTGTGGACCTAGCAAAATAGATGGATGTCTTACTTGTTCAAGGATTTGAGAAGTCTCCTTAAATTGAGGTTGATCTAAACATCTAAATAAGATGTTTCTGACTATTTTCTACTTCTTAACCAACATCTACTGATACTTTTTCCAAATATACAACTACCATGTCCTATTGTACTTTAGAGTCAAGGTAGAATGTAGGAAACAAGTGACTCCATTCTTTGGGTATCCAACCTCAAAATGATTTTCCCAAGACTTTCTCAAAAGCCTTGACTTGTTTGGAACTGTTAGAATCTATAAACGTTTCCTAAGAGTTTTACTTCAAACTCTTTTAAGAGAATCTTTTTTTATTCTTCATCCATTGATCTTAAAGCAATATTATATGGATGAATGAATTCTCTTAAACTTAAGTGTCTTCTAAAATTGAAAGGATTCTATATAAAACATCCATCTTTTGATGTTTAATTTGGTTATCCATTCCATCTAGCTAAAGTTGATCTAGGGGTGACTTTGAAGATTCCTTCCAAGTCAAATCCAAGGTCTGGAAAAGGGAGAAGGAAGAACCAAAAATCGATGTAACCGGTTCAACTTCTAAAACACTAAAATGATTTGAGTCAAATCAAATGAGACTCAAAACTTTAAGGATTTAAACTAGCTAATGGTTTGAAGCATTGTTTCTATCTTTATGAGATTGAATGTAAATTCTCAACAATATCCTTTGGGTAAGGTTAAACCATCATCCACTTACCAAACTCTAGTGGTATAAAACATCGATGTTTAGAGCCATCGAATTTTGATGATGTTCAACTTTACTCTCAAAATATCTTAATTAAAAGTTAGTCGTTTTCAATCTCTTGAGACTCCTATAGACTGGAATACCAAGTCTAGTACAAATCTCTTACTTTAGGAGACTGATAACCTTTTTGTACTATCAACAAGATGTTTTGGAGTAACTTAGTCTAACCCCAATTTTGTAGATAACTAAGTCAATCATTTTCAATATCTCTTGATACATCTTTATTCTAAAAGATATTAACTTACCTAGTTGTATTCGTCAAGTGTGTTATCCGAGATTCACTCAGTCAGACTTACCTTTCTTAAAAGGATCTTTCCAAGTTCTCTCTCTAGAGATCCATGTAGCATTTCTGATAAAGAACTACAAAAATCCTTAAAGAGACTACATCAGTCTTACATAAAATATTTATGAAGGTCTAGAAAGTGATTTCATTTCACGATCTTCAAACTTTCTTAGTTACTTTGATATGGTCATATTCTTGACCAACCTATACTTCATTTTTATCTATGAAGTTTCAATTTCCATTGGAATGGAGTTTCACTCCAACTCATAAGCCCAAGACTAAAAGATACCTATCATATCAAGATCTGATGTCCCATACCATCATTCCTACATTAATGTGAATATAAAGGATAGTGTCCCATACTACTATACTTTATATCCAACATTGATGTGTGAATGATATTTATCTTAAAGTCTAGAAGCTTAATCTAACTATAGAGTATCCTTTACTTAGATTCTTCTCACTAGAATCTGTAGTCAAGGAATTAATTCCACGTTTTCCACCTTGCTTAGGCTTCAGACACAAGATCGCTCTATGATCTCAATTATCTTAAACTTATATTGGAATCTCTAAAACCTTTTGATGAAATAAACATCCATCCTGATGGAATAAACACCTATCCTTTCTTTCTAAGGTTTTGAGTGCGATTCCAAGTGTCTTGAATCATATTCAAGATCTACTTAGTTCTTTCTTAACTAACTTGAAGTGACAAGAGATTACTCTTGCCTTTTAGATTCCTTTGTTTATCCAAAGCTTTCAAAAAGCTACCCTAGGGTTTTCTAGGAATCTCATTTACCACTTAAGTCGAAGCATCTTCTAATGCTTCCAGATTTTCCTTGAAATCCCTTTAAGAATAGGTGAATACAAGTTTCACCTTTGTCAAACTTAAGTATCATTTATCAAAGTTGCATACTATGCACTTTGCATATTCTCTCCTTCGTACTTCCCTTTAGAGAAGTATAAGTTTTGGCATGCTTTATTTGAGCTTGTGGTTTACAACCACTTTTCTTCAAAATCTTTAGTGATATTGTTGGGATCCCAATATTAGATTTAGCATGCCATGAAGTTGCTTTCTGAGCAACTCACTGTTTGCCAAACATCTTATATATAAAAAGATGTTCTTTTATCTCATCATCTATATTCTAAGTTTCTAATTATGGAATTAATTGTACCACTTCTTGATAAGTTTTGGTACTTTCTTCCCCCCTTTTAAGAGTTTTTGTCCTCGAAAACCGTGAAATCTATGGCTTCATTTACAATTAGAGAGTCAATACTCTCACTCCTCCCAAAATTGGACTATTCAACCAATCTTATACTTATATAGAGCCTGAAAAATTTCTAGAAGATTTACTAGAAATAAATTCTAGTTTTGGTGTCTTTTAGAAAATCTTATAGAGTAGCTCAACGACCACCTGTCCTAATTTCCTCATGAACTTCCTCTTGATTTTTATGGGAATGCTCATGAGTTCTCATGTCTTGCAACAATGCAATGCTTATGCCTATCTGTGTTAGGACATGTGGCTTTAATTTTCAATGCTAATCAAAGCATAAGAGGTTGGAAGGTACTATGAAATAAGAAAAATATTTCCATTTCCTCATTGTACCTATAGAACTTTAAGTTCCTTCCATTAAGAACTATTGCATCTGCTAAAGAAAACCTTACTTGACTTTCCTGAGATGCAAATCTATTTTAATGAAGCCTTCAATCAAATTTGGAAATTTTTCCAAAAGGAGGGAGATTTCAATGATGCATTGAATACTTTTCGCCATTCATTTTGAGGAAAGTAATCTTTGCTCATAATTGGTCTCCATCAATGTCTTTGATGGCATCAATTTAATAGAGCTTTATATCATGAGACTCTTGAAACCATTCTAGAGTGTCATCCTATCTAGGATATTTCATGAAGAACTCTTTTAGAACCTTTTTCAATTAACTATTTAAGTAAGTCATAAACTTAGAGGAGTATTGTAGGTTCTATGAAGTTGTGTAAGAGTAAGAGCCCTATAAAAAACTTTTCTAGAGATAACATCTATGTCATTAATGACATTTGATGTATTCAGGTTCCATCTTCTCAAGATATCTTATTAGAATCTTGTTTTGGAATCATCTTTTTGTATGTGGCATACTTAGAGTTAGCATTGAAAAATGCTAGGTTCTCTAATAGTTGTGTATACATGATAAAAAACTCTTGAAGTTATGAAAGAGCTAATAAACTTTCATGTGTACATTGCTTGAGGCTAACAATTGTATTAAAAGATTGAACTTGGAGAATTTTTCTAAGTTATTGAAGAACTTAGATGTATTCCGGTATTCTTCAATTCATTTTTGCCTTGCCATTGACTTGGTAATGGCTTTACCTCCTTAGATTTACTTTATTGGTAGGCAAGTCATACTTAATGTCGTCATAACATTAAATATTGGATACATTAGTATCCCCTTTTGGAAAGACATTGCTAAGTACTTATATTGCAAAATCTAATCATGATTTTGCAAGTACTTTAGCTTCATTCCTTTCCAATTGCCTTGCTTCCGTAAAGAAGTAAACCCTCTATTATGGTTACTTACTAGGTTTCATAACTTCTCAAAAATAAAAGAGTGAATTTTATTCACTTAAATACATGTTTTTGCATACATTCATTACATATCATGCATGCCATGAATGATTTTAGTAATCCATAGCCTTAAACATACTTAGTGTCTGCTAGAAACCTATACATCTTCACACAGAGATGTTTAGCATGCATAAGGTTCAAAATTGAACCCCTCTTTAAAGCATGCATGGAATCCTCATGTTGAACTCCATTTTATTCAATGCGGTGTTCGAATCTCTTTTCAGAATCTTAATGTTTGCCTATTTATACTCAGAATGCATTAACTTTCTAGGTGCATATGAACCATATAAATAATTGAGGCATTATCTTAAGCTTCAATTATGTATGCAAACATATATGAAAGTTTAAGGAAAACCATCCCTAAAGGCAAACATAAAATTAAACAAACAATTAACTTCGTATAAGCTTCATCCTTCTTTTGTCTCTTGAGAGGAGATTCGCCCTCCATTTGGCTTCGAATTGCTTCATCCATGCTCCTCTATTGGTAGCTTCGTTGTTTCAAAAGTATGAGGCTAAACTTCCTCTATTCCTCACTTTGAATAAAGACAGATGAAGTTAATTGTGCAACGGTGATAAATTAGAGCGAGTATTATCAAACTCTAAGAGAAAAACAAGAATGCTACTTCCCAATGTAGTAGAAGAAGACCATCTCTAAATACTTGGAGCCCTCGGGTGCTGCTACACCTCAAACATAATGTCAGCACATTGTGCTCATCGAGGGAAAAAACAAGCCATGTTGTTGATCGAGTTCCGTTGTAAAAGGCGAATCCCACATGCGAGGTTCACAGCGCTACAAAACAACTATAAAAGGCATAGCGGGGGGCTATGCCTATCACTTTTGAAGTGAAGAGAATTGAAGAGTGTAACAGACCAGATCCTCTCGATACGTCTGCTGTGAATGGACCCCGCGTTGATTATCTATCGCCAATATTCTCTTTGAATGAGGCTCAGCATGCGAATCGTCAAAATGATTTCTCTTGTATCGAGAGGGGCTTCACATACACAACCGAGTATAAGGGTATTGAATTCTATTTTTCTGGTGATTAAAAAAGGTTCATGGATGAAGAGCTCGCGGGCTTCCATAGCCGAGAGATTTAACCTGCTCTGAATACCACTGTTGTATAAACAAGACAACTACTCTAAGAGAGTAACCTAAGCAACTCTAAGAGTCTAATCAAACCCACAAGGGGTGAGAGATGCACGTATCCACCCAACCATCTCCACCCATATATATACCTCAAGGCCAAGGGGGAAAATGTGAGGAGAGCTTACCAAGTGTCCTCTCCACATGGAAGCTGATCCAAGGCCTTCTAACCTTGGAAATCACATGGAATCACATGGCTCTCACATGGATTCTAAAAGGACTTCTCCCAAGCTTGCACGTACAAGTCTCAAGGCTTGAAAGGCCTCCCTAAGGGTTAAACATCATACTCTTAGAAAATATCAATCCTAAGGGTCAAAAACCCTTGAATTGGGAGCAAATAAATCCAAATAACTCAAGGGTTCAAACCACACTCTTGGAGACACTTTCCCAAGGGTTTCCCAATAGAATCCAAGGGTTCTCCAAGTGGTTTTGGACCCTCAAAACCCATGTCTTTGACCACTTTGACCCCTAGTTATACAACACTTTGCAACGAGTCGTGCTTTATACTTTAGAGAAGCACTATCTGATGTGAATTTCAACTTATATACACATTCACATGGTAAGGATTTCTTACCCTTTGGCAAAGGTACTAGATCCCAAGTACCATTCTTGTGAATAGAATCCAACTCACTCTTCATGGCACGCTCCCACTTGACATGATCCTCTATCTGCATAGCCTCTTTGTAGCAAGAAGGCTCACCTGCCTTTGTTAGCATAACAAAATCTAAGCCTGGAACATATCTATCAAGTGGATGTGAGACACGTGCAGAACGTCTCAATGGTTGCTGAACAGGAATATATGTAGAATAATCTGAATGGACATTCTCTTGAACATCCCTATGTGGAGCATTTTTATGCATGCTAACTGGAGGACTAGTGTCCTCAAATACCACCCTTCTCACTTCAGTCTCCTTAATGGGTTGTTTATGCATCTTAGACTCATTGAAAATGACATCACTACTTCTGATCACTGATCGTGTTTCAAGATGCCATAACTGATATCCAAATTCTCCTTCTTGACCATATCCAAGAAAAATGCATTTCTTTGACTTATGGTCCAATTTTTGCCTAAGATTCTTGGGTATATGAACATGTGCTTCACACCCAAAAACTCAAAGATGATCATAATATGGTGGCTTCCCTATCCACAACTCTTGTGCCACTTTCAGACCTTTGGCAGTACTAGGTTAAAGGTTAATCACATGAACTGCAGTCAATACTGCTTCTGCCCATAAATCTTGTGAGAGGTTTGCATGATGCAACATAGAGATTACTCTATCTTGAATAGTTCCATTCATCCACTCAGCTACAACATTCTGTACTGGGGTATAAGGAGCTGTAAACTCTCTACGAATCTCTCTAGATTGACACAAAAGGATGAATTCATGTGAGATATACTCATCCCCAATTATCTGAACGTAAAGCCTTAAGCTTAGTTCCTTTTTTAGTCTCAACTGAAGCAAGCCATTTTCTGAAAGTAGGGAATACCTCATCCTTCGATTTGATAGGATATATCCAGACTTTTCTAGTAGCATCATCTATGAAAGTGACAAAGTAAAGAGAACCACCTAAAGACCTAGTGGGCATAGGACCACACACATCTGTATGAACGAGATCTAAAGGATGAATTGAAGAGTCAATGTGCATTCTATGCACATTTCAGGTTTGCTTCCCATATTGACAATGCTCACAAAAATGAAAAATCAGAGAAAGATAACACAGTTAAGTAGCCAGAACAAGAAAGATTTTCCATTCCACTATGAGATATATGGCCCAAATGGCCATGCCAAATACAAGCCATAGGTTGTTCAGTAATAGCTAACAAGTGTTCTTTCTGTGATACAAATAAAGGATAAAGTGAGTCGACTTTGCTTCCTTATGCAATAACCATATTTCCCTCTCACGGTACCAAGAGACTTTGGTGCATAATTAGAGAACCATTCTCTGTGTGGTGTCACATGGAAAGAAGCACCAGAATCTAGCAACCACGTGTGGGAAAGAGAATCAGCTATGAGAGCCTCAGTTGGCATAGTACCATCAAGTGTCAACACATCAACATCATCACAAATAGCATTAATTTTTTCAATCTTCACAGTCGAAGTAGATGGTGCAGGTAACTATTTAACATGCCCATCAACATTTTGTCCTTTACCTTTAGCATTCTTTAATGCATAACAATCTTTCTTCATATGTCCTTTCTTATGGCAATAATGTCATTTGATATCCCTCTTCCTTGATTTACTTATACTCTTATTCCATTGACCATTATTTTCCTTGTTCTTGCTCCTGCCTCGTTGTTGATTCTTTCCTTGGTAAGAATCACAAAGATTATATGCATCTCCACTCTGAGTGCCAACCATAGATTTTCTACGAATCTCCTCACTCAAGAGTGCTCCACACATGTCATCATAGACGAGTTTATCACCAAGTGCACTATTGCTAATAGGCTGTGGAAAATGTATCCCATGATAATGGTGGGGTGCATAACAACAATATTGCTTTCATTTCATTATCCATATCCATTTTCTAAGCTTGTAACTGGGAGAATATATCATCAAACTCATTTAGATGATTAGCAACACTATCTGTGTCCTTCATACGAAGATCATATAATTTTCTCATCAGATACACTTTATTTGATGTCGTCTCTTTTTCATATTTATTGCATAACTTCTTCCAAAGCTCCTCTGCACTTTCACAGTCTAATATTGTAAAGTGAACTTTATCTGCTAGGTGCAAACAAATAGTACACCTAGCCATTTCATCTAACTCATCCCAATCGTCTTCATCCATGTCAGCAGGATTCTTTGAGATTCCATTTACTAGCTTCCATTGCCTCCTTTGAATCAGCACATCTTTAATTTGATTCTTCCACATAGCAAAATTTGTGCCATCAAATTTTTGGATCTCAAAATGGTCTTTGCCCTATAAGTTATAGCTCCTCCTCGAAACACTAGCACTAGACCCTGATCCACCAGAACTACCTGAGACCTTTGATGCCATGATGGTGGAGAACTAAATGGAATGATAATGGAGCTAGAAGAGTCCAAACACCAACGAATAAGTGTGTCAAAGAGTAAATCGACCATTGTATAGTTGACTAAACCAGAAATCTACAAAGATTTTTGCTAGAGTACCCTATACAAAATGAGCATACGACCAGTGTCAAAATATCATAAAACTGCAAGTACTGACATGTTTACTTGCATAGTGAATCATTGACTCCATTGCATATAATCAATTACCCAATAGAAGCTAACTAGGCTTATCGAGCACCTATGAACAACTATCATACATCTCCTATGGCGAAGCTGGGTAAGTCTTCCACCTACATCACCGAAGAAATCCCGACATCTGGGTGTTTCCTAGTTAAGAAAACCTCACCACGACCCTCTTTATCAAACATAAAAGGCTTTATGCAAAAAATATAACCACTATATCAATGACCACATGGACGTACATAAGCGATATCCAGAGAAGCATACATGGTGTGTATGTGCTCAATATATGCAGTAAAATGACACTGAGAGGCTGAATGCACATCTAAAAAACTAGCCAACAACACCTGCAAGTGTCTGTCAACTCTGATGTTTTAGGCTCAAAAGACCTGCATAAATTTGTAGCGGTTGCTCCCACCAAAACTGAAAACCTTTCGAGAAACCTGTAGTTTTACGAGCGTGGCTAAAAACATAGCCCCAAAGGTTGATATTGATTATCAAAGAAGTACAAAGAACACTCTTCTTGATGTTCTTGGACCTCTGTGAAGAGAACTATGTGCGAAAGTACTCCAAAATGCTCCAAAAAACACCCCAAAAATGCTTCAAAAATAGGCTTTGAAAGCAAAGAATAAAGCTTTGAGGGCCCAAAGCATGTTCAAGGTAATTAACCTTAGTCTTTCCCCTTCTTCAGACACCACAAGAGTGTAGCTTAGTAGCAAGAGATTGCAATGGTTAATGGATGGGTGACCTCCCGGGAAGTATCGGGAACCTCTATCTTCCTTGATCGTTGAGGTCCTCACTTAGGCATAGCCAACGACGCCAACGGTGACTTTGGTGACTCCGATGACAAGGTATGCCAAGGTTTATGCTTTGGTTGCCGCCGTAGTCGTAATTCCTGGAGAAAGCTTGGAGGGGTGCTCGGTTCGTTCGCACAAAAGGAACAAAGCTTTTGCATCAAACTGCTCTAATACCAGTGAAGTATTTTGATGGCGATGCACCATGGCGCACTCTTCTCGAGAGCTCTAGGATGACATCCTCGGAGTAGAAAACCGAGCTCCTAAGGCTCCACATAGTACTCCACACAAAGGCTGCAAAATACGTAGAAAAACACGGTACACAGGGAGCACGAAGACAAACTTCTTAGGTCTTACCAATGCGGTCAAACTTATAGTCTGTGACTGACCAGGCCACTATATGTTTTATTAAAGAACATATACAAAGAAGTGTCCGGTGGCCATTTGGCCTTTCACATGGACACTAACGATAACATGTATGTGTGTGTGTATTCTTAGGCTACATGAGAACTAGTGTATTTCTAATTCCATGGATGGAGGTAGCTCTGGTCCTGGGGTCGAGATTTGGTAGAGCTGTATGTTCTTTCAACCCCCCTCATGTGTTGTTCTACAAATATCATGGGGTTATTATCTTTCCTTCTTCTATGATCAAATTACCTTGATCATCCAAAGTGTTACAACGTTTGATCTTTTAGCTTGAATATATTCTTCAATTTGATTATGTGTAGCCTTAGCACATACATCATTGTTGCAGTAGAGTAAACATTTAGAATGAGAGGAAATAGTAATACAAAGAGACCTCATGTTGAGCCCTGGCCGGTTGAAACCAGCAAAGTCAAGGTCACACTTATGCATAAGCAAGAATGAAGTGTTAAAATTCAAGGGTCAAAGTGCACAGGTAGTGCACCTTCAATTGTCCATATAAAGGGTAACTTTTGATTGTTCACAGACAAGAGGTATTGCAGAAGTATTTTTGCTAATTCCCTTAAGGTCAAAGGGTGTTCAAAGTAATCGGAAAGGTCCAGGTGAACCCCTCCTTGGGGCAAAAGTGACAAATTAAAAGGAAAAAATAAAGGCATGTGAAGTGGCTGTGTACGCACATGTGGAAATATGGCCGCCCAATCAAATTTTTTGTTTTGGTCTAAAGTCACTACAAGACAAAGTAGTGAGTCGTTGGCCGCCTCCTAACAAGACAATCTTGGGGACATCAAAGGAAGGCCAAGATTCTAGTGCAGTTAGGAGCGTACGGGACCAACACACTTCAAGAAGGAAAGCAAAGGCTATTCTACAAAGAGAGAGAGAAGCAGAGAGGAGTCGAGGAGGAAGCAAGAAAGAGAAGTGAAGAGTCACCAGTGAGTCAACACAGAGAGGTGGAAGTGAAGAGTGCAAGAAGAGTGGAAAAGGAAGAGGGTTGGGAGTGCGAAGCTAGATCCCAAGGATCACAAGGTCTCTTGCTGTGAGCGGGCCGCGAAGGTCTTCATTCCTCAGCTTGGTGGAAGCTTAGTGCAAGGTGTGCACAAGGATAAGCGTGAGCAAGAGGAGGGCTGATACAGAAGAGGCCGGCCGCCAGAAGACTTTGAGATAATTGGTCTTTTGTAATTGAGCATTCTCTGTAGTTGTGTCCCGAAGTATTGACTTGGATTGTGTTTAGACATTGTAATTGTTTTACTGTAATCAAAACTCAAGATTTCAAGGCGTGCTTCTGCAGAAGTTTTCAAGGTTATTTCCTCTTTTATTCTTTTCTTTTTCTCCTACAAACCCTCAAACTCCTTCTCGTCCAAGAATCCCCAAACAAATTTGGCACGCCCGGCGGGACCTCCAAGGAGATTTGAGCATAGGAGAAGATCTATTGCAATTGGAGAACAATATTCCAGTGTCGACAGTAATACTCCAGTTGATTAAAGAGGTACATACTTATATCAAGTGTCTCATATTAAGTGAACTATGAACAGCTCATGACCGCGACCCGGTCACAAACCTTGAGGGTCACGTGCAAGCAGACAAGAAGAAAGGCGGTCAGAAGATCATCGAGTCCACTTTCATCAACTTCATCGGTAAGAAGCATGGCAGGGCAGGTAGACCTAGAAACCTTACTCTCCAGATTAAACATAAAATTTCCCTCTTTCAGAGGTTTAGCTCATGAGGATCTAGATGAGCACATTCGAAGATTTCTGGCATTATGCAAGACTAGAGGTCTAATGGGTAGGGAAGATGCCTTCTTGATACTCTTCCCTGCCACATTGGAAGGATTGGCAGACAAGTGGTTTAGCCAGTTTGCTGAAAACCACTTTACCTATTGGGATTTGATGAAAGAGGCCTTCAAAAATCAGTTTCAGCATGGCAACACTGCGGAGATCATTATAGAAGAGCTAGAAAACTTGAGATTGGGTCCAGGAGAAAAGTTCCCAGAGTTTGTGACCAGGGCCAAAGCACTAATGGCTAAACTACCAGATCCACCGCATGATTTCTTTATCAAGAAGTGGTTAGCCAAACCCCTACCTGTGGTCACCCAATGCAAAATAAAAGAGTTAGTGTTACCTACCGCCTCTGTTGAGGAGTTCATCAATACGGCCACACGCTTGGAGCAGATAAGGCACCAGTATGGTGCAACTTCTTCCCAACCAACCTATGGTACAGAACTGGAGGACCCAGTGATCCAGTTAAGAAGGGAGCTGGAGGGCTTGAAAAGGAATAAGCCCTACATAGAGGAGGAGACTGCTGTGGCTCAGTTGCGAAGGGAGATTGAAGCACTCAAGCTCCAAAAGGAGGAGGAGGCCCAAGCAGAAGAATTAGCTCAGCTGAGACAGGAATTGCAAGAACTCAAAGGAAGCGGTATCAAGAGTGGACTCTGGTGCTCCATGTGCAGCAAGCAAGGGCACATAGTAAGTGAATGTCCTCTGCTAAACGTGACTTGTCAATTATGCAGGAAAGTTGGCCATGAGGCCCATGAATGCCAACCCAAGGGAATGCCTGCAACGACATTCTGGACACAGGGAGGACCTCTGCCACCAGCAAATGTAATGGCAGCCACAGCAAACCAAGGTAACAACTATAATCCTAGACCAAGGAATAATTTTGCAAATGGGCCTAGAAGGCCCATCATTTGCTTCAGATGTGGAGAGTGCGGGCATTACCAATCTAGGTGCACTCTCCTAAAAAATGCCCCCCCTTGCAGGAACTGTCTAGAGGCCAGGGATCACTATACAAACTGTTGTCCTAAGAATCAAGCTTCTACTTCCGGACCCCATCTCCAAATGATCTCTGTACACAAGGAGGAAACATTACCTCAGGTCAATGAGCCCTCACCGTCTACCAGGGTGGTACAATTAGAAGAACTTGAATCTTTTACAGTGCAGACAAGAAGCAAGGGGAAGGCTCAAGTGGACATAAGTCAAGAATCAATGATTAGGGGATTCAACAAAGACAAGGTTGCAGCTGAAGACAAAGCAACCACAGGCGCAGACCCAAAACAAAAGGAAAACTTCATAGGCACCACTGATGTCATTGGGCATGCTTTCATCAGGGCTCAGGAAGAGTTGGATAAGTCAAGTGGAGCCCATTCTTTTAAAGATTCGGAAGCTTCAAAACTACTCAAGTCTATGAAGAAGGAGGTTAGCATTTTTTATCTAATAAAGATGGATGGAAAATTCAGGTCAGAGTTATTGCAGATAATTGATGAGGCTTCTACTACAAGTTTAGTGGCCAAGACTGCTGTTTTACATAAAGGAATAATTATAGGGGAAGCACCCCTTACAGATTATAAAAGTCCTCGACTGACAGTATCTATTAAAGGTCATGAATTTCAAGGAGTTATTGTGGATGGTGGTTCTGGCATCAACTTGATGCCTGAACATACAATGGAAAAGATTGGACCCCACCCTTCCAGGCCTGCAAATTTCACCATTACCCTGGCAGATCAGAGCAAAGTAAGGCCTGTTGGAGTGATTCCAAAAGTCCCACTTGAAATACAAGGTAACGTGTTCATACTGGATTTTGTTGTTTTAAGATTGCCCCGGGTTGAAGGAGGATTTCCCCTCTTAATTGGGAGACCATGGTTGAGACACGCAAGTGTCATCCATGATTGGGGCAAGGACACTATGTGGGTACAAAAGAAAGAGCAAGAGCTGACGCAGCTTCACTTGGAAGAAGGCCCGGATAATCAAGGAAACACTAGCATGATGCAAAAGGTCGGCATTTGCATGGAACCAGAACCAGAAGATCAACCCCACATAGATTTTGAGGAAGAAGAGGATATTCTAAAGTGGCTGCATGCAGGCAACTCTTCTTCTTGTTTTGGAATTTTTCTCAATAATTCTTGCACAACTGAAGATTATGATGAAGGTGACAAAAAAGTCTAGGTTGATGGGTTGGGAGAGCCTATCACGGACCACAGAAGGGGCAGAAAGACACCCCTCAACTACAACTCAGAGGAGGATATCAAATCTACAAATAAGGCAGATGCCAAAGCTAAAGGCAAGGTAACGGACTCTAGTGAAGAATACTCTTTTCCTATTCAAGAAATACCTACAGGATGGATGCAGGAAAAAGAGGAACACATTGAAATTCAGGAGACACCTGCTTATGAAGCAATGCATAGAAGACTAGTGGAAGAAGACAAGGAAGGATATGAGCACAAAGAGAGTATGGTAGAGAGAAATCCTATCAAAGAAATACATTTAGATACTCAAAACAATAACCGACCAGTTTTGGTGGCCACCTGGTTGTGGAACTACCAAGAGCTTCTGGAAAAGGTCAGAACATTCTTGAACCACTACACAGATGTTTTTGCATGGCATTATAAGGATTTAGAAGGAGTACCACCAAGTTATGGAGAACACAGAATTCCTTTGATAGAAGGAGCAAAGCCGGTGAGAGGGAAAAGTTATAGGTTGAATCCCAAGTATGCTGAAGCTGTCTATTCCGAGATTCAGAAAATGGAAGATGCAAACATTATCATTCCTGTAGAACATTCGGAGTGGCTATCTCCCATGGTGATAGTGCCAAAGAAGAACACTAACAAGATCAGAATCTGTGTGGATTTTAGGGCATTGAACAAAGTCACGATTCCAGACGGATTTCCAATGCCATTTGCTGAGCAGGTCATAGAAGAAGTAGCTGGTCATTCCCTTTATAGCTTCATGGATGGATTCAGTGGATACAATCAGATATCCATTCACCCTGGGGATCGGGAGAAGACAACATTCATTACTCCTTGGGGAACTTATGTATATCTGAAGATGCCCTTTGGGTTAAGAAATGCTCCAGCTACCTTCAACCGAACAGTTAATCTCATTTTTGGACCATTGCTACTAGAGTCGTTAAGAATCTTCATGGATGACTTTTCATCTTTTTCAGGTACTCTTAAAGAAACTCCTTTGGACTGTTTAGAGAAGCATCTGCTTCAATTAAAACAAGTTTTTGAGAGGTGTAGAGAAACGAAGCTGAAACTGAATCCAAACAAATGCCACTTTTTGGTGACCGAAGGTACTTTGTTAGGGCATGTGGTATCTTCCAAAGGTATGGCACCTGATCCAGACAAAATCATGGCTATATTAAAATTACCTAGGCCTAAATCTTCAAAGGAGATTCAAAGTTTTCTAGGCCATACAGGATACCACCGCAGATTTATTAAATGTATGCAGATATAGCCAGACCTTTGGCTAGGCTCACAGGCAAGGAGGTTCCTTTTAAATGGGATCAAGAGGAGGAAAAAGCATATCAAACACTAAGGTCAAAGTTAGTGTCTGCTCCCATTTTGATCACACCTGAGTGGTCCAAAATATTTCATTTACATGTGGATGCCAGTGCATACGCAGTAGGGGCAGTTCTAACACAACCTAGTGAAGAATTTAAGATGGACAGACCGATTCAATATGCCAGCAGAATTTTGTCTAAGGCTGAAAGGAAATACAGCACTACAGAAAGAGAAGCCTTAGCCATGGTTTTTGCTGTCCAAAAATTTCGGCATTACTTATTGGGAGTGAAATTTGTTATTATAACTGATCACCAACCTCTAAAGTACTTACTCAACAAACCACAAGCCACTGGTAGAATATGGAGGTGGTTATTGTTATTCCAGGAGTTTGATTTCTCGGTAATTCATAAACCAGGTAGAGAGAATGTTATGGCGGATCACCTGTCCAGAATAAGTATGATGAATCAAACCAGTGGAATCAATTATGATTTTCCCGATGCTCATCTGTTTGCTGTACAAGCTCAAGGTTGGTATGATGATATTAAGCAGTTCATTAAGACTGGGCTGTATCCAGAAAAGGCTAGTGCTGTACAAAGGAAGAGACTGCTAATCAAGTGTAGACCATATACCTTCATTAAAGATCAATTATATAGACAGGGCAAGGACGACAGGGTTAGGAAATGTTTGGAAGAAGATGAAGTGAGGGAAGTACTGCACTCTGCACATGAAGGAACAGGTGGTGGGCACCTTCCAGGGCATATCATGAGCCAGAGAATACTGGATGCTGGTCTATGGTGGCCTACACTATTCAAGGACGCAGATGAATGGAGAAAAACATGTGATGTGTGCCAACGGTGTGGCCCTAAGCCCACCAAGCAGAGGCATAATCCGTTGATTGTTTCCACTTCTTGGCAACCATTTGAGAAGTGGGGATTAGACTTTGTCGGGCCTATATACCCCGTGGCGGTTCCTAAAAGAGAAAAGTACTTACTGATAGCCACCGACTACGCGACCAAATGGGCTGAAGCTATTGCATCCACGGACTGCACTGCACAAACTGTGGCTGATTTCTTATACAGTAACATCATTTGCAGGTTTGGATGTCCACTTGAAATATGTACTGATCAGGGTACTCATTTTGTCAACAAAATACTGCAAGAAATTTCCAACAGGTATCGAATTTTACATAGGACTTCTTGTGCATACTACCCACGAGCTAATGGTCAAGCCGAATCAACCAACAAAGTATTGATTTCAATGCTAAGAAAGGAATGTATGTTACAGCCTACTTCTTGGGGACAGGCTTATCTTGGTACATTATGGGCATACCGATTGGCCTATAAAGAGACGGGGTATTCTCCCTTTCAACTAGTTTATGGCCTCATTCCCATTGAACCATTTGAGTTCACCAAAGGCTCTATCCGAATGGAAGGAGTTGAGAAAAATGGGATAGAAGTTCCAGCCCGACTAACTGCTTTGCATAAACTGAAAGAATCAAGGATTTTAGCCTCCAAACAGTTAGAGAAGATTCAGATACAAAGAAAGGAGACTCATGACAAAAATTTATGGCACAACAACTTGAAGCCTGGTGATTTAGCTCTACTACACAGACCACAGATTTCTACTCAAACCAAAGGAAAATGGATCCCTCACTGGGAAGGACCTTTTCGCATTTCGAAGATGCTGCAGTGGGGTGCTGTGAGTTAGAAACACTAGATGGCGACACCCTGCCATTAGTAAATATTTCCAGACTCAAAGCTTATCATAAAATGTCATAACAATCGCACTTTCATAAATTTTGTTCCTCATAGTTTTGGTTTTTTTTTTAATAATAAAATAGCATAATTATAAATGCTAACGCATTTTGGGCGACATTTTTCTTTTTTTTCATTAAGCACTCAATTCAATTAAAAAATCACTAAATGGAAATTAGGCGTCAATTTTTTTCATGGCTCTTATTCTACTCAACATCTTTAAATGAGAACCCTTTCTTTGTTTATCTATTGGATGAATGAGATTGAAGTTTGCTTCTCCTCTCTTTTGAGCACTCTTTTAAGCTGAACCAACCCTTTTCTGTGAGGTAATCTCACATTCCTCCTTGCTATATAATGAGACCCCTCATTCATTCTTGCTGACCTCAGCTTCAGCAACACGACCCCTCAATATCCTCATCGATATCCACTGCAACAATATCATCATCAGTGCTCAATCCGAGTTTTAGCCCAGAGGAACTCTGTTGCCGACATGCAGAGTAAATCTCTTCTTCATATCGCAACCCCACCCTTCTTCTCTCCCTCCCCCTCCATCTCTCGCCGCTAGCCCCCCCTCCCTCCCCCTCCATCTTCCCCCACCTACCCCCTCCCCCTCCCCCTCCATCTCCCCCGCCCAACCCCCCTCCACCCCCCACCGCCGACCGCCCCCTCCACCCTCTCCCTCCCCCTCCATCTTCCCCCGCACATTCTCCCTCCACCCCCCTCCGCCAGCAGCGCCCTCTCCCTCCCCCTCCATCTCCCCCCGCTAACCCCCTCCCCCTCCATCTCCCCCCGCACACACCCCCTCCACCCTCTCCCTCCCCCTCCATCTCCCCCCGCACACACTCCCTCCACCCCCCACCGCCAGCAGCGCCCTCTCCCTCCCCCTCCATCTCCCCCCGCCAACCCCCTCCCCCTCCCCCTCCATCTCCCCCCGCACACACCCCCTCCACCCTCTCCCTCCCCCTCCATCTCCCCCCGCACACACCCCCTCCACCCTCCCCTCCCCCTCCATCTCCCCCCGCACACACTCCCTCCACCCCCGTCCGCCAGCAACGCCCTCTCCCTCCCCCTCCATCTCCCCCCGCCAACCCCCTCCCCCTCCCCCCCTCCCCCTCCATCTCGCCCCGCCAACCCCCTCCCCCTCCCCCTCCATCTCCCCCCGCACACACCCCCTCCACCCTCTCCCTCCCCCTCCATCTCCCCCCGCACACACCCCCTCTACCCTCTCCCTCCCCCTCCATCTCCCCCCGCACACACTCCCTCCACCCCCCTCCGCCAGCAGCGCCCTCTCCCTCCCCCTCCATCTCCCCCCGCCAACCCCCTCCCCCTCCCCCCGCACACACCCCCTCCACCGTCTCCCTCCCCCTCCATCTCCCCCCGCAAACACTCCCTCCACCCCCCTCTGCCAGCAGCGCCCTCTCCCTCCCCCTCCATATCCCCCCGTCAACCCCCTCCCCCTCCCCCTCCATCTCCCCCCGCACACACCCCCTCTACCCTCTCCCTCCCCCTCCATCTCCCCCCGCACACACTCCCTCCACCCCCCTCCGCCAGCAGCGCCCTCTCCCTCCCCCTCCATCTCCCCCCGCCAACCCCCTCCCCCTCCCCCTCCATCTCCCCCCGCACTCACCCCTTCCACCCTCTACCTCCCCCTCCATCTCCCCCCGCACACACCCCCTCCACCCTCTCCCTCCCCCTCCATCTCCCCCTCCATCTCCCCCCGCACACACCCCCTCCACCCTCTCCCTCCCCCTCCATCTCCCCCCGCACACACTCCCTCCACCCCCCTCCGCCTGCAGCGCCCTCTCCCTCCCCCTCCATCTCCCCCCGCCAACCCCCTCCCCCTCCCCCTCCATCTCCCCCCGCACACACCCCCTCCACCCTCTCCCTCCCCCTCCATCTCCCCCCGCACACACCCCCTCTACCCTCTCCCTCCCCCTCCATCTCCCCCCGCACACACTCCCTCCACCCCCCTCCGCCAGCAGCGCCCTCTCCCTCCCCCTCCATCTCCCCCCGCCAACCCCCTCCCCCTCCCCCTCCCCCCGCACACACCCCCTCCACCCTCTCCCTCCCCCTCCATCTCCCCCCGCACACACTCCCTCCACCCCCCTCTGCCAGCAGCGCCCTCTCCCTCCCCCTCCATATCCCCCCGTCAACCCCCTCCCCCTCCCCCTCCATCTCCCCCCGCACACACCCCCTCTACCCTCTCCCTCCCCCTCCATCTCCCCCCGCACACACTCCCTCCACCCCCCTCCGCCAGCAGCGCCCTCTCCCTCCCCCTCCATCTCCCCCCGCCAACCCCCTCCCCCTCCCCCTCCATCTCCCCCCGCACTCACCCCCTCCACCCTCTACCTCCCCCTCCATCTCCCCCCGCACACACCCCCTCCACCCTCTCCCTCCCCCTCCATCTCCCCCCGCACACACCCCCTCCACCCTCTCCCTCCCCCTCCATCTCCCCCCGCACACACTCCCTCCACCCCCCTCCGCCTGCAGCGCCCTCTCCCTCCCCCTCCATCTCCCCCCGCCAAACCCCTCCCCCTCCCCCTCCATCTCCCCCCGCACACACCCCCTCCACCCTCTCCCTCCCCCTCCATCTCCCCCCGCACACACCCCCTCCACCCTCTCCCTCCCCCTCCATCTCCCCCCGCACACACTCCCTCCACCCCCCTCCGCCAACAGCGCCCTCTCCCTCCCCCTCCATCTCCCCCCGCCAACCCCCTCCCCCTCCATCTCCCCTGGCACTCACCCCCTCCACCCTCTACCTCCCCCTCCATCTCCCCCCGCACACACCCCCTCCACCCTCTCCCTCCCCCTCCATCTCCCCCTGCACACACTCCCTCCACCCCCCTCCACCAGCAGCGCCCTTTCCCCCTCCCCCTCCATCTCCCCCCCCACACACCCCCTCCACCCTCTCCCTCCCCCTCCATCTCCCCCCGCACACACTCCCTCCACCCCCCTCCGCCAGCAGCGCCCTCTCCCTCCCCCTCCATCTCCCCTCGCACACACCCCCTCCACCCTCTCCCTCCCCCTCCATCTCCCCCCGCACACACTCCCTCCCCCCCCTCCGCCAACAGCACCCTCTCCCTCTCCCTCCATCTCCCCCCGCACACACTCCCTCCACCCCCCTCTGCCAGCAGCGTCCTCTCCCTCCCCCTCCATCTCCCCCCGCCAACCCCCTCCCCCTCCCCCTCCATCTCCCCCCGCACACACCCCCTCCACCCTCTCCCTCCCCCTCCATCTCCCCCCGCACACACCCCCTCCACCCTCTCCCTCCCCCTACATCTCCCCCCGCCAACCCCCTCCTCCTCCACCTCCATCTCCCCCCGCACACACCCCCTCCACCCTCTCCCTCCCCCTCCATCTCCCCCCGCACACACTCCCTCCACCCCCCTCCGCCAGCAGTGCCCTCTCCCTCCCCCTCCATCTCCCCCCGCCAACCCCCTCCCCCTCCCCCTCCATCTCCCCCCGCACACACCCCCTCCACCCTCTCCCTCCCCCTCCATCTCCCCCCGCACACACTCCCTCCACCCCCCTCCGCCAGCAGCGCCCTCTCCCTCCCCCTCCATCTCCCCCCGCCAACCCCCTCCCCCTCCATCTCCCCCCGCCAACCCCCTCCCCCTCCCCCTCCATCTCCCCCCGCACTCACCCCCTCCACCCTCTACCTCCCCCTCCATCTCCCCCCGCACACACCCCCTCCACCCTCTCCCTCCCCCTCCATCTCCCCCCGCACACACTCCCTCCACCCCCTCCACCAGCAGCGCCCTTTCCCCCTCCCCCTCCATCTCCCCCCGCACACACCCCCTCCACCCTCAACCTCCCCCTCCATCTCCCCCCGCACAACACCCCCTCCACCCTCTACCTCCCCCTCCATCTCCCCCCCCCCGCACACGCCCCCTCCATCTCCCCCCGCACACGCCCCCTCCACCCTCTCCCTCCCCCTCCATCTCCCCCCGCACACACTCCCTCCACCCCCCTCTGCCAGCAGCGCCCTCTCCCTCCCCCTCCATCTCCCCCGCCAACCCCCTCCCCCTCCATCTCCCCCGCCAACCCCCTCCCCCTCCCCCTCCCCCTCCATCTCCCCCCGCACACACCCCCTCCACACTCTCCCTCCCCCTCCATCTCCCCCCGCACACACTCCCTCCACCCCCCTCCGCCAGCAGCGCCCTCTCCCTCCCCCTCCCCCTCCATCTCCCCCTTCCCCTCCATCTCACCCCGCACAAGCACCGCCCTCCCCCTCTCCCCTCCCCTCCATCTCATCCCGCCGAACCCTTCCCCTCCATATTTACCCCACCCCCGCGCTATCCCCCTCAACCTTCCCCTTCATCTCTCCAGCTGAACCCCCCCACCCCCTACCCCTTCCGCCACACCCGCCACTTCAACAGCTCCCCCTCCAAGGAATTCACGAACATCAGGTTTAGCACCATTAAGTTCTTCGCCAGAAACAACACTAAATTTGAATCCATACCCTCGATGGCCGATCCCTCCGCGCCGGAAGGTAATTCGGAAAGCACGCCTGCTCAGCTTCCAAGCCCCATCTCTCCGATCCCGACCGTGCTCGCACCCATTAACCCACCAAATGCATCGCCTTCACCTCTTCCTCCTGCCACTCTTCATATTCCTACTTATTCAATTCAATCTAAGTCCACCGACATATATTCTCAACCTTCCCTCCCTCGCCCTCCTTCTCCTTCCCCGTCTGCTTCTCTTACCTTAAACTCGCCTTCAGGAGATTATATGCGCCTTTTTCTTCCCCCTGATTTAGACCTGCAGATTCGTATTCATTTATCCCTCCCAACCATTGAACTTCGTCATCTATTTTTTGTCAAAAATCTTCAGCAGGCAGGTCTCTGGGGCTTGGCTAACGTTTTCTTCAATGATCCCTCAAATTATACTGAGGTCTATGAAACTCTCCGTCTCTTTCCTACTTTTCGCATAGGAACTCTCTCCATCTCAGATCTTGCTGCTAGTATTGGCTCCTCCCTAATCCACTTCAGTAGTCCTCCTTTCTTATATTCTGGAGTGTCAGCCTCTGCCACCATTGCCTTTTGTAGAGATCGCTTTGAAAATAATGCCCGTTTTTCCATCCGCATGATATCCATCCTTAATTCATTTATTTTTTTCTTTTTGCTTCGTAGTCCCACAGCTTCACTCCCATGGTCTGATATTCGAATTGCGGATCCCCTTTTTTGCTTCCTCAATAGTCGACCATACCCTTACGCTGCCCTCATCTATAGTTCCTTAACTTTACGATCTCGACGCCTTCGTGAAGCTATCACTCGGGGCTCTCATACATTTTCCATATATTCTGCACCATTCCTTGTTTGGATCTATCAAATACCAGCGCAATCTGCAAATAATCTCGCTATTCTTCCTCACAACCCTGTTAACCACCCGCCTAACCATTCCGGGCTACCTTTCATCTCACAATCTCCTACCTCCCCTCCAATCTCAATTGACTCAGCTTCCGCTTCCACACCGACCTCCGCCCAACCCGGATATCACTTCCCTTCCTCCGCCCGCTTCTACCATTGCTGCGACAATTCCTACCCCTATCCTTGTTCCTAAACCTTCTCCCTCCTCAGCTTTCAGGCCGCTAGTTCAAACGCAGCTCAACCCCCACAACCCCACCTGTACAACCCCTCGTCCACCGGTTTCCAATTCGCATCCGGTTTCCAATTCGCCCCCTCTCAATGATGTTCCCCTCAGCCAACCCCTTCCCTCGAACATTCCTTCACATCCCTCACACTCTACCACTCCCACTCATCCTCCCATTCCGCCTGTCGCCCCTACTCCGCCAAGTGACCTCCCTTCTGCCCCTTCCTTTTTACAATTGCTCCGCGATGCAAGTGCAGTTGCTCTTGGTAGTGCTCACGCCTCCCAAGTGTCATTGGATTCTGTCTCGGCCGCAGCTTCTGTTCAGCAGCAGTATATCTCTACCATCGACACCATCAACCGCATGGCCACTTCTCAATGGCAATCGCTCAATGAAACGGCTCATTTACTCAAACAAGAGCAGGATCATTATCGAGATATCGCCGATTCTGCGTTGAAGGCCTTATCCGATATTCAAAATCGTTCTACCTTAGGGCTCTGTGATAATGCTGCGTGCCGTCGTATCAAACGCGAACGGGACCACCTTAGGCAGTGCCTTACTTCTCTCCAGCATATGATTGAACAAGCTTCTGCTCCTCTGCCCTCCTCTCCACAACCCCCCGCTGCGGGCCTCAATCCACCTTCTCAATAATTTGCAAGCCAACTTCTCAATAAATTGCTATCGGTTTCAGTTTCCCTTATAGATTTGCACATAAAACTCTCATCCTTCTGATTTTGTCTCATCAAGGATAATAAATATTTGTAGCGTGTTTTATCGGGTTTTCTTCCTTAATCAATAATATCAATCCTTATCTATTTTCATGCCTACGTTCCCTCTATGTTCTTCTGCTGTTCCACTCTGTTCTTGAGTTGCTGTTCCACTCTGTTCTTCTTGTATCGTGTTGTTGCTGTCTCTCCGGGACGGAGAACACATTAGGTGGTGGGCATCTGTTGAGCCCTCGCCGGTTGAAACCAGCAAAGTCAAGGTCACAGTTATGCATAAGCAAGAATGAAGTGTTAAAATTCAAGGGTCAAAGTGCACAAGTAGTGCACCTTCAATTGTCCATATAAAGGGTAACTTTTGATTGTTACAGACAAGAGGTATTGCAAAAGTATTTTTGCTAATTCCCTTAAGGTCAAAGGGTGTTCAAAGTAATCGGAAAGGTCCAGGTGAACCCCTCCTTGGGGCAAAAGTGACAAATTAAAAGGAAAAAATAAAGGCATGTGAAGCGGCTGTGTACGCACATGTGGAAATATGGCCGCCCAATCAAATTTTTTGTTTTGGTCTAAAGTCACTACAAGACAAAGTAGTGAGTCGTTGGCCGCCTCCTAACAAGACAATCTTGGGGACATCAAAGGAAGGCCAAGAGTCTAGTGCAGTTAGGAGCGTACGGGACCAACACACTTCAAGAAGGAAAGCAAAGGCTATTCTACAAAGAGAGAGAGAAGCAGAGAGGAGTCGAGGAGGAAGCAAGAAAGAGAAGTGAAGAGTCACCAGTGAGACAACACAGAGAGGTGGAAGTGAAGAGTGCAAGAAGAGTGGAAAAGGAAGAGGGCTGGGAGTGCGAAGCTAGACCCCAAGGATCACAAGGTCTCTTGCTGTGAGCGGGCCGCGAAGGTCTTCATTCCTCAACTTGGTGGAAGCTTAGTGCAAGGTGTGCACAAGGATAAGCGTGAGCAAGAGGAGGGCTGATACAGAAGAGGCCGGCCGCCAGAAGACTTTGAGATAATTGGTCTTTTGTAATTGAGCATTCTCTGTAGTTGTGTCCCAAAGTATTGACTTGGATTGTGTTTAGACATTGTAATTGTTTTACTGTAATCAAAACTCAAGATTTCAAGGCGTGCTTCTGCAGAAGTTTTCAAGGTTATTTCCTCTTTTATTCTTTTCTTTTTCTCCTACAAACCCTCAAACTCCTTCTCGTCCAAGAATCCCCAAACACCTCAACTGCTATATTTCGTCACGAAGCAGACACAACACTCTAAGTTTTAAACTTTCGAGTATTTCTATCTAGGCTATTTGGGAAGTTCATCATATTACATGCTCAGACGCAAGACTCTAAGTCTTAAAATTTCCGAGTATTTCTATCTAGGCTAGGCTATTTGTGAAGTTCATCGTATTACATGCTCTTCTGTGCAAATATATGGGAATTGTAAGGAGCATGCTTGATTGTGTTTGTTATGTTCTAAGCCAACATCTACCTGACAGCTCACGGAACTCTTTTCGAAAATAAGTTTTGACCTTCCACCCCTGACTAAAACTTTCATTCTTTTTGAACATGTGGAATCTTTTTATTCGTCATGACTGAAAATTTATTATTATTATTTTTTTTTAAATGGAGGTTCGGCCGAGGCCTACTCCCCCGGACTTTAACTTTGAAATTGCAACTGTACAAGGAAGGGCATAGTACCCATGGGACCCCCCTTATCCCACAAGAACAGGGGTTTACAACTGGGTTGAACGGTGGGTCACAACTACCGCGAAGAAGGTCAAACGGTGGCCAACAGCCATATACAACTGTTTCTGAGATACATGTGTCCCTACATGTTGCTGCCAGGGGTTCAACCCTTGCCCCCGCCTCAAGAGGCAAGAGGCCCAACCACCAGGCCCGCGAAAATTTATTCTTGTGCATAAGGCAGAACTTCAGAATTTGTGAAATCGCCCTATGTATGTGGCGGACGGTGGACGTAGTCCACATACAAGACCTTTTACTTCAACCGCTAAGTGTCCAAGAGCCTATGGGTGATTCTGGAGCCTAAGAACCTATGGGTCTTTGCTCTTACATATGCATAAGAGCTTATGGGTGATTTTTTTTTTTTTAGCTGGAAGTTCGATCGAAGCCTACTCCCCTGACTTTAACTTTGAAATTGCAACTGTACAAGGAAGAGCATAGTAGCTATGGGTGATTTTCGACGAAGTTAAAGTTGCACGCGTTTCGGGCCAGCCCAAGAGCCTTGGCTTACACGCTACACCAGGTTTCCAGTTCGCAGATGCTTTGCATTCCCGAATCCGCTTCCGGTCCACGATAATTTTCCTCCTGGATGTTTCTTCATTTTGCGCCGTCTCCTGCTCATTCGATGCTCCTCTTACTTCATGCTAACTACGCATGAGAGCTTCGTAGTGTGTCTTTGCTCACCGTATATGAGGTGATTTCGAGCTTAAACATCAGTTTTTCACGCCAGTCAGAACCGTTCCTGTATCAGCATTCCTATAACACAGGTACTTCGTATAAGGAGATCGATGTGCGTAGTACATTAGTTCTTAAAGGAATATGCAAGTCTATAAGCTCAGATGTAGAAGAGTTGTTTTACTGCAAATAGGTTGTCTGAGTTGTGCAGCACTGTAGACTCAGCCGTGGAAGAATCTCTCAATCACGTAACTTATTCTTGATCAAATTGCTCTCCCATTACAGCGAACGTCTGAAGTGTTTATGATATGCAACGGGACT
Organism: Ceratopteris richardii; assembly: GCA_020310875.1. Lineage (NCBI taxonomy): Eukaryota > Viridiplantae > Streptophyta > Polypodiopsida > Polypodiales > Pteridaceae > Ceratopteris > Ceratopteris richardii. Next base: position 23,286,330 of record CM035413.1, read on the forward strand.
CTGACGGAGGGAAAACTCAGTCTTCAGTTCACGTCTTAAAGAGGTAAGTAATGCCTCGAAATCGAACCTCACAAATATTTTGTTTTGGTTGATCTAATGTTATATAATCTAACCGATGAGGATAAAAATTGGATCTTTCGAGTGGGGTGTATATCACGTTCCCCAAAGCTTGGTCGTTCCAGAGACAAGCACCTGTTTTGACTTGTGATTCTTCTCTCGCAGGATCGAAAGCAAAGAAATAAACTCTAGCTTCAGTTTCACGAAGGAGTTGGCTTTGGTCGCGTGTCATTGCCTTTCTCTGAATCCTCTCAAAAATTTCGATCTCACTCGCGAAGGAACAGAAGCGAAGAAATTGGCAATCAGCTTCATATTGCCAAAATCACTCCGCGGAGTTGCTTCCTTCCAAAGCCTCTCAAAACAGCGCAAAATTTTGCACTGAGAGCTCTACCTAACAAAGGACTTACGAATCATCTTTGTGACCTGTTCTGCGGGAAGCTAAGAGGTTCAAGGGTACATATCAGGATGCCTCCAAATTATCATGTGTTTATATGCCATATAGGGGGCCTGACTCAAAGCAGAATATCGTGAGTGTTCTTTCCGGCATGCTAAACTCCAAGTGCATCAAGAGCTTCGTCGATTACCAAATCAAGGAAGGAGCTCACATACACACTGAAATTTATGACGCCATTCAAATCTCAAGCGTGTACATTGTAATTCTTAGCTCAAGATTTGCTAACTCTAAATATTGTAGGGAGGAGGTAGTGGAAATCATGAAAGCACATGATGCCACGGCCAAACCTCATCAACTGCGCAAAGTGATAACTGTTCTTTATGACATGGAACCAGTAGTTGCAGAAGAGGATACGTCATACGGCTTACCAAATTGGAATTGGAGTGCTGTCAAAAGGAAAGACTGGAAAAAAGCTTATGAACGCCTCCTCGGGTGCGCCGAAAAATTTGAATGCAACAGTAAGACGACGTAAGCATATTTTTTTCGTTAACGCCTTTTGAAAACCTCTTACATGCAATTTATTCTTGATCTCTTACTGTGAGAATGTCATATTGCACGTTGTGTGCATTCGAGACTGATTTTTGCTAAACTCATTGCAGACTCCTATGGGAAAAACTAGAGGAGATTGTTAAAAAGGTGCAGGACTTTCTCGATTCAAATAAATTAATATCTGTGAATTGTATGGAGATAGGAATCTCCAGAGAATGTTGGAGGGCTCCACATGATGTGTTCATTTGCCATTGCGGTGAAGATACAAAGCACAACGTTGTAAGTGTTCTTAGGGGCATGCTTGTCTCCAATGGGATCGGATGCTTTGCTGTTGGTTTCCAAGTGCAGGATGGAGAAAGTGAATTAAAGCCTGATACCAAGAAGATTATTAAAAATTCAAAAGTGCGTGTCGTTTTTCTGAGCCCAAACTTTGTGCGTTCTAAAGAATGTCTGGAGGAGGTTGTCCAAATCATGGACACAAATGGTACTTCTGGGACATCTGATCAATCGAAACCGACAACTATACCTATATTCTATGATGTGGATCCCAGTGTGTTTCGGCTTCAGGCGAAAGGTTCAGCATATGACGTACAGACAGTGCAAGAAGGCACTGACCAGGAAAGGGAAGAGTGGTCCAAAGCCCTTAAAAGTATCTGTGACCTCAAGGGGAAATTGTACAGGAGCTCCAAAGAGTAGGTCTACTTTCTTCGTTGGTACATCCACTGAAGATCTCCTTGAATGCGAGCTGCTCATGTTTCTGTATTACTGTTACAGGTATCTATGGGAGTTTCTGCATCACATTTTTAAACGGGTGGCAGAGTGCGTGATGGATATTGGCTCATGTAACGATCACTTAATCTCTGGAGTCCCGTATAAGGAAAAAATAGATTAAGTTTCCACGACATTGGGTATGAATTTGATGGGCATGGCAAAATGTCAGATGACAGGTAAGAATATGCTTCTACCTTTCATACGCAAAATTTTGATATGTGTATAAAATGCATATACAGCATATAATATACGTACAAATGTATAAAAAGAATGACAGCAAATTAACAATCTCAGCTTGTCCTTTGACAGGAAATCAGAAATTACCTGCTTATGAAAGGAAAAATGGCCCTTTTTTCAACACAGTAAAGAATGGCATTGACAGGCAAAATCCCTGCCAATTTCAACTATATTGAAATGTGTAAGATATATGTATTGTGAGGTGTAAGTTGAAAACAGAGCCTTAAGCATTATGTCATGAAGAACTAAAATATTTTGACCCATTGATGGTAAATTATAAGCGACTTTTCATACCACAACTGTTTACTACTTTCAAGAGTATCCGACTCCACCTCAACATGATTTATACTTCGCTCTTAGAAAATGAATTTCAAATTGCTAATGAAGTCCGAATTATTGACTTTTGTGTGTCCATGACTTTTGCATATAACAAATCTTCACTACTTTCAAGAGCTTGATTTTCGACTCCACCTCTACATAATTAATCCCTGTCTCTTAGATGAGGAATTATAATATTGCAAGGAAGTCCAAGATGTATGGACTTGTGTATGGCATTTTGGCTTCTTTTCCTTATTGAAGTTCCTGACATATCAAAACTACGTATTTTGTAACCCTGTCTTGCCATGATAGTCCTTTCATCTTGTTAGGGGGATATGCATTACATTTTGTGCCAAAAGTAGAGACCGCAAGTTTCGTGTGCTTGTATTTGAGGCCCACAAACTAAGGTTGTGAATTCATCACATTCGTGCGGATGACAATTTTAACATTTGCATGGAATGTTACATGTTTTCACTTCTCTTCATTTCCAAGATGCATCTGGAGCATGTGAATTTGTAAACATGTTGGTATGACACGACATTAATGCATCATTTATTATGCATATGCTATGCATCATCCTTTACTTGACATCGAGTAATGTTCTGTCTTTGTGATTAAGGCATACTCTATTACATTTTATTGCATTGATCTGAAAGCTACCTTCTTTTGGTTGATATCCTTAACTCAGGTAGTGTGAGATTTGTGTTTGATCACCAAAGATGAAGCTACCATTTGATGTTTGGATTTGCCTACTTGAACTCTTCCACTTGTCTTCAATTCCTTCTCTTTTGCGTCTTCCCTTTTTTTGTTCTTTTGAAGCTCTATCCCCCTTTTTTTTTTGTAGGAGGTTCTATATTTACCTCTCTGTATATGACATGCTTCTTCCTCTTTCTACATAGACAAACTATCAATGGATTCCTCTTTGTGATCCTCCTTCAACATTAGATATGTGATGAAACTGAATCAGAGAGACTGCTAAAGCTTCAATAAATCAACCAATTTTCATCATGCTCCAGTCTATTCAGCATTACAGGTTACAATTTCATCATCATCATCCGTATTGTATACAAAGGATTGCAATGCATTAGGCGCTTCTTTGGGCTCTAATGTGAAAACATTGATGGGTCTAATTTAGTGTCTTTATGACATATGTGTCTACTTTGTGCCTTCCCGAAGTATATGAGCTCATCTTTGAGCTAGGTTTTCCTTGCGTATTGAAGGTTGAACAGCCTCTTTACACTTTTATGCATCTATCTTGGCTTATGACCATGTAAAAACTGATAAGCAGTGATATGCTGCATCACTTTATGGGATACTTATTAAGTACACATGAAGATCTCAAGCGAATACCTATCAAGTACACATAAAGACCTATGTAACATGCATCAGGAAAGTAGTAGATGCTGCACATCCCATGGGTTTAAACAATGAAAATTGGTCGGAACTACAGCAGTCTTTAAGTTTCTGGAATAACCAACAAGAAAGATGACCAAAGGAGGAGCTCCATCATCAGAGAGTGTGTTAGTTCATCAGTGAGGATCATAGGGGAACTTCATCATAGAGCGTCGTCATAGAGATTGCAGACAGCTCCAATATATCCATAGGTGAATTGGAGCGCTGAAGGTAGTTTTGTTCGAACTAGCGTCTCCAGCATTTGTCTGGCACTATTGGATTCCATCATGGCTCAAGGCATTTCTATCAAAGCTTGGAAATTACGGAAAATGTGGTGAACATCATTCTTTGACCCTCTCGACTCAATTCCGTGCTGAAACTTCAGCTCCCAAACAATGATGGGACTTTCTATGACGATAATCTTAAGCAATGGCAATGAACGTCATGGTTTGATTAGCTTTCCAGAGTGATGGAAAGAATGGCCTTCGTATGCAGTGGTTTGTGCTGCTTTGGCAGCACTTTTTTTGGAGTTTTTTTATTCATATGCTGTAACGTGTATACTGTCCACGATCTGCATGCATTCATTTGTAGAAAACAAACAAAGGTGACATATATTCGCTATGGAAAATGTCTAAAATAATTGGCGACATACAGGTTGCAATAAATCTTATCGTACAACATATAAGACTTATTCAACATATAACAACATCGTGTATGAATTGTGTAAAGGGCAAGGAGGGGTTTTTGATTTTGATTCCGGTCATTGGAAGTTCAAAATGGGGCATGTGCTCTTAACTCTGATCAATCGAAAGCTCGGTGACCATCATGCATGTGCTCATATTTTTGATGACCGGAGTTCATCAAATCTATGATACATGTGCCCTTAATGCTCCGTCCGGTGACCCAAACGTGTAAACGTGTAAACCAATCACCAAGAAAAATATGCATGTGTCCTCCCTTTTTGCAGACTACCCCCTCCTTCCTCCCCCCTAACCCTGCATCTCAATATTAAAGACAAATGTCTTTGCTTCCATCTCACTTGGTGCTTCGCTTCATCACTACATGATTGAGCTGAGTCTGAAATCATGCATTGGAGTCATGCATGCAACATAATTGGTTGATTTTATGAACATTACAGGTCAGTGGTCATGCCACTCTTACATATGGTTTATTTTCTTTTTCTTTTCCTCTAACTTTCTGTGTACCCAGAAAGCAATCCAATAATGAATTTGAAATTCTCTTTCTAGTCTTTTTTTATTCTTTTTTTGTTTGGTTGAGAGGAAACAAAAAAAGAAAAAAAAAAAAGACTAGAAAAAGAATTTCAAATTCATTATTGGATTGCTTTCTGGGTACACAAGAAAGTTAGAGGAAAAGAAAAAGAAAATACATGGAAAAAAGGGGGAGAAAACAAAAAGGAGACAAAAGAGAAAAAAAGAATGGAGAATAGAAAGAGAAAAAGAAAAAGAAAGAAGAGAAAAAGTAAAAAAGAAGAGAAGAAAAGGAAAAAGAAAAAAAACACGAAGATGGGGAAGAAGAAGAAGAAAAAAAAAAAAAAAAAAAGGGAAATCAAAACACAACAAACATGAGAGGAAATTTTATGGATGCCTTCGAGCATAGTTGGGTTATGTAGTATTCACATTCTTTAACCGCTAAACTTTAACGCCTAACCGGTAAACTTTAGCCATTCTTCTCTTCTACTAACCCCCCTGATGTAGTTCCCAGTGTAGAGTTTGGGGTCCTTTGCTTCCTTGTTTCACTTTCTCTCTTGCTATCCTCCTTGTCTCTTTCACTCACTCTCTCTCTCTCTCACACACACACACACTAACCTTGACTGCTTTTAAATTCGTTTGAAGCATTTAATATTAAAATGTAGAGTTCAATTCTTGATTTTTTAATATGTCTAGCCTGTGCTAAACTTTGATTCAAGAACGCTCTTGTTCATGTAGCTTAGACTCGTCGAGAGAGCATTTACGCAAATCAAGGATCTACAATGCTGAACCTTTTTGTTAATATATATTACAGAAGCAAAAAAGCCACCTCTTTGCAGACATAAGAACAGTATTTCAAATGAAACTGTGACAAGTCATTGCATGTCTTATTTGTCTTTCTCACACATACATGTCGGTGAAGCTTTTATCATCTGTCTTATTAGCTCAAGAATGCTCATTCTCTCTATTTAAATCCTTAACACACGTTTTCACACATGCCATGCAGTTCAGTGCTCTCTATTTTGCTTCAGACTAATTGGAAATTGATGCAGTCATGAGCAAGTGGGCAGTTCAGTAAATATTGCATGATTTTAGATTTATGACCAAGAGAAAACACAAGCACTTTAATTGCAGTACTAAAGCTTTTCAGCAAGAATGAAGAACAGCTCAAATCAAGCATTAAAAAAAAAAATTTTCCAATTCTAACATTCATCATACAGGAATTACATATTCAAAGCCAATGCGCAACAGCTTTAAGCATAGAAACACAGTCATTTCTTTGTTATTTTTGGCAACATACGAATAAATTTACTGTAGCGAATTGGATGAATGCATAATAGGAGCTTGTTTGTGTAGCACATCATTGAATTTAAACTTTGATAGTGAATATGATGCACTTTTTTCACCCTTTTATTTATATTTAGATGGGTGAAAAAAGCCACCAAACCTGAACAGAGATCCCTTTTTCCTGTATGCGTCCAGTTGTTCTTTTTTTCTTCTTTCTTATTCCTCAAAGGAAGTGCGCTTTGCAGCAATGTGGTGAATCAAATCTACTACTCGGTTGCTGTATCCTCATTCATTATCGTACCTTGCTATCAGCTTCATGAAATGCTTGCTCAGGGCAATTGCAGTTTTAGCATTGAATATTTTTTGTTCTTTCATCGCCAGCAAAGCTGGTGGATACAACAACATCTTCAGTGTAACCCAGGATTCCCTTAATGTACTTCTCTGATGCAGTTTCACAGTAGCCTTAACATCTTCATACAAAGCCCTTTCCTGCAAGCAGGAAGTCGAATCCACAACTGAAACATTAGGAGTAGGTACTCGGAATGCCATTCCAGTGAGTTTGCCATTTAGCTCAGGAAGCAGTGAGCACCTTACCTACTGCCTTGCCAGCACCTTCACCCTAGAGAAAATTGTAGTCGTTGCAGATTCAGTTGACCGTTTAGGAACAGATGACCCTGAACTACTTATCATTACAAGACTTTGAGGTGCACAGCACTATTATCATTATCGGATTTTAACCATTCAAAAAGGCTTTCTTGAGATATCCGTGTAAGTACTCTGCACCATTGTTGGGTATGAACTGCATTCTAAGTTCATGTGTTCTTTTAGAATGCCTTTGGTCGTTGGATACTCATCTACTGAACTGGTAGTCTCACTTCTCGTCAACTTGTTGCTTGTGTCACTTGACACTGGCACTGGTGAATTTGGTTCAGAGGCCCGTCCATCGCTGATGGCATGCAGCTTGCTGTTTCGAATACGATTACTATGCAAAATGTAGCATTTTCAGCTACATAAGCTGAGATACTACTCTGTGCTGCACAGACTATTTGTTTTCAATAATTATCTGTTGCCATGTATTACTTACTTTTTGTCTTGTTGGTTTCCCTCAAGAAACAGCTTAACCAAGTTATTGCTCTTGCCAGAAGGTTTCTGTGGGGTGGTACTTCTCAGGTGAGCAAAGTTCCCAAGGTGGACTGGAAAACTTGCTGTTTGCCCAAAAAAAGTGGGTTGGCTATACTATGTCCTTTGAAAATGGCTGAGAATCTTGTTGCTAAGTGAATCTTGAGAAGTATAAGCTCAAGAGACATTTGGGCTATTTTAATTCAAAGGAATTTACATTTGTTTTTTTATTTCCAACCACAAATCTTGGTCTAATCATAACCTTTGGGATGTCATTGTCTCTCCTCAGACTTTTTCTCCTGTAGGTAGCATTGTTTCTTGCAGATTTCAGACAGCTTGGATTAAAGTTAAAATGTCGTAGAATCCAAACTTTGTGTATAAGGCAAATTTAGATTTTTCATGCAGGAGTCCCCCTAGCATGGGTGGATTGCCTTATGGAATAACTACACTACATCTATCAAAGAGCACAAATGTTTTAGAGAAGGATTCAGAACTTGGAAAGATTTCTTCCAAGGAGGTGAGTTTGCCAATGTTGACTATTTTAAATCCTTTGCTAACTTGTCTTCTGCCTGTCACCAGGTACTCATCAACTATAGGAACTTGATGGAGCAAAAACAAACCTGCTGCAGTGTCAAAAAGCTGGACATTCAAGAAGCAGCAGAGGAGACGTGGAAACAGTTCAAAGCTTGTAGAGATTTGTCTCCTAAATTTCTGGCAAATTAAACAAGAGATGGAGTTTACAATGGAATAAAAAGCAGTGGAGATATAGGTTCACTTGTATATGGGCCTTTTTTCCCAAAATCAAGCACTCATTTGTTGATAATACACAATGGGTTATGGATACGAGACAAGGCCAATAAATTTAATATTAATGGAGGAAGATGTTCATCATTTAGTAGCAAGATGTGTTGGAGTTTGAGGTCTGCAGAAGCACGCGAATAGCACACGGACGAAGAAGCTTGAGCATAATACACAATACTAAATGTATTACTAAGAGAATGTACAAAGATAAGTAACCCATTAGGGTTATAGGTGTACATACAAGTTGGGGAAAAAAACCTCCTAAAGAGAAAAACATGCCCGGAGGTTCTTGTGCGTTCACACACATCACTATGAAAATATATGAACAAATCCCCTTTGGGAGTGATGTGGTGAACAAGAAATTGACACTCATGTATAAGGAAGTGCCAAGTTATGTGGTATCAATCCACAAAAGGAAATAGACCCAAAGCTTTGTGAAAAACTTTAAACTTCTTCCTAGGCAAAGCCTTTGTGAAAAGGTGTGGAACGTTCTCTTGTGTGTGCACATATATCAAATTGATCTCTCCAACAGAGAACCTCTCCCTAACATAATGATAGTGCATCTTAATGTGCTTAGTGCGAGCATGGAACAGAGGGTTTCTCGCAATTGTCAGTGCTCTTTGACTATCGGTAAAGATGGTGGCAGCAGAAGATCGACCAACACCCTAAGCAACCATAAGGCATTTGAACCATACACACTCAACAATCACTGTGAAAGCTTTCTTATATTCAACCTCACAACTAGAAGTGGCCACAGTAGGCTACTTTTTGCTCAACCAGGATATGCATCAACTATCAAGCATGCATAAAAAATTATTGGTTGACATTGGGTGTCGTAACAATCAGTCCAGAGGTAGAAAAAGCATGTATATTAGGCAGTAGTGACCCCCTCTTTGGATAAAACATTGCAGGTTGTCGGGTGCTACTCAAGTAGCAAAAGATGTGCTTAATCATCTTCCAATGCTTGACACCTCGGTAATGCATAAACTTGCTCACAAATTGAATATCTGGTCAAGTAATACATAAGTAAATCAAGCATGCAATAGCTTGTTGATAGAGAACAATATCAAGTGCATCTCCAACATCATGAAGACTTAATCGTAAATTTGTTTCCATAAGAGTGGCAATAGGTTTTAATCTTCAAGACCAAAATGTTACAATAATGTGTCAATATATTTTGTTTGACACAAAGCTATTCTGCTATCAACTTGCATAAGCTGAATGCCTAAACAATGATACAAATGCCCCAAATCTAATATCTCAAATGAGGCATGTAAATCAATTTTAAAATATCAACTATATGTTTCTCGTCAGGATCAGTGAGAACATGTCATCAACATAAATAATGATCAAAAGCACATCATTTGCATGCTTAATATATAAGGTGCTCTCAGTTGGATTGTTCTCAAAATCATGTGCAATCAAGTAGACATGTACCTTTTCATACCAAGTACGCGATGCTTGTTTCAAACCATATAATGTCTTTTTCAATATGCATACTTTGATTTCATGCCTTTTCTACACAAAACCACGGGGTTGAAAAACACCTCTTCATGAAAGTCACCATTTTAAAATATAGTTGTAATATCTAATTGATGTATGATGAGTTGCAAGTGCACATATGCTACGAACAATAGTCATTCGACATGTAGTAGTAAAGGTCTCATCAAAATCCTGTTTCTTTAGCATAACCTTTTGCAATAAGCTTAGTCTTATATATGTCAACTGTTCCATCAGGCTTATGCTTTAGCTTACATACCCACTTAGTCTTAATGGCCTTCTTGCCAAGAGACAAGTCACATAAAGATCAAGTACCATTTTTCATAATAATATTATGTTTTGATTGCATAACAATCATCTAATTTTTTGAATTTTGTGCTTCATCAAACAAAACAAGCTCATTCTCATCACAAAGACTATAGGCATTCATAGCATAACAATTTGATGCAAAAGTAACACTATGACAATGTGAACAAGTACAATATGATAGAGGTGCATATAATTTACTATCTTGCAAAGACTATGTTAGAAGAATCATTTTTTTTGAGAGGAATTATTTGTAAAATGTCAAAAACGTGTAGAAATATTTATACAAATGATGTAAAAATGAGGAAGAGTCTTCCTCATGTAAATGAGAATCATATGTATTTTTAAACTTCTGAGTATTTATATCTAGGCTATTTGGGAAGTTCATCATATTACATGCTCAGACGCAACACTCTAAGTCTTAAACTTCCGAGTATTTCTATCTAGGCTAGGCTATTTGGGAAGTTCATTGTATTACATGCTATTTTGTGCAAATATATGGGAATTGTAAGGCGCATGCTTGATTGTGTTTGTTATGTTCTAAGCCAAGTTAAAATAATAAGATGAGGGTGCTCTCATAAGGTATACATACATGATATGATTGTGTGGCTATTCATCCTCATTTTCCTGTCTCTATTGACTATGTGGTAAGGTTCCCCTCTATCTTCTCAAGTGTCACAACTCCAACAATACAAAACTTAAACAATACAAAACTTATTCTTGAAGGATTTTCTTATTATAAATCACATGAAAAAAAAAAACCTCGAAGTGCCGTTCTTGAAAGTATACTATGTAAAAATGTGTAAAAAAAATATGATGAACAAAAAAAAAAAAGCCTGGAAGTGCCGTTCTTGAAAGTATACTACGTAAAAATGTGTTAAAAAAATTGAAATACTTGCATTTTATATCAAAGAATTTGTTGTTAAAATACCTGTCCATGTATTTTTAAGAGATTAAAAAAAAATTATGTTTCTAAGGATTTTCTTATTATAAATCACATAACCAAAAAAAAAAAGCCTAGAAGTGCCGTTTTTGAAAGTATACTATGTTAAAATGTGTAAAAAAAAATTGAAATACTTCCATTTTATATCAAAAAATTTGTTGTCAAAATTTGTTGTCAAAATACCTGCTCATGTATTTTTAAGAGATTAAAAAAAAATTATGTTTCTATGTTTTATCAAAGTGAAGGTGCTTTGGATGCTTGTCAAAGTGAACGTCTCTCTTAAAATAACATAGGGAAGGGAAAGCTCTCATGTTGTGAATATGGTTTTCCAGAACAATCATGCGATGGGATAAATGCTCGTGTTAGAGACGAGACATGGAGACATTTGGAAATCTTCGTTCTATGAGGTATTTCACATAATGCGGTGGTACCAACACCTTGCCGCTAAGTCCAAGTCCGCATAGCCTTGTGGTTGATGCTTTGAATCTAAAGGAGGAAGTCTTGAGTTCAATTCTAGACTCGATATATCCATGAGTTCTCAAAGATGGGTGTTCATGAAGTTCCCCAAGATAGGTGCCTCTACCTTACGAGGTCGGGTGTGTGCGTCTTTCCAAATCGTTGTACTCAAAAAAAAAAAACCCCTGCCACCATCGATCAATCTGTGTATTTCACGTGAAATAGAGCATTCAAATAACGGCAGAGTCCCTTGATCATCTACCTCACAGCTCACGGAACTCTTTTCGAAAATAAGTTCCGACCTTCCGCCCCTGACTAAAACTTTCATTCTTTTTGAACAGGTGGAATCTTTTTATTCGTCATGACTGAAAATTTATTCTTGTGCATAAGGCAGAACTTTGCCGCAGAAGCATAAACCGAAATATGCAAATGTTTCATCCTCTATGTGAATAGTCGAGCAAGGATCTGTGTGTGTTTCAGTAATCCCGGGTAGAATTCGTTCACCTTGAGTGTTCTTTCCTCCGCCCTTATGTGAATTTGTGAAATCGCCCTATGTATGTGGCGGACGGTGGACGTAGTCCACGTACAAGACCTTTTACTTCAACCGCTAAGTGCCCAAGAGCTATGGGTGATTCTCGAGCCTAAGAGCCTATGGGTCTTTGCTCGTGTGGAGAGAAGTTAAAGTTGCACGCGTTTCGGGCGGCTTACACGCTACAACTGGTTTACAGTTCGCAGATGCTTTGCATTCCGAAATCCGCTTCCGGTCCACGATAACCTCCTGGATGTTTCTTCATTTTGCGCCGTCTCCTGCTCATTCGATGCTCCTCTTACTTCATGCTAACTACGCATGAGAGCTTCGTAGTGTGTCTTTGCTCACCGTATATGAGGTGATTTCGAGCTTAAACATCAGTTTTTCACGCCAGTCAGAACCGTTCCTGTATCAGCATTCCTATAACACAGGTACTTCGTATAAGGAGATCGATGTGCGTAGTACATTAGTTCTTAAAGGAATATGCAAGTCTATAAGCTCAGATGTAGAAGAGTTGTTTTACTGCAAATAGGTTGTCTGAGTTGTGCAGCACTGTAGACTCAGCCGTGGAAGAATCTCTCAATCACGTAACTTATTCTTGATCAAATTGCTCTCCCATTACAGCGAACGTCTGAAGTGTTTATGATATGCAACGGGACTCTGACGGAGGGAAAACTCAGTCTTCAGTTCACGTCTTAAAGAGGTAAGTAATGCCTCGAAATCGAACCTCACAAATATTTTGTTTTGGTTGATCTAATGTTATATAATCTAACCGATGAGGATAAAAATTGGATCTTTCGAGTGGGGTGTATATCACGTTCCCCAAAGCTTGGTCGTTCCAGAGACAAGCACCTGTTTTGACTTGTGATTCTTCTCTCGCAGGATCGAAAGCAAAGAAATAAACTCTAGCTTCAGTTTCACGAAGGAGTTGGCTTTGGTCGCGTGTCATTGCCTTTCTCTGAATCCTCTCAAAAATTTCGATCTCACTCGCGAATGAACAGAAGCGAAGAAATTGGCAATCAGCTTCAGATTGCCAAAATCACTCCGCGTAGTTGCTTCCTTCCAAAGCCTCTCAAAACAGCGCAAAATTTTGCACTGAGAGCTCTACCTAACAAAGGACTTACGAATCATCTTTGTGACCTGTTCTGCGGGAAGCTAAGAGGTTCAAGGGTACATATCAGGATGCCTCCAAATTATCATGTGTTTATATGCCATAGGGGGCCTGACTCAAAGCAGAATATCGTGAGTGTTCTTTCCGGCATGCTAAACTCCAAGTGCATCAAGAGCTTCGTCGATTACCAAATCAAGGAAGGAGCTCACATACACACTGAAATTTATGACGCCATTCAAATCTCAAGCGTGTACATTGTAATTCTTAGCTCAAGATTTGCTAACTCTAAATATTGTAGGGAGGAGGTAGTGGAAATCATGAAAGCACATGATGCCACGGCCAAACCTCATCAACTGCGCAAAGTGATAACTGTTCTTTATGACATGGAACCAGTAGTTGCAGAAGAGGATACGTCATACGGCTTACCAAATTGGAATCGGAGTGCTGTCAAGAGGAAAGACTGGAAAAAAGCTTATGAACGCCTCCTCGGGTGCGCCGAAAAATTTGAATGCAACAGTAAGACGACGTAAGCATATTTTTTTCGTTAACGCCTTTTGAAAACCTCTTACATGCAATTTATTCTTGGTCTCTTACTGTGAGAATGTCATATTGCACGTTGTGTGCATTCGAGACTGATTTTTGCTAAACTCATTGCAGACTCCTATGGGAAAAACTAGAGGAGATTGTTAAAAAGGTGCAGGACTTTCTCGATTCAAATAAATTAATATCTGTGAATTGTATGGAGATAGGAATCTCCAGAGAATGTTGGAGGGCTCCACATGATGTGTTCATTTGCCATTGCGGTGAAGATACAAAGCACAATGTTGTAAGTGTTCTTAGGGGCATGCTTGTCTCCAATGGGATCGGATGCTTTGCTGTTGGTTTCCAAGTGCAGGATGGAGAAAGTGAATTAAAGCCTGATACCAAGAAGATTATTAAAAATTCAAAAGTGCGTGTCGTTTTTCTGAGCCCAAACTTTGTGCATTCTAAAGAATGTCTGGAGGAGGTTGTCCAAATCATGGACACAAATGGTACTTCTGGGACATCTGATCAATCGAAACCGACGACTATACCTATATTCTATGATGTGGATCCCAGTGTGTTTCGGCTTCAGGCGAAAGGTTCAGCATATGACGTACAGACAGTGCAAGAAGGCACTGACCAGGAAAGGGAAGAGTGGTCCAAAGCCCTTAAAAGTATCTGTGACCTCAAGGGGAAATTGTGCAGGAGCTCCAAGGAGTAGGTCTACTTTCTTCGTTGGTACATCCACTGAAGATCTCCTTGAATGCGAGCTGCTCATGTTTCTGTATTACTGTTACAGGTATCTATGGGAGTTTCTGCATCACATTTTTAAACGGGTGGCAGAGTGCGTGATGGATATTGGCTCATGTAACGATCACTTAATCTCTGGAGTCCCGTATAAGGAAAAAATAGATTAAGTTTCCACGACATTGGGTATGAATTTGATGGGCATGGCAAAATGTCAGATGACAGGTAAGAATATGCTTCTACCTTTCATACGCAAAATTTTGATATGTGTATAAAATGCATATACAACATATAATATACGTACAAATGTATAAAAAGAATGACAGCAAATTAACAATCTCAGCTTGTCCTTTGACAGGAAATCAGAAATTACCTGCTTATGAAAGGAAAAATGGCCCTTTTTTCAACACAGTAAAGAATGGCATTGACAGGCAAAATCCCTGCCAATTTCAGGCCCTGATTGTAACTGAGCACTTGAGTCCCATTGTGTTCAGGCTTTTCCTGCTCTGGTGCAACAAATTTGAATTTTGGATCATGCTTGTGTCCTTGCATGTATACAGATGGCCTTGTGAACAAACCTGCTACAATTATATGTATGCGGATGCAGGGAGTTGAAGGATTTGGATTCAAGAGTTGGAGGGCTGCCTAATTTACCGTACCTCAATCTTAACGAGTAGAGGAGATGATGAGTATGTAACTAACTTCAACTTTCAGCATAGAACTGTTTAGAAAATAAAAACCATACCAGCTCACTATTTCTCATCTCATTAGAGCTTCTCTTATGGGAAATGGTTTGTTTTCTCTTCTTAAAACCCAAAAAAAAAAAATCATTTTCCTTTGCTACTATATTGAAATGTGTAAGATATATGTATTGTGAGGTGTAAGTTGAAAACAGAGCCTTAAGCATTATGTCATGAAGAACTAAAATATTTTGACCCATTGATGGTAAATTATAAGCGACTTTTCATACCACAACTGTTTACTACTTTCAAGAGTATCCGACTCCACCTCAACATGATTTATACTTCGCTCTTAGAAAATGAATTTCAAATTGCTAATGAAGTCCGAATTATTGACTTTTGTGTGTCCATGACTTTTGCATATAACAAATCTTCACTACTTTCAAGAGCTTGATTTTCGACTCCACCTCTACATAATTAATCCCTGTCTCTTAGATAACGAATTATAATATTGCAAGGAAGTCTAAGATGTATGGACTTGTGTATGGCATTTTGGCTTCTTTTCCTTATTGAAGTTCCTGACATATCAAAACTACTTATTTTGTAACCCTGTCTTGCCATGATAGTCCTTTCATCTTGTTAGGGGGATATGCATTATTTTTTGTGCCAAAAGTAGAGACCGCAAGTTACGTGTGCTTGTATGCCCACAAACTAAGGTTGTGAATTCATCACATTCGTGCGGATGACAATTTTAACATTTGCATGGAATATTACATGTTTTCACTTCTCTTCATTTCCAAGATGCATCTGGAGCATGTGAATTTGTAAACATGTTGGTATGACACGACATTAATGCATCATTTATTATGCATATGCTATGCATCATCCTTTACTTGACATCGAGTAATGTTCTGTCTTTGTGATTAAGGCATACTCTAGTACATTTTATTGCATTGATCTGAAAGCTACCTTCTTTTGGTTGATATCCTTAACTCAGGTAGTGTGATATTTGTGTTTGGTCACCAAAGATGAAGCTACCATTTGATGTTTGGATTTGCCTACTTGAACTCTTCCACTTGTCTTCAATTCCTCCTCTTTTGCATCTTCCCTTTTTTTGTTCTTTTGAAGCTCTATCCCCCTTTTTTTTCTTGTAGGAGGTTCTATATTTACCTCTCTGTATATGACATGCTTTTTCCTCTTTCTACATAGACAAACTATCAATGGATTCCTCTTTGTGATCCTCCTTCAACATTAGATATGTGATGAAACTGAATCAGAGAGACTGCTAAAGCTTCAATAAATCAACCAATTTTCATCATGCTCCAGTCTATTCAGCATTACAGGTTACAATTTCATCATCATCATCCGTATTGTATGCAAAGGATTCCAATGCATTAGGCGCTTCTTTGGGCTCTAATGTGAAAACATTGATGGGTCTAATTTAGTGTCTTTATGACATATGTGTCTACTTTGTGCCTTCCCGAAGTATATGAGCTCATCTTTGAGCTAGGTTTTCCTT
Organism: Ceratopteris richardii; assembly: GCA_020310875.1. Classification (NCBI taxonomy): domain Eukaryota; kingdom Viridiplantae; phylum Streptophyta; class Polypodiopsida; order Polypodiales; family Pteridaceae; genus Ceratopteris; species Ceratopteris richardii. The sequence goes on from CM035413.1 coordinate 23,302,776, forward strand.
GCGTATGGAAGGTTGAACAGCCTCTTTACACTTTTATGCATCTATCTTGGCTTATGACCATGTAAAACCTGATAAGCAGTGATATGCTGCATCACTTTATGGGATACTTATTAAGTACACATGAAGATCTCAAGCGAATACCTATCAAGTACACATAAAGACCTATGTAACATGCATCAGGAAAGTAGTAGATGCTGCACATCCCATGGGTTTAAACAATAAAAATTGGTCGGAACAACAGCAGTCTTTAAGTTTCTGGAATAACCAACAAGAAAGATGACCAAAGGAGGAGCGCTCCATCATCAGAGAGTGTGTTAGTTCATCAGTGAGGATCATAGGGGAACTTCATCATAGAGCGTCGTCATAGAGATTGCAGACAGCTCCAATATATCCATAGGTGAATTGGAGCGCTGAAGGTAGTTTCGTTTGAACTAGAGTCTCCAGCATTTGTCTGGAACTATTGGATTCCATCATGGCTCAAGGCTTTTCTATCAAAGCTTGGAAATTACGGAAAATGTGGTGAACATCATTCTTTGACCCTCTCGACTCAATTCCGTGCTGAAACTTCAGCTCCCAAACAATGACGGGACTTTCTATGACGATAATCTTAAGCAATGGGAATGAACGTCATGGCTTGATTAGGTTTCCAGAGTGATGGAAACAATGGCCTTCGTATGCAGTGGTTTGTGCTGCTTTGGCAGCACTTTTTTCGGAGTTTTTTTATTCATATGCTGTAACGTGTATACTGTCCTCGATCTGCATGCATTCATTTGTAGAAAACAAACATAGGTGACATATATTCGCTATGGAAAATGTCTAAAATAATTGGCGACATACAGGTTATTTTTTAGGAGGGTGTCTGTAATAGTCTATGGTATTGTTTGAAATAAAGCTTATCGTACAACATATAAGACTTATTCAACATGTAACAACATCATGTATGAATTGTGTAAAGGGCAAGGAGGGGTTTTTGATTTTGATTCCGGTCATTGGAAGTTCAAAATGGGGCATGTGCTCTTAACACTGATCAATCGAAAGCTCGGTGACCATCATGCATGTGCTCATATTTTTGATGACCGGAGTTCATCAAATCTATGATACATGTGCCCTTAATGCTCCGTCCGGTGACCCAAACGTGTAAACGTGTAAACCAATCACCAAGAAAAATATGCATGTGTCCTCCCTTTTTGCAGACTAGCCCCTCCTTCCTCCCCCCTAACCCTGCATCTCAATATTAAAGACAAATGTCTTTGCTTCCATCTCACTTGGTGCTTCGCTTCATCACTACATGATTGAGCTGATTCTGGAATCACGCATTGGAGTCATGCATGCAACATAATTGGTGGATTTTATGAACATTACAGGTCAGTGGTCATGCCACTCTTACATATGGTTTATTTTCTTTTTCTTTTCCTCTAACTTTCTTGTGTACGCAGAAAGCAATCCAATAATGAATTTGAAATTCTCTTTCTAGTCTTTTTTTATTCTTTTTTTGTTTGGTTGAGAGGAAACAAAAAAAGAAAAAAAAAAAGACTAGAAAAAGAATTTCAAATTCATTATTGGATTGCTTTCTGGGTACACAAGAAAGTTAGAGGAAAAGAAAAAGAAAATACATGGAAAAAAGGGGGAAAAAACAAAAAGGAGACAAAAGAGAAAAAAAGAATGGAGAATAGAAAGAGAAAAAGAAAAAGAAAGAAGAGAAAAGTAAAAAAGAAGAGAAGAAAAGGAAAAAGAAAAAAAACACGAAGATGGGGAAGAAGAAGAAGAAGAAAAAAAAAAAAACAAAAAGGGAAATCAAAACACAACAAACATGAGAGGAAATTTTATGGATGCCTTCGAGCATAGTTGGGTTTCTAGTATTCACATTCTTTAACCGCTAAACTTTAGCGCCTAACCAGTAAACTTTAGCCATTCTTCTCTTCTACTAACCCCCCTGATGTAGTTCCCAGTGTAGAGTTTGGGGTCCTTTGCTTCCTTGCTTCACTTTCTCTCTTGCTATCCTCCTTGTCTCTTTCACTCACTCTCTCTCTCTCTCTCTCTCTCACACACACACACACACACACACACACACACACACACACACACACACACACACACACACACACACACACACACACACACACACACACACACACACACACACACACACACACACACACACACTAACCTTGACTGCTTTTAAATTCGTTTGAAGCATTTAATATTAAAATGTAGAGTTCAATTCTTGATTTTTTAATATGTCTAGCCTGTGCTAAACTTTGATTCAAGAACGCTCTTGTTCATGTAGCTTAGACTCGTCGAGAGAGCATTTACGCAAATCAAGGATCTACAATGCTGAACCTTTTTGTTAATATATATTACAGAAGCAAAAAAGCCACCTCTTTGCAGACATAAGAACAGTATTTCAAATGAAACTGTGACAAGTCATTGCATGTCTTATTTGTCTCTCTCACACATACATGTCGGTGAAGCTTTTATCATCTGTCTTATTAGCTCAGGAATGCTCATTCTCTCTCTTTGAATCCTTAACACACGTTTTCACACATGCCATGCAGTTCAGTGCTCTCTATATTGCTTCAGACTAATTGGAAATTGATGCAGTCATGAGCAAGTGGGCAGTTTAGTAAATATTGCATGATTTTAGATTTATGACCAAGAGAAAACACAAGCACTTTAATTGCAGTACTAAAGCTTTTCAGCAAGAAAGAAGAACAGCTCAAATCAAGCATTTAAAAAAGAAAAATTCCAATTCTAACATTCATCATACAGGAATTACATATTCAAAGCCAATGCGCAACAGCTTGAAGCATAGAAACGCAGTCATTTTTTTGTTATTTTTGGCAACATACGAATAAATTTACTGAAGCAAATTGGATGAATGCATAATAGGAGCTTGTTTGTGTAGCACATCATTGAATTTAAACTTTGATAGTGAATATAATGCACTTTTTCCACCCTTTTATTTATATTTAGATGGGTGAAAAAAGCCACCAAACCTGAACAGAGATCCCTTTTTCCTGTATGCGTCCAGTTGTTCTTTTTTTCTTCTTTCTTATTCCTCAAAGGAAGTGCGCTTTGCAGCAATGTGGTGAATCAAATCTAGTACTCGGTTGCTGTATCCTCATTCATTATCGTGCCTTGCTATCAGCTTCATGAAATGCTTGCTCAGGGCAATTGCAGTTTTAGCATTGAATATTTTTTGTTCTTTCATCGCCAGCTAAGCTGGTGGATACAACAACATCTTCAGTGTAACCCAGGATTCCCTTAATGTACTTCTCTGATGCAGTTTCACAGTAGCCTTAACATCTTCATACAAAGCCCTTTTCTGCAAGCAGGAAGTCGAATCCACAACTGAAACATTAGGAGTAGGTACTCGGAATGCCATTCCAGTGAGTTTGCCATTTAGCTCAGGAAGCACCTTACCTACTGCCTTGCCAGCATCTTCACCCTAGAGAAAATTGTAGTCGTTGCAGATTCAGTTGACCATTTAGGAACAGATGACCCTGAACTACTTATCATTACAAGACTTTGAGGTGCACAGCACTATTATCATTATCAGATTTTAACCATTCAAAAAGGCTTTCTTGAGATATCCGTGTAAGTACTCTGCACCATTGTTGGGTATGAACTGAATTCTAAGTTCATGTGTTCTTTTAGAATGCCTTTGGTCGTTGGATACTCATCTACTGAACTGGTAGTCTCACTTCTCGTCAACTTGTTGCTTGTGTCACTTGACACTGGCACTGGTGAATTTGGTTCAGAGGCTCGTCCATCGCTGATGGGATGCAGCTTGCTGTTTCGAATACGATTACTATGCAAAATGTAGCATTTTCAGCTACATAAGCTGAGATACTACTCTGTGCTGCACAGACTATTTGTTTTCAATAATTATCTGTTGCCATGTATTACTTACTTTGTCTTGTTGGTTTCCCTCAAGAAACAGCTTAACCAAGTTATTGCTCTTGCCAGAAGGTTTCTGTGGGGTGGTACTTCTCAGGTGAGCGAAGTTCCCAAGGTGGACTGGACAACTTGCTGTTTGCCCAAAAAAAGTGGGTTGGCTATTCTATGTCCTTTGAAAATGGCTGAGAATCTTGTTGCTAAGTGAATCTTGAGAAGTATAAGCTCAAGAGACATTTAGGCTATTTTAATTTAAAGGAATTTACATTTGTTTTTTTATTTCCAACCACAAATCTTGATCTAATCATAACCTTTGGGATGTCATTGTCTCTCCTCAGACTTTTTCTCCTGTAGGTAGCATTGTTTCTTGCAGATTTCAGACAGCTTGGATTAAAGTTAAAATGTCTTAGAATCCAAACTTTGTGTATAAGGCAAAGTTAGATTTTTCATGCAGGAGTCCCCCTAGCATGGGTGGATTGCCTTATGGAATAACTACACTACATCTATCAAAGAGCACAAATGTTTTAGAGAAGGATCCAGAACTTGGAAAGATTTCTTCCAAGGAGGTGAGTTTGCCAATGTTGACTATTTTAAATCCTTTGCTAACTTGTCTTCTGCCTGTCACCAGGTACTCATCAACTATAGGAACTTGATGGAGCAAAAACAAACCTGCTGCAGTGTCAAAAAGCTGGACATTCAAGAAGTAGCAGAGGAGACGTGGAAACAGTTCAAAGCTTGTAGAGATTTGTCTCCTAAATTTCTGGCAAATTAAACAAGAGATGGAGTTTACAATGGAATAAAAAGCAGTGGAGATATAGATTCACTTGTATATGGGCCTTTTTTCCCAAAATCAAGCACTCATTTGTTGATAATACACAATGGGTTATGGATAAGAGACAAAGCCAAGAAATTTAATATTAATGGAGGAAGATGTTCATTTAGTAGCAAGATGTGTTGGAGTTTGAGGTCTGCAGAAGCACGCGAATAGCACACGGACGAAGAAGCTTGGAGCATAATACACAATACTAAATGTATTACTAAGAGAATGTACAAAGATAAGTAACCCGTTAGGGTTATAGGTTTACATACAAGTTGGGGGAAAAAACCTCCTAAAGAGAAAAACATGCCCGGAGGTCCTTGTGCGTTCAGACACATCACTATCAAAATATATGAACAAGTCCCCTTTGGGAGTGATGTGGTGAACAAGAAATTGACACTCATGTATAAGGAAGTGCCAAGTTATGTGGTATCAATCCACAAAAGGAAATAGACCCAAAGCTTTGTGAAAAACTTTAAACTTCTTCCTAGGCAAAGCCTTTGTGAAAAGGTGTGGAACGTTCTCTTGTGTGTGCACATATATCAAATTGATCTCTCCAACAGAGAACCTCTCCCTAACATAATGATAGTGCATCTTAATGTGCTTAGTGCGAGCATGGAACAGAGGGTTTCTCGCAATTGTCAGTGCTCTTTGACTATCGGTAAAGATGGTGGCAGCAGAAGATCGACCAACACCCTAAGCAACCATAAGGCATTTGAACCATATACACTCAACAATCACTGTGAAAGCTTTCTTATATTCAACCTCACAACTAGAAGTGGCCACAGTAGGCTACTTTTTGCTCAACCAGGATATGCATCAACTATCAAGCATGCATAAAAAATTATTGGTTGATATTGGGTGTCGTAACAATCAGTCCACTCAGAGGTAGAAAAAGCATGTAAATTAGGCAGTAGTGACCCCCTCTTTGGATAAAACATTGCAGGTTGTCAGGTACTACTCAAGTAGCAAAAGATGTGCTTAATCATCTTCCAATGCTTGACACCTCGGTAATGCATAAACTTGCTCACATGTGAGACAACAAATTGAATATGTGGTCAAGTAATACATAAGTAAATCAAGCATGCAATAGCTTGTTGATAGAGAACAATATCAAGTGCATCTCCAACATCATGAAGACTTAACCGTAAATTTGTTTCCATAAGAGTGGCAATAGGTTTTAATCTTCAAGACCAAAATGTTACAATAATGTGTCAATATATTTTGTTTGACACAAAGCTATTCTGCTATCAACTTGCATAAATTGAATGCCTAAACAATGATGCAAATGCCCCAAATCTAATATCTCAAATGAGGCATGTAAATAAAATTTAAAATATCAACAATATGTTTTTCGTCAAGATAAGTGAGAACATGTCATCAACATAAATAATAATGATCAAAAGCACATCATTTGCATGCTTAATATATAAGGTGCTCTCAGTTGGATTGTTCTCAAAATCATATGCAATCAAGTAGGCATGTACCTTTTCATACCAAGTACGCGATGCTTGTTTCAAACCATATAATGTCTTTTTCAATATGCATACTTTGATTTCATGTCTTTTCTACACAAAACCACGAGGTTGAAAAACACACCTCTTCATGAAAGTCACCATTTTAAAATATAGTTGTAATATCTAATTGATGTATGATGAGTTGCAAGTGCACATATGCTACGAACAATAGTCATTCGACATGTAGTAGTAAAGGTCTCATCAAAATCCTGTTTCTTTAGCATAACCTTTTGCAATAAGCCTAGTCTTATATATGTCAACTGCTCCATCAGGCTTATGCTTTAGCTTACATATCCACTTAGTCTTAATGGCCTTGTTGCCAAGAGACAAGTCACATAAAGATCAAGTACCATTTTTTATAATAATATTATGTTTTGATTGCATAACAATCATTTAATTTTTTGAATTTTGTGCTTCATCAAACAAAACAAGCTCATTCTCATCACAAAGACTATAGGCATTCATAGCATAACAATTTGATGCAAAAGTAACACTATGCATATAATTTGCTATCTCGCAAAGTCTATGTTAGAAGAAGCATTTTTTTGAGAGGAATTATTTGTAAAATGTCAAAAACTTGTAGAAATATTTATACAAATGATGTAAAAGTGAGGAAGAGTCTTACTCATGTAAATGAGAATCAGATGTATTTTTTTTAGAGTTTTTGAAAGCTCTTTGATAGCATATTTTTAGATTAGAAGGAAAAAGGACCTAAGTTCAAGTGTGAAAAGGGACACTTGAAAATGTATAAAAGATAATTTCTTCTATTTTGAGAGGGTTAGTTGTATTATTTTTGCTATCCAAGTAATTTGAAGAGCTCTCCTGTAGAAAATCGTGTTTCTCTCTTTTATGTACTTTCTTTTGATTTGTTGAGTCTATTCTATGTGTGATCCATGGAATTTGTGAGCTTCAGTTGTGTATTTCTGAGTGAGATGAAGAAGGATGGATGATTCCTAATGTTGTAAGCAAGAATAAGCAGAAGAAGGGAGCTGGAATCAGAAAATATCATTTTTCACAGAATTGCGATTGTCTCGTCTGTGTGATTTAGGTATTCAAATTTGACTACATAGTTATGATCTACTGTGAAAATGGTACACATTAGGCACCAAGATCATTGAAAATACTATTATAGATTTCTAGATAACCAAAACCCTAGATATTTCTCTTCTTCTTCATAATTTCTTAGAAAAATAGTCATTTTATCCTTATTTTTGGATTCCATCAACTAGAAGGGGTTGTGGTCTTTGTATACTTCCCGGATTGACAATTTAAAGATGTGTAGTTGATCCTTTATGCTAAAATGATTGGAGAGGACAACTCCAAAGGTTAACAACAAACATTTTTTGGCGCCGTTGCCGAGGAACAAAGCAAAAGCTTCATTGAAGTTTTGAGCTTGCTGGATCTTCTATTGTTGATGGTATTTGAACACATTGAAAAGATACTACTCTTTAATCAAGAAAGAAACAATGAAAAGGTAGGTTTCTTTGCTTGTCTTTTGGGAAAAGAAAGCATGAGTTAACCTTTTGGGATAAGAAGTTATGAAATTCTTGCAAATTGATGGTTACTCATACCTTTTAAGAGTAAAGTGTAGGTGTGTGGAAAAAACTGAATCAAGATTGTTAAAGGGGAGGTAAAAGGTGACTATCTTTGCATATATAGAGTGCTTTTTGACTAAGTACCAAACGAATTTGTTGATCTTGGAAAAAGATGACATGATTGCAATGAGGAAAGTCAAGTAAAGTAGTTATGTGCAAATTAATTGATCCATTTCAAAATAATAATCTTGAAAAAAATTTATTTGGCTCTTGAAAAGAAAGGTATTTGAGTTTATCTTTGCATGAATTGATACATGCACTTCTTAGCACACATTTTTCTTGAAAAGCTCTACTCTCAAACTGATTAGATTGCAAGTACAAAAGAGTATAACCAATCATGAAATAAAAGATCAATGGATCTTGAAACAACAAAAACCCTAAGTGAAGTGTTTACCTTGATTTAGGGCAAAATACTAAAAAGATTCATAAAATTCATTAAAAATTCAAACAAATTTATTTTTTCTTAGAAAGTTGGATAGGAGGATTGTTGTTGAAAGTGGAGGAGAAAAAGTGAAGATTTTTTTTTTTGAAAATTAAAGGAAAATAAAAGATATCTAGAGTAAAAGTTTCTGTTTAAATACTAAAAAAAAAAAAAACTCTTTGAATGAGTTTATGGTGTGTAATTGCAGGCGACAAGTGATCTGGAGTTGGTGAAGTACATTGAAGAGGACTAGGTGGAAAGAAAAGTCAAAAAGTGCAAAAGCTGGAAGTTCAGAGAAAAACACGATTCTCTTTACAGAATCGCGATTTTCAGTAAGATAAAAGATTTTTACTTAATTGCACGATTGGGTACTGAGGTAAGTGATCTTAAAAGGTTTCATAAGTTGCATGAGTAAAGAAAATCAAAATTTCAAAATTTCAGTAAGAATTGAGCATCAAGAGATTAAATTGGAGAATTGGGTACAAAATCACGATTTTCTTCAGTAGGATAAAGAGAGCAAATTTTGTTGGAAAGGATAAGGTTTGTGAATCAAAACCACAAAATTGCTAAGGGGCAAGAATCATACAGTGAAAAGTTAAAATTTTGTAAAACTTGCTGATATATTTAGGTAGTGATGTGTGTGAACACACTAGGACCGCCGGGGCACTTTTTTCCCTCTTTAGGAGGTTTTTTTCCCTCGGCTTGTATATACGCCTATTGCCCTAATGGACTACTTATCTTTGTACATTCTCTAGTAATACATTCAGTATTGTGTGTTGTGCTCCAAGCTTCTTCTTCTTCCTAATGCTGTTCGCGTGCTTCCGCAGACGTCTAACTCCAACAATTGGTATCAGAGTAGGTCGTCGCTTCATCTAGGGCGCCGTTGACACTCCTCCGTTTGCTGTCTCAGATTCGCATGAAATTTGGTGAGCATACTCATGGTGTTTCAGAGATCAAAACTGCTTCGCTTTGTGGTGCCAAAATTGCGATCTGAGCTCGTTTCGGCCTCCGAACGCACTATCGCAGCGCTTGTGTAGGCTATTTCGTCTTTTTGTGCCAAAGGTATATGCCAGTTTCTGTTCGCCAGTTTAAGCGTCTCAAAGTCTGCTACAGGTCTAGCAGAACTCATCTGGGTAGTTCCGTTCAACTTTTTGAGATACAGTCAATTTTTTGCATCAAGGTATTTTAGTCACCGGCCATGGCTGAAAGCAGTGATGTATTCTGTATGTTGGCTGTTGAGGATAAGTTGAATGGTACCAACTACCCATTATGGGCTTATATGATGTGACATGTATTGGTTGCAAAAGGATTGTGGAACATTGTGCACGGTGTTGAAAGACGTCCTGTTACACCTGCAACTACAGGTACTGCAAATACAGGTGCTGGAGGTGCTGGAGCTGATGAAGATGGTGTCAAAGATGATATTGTACAGATTCCTGTTCGTGCTGTTGTTTCTGTTGCATCGATTGCAGAGTAGATTCGCTGGGATGGTAGAGATGCCCAGGCACATGCATTGATAGCTTTGTCTGTCAAATGTGCTATTATTCCTCACATTCGCTCTTGCAGAACAGCAAAGGATGCTTGGGATACACTTACCACATTATACCAAGCTAGGAATGAGGCTCGGTTGCTTACCTCCGAAAACAGTTGGATAGTGAGCACATGAATGAAGGTGATTCTATGGACAATTTCCTAACAAAGATCAAAGATTTGAAGGAACAATTGATTTCTCCTGATGACGTTATACCAGATAGCTCACTTGTGCAGACCGTCTGAATGGTCTTCCTGACTCATATCAGAGTTTTGCTTCTACTCTTCGGTTGATGATGAAAGACAATCCAAATGCCTTATCATTTGAGAAGTTAGTCTCTGTTCTGTTGTAGGAAGATCAGTCTAGGCAGAACAGGTCCATTATGCGGGTTGCAGATCAAGCTTTCCTGGCTAGTCAGAAGGGCAAAGGAAAATGGGGCTCTTCTACTAGTAAGCAGAAATCTGCAAATGCTGCACAATCGAAGAACCAGGATAAAGATGAGAAGAAATCAGAAAAGCAGAAATTGTTTTGCAAGTACTGTAAAGGAAATGATCATATCATAAAGAAATGTCCAAAACTGGCTACTAAAGAGGCAAAGAAGAAAGAGGCTGGAATGGTTGTTGCACAGGCCTCTACACCAAAAACAGAGTCTGCAAATCTTGTGCAGGAAGAAGAATGGGCGTTTACTACTATCTGCAGTCTTGACCCATCTTCTCATGATCAGTGCATGTCTGCAGTAGACTCAGATGTTTGGTATTTTGACAGTGGGGCAACCAAACATATTACCTCGCAGCGTAGTTTCTTCTCTTCACTCGAGCCTGCCCCTACAGGGAATACTATTACATGTGCCAACAACTCCTCTTATCCTGTTATGGGAGTTGGTAAGATCATTCTGACTACAGCTGATGGTAGTTCTTTCACTTTGTCAGATGCTTTATTTGTGCCAGGGATAAAAAAGAACCTGTTATCAGTTTCTGCATTAGCCAAGATTGGCTTGGTTGTGAAATTTGTTGATGACAGGTGTACAGTTCATGATTTGTCAAATGCGATGTGATTATTGCTTATGGCATTTTATGTCGTGGGCTATATAAGCTCATAGACTATGAAAGATCTGTAAATGATTTGGCATGTGCAGTAAATGATTCTCAGGCTAAGTCAGATGCAAAGCTTTGGCATGCACGCTTTGGTCATCTGAATTTTGCTAGTTTGCTACGCCTGCAAAAATCTGAAATGGTGTCCTCTTTGCCCAAACTTGAGGCACCTGGAAAACATGTTTGTGAAGGCTGTATTTTGAGCAAAATGCAGCGTTCCTCCTTTCGAAAGATGATTCAGTTCAGGCTACGCAGAAATTGTAGCTTGTACATAGTGATGTCTGTGGTCCTATGCAGACACCCTCTTTTGGAAATTACCTTTACTTCGTGACTTTCATTGATGATTTTTCCAGGCATGCATGGGTATATCCACTCAAAGCAAAGTCCGAAGTGTTCATGTGCTTCAAACAGTTTTTGGTTTTGGCTGAAAATCTGTCAGCATGTAAAATGGGCACCCTCCGTTCTGATCGAGGGGGGGAATATATGTCTTCAGATTTTAATGCATTTCTAGCTGAACGTGGGATAAAACACCAGTGTACAGTGCCGTATACACCTCAACAGAATGGAGTTGCTGAACGGAAGAACATGTCACTCATGGAGATGGCGAGGTGCATAGTCAAGAGTCAGGCTTTACCACATAGTTTCTGGCTTGAGGTTGTCATGTGTGTAGCATATGTACTGAACAGGCGTCCCACTAAAGCGCTGCAATCTATCACTCCATATGAGGCTTGGCATGACCGCAAGCCATCTGTTGCTCATCTACGTGTTTTTGGTTGTTTGGCATATGCACTAGTGCTTGAACAACATCGCAGAAAATTGGATGATAAGGCAGTAAAATGTATTTTTGTTGGGTACAGTTTTGAAAGTAAAGGCTATCGTCTGTATCATCCACAGACTAAACGCATTCTGATTAGCTGTGATGTTGTATTTGTGGAAGATGCTGTTCAACCATTGCTTTCATGTACTAAGGAGACATCTGTTAGCTCCAAAGACATGTATGATACTTTGATGCCTCTTTTTACAGGTGGGCAATCTAGTGCTGGTCCTAATGAGGCAACTTCTCAACCTTTGCAGGTTTCATATGATGATGCAGATCATTCCATTTCTGATGCAGATTTACATGATGCACTTGTTGATGAGAGAGCTGATATTGAGCAGGCAAAAATTATGCCAAAATGGTTGGTGCAGACTTTTTGTGACAGCAAATTAGATGCACCTTTGTCATATCGTACTCGTTCAGGCTCTCATAGTGCCTCCTTTGCATCAGATTGCTATGTTATGGCTGCGTCTAGTCTCTGTGATGAGAATGAGCCTGTTTCTTTTGATGAAGCACAGATTTCAGAAAATTGGATGGCTGCTATGCAATCTGAATATGATGTTATAATGAAGAATGATACATGGTCTTTATGTGACTTGCCTCCAGGCAAGAAGGCCATTGGCACTAAGTGGGTATACAAGCTGAAGCGTAAACCTGATTGTACAGTTGACAGGTATAAGGCTAGGCTTGTTGCAAAGTGGCACAGGAAAGAGGCATTGATTTTGATGAGACCTTTGCACCTACATGTCGTATGACTACTGTTCGGAGCATTTGTGCACTTGCAGCCCATCATGGTTGGAATGTACATCAGTTGGACATTAAAACAACATTTCTGAATGGTGACTTGCATGAAGAAGTGTATGTTTTTTAGCCTCGTGGCTTTGTGCAGAAAGGGCATGAAAACCAGGTGTGCAGGTTAAAGAAGGCATTATATGGTTTAAAGCAAGAACCACGTGCTTGGTATGAGAAGATACATGCCTATCTGGTTGCACATGGTTTTGAGAACAGTCCAACTAAAAGCACCTTATATGTTAAGCGTGCTAATGATGTGCTTCTGATCATTGTTGTCTATGTTGACGACATGCTGCTCACTGGTCCTATTGAGAAGCATATTGCTGATTTCAAGGCTGATTTGCATGCCTCATTTGAGATGTCTGATTTGGGGCATTTGCATCACTATTTGGGCATTCAATTTATGCAAGTTGATGGTGGAATGGCTTTGTGTCAAACGAAATATATTGACACATTATTGCAGCGTTTTGGCCTTGAAGACTGTAAGCCTATTGCTACTCCTATGGAGACAGGTTTACAATTGAGTCTTCATGATGCTAGAGATGCATTTGATGCTGTTCTCTATCAGCAGGCTGTTGGATGCTTGATTTATTTATGCATTACTCAGCCATATATTCAGTTTGCTGTCTCACAGATGAGTAGGTTTATGCATTGCCTAGGAGTCACGCATTGGAAGGCGGTCAAGCGCATCTTTCGCTACTTGAGTGGTACTCGCCTACTTAGGTTGTTTTATCCTAAGGGGGGATCACTACCGCTAGATTTGCATGCTTTTCTGACTCAGATTGGGCTGGTTGCTATGACACTCGTGTGTCCACCAGTGGTTTTTGCTTCATGCTTGGTAGCTCATGTATATCTTGGTTGAGCAAGAAGCAGCCTACTGTGGCCACTTCTAGTTGTGAGGCTGAGTATAGGGCAGCTTTCACAGCGACTGTTGAGTGTGTGTGGCTCAGACGCCTTATGGCTGATTTGGGTGTTGGCCAGTCTTCTGCCACCACCATCTTCACTGACAGTAAGAGCGCATTGGTAGTTGCGAGGAACCCTGTGTTCCATGCTCGCACTAAGCACATTGAGGTGCATTATCACTATGTCAGGGAGAGGTTCTCTGCTGGGGAGATCAGCTTGGCATATGTGCCCACGCAGGAGAACATAGCAGACCTTTTCACGAAGGCTCTGCCTAGGGAGAAGTTTGAAGCTTTCCGCAAAGCTTTGGGCTTACTTCCTTTTGTGGAGTGATTTCCACATAGCTTGGCACTTCCTTATACATGAGTGCCAGCTCCTTGTTCACCGCATCACTCCCAGGGGGGATTTGTTGATATATTTAGGTAGTGATGTGTGTGAACACACTAGGACCGCCGGGGCACTTTTTTCCCTCTTTAGGAGGTTTTTTCCCTCGGCTTGTATATACGCCTATTGCCCTAATGGGCTACTTATCTTTGTACATTCTCTAGTAATACATTCAGTATTGTGTGTTGTGCTCCAAGCTTCTTCTTCTTCCTTGTGTTGTTCGCGTGCTTCCGCAGACGTCTAACTCCAACAAAACTCACACACAATCGCGATTGTTTGAAGACTATAAAAGCCTGGAAACTAAAAAAAGAAATGCTCATTTGAGTGAAAGAGAGTGAGAGGAGCTGACAGAGTCACGATTTTCTTCAACAACAAGATTTTTGGACAATACTTGATCATGCAGCAAGGTAATTGTCTTATAGAAAGTTTTTGAATAATTTCAAGTATCAACATGTTGGTAATAGCACAAAAACACAGAAAATTGTGAAAAAACACGGAATCGCGACTTTCAGTTTTTTGAAAATTTTTCAGGAAAAATAATATCTTTGTTGAAAAATTCTTTATTGCATGTTAGTATTTTAATAAGGCGCTTCTAATAAAGAAAAAAGGACTTGAAAAATCAAAAACAGAAAAAATATAAGAATCTGCTCAGAATCGCGATTCTGAGAACAACCACAAAATCGCGATTATGAGAACCACAAAATCGCGATTTTGAATAGAAAATCACGATTGCCAGAATGCGATTTTCATAAGAAAATCGTGTTTTTTTTTTACGATTGTGAGCAATCACGATTGTCTGGGAATAAAATCGTGAGAAACACGACTTCCTTCACAGGATCGTGGAAATCACGATTGTCTTCACAAAATCATGAGAAACACGATTTCCTTCACAGGATCGTGGAAATCACGATTGTCTTCACAAAATCATGAGAAACACGATTTCCTTCACAGGATCGTGGAAATCACGATTGTCTTCACAAAATCGTGAGAAACACGACTTCCTTCATAGGATCGTGGAAATCACGATTGTCTTCACAAAATCATGAGAAACACAATTTCCTTCACAGGATCGTGGAAATCACGATTGTCTTCACAAAATCGTGAGAAACACGATTTCCTTCAAAGTATCGTGGAAATCATGATTGTCTTCACAAAATCGTGAGAAAAAAGATTTCCTTCACAGGATCGTGGAAATCACGATTGTCTTCACAAAATCATGAGAAACACGATTTCCTTCACAGGATCGTGGAAATCACGATTGTCTTCATAAAATCGTGAGAAACACGATTTTATCCACAGGATCATGAGAAATATGATTCTATCCACAGAATCGTGAAAAAGACCATTCTATTCACAGAATCATGGGAAACACGATTCTATTCACAGAATCGTGAAAAACACGATTCTCTTTCACAGAATCGTGAGAAAATCTAGAATCTTCTCAAGATTGTTGAAAAGACGATTCTAATCACAGGATCGTGACAAACACGATTCTCTGCACCGAATCGTGAATCAGTTGGATGATTATGAGATCTGGTAATAAATTGATCACACCTGATAAACAAGAATTATAAAGGAAGGAGATAGAGCCAATGACAAGAAATTTACAAGAAAAAGATTTATGGAAGGAAAATAGCATGGAAAACCTAAATGAAACTAATGAACCTTCTGAAACTAGTGATTATAGAAATATTCTCAAGTATATGTATACAAATAGGTTTGGAACCTATGTGTATCAAGATGGTATGCATAAGTAAGCCCTATCAAGTAGCTAAATGCATGAAGAATCAATATGAAGGATATACTGATCCGCATGCCCATGCTTCAAAATTCAGACAATTAATTAGGGCAGAAGAAGTAGAGGACTACAAAGTACAATTTGAAGCATTTGGTCTAACCCTAACTGGACCTGCACTATCTTGGTTCATCTCATTGAGAATGGAAATGTATCCAGATATTGAATCTTTCCTTGAAGCCTTCATAGGGGAATTCTCAAAAAATGAAATAAAACATAGTACAGCTACCCTAATACATAGTTTTAAACAACAAAAAGATGAAAATGTCAGAGAGGCAACCAAGAGATTCAAGCAATACATTGATAGATGTCCAAGAGAGGAGGTACCATCCATGGCAAGACAAGTATCTCTATTCATAGAAGGATTGAGAAGTGCACAATTAAGAACCTTGGTGTATTATAGGAGATGTCTTGATCTAGGAGCATGTGTGAAAGAGGCAATAGACTTAGAAGATAACAGAGGACAAGATCTATTAGCATTTGATCAACCAAGAACAAACGAAGATAAAATCCCTCTAGCAGAAGAATTAGCACAAGCCATTGCTAAAGCCCTAGAAGTTAGCACCAAGACAAATTTGATAAACACTAGGATAACAACAAATAAAAAATGTTATAACTTTGGAGAAAATCATTTGGTACAACAATTTCCTTACCAAAAACCATAACATTTGCAAGATTGAAAAACACTCAAATACTGTACATTAGAAAGATAATGAACAAACCATACCAGAGAAGAATGCTTCTACAATAAACAACCCATTAAAGAAAGAGAATATGTGAACCAACACAACTTACAAAGAGAATCTGGATTTGCTGAGCAACCAAGACCTGTACTTGGACAACAACCACCTTTACCAACAAATGTAGTACCAGTGAAATACACACCAATAGAAGAAGAAAGCTCAAGACTTAGATCATCTTACAGAGAGGATTATCATTGGAATGAAGGATATCAGGAAGATTGGGAAGGATATGAACAGAGAGAACCAGAACTGCAAGCCCTGGACTTGGGGAATGGGAGAATTGAAATGGACACACCCACATTCATGTACATAAGTAATAATTACATGTCCAATCAGAAACCTCAATTCAAAGGGAGTCAAAAGATAACTTGTTATAGATGTGGGGGAGAACATTTCATTAGAGACTGCACACAACCTCCTACACTAAGAATAGAAGGAGCCTATTGTAAGGATTGTGGCAGGGAACACTTAATAAAGGATTGTCTAAGAAACCCTAAAAAACAATGGAACACATCTAGTAACATACCATTAAAAGCAGTTAACATAATGGAGCAAGAAGAATTGAGTGACCATGACCAAGTAACTATAAATGCTATAACAAGAGCACAAACTAAACAACAAGAAACAACAAAGGAGACACATACACAGGAACATAAGAAAATTCCATTTCCAAAAGAAAAGAAAAACAGACAAAAAGGGAGATGGGAAAGAAAAATAAGAATGGGTCAAAATTGGGAAGAAGAGAATATGGAACAGTCAAACAATAGCCAACCACAAAATACACAGACTCAGGAAGAGATAAAAAATTCACAAAGTCTAGAGACTTTGATAAGAGCTTACAAAGGAAGAATTCAAGATGGACCAAATCCTACAGATCATGTGACGGCATATCCTATGCCAGATTTAGAGGATGAAAAGATGCAAAGATGTAGACAAATCATACAAGAAGCACAACTCAAAATGGGGGAACCAGACAATTATCAAACAATAGTTGATGGAGCAAATGCAACAGAAACCAAGAAAATTGTTGATCAGGAAGATAATTCACAAATAACCTTCCAAATCAATATAGACAAACATTGTACAATTTTATACTACACCACAATGGAGGAGATAGTAAAACAAAATCCTCACTTATAACACAATATGAAAAATTGGGAAACAAAGTTAAAGAACCTAGATCCATAGCAACAAGAAGTGGAAGAATTGTTGTACATACCTATTGATAAAATAGGAGGATATTGTGAAGGTGAAGAAGGGAACTCAACCTTGAGAATACAATTTGGTGAAAATCATGCCAAGGATATATTAGACAGTGGATCAGGAGTAGCTATCATGACTAAACAAACCTGAGAGAAATGGGGAAAAAATGAGTTAATACCCACTAAAATGAGATTACAACTTGCAAATGCACACATAGAAAAACCTCTAGGAATATGGAAAAGGTGATTATGGAAATATGTGGAATGGAGATAGAGCATACTTTTGCCATAGTTGAATTTCCATAATCCATTTCATATGAAATCATCCTAGGCAGACCATTTATA
The DNA here is from genome assembly GCA_020310875.1 of Ceratopteris richardii. NCBI lineage: Eukaryota > Viridiplantae > Streptophyta > Polypodiopsida > Polypodiales > Pteridaceae > Ceratopteris > Ceratopteris richardii. The sequence continues at coordinate 23,320,623 of CM035413.1, forward strand.
AGACAAATGCAAATTGTGCAAGATTGGGGTAATGATTGTCTATATCTTAAAAGCAAAGGAAGGATAACTAGAGTAAATTTAAGAAATGGTCAATATTGTGATATGTCCCCTCAAGAATGGTTCAAAGTGCATCAAAATCAAGAATTAAGTGAAGAATCAGGCAGTTAAGATCAAGATGAGACAGAATCATCAATATGGAAATGTAATGCGATAAGGAACCTCACAGATAAAAAAAGAATGATAAGAAAAGGAGATTGTCTAGGAGAAAGGAAATCACAGGATGAGAGCTATACACCACAAAAATTCAAGGATGAAGAATTTGAGCCTTATGGTTGGAATCAGATTTTGACCACCATGGATCTAGCCAATGATGAATATGTGGGAGGGAAATTCCAAAATGAAGAAGGATATGATATCTTTCACATAGAAATACAAATGATAAAGGTGTCAAAAACAGAGGAAGACCAGGAGGAAGGAATAATATTAAAAACTAGAAAAAAACAATATCTGGAAGAAGTGGAAGCTTTAGATGCAATAAAAGACAAAATCTCAGGAACATATAGAAAAAGTAAACACAAAGAAATGGAAAAAGAGCAAGAAGTTGGAAAAAATAAAAAAATAACAAAAGAAGATCAACAATTTGATGTACCTTCAAATTTCAAAACCTATGAAATAGAAGATAGGTTACTTCTAAAAATGAAACCAAAGAGAGAAAAGAAAAAAGAAGAGGCATATGACAATGAGGAACAAACTAAGAAGGTGATGATTACTCAAGAAGAGGGGGAAGAAAGACATATTGTCATAGCTGATGACATGACAAATCAAGAGGAGGAAGCATTGGGGAATTTGACTAGAAGCTATAGGGATGTGTTTGCTTACAGTTACAAGGATTTGAAAGGAATTGACCCTAAAATCTATGAACATAAGATTCCTATTACTCTTGATGCAAAACCTAGCAAACAAAGACACTATACATTTAATGAAAAATACTATGCTAAAATAAAGGAAGAAATTGACAAACTTCTGGCTGCCAATTTCATCTATGAGATTGAGTATACATAGTGGATATCTCCTATAGTTGTGGTACCTAAAAAAAATGGGAAAGTCAGGGTATGTATTAACTTGAAAAAAGTTAATGCTGCAACTATAAGGGATAGCTATCCATTACCCATAACAGACCATCTTTTGGAAAGAGTTAGAGGTAAGGAGGTCTATAGTTTTTTGGATGGTTTTTCAGATTACAACCAGGTACCCATAGCTTTGGAAGACCAACATAAAATTGCTTTTTCCACAAAATGGGGAATCTATGCCTTTAGAGTTATGCCCTTTGGTTTAACCAATGCCCCAACAACTTTTCAAAGATTGATGTGTCACATTTTCAAAGAATTCCTTAGAAATATAATGGAAATCTATGTGGATGATCTTTGTACTTTTTCATTAAAAAGAAAAGATCATTTGAAGGATTTGGAAAATATATTAAAAAAATGTAGAACATACAGAGTATGTTTAAATCCAAAGAAATGTGTGTTCTTTGTGAGGCAAGGGAGAATGTTAGGTCACATAATTTCCAGAAATGGAATTTCAATAGATGAAAGAAAAATTAAGGCCATAGTGGAACTTCCAAGACCAACAAATGTAAAAGAACTTCAAACTTTCATGGGACATTGTGGCTATTATAGAAAATTTGTACACAAGTTTGCAGACATTGCAAAACCCTTGTATGCTTTGATCACAAAATTTGAGTCGACCAAAGAGTGTGACCAAGCTTTTGAGACTTTAAAAACTTGTTTGGTAACAAAACCAATTCTAAAAACTCCACAATGGAATAAAATTTTTCATGTTCATGTGGATGCTTCAAATTATGCTTTGGGATGTGTGTTAGGACAACCAATAGAAGGAAGCAAATTAGACTTTCCAATTGCTTATGCAAGTAGACAATTGAATTCAGCAGAAAAAAATTATACAACCACTGAGAGGGAAGGATTGGGAATGATATTTGCTGTGAAAAAATATAGACATTATCTTTTACCCAACAAGTTTAAATTCTTTGTGGACCACCAAGCTTTACTCTATTTAGTGAAGAAACCATGCCATACAAGTAGGATAGTCAGATGGTTTCTCCTACTAATGGAATTTGAATTTGAGGTAGTGGTCAGACAAGGAAAAACTCATTTGAGAGGAGTCCACTTGTCCAGAATCCAAACCAAAGAGCCAAGTTCACCTTTAGATGATGACTTACCAGATGCATATCTGTTCAAAATAGAAAGTGTTCCTAAATGGGCCATGACTATAGTACCTTTGCTAACCATGGGACCATGCAAAACATTTGAAGACAACACACATCTGGTATTACAAAGTAGGAATTTTGTGCTACTAGATGGACATTTGTATCATCTCAATCAAATAGGCATATTGGAATATTGTACTCCAAAAGAGGAGCAGAAGGAGTATTTAAGAAGAGCTCATTATTGGAATCCCCTTTTTCATGCTTTCATGATAGTCGCATATTTAAGAATTTGTGTTCCTGAAAATAAATATATGGAAATGTTAGAGATGGCACATTCTGGAGTGGCAGGGGGACATTTTTCAAGTGAAAGGACTACTAAACTCATACTATATTCTGGTTTTTGTTGGAGATAGACGTATGCGGAAGCACACGAACAACACAAGGAAGAAGAAGAAGCTTGGAGCACAAATGCACAATACTGAATGCATTACTAGAGAATGTGCAAAGATAAGTAGCCCATTAGGGAAATAGGCGTATATACAAGCCGGAAAAAAAAAACCTCCTAAAGAGGGAAAAAAGTGCCCCGGCGGTCCTAGAGTGTTCACACACATCACTACCTAAATATATCAACAAATCCCCCCTGGGAGTGATGCGGTGAACAAGGAGCTGGCACTCATGTATAAGGAAGTGCCAAGCTATGTGGAAACCACTCCACAAAAGGAAGTAAGCCCAAAGCTTTGCGGAAAGCTTCAAACTTCTCCCTAGGCAAAGCCTTCGTGAAAAGGTCTGCAATGTTCTCTTGCGTGGGCACATATGCCAAGCTGATCTCCCCAGCAGAGAACCTCTCCCTCACATAGTGATAATGCACCTCAATGTGCTTAGTGCGAGCATGGAACACAGGGTTCCTCGCAACTGCCAATGCGCTCTGACTGTCAGTGAAGATGGTGGTGGTAGAAGACTGGCCAACACCCAAATCAGCCATAAGGCGTCTGAGCCACACACACTCAACAATCGCTGTGAAAGCTGCCCTATACTCAACCTCACAACCGGAAGTGGCCACAATAGGCTGCTTCTTGCTCAACCAAGATATACATGAGCTACCAAGCATGAAGCAAAAACCACTGGTGGACACACGAGTGTCATAGCAACCAGCCCAATCTGAGTCAGAAAAAACATGCAAATCTGGCGGTAGTGATCCCCCCTTGGGATAAAACAACCCAAGTAGCTTAGTACCACTCAAGTAGCGAAAGATGCGCTTAATTGCTTTCCAATGCGTGACTCCTGGGCAATGCATAAACCTGCTCATCTGTGAGACAGCAAACTGAATATCTGGCCGAGTAATGCATAAGTAAATCAAGCATCCAACAGCCTGCTGATAGAGAACAACATCAAATGCATCTCCAGCATCATGAAGACTCAATCGTAAACCTGTCTCCATAGGAGTGGCAATAGGCTTACAGTCTTCAAGGCCAAAACGCTGCAATAATGTGTCAATGTATTTTGTTTGACACAAAGCCATTCCACCATCAACGTGCATAAACTGAATGCCCAAATAGTGATGCAAATTCCCCAAATCAGACATCTCAAATGAGGCATGCAAATCAGCCTTAAAATCAGCAATATGTGTCTCAATAGGACCAGTGAGCAGCATGTCATCAACATAGACAACAATGATCAGAAGCACATCATTAGCACGTTTAACATATAAGGTGCTTTCAGTTGGACTGTTCTCAAAACCATGTGCAATCAGATAGGCATGTATCTTCTCATACCAAGCACGTGGTGCTTGCTTTAAACCATATAATGCCTTCTTTAACCTGCAAACCTGGTTTTCATGCCCTTTCTGCACAAAGCCACGGGGCTGAAAAACATACACTTCTTCATGCAAGTCACCATTCAGAAATGCTGTTTTAATGTCCAACTGATGTACATTCCAACCATGATGGGCTGCAAGTGCACAAATGCTCCGAACAGTAGTCATACGACATTTAGGTGCAAAGGTCTCATCAAAATCAATGCCTCTTTCCTGTGCATAACCCTTTGCAACAAGCCTAGCCTTATACCTATCAACTGTACCATCAGGTTTACGCTTCAGCTTGTATACCCACTTAGTGCTTATGGCCTTCTTGCCAGGAGGCAAGTCACATAAAGACCATGTACCATTCTTCATTATAGCATCATATTCAAATTGCATAGCAGCCATCCAATTTTCTGAATTTTGTGCTTCATCAAAAGAAATAGGCCCATTCTCATCACAGAGACTAGATGCAGCCATAGCATAGAAATCTGATGCAAAGGAGGCAATATGAGAGCCTGAACGAGTACGATATGACAAAGGTGCATCTAATTTGCTGTCACGCAAAGTCTGCACCAGCCATTTTGGCATAGTTTTTGCCTGCTCAATATCAGCTCTCTCATCAACAAGTGCATCATGTAAATCTGCATCAGAAATGGAATGATCTGTATCATCATATGAAACCTGCAAAGGTTGAGAAGTTGCCTCATTAGGACCAACACTAGCCTGTCCACCTGTCCACATGTCTTTGGAGCTAACAGATGTCTCCTTAGTACATGAAAGCAATGGCTGAATAGCATCTTCCACAAAGACAACATCACGGCTAACCAGAATGCGTTTAGTCTGTGGATGATACAGACGATAGCCTTTACTTTCAGAACTATACCCAACAAAAATACATTTTACTGCCTTATCATCCAATTTTCTGCGATGTTGTTCAGGCACTAATGCATATGCCAAACAACCAAAAACACGGAGATGAGCAACAGATGGCTTGCGGTCATGCCAAGCCTCATATAGAGTGATAGACTGCAACGCTTTAGTGGGACACCTGTTCAGTACATATGCTGCACACATGACAGCCTCAAGCCAGAAACTATGTGGTAATGCCTGACTTTTGACCATGCACCTCGCCATTTCCATGAGTGACCTGTTCTTTCGTTCAGCAACTCCATTTTGTTGAGGTGTATACGACAATGTACATTGGTGTTTTATCCCATGTTCAACCAGAAATGCATTAAAATCTAAAGACATATATTCCCCCCCTCGATCAGAACGGAGGGTGCCCATTTTACATGCTGACAGATTTTCAGCCAAAACCAAAAACTGTTTGAAGCACATGAACACTTCGGACTTTGCTTTGAGTGGATATACCCATGCATGCTTGGAAAAATCATCAATGAAAGTCACGAAGTAAAGGTAATTTCCAAAAGAGGGTGTCTGCATAGGACCACATACATCACTATGTACAAGCTGCAATTTCTGCGTAGCCCGAACTGTACCAGGATATACCCATGCATGCTTGAAAAAATCATCAATGAAAGTCACGAAGTAAAGGTAATTTCCAAAAGAGGGTGTCTGCATAGGACCACAGACATCACTATGTACAAGCTGCAATTTCTGCGTAGCCTTCACAAACATGTTTTCCAGGAGCTTCAAGCTTGGGCAAAGAGGACACCATTTCAGATTTTTGCAGGCGTAGCAAACTAGCAAAATAGAAAAAGTGAAAGAACTACCATCAATAGTAGTCAGAATGATCTTACCAACTCCCATAACAGTATAAGAGGAGTTATTGGCGCATGTGACAGTATTCCCTTTAGGGGCAGGCTCGAGTGAAGAGAAGAAACTACGCTGCGAGGTAATATGTTTGGTCGCCCCACTATCAAAGTACCAAACATCTGAGTCTACTGCAGACATGCACTGATCATGAGAAGATGGGTCAAAACTGCAGACAGTAGTAAACGCCCATTCTTCTTCCTGCACAAGATTTGCAGACTCTGTTTTTGGTGTAGAGGCCTCTGCAACAACCATTCCAGCCTCTTTCTTCTTTGCCTCTTTAGCAGCCAGTTTTGGACAGTTCTTTATAATATGATCATTTCCTTTACAGTACTTGCAAAACAATTTCTGCTTTTCTGATTTCTTCTCATCTTTATCCTGGTTCTTCGATTGTGTAGCATTTGCAGATTTCTGCTTACTAGTAGAAGAGCTCCATTTTCCTTTGCCCTTCTGACTAGCCAGGAAAGCTTGATCTGCAACAAGCATAATGGACCTATTCTGCCTGGACTGATCTTCTTGCAATAGAACAGAGACTAATTCCTCAAATGACAAGGCATTCGGATTGCCTTTCATCATCAACCGAAGAGTAGAGGCAAAACTCTGATATGAATCAAGAAGACCATTCAGAACGGTCTGCACAAGTGAGCTATCTCGTATAAACTCATCAGCAGAAATCAATTGTTCCTTCAAGTCTTTGAACTTTGTAAGAAAATTGTCCATAGAATCACCTTCATTCATGTGCTCACTCTCCAACTGTTTTTGGAGGTCAGCAACACGAGCCTCATTCCTAGCTTGGTAGAAAGTGGTAAGTGTATCCCAAGCATCCTTTGCTGTTTTGCAAGAGCGAATGTGAGGAATAATGGCACGTTTGATAGACAAAGCTATCAATGCATGTGCCTGGGCATCTCTGCCATCCCAACGAATCTGCTCTGCAGTAGGTGCAACAGAAACAGCAGCACGAACAGGAATCTGTGGAGTATCATCTTCGACACCATCTTCATCAACTCTAGCACCTCCAGCACTTGTATTTGTAGTACCTGTAGTCGCAAGTGTAACAAGACGTCTTTCAACACCCTGCACAATGTTCCACAGTCCTTTTGCAACCAGTACATGTCGCATCATATAAGCCCATAATGGGTAGTTGGTACCATCCAACTTATCCTCAACAGCCAACATACGGAATACATCACTGCTTTCAGCCATGGCCGGTGACTAAAATACCTTGATGCAGAAAATTGACTGTATCTCAAAAAGTTGAACGGAACTGGCCAGACGAGTTTTGCTAGACCTGTAGCAGACTTTGAGACGCTTAAACTGGCGAACAAAAACTGGTATATACCTTTGGCACAAAAGGAAGAAATAGCCTACACAAGCACTGTGATAGTGCGTTTGAAGGCCGAAAGAAGCTTAGATCGCGATTTTGGCACCACAAAGCGAAGCAGTTTTGATCTCGAAAACACCTTGAGTATGCTCACCAAATTTCGTGCGAATTTGAGACTGCAAAACGGAGGAGTGTCGACGGCACCCTAGAAGAAGGGACGACCTGCTTTGATACCAATTGTTAGAGATAGACGTCTGCGGAAGCACGCGAACAACACAAGGAAGAAGAAGAAGAAGCTTGGAGCACAAACACACAATACTGAATGTATTACTAGAGAATGTACAAAGATAAGTAGCCCATTAGGGCAATAGGCGTATATACAAGCCGGGGGAAAAAAACCTCCTAAAGAGGGAAAAAAGTGCCCCGACGGTGCTAGAGTGTTCACACACATCACTACCTAAATATATCAACAGTTTTTGGTGGCCAACTCTATTTCCTGATGCAAGAACATATGTGAGAAGATGTGACATTTCTCAAAGAGTGAGTCAACCAAATAAAGACCATATGCCATTAGTAGCCCTTATTTCAGCAAGAGCATTTAGTAAATGGGGGTTGGATTTCATTGGACCCATACATCCTCCAGCAAAACAATCCCATACTGAATATATACTAGTAGCCAGAGATTACCTGACTAAATGGGCAGAGGCCAGGGCTACAAAAAGGAATGATCCTCAAACCACTGCAAGATTTCTTTATGAAAATATTATCACCAGATTTGGATTACCAATTGAATTGGTAAGTGATAGGGGAATGCATTTCTTGAACCAAATAATAGAAAACATAACTGAATATTTCATGATTAGTCATAAGAAGTCAACCCCTTATCATCCACAAGCCAATGGATTAGCAGAAAGCACTAATAAGGTACTTTGCACTGTTTTGTCAAAATTGGTAAATACAAATAGGAATGTTTGGGATCTGCAACTCAATCATGTCTTGTGGGCTTATAGAGTGGCATACAAAGCTGCAATTGGAACAACACCATTTAATTTGGTTTATGAACAAAATGCAGTTCTACCTATAAAATTTCTCATTCCAACACTAAGAGTGGGAAATCATTACAAATGGACTGGACATGAGTTATCTGAGAGGGTGGTGGAATTGGAAAAACTTGGAGCTTCGAGACTTCAAGCCATCATGAGCATATATGCAGACAAGAGAAGGCAGAAAGCTTATCATGATATTCATATTAAAGAAAATGACTTGCAAGAAGGAGATCTAGTTCTGGCATATACAATAAAAGAACATCAGAAAAAGTTTCAGAAGAAGGGGCATGGACCTTATATTATTAATCAAATCAGTAATAGTGGAGCCATCCAGTTAGCCAACATAGATGGAGAAATCATGTCAAACTTCATAACTGGACGCAGAGTAAAAAGGTATGATCTTCCATTAACCATTTCTGAATGGATAAGAATACATCAAGCTCAAAACAAGAAAAAAGAAGAGGAAAAAATTGGGAATGAGGCTCAACAGGAAGCTAAGGAAAGGATAAGAAAAATCAAGGAAATTAGAGAAGTTCTCTTATGTGAAACACTTTTGAGAGTAAAAGAACATTTGCCTGTTATAACAATGAATTTTCATGATGAGAAAATCAAGGTTTTGATAGATTCAGGTGCACAAGTAAATTTGATCAGTTCAGTTTTGTTGGATAAGTTTAACTGAAAAAGGACTGAAAGTAAAACATTTATCAAAACCTTAGAAGGACAAATAATACAAAGCTTGTCTTCACCATCTATTAAAGTTAAGTCTAATGAAGAATATATGAAAATAGATTGTGAAGAATGGCGTGATCATATGATGACTGAGAAGTTGATTTTAGGACAACCATGGCTCAGGCAAGGTAAAGTAATGTTGGATTTTGAAAATATGAAGCTTAAGTTGACAATAAATGACAAAAGGTTTTTAATGTTTTTAGTGAGTGTTGAAGAACATGAAGATCAACAGGATTCTATTTTTCATTCATTTTTTCTTTTTTCATTTTTACTTTTTTTTTGTTAAAATATATATATATATATATATATATATATATATATATATATATATATATATATATATATATATATATAAAGAGCTGTTGAAAGGGAAGAGAGCACTATACATCTTGCTACACATGTAATGATCACTTCAATTGAGTTATATTTGTGACACAAATAAGGAAGTCAGGACTCATTTGAGATTTTATTTTCATTCTTTTTCATTATATCTGAAGATAAATGTGATTTCATTTATGTTTCTTATGACTGTTGATATATTTAGGTAGTGATGTGTGTGGACACTCTAGGACTGCCGGGGCACTTTTTTCCCTCTTTAGGAGGTTTTTTTCCCCCGGCTTGTATATACGCCTATTGCCCTAATGGGCTACTTATCTTTGTACATTCTCTAGTAATACATTCAGTCTTGTGTGTTGTGCTCCAAGCTTCTTCTTCTTCCTTGTGCTGTTCGCGTGCTTCCGCAGACGTCTAACTCCAACAATTGGTATGAGAGCAGGTCGTCGCTTTTTCTAGGGCGCCGTCGACACTCCTCCGTTTGCAGTCTCAGATTCGCACGAAATTTGGTGAGCATACTCAGAGTGTTTCCGAGATCAAAACAGCTTTGCTGTATGGTGCCAAAATCGCGATCTGAGCTCGTTTCGGCCTCCGAACGCACTATTGCAGTGCTTGTGCAGGCTATTTCGTCCTTTTGTGCCAAAGGTATATACCAGTTTCTGTTCGCCAGTTTAAGCGTCTCGAAGTCTGCTACAGGTCTAGCAGAACTCGTTTGGGCAGTTCCGTTCAACTTTTTTAGATACAGTCAATTTTCTGCATCAAGGTATTTTAGTCACCGGCCATGGCTGAAAGCAGTGATGTATTCCGTATGTTGGCTGTTGAGGATAAGTTGGATGGTACCAACTACCCATTATGGGCTTATATGATGCGACATGTACTGGTTGCAAAAGGATTGTGGAACATTGTGCAGGGTGTTGAAAGACGTCCTGTTACACCTGTAACGACAGGTACTGCAAATACAGGTGTTGGAGCTGATGAAGATGGTGTCGAAGATGATATTCCGCAGATTCCTGTTCGTGCTGCTGTTTCTGTTGCACCTACTGCAGAGCAGATTCGTTGGGATGGCAGAGATGCCCAGGCACATGCATTGATAGCTTTGTCTGTCAAACATGCCATTATTCCTCACATTCGCTCTTGCAGAACAGCAAAGGATGCTTGGGATACACTTACCACTTTGTACCAGGCTAGGAATGAGGCTCGTGTTGCTTACCTCCGAAAACAGTTGGAGAGTGAGCACATGAATGAAGGTGATTCTATGGACAGTTTTCTTACAAAGATCAAAGACCTGAAGGAACAATTGATTTTTGCTGATGAGGTTATACCAGATAGCTCACTTGTGCAGACCGTTCTGAATGGTCTTCCTGATTCATATCAGAGTTTTGCCTCTACTCTTCGGTTGATGATGAAAGGCAATCCGAATGCCTTGTCATTTGAGGAATTAGTCTCTGTTCTGTTGCAGGAAGATCAGTCCAGGCAGAACAGGTCCATTATGCGTGTTGCAGATCAAGCTTTCCTGGCTAGTCAGAAGGGCAAAGGAAAATGGAGCTCTTCTACTAGTAAGCAGAAATCTGCAAATGCTGCACAATCGAAGAACCAGGATAAAGATGAAAAGAAATCAGAAAAGCAGAAATTGTTCTACAAGTACTGTAAAGGAAATGATCATATTATAAAGAACTGTCCAAAACTGGCTGCTAAAGAGGCAAAGAAGAAAGAGGCTGGAATGGTTGTTGCAGAGGCCTCTACACCAAAAACAGAGTCTGCAAATCTTGTGCAGGAAGAAGAATGGGCGTTTACTACTGTCTGTAGTTTTGACCCATCTTCTCATGATCAGTGCATGTCTGCAGTAGACTCAGATGTTTGTACTTTGACAGTGGGGCGACCAAACATATTACCTCGCAGCGCAGTTTCTTCTCTTCACTTGAGCCTGCTCCTACAGGGAATACTGTCACATGCGCCAATAACTCCGCTTATCCTGTTATGGGAGTTGGTAAGATCATTCTGACTACTGCTGATGGTAGTTCTTTCACTTTGTCAGATGCTTTATTTGTGCCAGGGATCAAAAAGAATCTGTTATCAGTTTCTGCATTAGCCAAGATTGGCTTGGTTGTGAAATTTGTTGATGACAGGTGTACAGTCCATGATCTCTCAAATGGCGATGTGATTATTGCTTCTGGCATTTTATGTCGTGGGTTGTATAAGCTCATAGACTATGAAAGATCTGTGAATGATTCGGCATGTGCAGTTCATGATTCTCAGGCTATGTCAGATGCAAAGCTTTGGCATGCACGCTTTGGTCATCTGAATTTTGCTAGTTTGTTACACCTGCAGAAATCTGAAATGGTGTCCTCTTTGCCCAAACTTGAGGCACCTGGAAAACATGTTTGTGAAGGTTGTATTTTGGGCAAAATGCAGCGTTCTTCCTTTCCAAAAGATGGTTCAGTTCGGGCTACGCAGAAATTACAGCTTGTACATAGTGATGTCTGTGGTCCTATGCAGACACCCTCTTTTGGAAATTACCTTTACTTCGTGACTTTCATTGATGATTTTTCCAGGCATGCATGGGTATATCCACTCAAAGCAAAGTCCGAAGTGTTCATGTGCTTCAAACAGTTTTTGGTTTTCGCTGAAAATCTGTCAGCATGTAAAATGGGCACCCTCCGTTCTGATCGAGGGGGGGAATATATGTCTTCAGATTTTAATGCATTTCTGGCTGAACGTGGGATAAAACACCAGTGTACAGTGCCATATACACCTCAACAGAATGGAGTTGCTGAACGAAAGAACAGGTCACTCATGGAGATGGCGAGGTGCATGGTCAAAAGTCAGGCTTTACCACATAGTTTCTGGCTTGAGGCTGTCATGTGTGCAGCATATGTACTGAACAGGTGTCCCACTAAAGCATTGCAGTCTATCACTCCATATGAGGCTTGGCATGACCGCAAGCCATCTGTTGCTCATCTGCGTGTTTTTGGTTGTTTGGCATATGCATTAGTGCCTGAACAACATCGCAGAAAATTGGATGATAAGGCAGTAAAATGTATTTTTGTTGGGTACAGTTCTGAAAGTAAAGGCTATCGTCTGTATCATCCACAGACTAAACGCATTCTGGTTAGCCGTGATGTTGTCTTTGTGGAAGATGCTATTCAGCCATTGCTTTCATGTACTAAGGAGACATCTGTTAGCTCCAAAGACATGTATGATACTTTGATGCCTCTTTTTACAGGTGGACAGGCTAGTGCTGGTCCTAATGAGGCAACTTCTCAGCCTTTGCAGGTTTCATATGATGATGCAGATCATTCCATTTCTGATGCAGATTTACATGATGCACTTGTTGATGAGAGAGCTGATATTGAGCAGGCAAAAACTATGCCAAAATGGCTGGTGCAGACTTTGCGTGACAGCAAATTAGATACACCTTTGTCATATCGTACTCGTTCAGGCTCTCATAGTGCCTCCTTTGCATCAGATTGCTATGCTATGGCTGCATCTAGTCTCTGCGATGAGAATGAACCTGTTTCTTTTGATGAAGCACAAAATTCAGAAAATTGGATGGCTGCTATGCAATCTGAATATGATGTTATAATGAAGAATGGTACATGGTCTTTATGTGACTTGCCTCCTGGCAAGAAGGCCATTGACACTAAGTGGGTATACAAGCTGAAGCGTAAACCTGATGGTACAGTTGACAGGTATAAGGCTAGGCTTGTTGCAAAGGGTTATGCGCAGGAAAGAGGCATTGATTTTGATGAGACCTTTGCACCTACATGCCGTATGACTACTGTTCGGAGCATTTGTGCACTTGCAGCCCATCATGGTTGGAATGTACATCAGTTGGACATTAAAACAACATTTCTGAATGGTGACTTGCATGAAGAAGTGTATGTTTTTCAGCCCCGTGGCTTTGTGTAGAAAGGGCATGAAAACCAGGTGTGCAGGTTAAAGAAGGTGTTATATGGTTTAAAGCAAGCACCACGTGCTTGGTATGAGAAGATACATGCCTATCTGATTGCACATGGTTTTGAGAACAGTCCAACTGAAAGCACCTTATATGTTAAGCGTGCTAATGATGTGCTTCTGATCATTGTTGTCTATGGTGATGACATGCTGCTCACTGGTCCTATTGAGACACATATTGCTGATTTTAAGGCTGATTTGCATGCCTCATTTGAGATGTCTGATTTGGGGCATTTGCATCACTATTTGGGCATTCAGTTTATGCACGTTGATGGTGGAATGGCTTTGTGTCAAACGAAATATATTGACACATTATTGCAAGGTTTTGGCCTTGAAGACTGTAAGCCTATTGCCACTCCTATGGAGACAGGTTTACGATTGAGTCTTCATGATGCTGGAGATGCATTTGATGCTATTCTCTATCAGCAGGCTGTTGGATGCTTGATTTACTTATGCATTACTCGGCCAGATATTCAGTTTGCTGTCTCACAGATGAGCAGGTTCATGCATTGCCCAGGAGTCACGCATTGGAAAGGGGTTAAGCGCATCTTTCGCTACTTGAGTGGTACTCGGCTACTTGGGTTGTTTTATCCCAAGGGGGAATCACTACCGCCAGATTTGCATGCTTTTTCTGACTCAGATTGGGCTGGTTGCTATGACACTCGTGTGTCCACCAGTGGTTTTTGCTTCATGCTTGGTAGCTCATGTATATCTTGGTTGAGCAAGAAGCAGCCTACTGTGGCCACTTCCAGTTGTGAGGCTGAGTATAGGGCAGCTTTCACAGCGACTGTTGAGTGTGTGTGGCTCAGACGCCTTATGGCTGATTTGGGTGTTGGCCAGTCTTCTGCCACCACCATCTTCACTGACAGTCAGAGCGCATTGGCAGTTGCGAGGAACCCTGTGTTCCATGCTCGCACTAAGCACATTGAGGTGCATTATCACTATGTCAGGGAGAGGTTCTCTGCTGGGGAGATCAGCTTGGCATATGTGCCCACGCAGGAGAACATTGCAGACCTTTTCACGAAGGCTCTGCCTAGGGAGAAGTTTGAAGCTTTCCGCAAAGCTTTGGGCTTACTTCCTTTTGTGGAGTGATTTCCACATAGCTTGGCACTTCCTTATACATGAGTGCCAGCTCCTTGTTCACCGCATCACTCCCAGGGGGGATTTGTTGATATATTTAGGTAGTGATGTGTGTGGACACTCTAGGACTGCCGGTGCACTTTTTTCCCTCTTTAGGAGGTTTTTTTCCCCCGGCTTGTATATACGCCTATTGCCCTAATGGGCTACTTATCTTTGTACATTCTCTAGTAATACATTCAGTCTTGTGTGTTGTGCTCCAAGCTTCTTCTTCTTCCTTGTGCTGTTCGCGTGCTTCCGCAGACGTCTAACTCCAACAATGACTCATGTGGGTGGAGTTTTCTTTTTTTTGATGTTATATTTGTCCAGAATGGTGAATTCAAAAGAACTGCCAATTCATGATTTCAAGGCAGACTCAGTAACTTTGTCTAGAGGACATTGGTTCTTAGATAGTGAAGCAACAGTGGAAAAGGTGGAGTTGGAGTCTAATGAGGAACAAGAAATTCCAGAAGCAGAGAAGATAGTCAAGGAACTAAAGGAAAACCTTAGTATCATTGGACAACACATTTTTACGGTAGGAGTGGGAGGTCACAAGTATACCATGTTGTGCCAGGAATTTTACAAATTCCAAAAAATTGAAGTCAATTATAAAAGATGGAAGCAGTAGGATTACACAGACTACTAGATGAACCTTTATTCTTTATTGATTTTGAGAGAGTATCCCAAGTTATTAACATTTTGCTGGAAGTTGGAAAGGGCAATGATGCATATTTCAGGTGTTCAGTCAAGGACAAGGAAAACAAAGAAGTGAATATTACTATAAAGATGGAGCATATCAAGGCAGCCCTCCAGTTCTATTCCATGGGAACTAAGCTGGATAACAGTTTTGTCAAGAAGAATAAAGCAACCTATGCAGGATATTCCAAATTTGCTAATTTCAAAGGAAAAGAGAATGAAGAATATGCTATCAGAATGTTTCTTCAATATTTATGTTTTCCAAAACTGCCTAGATACACCATGCCACACAAGCCAGTGACATTGGTCATGTTCAATAATAAGGACAGGACCAAGCCATTTTGGGTAATGGATGTAACTCCATACATCCATGATCAGTTGAAAGAAGCAGCCAAACATTGGGAGCAAAGAAAGTTCATGAATGGAGCACAATTCTTAACAAGAATTATATATCATGTTCTAGGAATGGAGGATCAAACAAGCAAGGTGTTATTCTTAACAAGAATTATATATCATGGTCTAGGAATGGAGGATCAAACAAGCAATCTCATCCATCTCAAACAAGCAAGGAGCAATTGTATACTTATTTGACTCAAGGAAACAATAAGACGGAAATCTATGAAGCCCAATATCAAAAAATGTTGGAAGACTATTCTTGTTAAGCAACTGATTGGATACAAGAAGAAGTGGAACACTATGAAGAGCTACATGATCAGATGATGGCTGCAGAAAATGAGGACGTTTTTGTCAAAAAAGAAGTGGAATTGTTAGCTTATTTTAAGGGGTTACAAGGTCCTCCTGAAACGAGAACCACAGTATAGTGAAGAAGAAGCCAGAAGAAACTTGTGCAGAAAAAGAAGCTGACCAAGAAGAATAAGGGAAAAGAAATTGAACAAGCACAAAGGAAGGAGACAAAAAAATTGTCATTAGAACAAAAAAAGTAGGAGGAATCCATTGTATTAGAAGAGCAAAGAATGGACAAATCAGGGACAGCTAGTGGGATAGCTAGTGGGATAGCTGGTTCCTCATAGTTCTCTTCAGATTCAGATAGTGACATTGAAAATTTTCTTTTGAAAAGATTAAATTTCTCAGTACCTGACACACCAATAGTGACAACACAAGCCTCTAAAAAAAGCAAAACTCTAGAAGATTTGAGTCAAAAGTCACAAGGAATACAGGTCCATAAGGAAGCAGCAAAACAACTTAGTCTTGGAGAAGAAAAAAGGATACTAAAAGGTAAAGCAATAATGATGGAAGAAGAGGTTGAAGCAAGGAAAGAGTTCAGTTGTGGATTAGTGGACACAGGGTTTAAAACAATATGGACAAAACCATCTCAGCAAACCTATTTCAAATTAAATGAGGATGAGAAAAAGCAAAAAGTAGAAAAGGAAGCTCAGAGATGCAGCTCAGTGCACAATCAAGAAGATAAAGATCTGATGGAAGGTATTGGAAAAGGAGGATTTCCAAGAGGTTAAAAAAGGGAATATAGAAAAAGAAATAAATCAAAGCATAGAAGATATACTTTATGATCTAAATCATAATGAAGAGTTCACAACTACAAAAGATCAGGAAAAAGAAGAAGCATTAGATCTTATGGATATAGATGAGCAAGAGGAGGGACAAAAGGAGCAGCAAATGAATGATCAGATGAAGCTCTCAGAAGAGATTGATTCAACCTCAACTCAGAATAATAAAGTACAGAAAGAGGAAGGACAAGTCATTGAAGAGAAACAATAGGAAATGGAGAAAGAGAAGGCAGAAGAGATGGAGATAATGAAAGAAAGATCAAATCATGAGAAGGAAGAGGATCAGACACTAGAATATGAGGAAGATGTTGCAGACAAAGAAGAACCAAAGGAAGAGAAATAGATAGAAGTGAAACAAATAGAATTGGAAACTGGGTTAGAAAGGATACCCAAAGATATTAGGTCTGCTTGTAAAATAATCATGAGCAATATAGAGCACTTCAGACCATCTAGTAGAAACATGATTATATCAGGAATGGTGGTTGAATCAGAGTTTGTGAAAGGTAGTAGAATCATTAATGAGCAAAATAAAGAAAAAGAGCAGTTAGAGGAACAATTGAGCAATGTCCAGGAAAGAAATGAAGATTTGACCAACAGGATAATTTCATTGGAAGAATTCAATTTCTTGAAGAGAAATGTGCAAAGCAGATAGAGCATAGCAGCAAAATGGAAATGGAGTTGAAGAAAATGGAAGGAAGATTCAGAACACTTCAAAACTCATATCAGATTATGGTCAAAGCAAATGAAGAAATAAACAGATTATTGATGGAAGAAGTGTTAGTATATGATCAATGTCTACCCCTCATGATTGTATGCACATTTTGTAAGGCCCCCTTTATGAGGAGAAGCCAAGCATGCATTACCCAATTGATGGGAATCCCAACTTGAATGTTGGATGAAGGTCATATTGGACCATGTAAGATATTATAAGGAAAGGGAGTTACCAGGGTCCCCAATTGTGGGGTCCGGGGCAGCGGTGAGCAGCCCCGGCTGGGGGGTCCAAGGGGGCCAGCGAGCCCCCTGGCTGGGGGGTCCCAGGGGGCCAGCGGGCCCCCTAGTGGGGGTCCGGGGGCAGCGCCCCCGGTGCGACGATAAAGGGAATATTCCATGGAATATTCCCTATCGGAGTCAGAAATCATTTATATTTGTTAGGTCGGTTCAACCAGTCTAAGCCGTGTATGGCAATTACGCGGGTGGTGGCCGCCCACGCTCTACTGCCCATGTATTGCCGTCCATGGCAGGCCACCCATGATCCTATATATACATGACTTCTGCACTACCTAAGACATCGAGTTGAGCCAGCATACCTCTACCTTGTATCTCCCTATCTAGAGTTGTCTAGATCACCATTTAAGCTCTACCTTGAGAGCGCACGGGTGGACAACGCCATCATCTTTGTACTTGCTGCTAGTAGAAAATTGTTGAGATTCTCCTATATGTGTTATCTTCTCTGCTATTGCTCCTGTGTTATATTGCGTAACTATTGTCTTACATGGTATCAGAGCTGTAAGGTTCGAATAGCTTGAGAAGTATCATTATTTTAGCCTACTAGCAGACTAGAATATCAGTAGATTATTCGAGTGATTACATGATGGCTTCATCGTCGAACAGTAGTCTTGGTGCTTCAGCTAATGTTAATGCTGCACCTATTCGAATTCGTCCACGTGCATTCACTGAAGGGAAGCTGGATGGAACCAACTATACACTCTGGAAGTTCAAAATTTCTGCAATTTTGGACTCCTATGAATTACTTGACACTGTCATGGGACCGATGGGATTGGATCCAGAGCCTATACCAGTTGAAGATCCAACAAATTCAAGATTGATGATTCAGCCAGATCCAGATCTTCTACGAGCTTGGAAGAGGCGGAATGCTGATGCATTATGTGCGATAGTCACTAGTGTAAATGATTCTGTGCTTACTTTAGTTCAACATACTACTAAAGCACATGAGGCTTGGGGCATATTGGCTCGACAATATGAGACCAAGAACCACACTAGGATACAGAATTTAGAAAATCAGTTGGCAAATGAAAAGCATTCTGATTCTGAAAAGGCTGAAGATTTTATCAAACGGATAAAGCATCTTCAAGATCAATTGGCTGCAGTTGGTGTTGTTATAACACCAGAAGAGCTGGCTCGAAGATCTGTACGTGTTCTTCCAGCAAAGTATGATGGATTAGTAACAGCCCTTAATACTCAGGTAAGGCCAACTCCTCTTACATTTGAAGAGTTTTGTGCCATGCTTTTAGAAGAAGAGATGCGGCTGAAGAATCGGCAAAGTACAACTGATGCTGCATTCTCAGCAAATGCAAAAGGTAAAGGCTCTTCAGAGGGATCAAAGAAGAAGCCAAAGAAGAAAAAGTTCATAGGAAGTTGCTTCTATTGTGAAAAGAAAGGCCATGCCATCAAGGAATGCAGAAAGAAGGAAGCTGATGAACGGAATGGGACTGTAAAATCATCATGGAAGAACAAAGAGTCTGCAAACAACACAGAGCTGGAACTTTGGGTAGCTATTGAAGAGGTATGTTCATCTGCTCAAGCTCGTGTTGATGAGCCATGGATTTTAGATAGTGGAGCTTCTCGCCATATGACTAGTAAAAAGGATTGGTATAGTTCCCTAGTGCCTCTACGGGAATCCATCAATGTAGTGGTGGGAAATGACTCCAAGTGTCCAGCTGAAGGAACTGGAACCATCTCTTTTATCACTTCTCCAGGTGATGAGAAAAAGTTATCCGATGTTCTCTATGTACCTACACTCAAAAGAAATTTGTTGTCAGTTTCTGCAATAACAGATCGTGGACTCGAAGTTCACTTCAATAAGAGTGGTGCGGAAATCATGGATTCATCAGGTAATGTTGTAGGTAAAGGCATACGACGGGATAACTTGTATGAGTTAAGTGCTTTAACTGCTACAGAAGATAAAGATGTAAGCAGGTTATGGCACCGACGATTTGGGCATCTCGGGTTTGCAGTTTTGAAGGAGATGCAACGAACAGGGATGGTTGCTCATATGCCTGCATTTTCAGAGTTGCAGGAACCTTGTGAAGCTTGTATGATGGGCAAGCAACAACGAAAGGCATTTCCAAGAGAGACCAGCAATCGATCTCAAGCTCCTCTAGAGTTGGTACATGCTGATCTCTGTGGTAAAATGTCTACACCTGCTTTAGGAGGATCTTTCTACTTCTTGCTGTTAGTCGACGATTATAGTAGAAAGATGTGGGTTTATTTCATTCGAGAGAAGGCTGATGCTTTTGAAAAATTTAAAATGTGGCATAAGTATGTAGAAAATGAATCAGGAAGGAAACTAAAGAAATTTAGAACAGATAGAGGAGGTGAATTCTTGTCAACAGAATTCAACAATTACTGTAAGGAGCATGGTGTGAAAAGGCAACTTACCACAGCTCATACACCCCAACAAAATGGCGTTGTTGAGCGCAGGAACAGGACAGTAGTTGAAATGGCTCGTTGTATGTTGAAGGCTCAAGACATGCCTGATTCATTCTGGGCAGAAGCAGTCAATACAGCAGTCTACATCCTCAATCGAAGCTACACAAAAGCACTGAAGGGGATGACTCCTCAAGAAGCATATTCTGGTAAAAAACCTTCAGTTTTGCATTTCAGAATTTTTGGTTGTTTCTGTTATGCACATATTCCTGATTCAACAAGATCAAAGTTGGATTCAAAAAGCAAAAAGTGTGTCTTCCTAGGATATAGTGAAGAGTCTAAAGCATACAGGTTATGGGATCCTGAGGCAAGGAAGATTTTTGTCAGCCGAGATGTGGTGTTTGATGAACGACCACACTTAGTAGAAGATAAAGGTAAATCTACTATCTCATCAAGCGGAGAAATATCTCACCTTGTGCCTATCAAAAGACAGGTTAAAGTTGAGGAGGAGGAAACATCTGATGGAGAAATTTCCTCAATAAAAAGCCAACCAGTTGTAGCTGCACTGCGTAAGCCACTACCGAAGTGGGCACAACAGCTCTTTGATGATCACAATCCACATGTAGATGTACCAGAATCATCATCGGATGGATTACAAAGATCAAAGAGAATAGAGGAGCAAAGAAGAGCCTCAGAACACATTGTTAACATGGCTCTAATGGCAGATATCATGGGTTCGATAAAGGAACCTACCACCATTGAAGAAGCCATTGATGATCCAGATTGGAGAGCGGCAATGCAGTCTGAGTATGATAGTATACTCACAAATGATACATGGGATCTAGTCGACTTGCCACCAAAGAAGAAGGTAATTGGTACTAAATGGATTTGGAAAGCTAAGTATAAAGCTGATGGAACATTAGAAAAGTATAAGGCACGATTAGTTGCACAGGGTTTTTCACAGATTGAAGGATTTGATGTTCAAGAAACTTTTGCACCAACAGCACGCATGACAACTATTCGGACGGTACTTGCAGTAGCTGCACAAAAGTCTTGGCCTATTTTCCAGATGGATGTCAAGTCTGCATTTTTGAATGGTCACCTCAAGGAGGAGGTATATGTATCTCAACCACCAGGTTTTGAGGTGCCCAATTCAGAAAATAAAGTTTGCAGGTTGAAGAAAGCTTTGTATGGACTTAAGCAAGCTCCACGGGCTTGGTACCAACGAATAGATCATTTTTTCAAAAATATGGGTTTTGAAAGAAGTACTTCTGATGCTAACTTGTATGTAACAAAAAGGGATAGCAAGCTAGTTGTTGTCATTGTATATGTAGATGATTTGATCATTACAGGAGATCATCAGGAACTCATCAATCAAACTCGGATCAGCTTGGGAACTGAGTTTGAAATGACAGACTTAGGTCTACTCCATTTTTGTCTGGGAATTGAAGTATGGCAAAGGAAGGATGGCATTTTCATCTCACAACAAAAATATTCCAAAGAAATTCTCAAGGCATTTGGAATGATGGATTGCAAACCAACTAGCACACCTATGGAGGTAAATCATAAGCTATCTATGGATGATAACATGCCTGATGTAGATGCTAAGAAGTATAGGAAGCTCGTTGGAAGTCTTATTTTTCTGTGCAACACTAGACCAGACATTTGCTATGCTGTTGGAGTGTTAAGCAGGTTTTCCAACAAACCTAAGGAGAGTCACTGGAATGCTGGAATGCGAATTCTAAGGTACATTGCAGGAACCTTGGATTTTGGTATTTTGTATACTACAGGTGATACACTCCAAGGATATTGTGATTCAGATTGGGCTGGAGATTGTGATTCTAGAAAATCAGTTTCTGGATATTGGTTCTCACTTGGTTCAGGAATATTTTCTTGGGTAAGTAGGAAGCAACCAACTCTCGCACTCTCCTCCACTGAAGCAGAGTACAAAGCAGCTTGTTTTGCTTCTTGTGAGGCAGTCTGGTTAAGGAGAATTCTTGCAGATCTAGGCTTTCCATCAAATATGCCAACTGTACTCAAGTGTGATAATCAAAGTTGTATGGCTATTGCAAAGAACCCAGTATTTCATGCTCGCACCAAGCACATAGAAGTACAGTACCATTACATTCGTGAGCTAATTGAAGATGAAATTGTGGAGCTAGAATATTGCCCAACAGAGGCAAATTGTGCTGACATATTCACTAAAGCACTTGGAAGGGAGCAGCTCAACAAGCATCTTCAACAGATGGGCATAGGAACGAGACCTACTTGATTTATCATCGGTAAACATTGAGGGGGGGTTTTAGTATATGATCAATGTCTACCCCTCATGATTGTATGCACATTTTGTAAGGCCCCCTTTATGAGGAGAAGCCAAGCGTGCATTACCCAATTGATGGGAATCCCAACTTGAATGTTGGATGAAGGTCATATTGGACCATGTAAGATATTATAAGGAAAGGGAGTTACCATGGAATATTCCCTGTCGGAGTCAGAAATCATTTATATTTGTTAGGTCGGTTCAACGAGTCTAAGCCGTGTATGGCAATTACGCAGGCGGTGGCCGCCCACGCTCTACCGCCCATGTATTGCCGTCCATGGCAGGCCACCCATGATCCTATATATACATGACTTCTGCACTACCTAAGACACAGAGTTGAGCCAGCATACGTCTACCTTGTATCTCCCTATCTAGAGTTGTCTAGATCACCATTTAAGCTCTACCTTGAGAGCGCACGGGTGGACAACGCCATCATCTTTGTACTTGCTGCTAGTAGAAAATTGTTGAGATTCTCCTATATCTGTTATCTTCTCTGCTATTGCTCCTGTGTTATATTGCGTAACTATTGTCTTACAAGAGTTGTCCAAGAAAGATGTTGAAGTCTGGAGTTTGCATATCAATGATGAGATCATAAGCCATCGTGAAGGATTGCCATTGCTTATCACTTCGAATGCCGTTGAGAATATGCCTCATGATGACCTCTTCTTCAATCAGCTCTCCAATGGATGCTAACTGATCCGTAACCTCCTTGACCTTGGTGACAAACTCTGTGATGGTTTGCTTGGGTGTCTTCTTCATTTGGTTGAACTCGTTCTAAAGATGATTCTTTCTTGCTTTGATACTAGCAGAAAAGAAAGTCTCAAGGGCATCCCAAGTCTCTTGAGATGTCTTGCATCCTCTAATATATGGTAATAGAAAGTCAGAGATAGAGTTTAGTATGTACGACCTTGCTTGAGCATCCCTTGCACACCAAAGTGTGAGCTTATCTGTCTCCTCTTGTGTAGGTCCTCCTTTGGGTCTTGGAATAGGCATAGCTTCATCACCTGCTACAATTCCATAAAGATTTCTACCTTGCAAATAGGCCTCCATCCTAATTTTCCAAGCCATGTAGTTGTGTCGATCAAGCTTCTTGATCATTGAGGGCAAGCCGTCACCCATCTTGATCTAGCTTTGATACCACTGAAAAAACGTGGAAAAGCTTGTAGAAGGTAGAAAAATGCGGTTTGAAGCGATGACGTTTGGTCTAGCCAACCGGCACAAGACCAACCTGGCGCGACGGTAAAGGGAATATTCCATGGAATATTCCCTATCGGAGTCAGAAATCATTTATATTTGTTAGGTCGGTTCAACCAGTCTAAGCCGTGTATGGCAATTACGCGGGCGGTGGCCGCCCACGCTCTACTGCCCATGTATTGCCGTCCATGGCAGGCCACCCATGATCCTATATATACATGACTTCTGCACTACCTAAGACACCGAGTTGAGCCAGCATACCTCTACCTTGTATCTCCCTATCTAGAGTTGTCTAGATCACCATTTAAGCTCTACCTTGAGAGCGCACGGGTGGACAACGCCATCATCTTTGTACTTGCTGCTAGTAGAAAATTGTTGAGATTCTCCTATATGTGTTATCTTCTCTGCTATTGCTCCTGTGTTATATTGCGTAACTATTGTCTTACAAGAAGACCAAATAAAAGAAGAGAGTAAGATTGTACAAGTAACACAGGAAGAGAGGGAGGAATTGAATAAAGAAATCCTAAGGCTACAAGCAGAACTAAAGCAAGTCAAGGAATTGGAAAAGCAAGCTAGTGTACATGTTGCTAGCTCCATGAGAGGATATAATAAACTACATTTGGATATAGCAAAAGAAAGGAGTGAATGGCAATTGAGTTTAGAAAAAGAAGGAAGTGAGCGAAAATCAGAAAGAGAGTTATGGACATCTCAGAATCGAAGTTTAATGTTGATGGTGGAAGAGCTACAGAAAAAATTGGAAAATCCACAAAAATAGGTTGAAGAGCAGATAGTGACTACACAAGCAGAAGAGTATGAAGGGGGAGAAGATGACAGAACTCAAAATTTTGATGAACAAGAAAACAAAGCAGCAGTGGAAGAATATTCAGATGAGTTTGTTCAAAAACTTTTAACAGATAGAGAATCGAGAATAGAATTTATCAGAAAAATGCATAATGAATATGAAGAACAGATTGTGAATTTTGCTCTCAACAAAGGAATAAATCCAGACCAACACCATTGGGCAGCAGATGGTCTAGGTATACCTTTTTGTATGATTATTGAAAGTATTGAAAATTATCAACTTGCAAGGGTAGGATTGTCATGAAACAAGTATTTGGAATATGAAGAGGATATCAATGTTACTAAGGAATTATTTGAAAAAGCCAATCCTAAATGGAGGAACAGGTGGTTAGATGCCAATAAGGAGTGTAGGAAAATATGGAAAGAGGCACCAATTCAGCTAAAGATCAATCCAGCCTATTGTCCAGTAGCAAGGAGAAGGGAATGGACAATATTTTGGGAAAGGAGAAATGCAGGACAGATACCAGCAAAATGGCTGAATTTTCCAAAGGTAGCAGGACCTAAAGCAGGAACATGGCCAACAAAGAAATATATGGTTGACACAGCAGAGTCTGTCATATCTACATATAAAGATGTCAATGATCCAGCTTGTATATTACTAATCAGAGTAATGCAACTCATACTGGCATGTATAGAAACATTTACAGATACAGATGTCACAACCCTCAACTACATTGGTTTCAATTCACCAACTGATGCTTTACTATTTGATCTAAGTGAAACTCCCGATAGAATTTGCTTAATGGCCTATTATAGCAGAATAGTATTTTTGGGTAGTCACTATCTCCAAATTTTTGAGGATGCATTTGACTATGGATTTTTTGAAAGAGAATCAAAAATTTTTGGGAATTTATTAGTAGTTACAAAATCCAAACTCACGGCCTATGAAGCAGCATACAGAGAATATCTAAAGAAAGATGTAATAGACAAACCAGAGGTAGCTGTACAATGGAGAAAAGCTCTATTTGAGATGGTGAATAACTTGAACATTACAGAAAGAAAAAGTCATGATTTGTTGTCACAGGTTTATCAAATAAAAAAGAAATGAAGGAAGCTCTCACTACCTATTAGCAAGAATATTTTTTGTCAGGAGCCAAAAAGTCTAGGAGGGGAAGAATGTTAGAAGAAGCATTTTTTTGAAGGGAATTATTTGTAAAATGTCAAAAACTTGTAGAGATATTTATACAAATGATGTAAAAATGAGGAAGAGTCTTCCTCATGTAAATTAGAATCATATGTATTTTTTCTAGAATTTTTGGAAGCTCTTTGATAGCATATTTTCAGATTAGAAGGAAAAAGGACCAAAATTCAAGTGTGAAAAGGACAATTGAAAATGTATAAAAGATAATTTCCTCTATTTTGAGAGGGTTGGTTGTATTGTTTTTGCTATCCAAGTAATTTGAAGAGCTCTCCTGCAGAAAATCGTGTTTCTCTCTTTCATGTACTTTCTTTTGATTTGTTGAGTCTATTCTATGTGTGATCCATGGAATTTGTGAGCTTCAGTTGTGTATTTCTGAGTGAGATGAAGAAGGATGGATGATTCCTAATGTTGTAAGCAAGAATAAGCAGAAGAAGGGAGCTGGAATCAGACAATATCATTTTTCACAGAATCGCAATTGTCTCATCTATGTGATTTATTTATGGTTTTTCAAATTTGACTGCATAATTGTGATCTGCGGCAAAAATGGTACACATTACGCACCAAGATCATTGAAAATACTATTATAGATCTCTAGATAATCAAAACCCTAGATATTTCTCTTCTTCTTCATAATTTCTCAAAAAAACAGTCATTTAATCCTTATTCTTGGATTCCATCAACTAGAAGGGGCTGTGGTCTTTGTATACTTCCCCGATTGACAATTTAAAGATGTGTAGTTGATCCTTTATGCTAAAATGATTTGAGAGGACAACTCCAAAGGGTAACAACAAATAGTCTATATTAGCCATTTAGGCATAATTTTTGCCTTCTCTATATCAAACTTCTAATCAACAAGTGCATCATATAAATTAGCATTAGAAATGGAATGATATGCATCATCATGTGGAACTTGCAAAGTTTGAGAAATTGCCTCATTTAGACCAGCACTATATTGTCCATTTGTAAGAAGAGACAATAAAGTGTCGTACACATCTTTGGGGTTACTTGATATCTCCTTAGTATATGAAAGTAATGATTGAATTGCATCTTCAACAAAAACATAATGACTAATCAAAATGCGTTTAGTATGTGGATGATACAAACGATAGCCTTTGCTTTCAAAAGTATAACCAATAAAAATACACTTCATTGCTTTATCATCCAATTTTTTGTGTTGATGTTCAAGCACTAATGTGTATAGCCAGATAACCAAAGACACATAGATGAGCAACACATGGCTTACAACCATGCCAAGCCTTATATGGGTGATAGACTTCAATGCTTTAGTGGGACACCTGTTAAGTACATATACCACACACATAAGATCCTCAAGCCAAAAACTATGTGGTAAAGCTTAGACTCTTGACCATACACCTCACCATCTCCATGAGTGACTTGTTCTTCCTTTCTATAACTCCATTTTTTTGAGATGTATCTGACATTGTACACTGATGTTTTATCTCATATTTAACAAAAAATGCATTGAAATTAGAAGATATATATTCTCCCCTTCGATCAAAATGGAGGGTACCTGTTTTACATGTTGAGATAGATAGATAGATAGATAGATAGATAGACAGATAGAGAAAGAGAGAGAGAGAGACAAACAAATAGATGGATAGATGGATGGATAGATAGATAGATAGATAGATAGATAGATAGATAGATAGATAGATAGATAGATAGATAGATAGATAGATAGATAGACAGATAGATATATAGATAGATAGGTAGGTAGATAGATAGATAGATAGATAGATAGATAGATAGATAGATAGATAGATAGATAGATAGATAGATAGATAGATAGATAGCTAGATAGATAGATAGATAGATAGATAGATAGATAGATAGATAGATAGATTATTTGAAGCACATAAACACTTCAAAATTTTCTTTCAATGGATATACCCATGCATGCCTGAAAAAATTATTAGTGAAAGTCACGAAGTAAAGGTAGCTTCCGAAAGAAGGTGTTATAGAGGACCACAACACTTTAATTCCACATATTTTATGAACCATTCTTTAAATTCATACTCACACACATCACTAATTAATTATCCATTTAATTTATCATTTTAATTTTATTTACCCTATATTTCTTAATTAGATAACTCATTTAAATTAAGCTTAGTTTAAGGTTTCAATTAATTAAATACCTTAGTATATACATTTATACTCATGATTAAAGTAACTAGTTAAATCATATTTTAATTTTTAAGAAATCAATGTTTATTTTGTAGATTAATTTAATTAAATGTCAGGTATTTTAACCCTTAAAACACACTAAAACCCTTAGAAATCCTCTTGAAACCCATCAAAAACCAATTGAAACCCTTTGGAAACCTAGCTTTAACCCTAACATTAACCAAGAATTGATGTTCCTAACTTAAATACACATGAATGAATGTAAACCTAGGGTCTTATACCCATGTTTGAATGTTTAAATGGCTCAAACACACATTAAATAAACAATTTTAGGGTAAACCCTAATATGAACATATGTTTTCTCCATCAATTTGTACCTGCAAACACTTTCAAAGAGTTAAGTTCCAAGCAAAACATCTAATCAATAATGTAATAGAAGGTTTAGAGTTAACCAATAAACATTTTTTATTTTTCCTGGTCATCAACTAGAAGGTGGAAAACTTTTCGACATTCGCCCCCACCAAACCTGCACATCGTCTCGATGGGCCAACCTATAGTTCAATGGAAAGCAGTATAAAATTCTTTGATAAAATATATAATTTAACTATAAATAATATTATAAAAATAAAATGCTTCTAATTTCTAATTATGTTTTTGATAATGAAGAAATATTCTAAAATTACATAAATATGAATTAGAAATTATTTTTGTCAATGCATATAGTCAAAAATACAAATTTAGAAAATCCTATAAAGGCTATTTAGATAATTGAAGTACTTACCATTCCATTAACCCTGTTCTTAAGTAAAATTTAATTTATACAAGTATGCTTTCTTTTATTTCTTAGACGTCCGCTATAAGATGCATCAAACTAACTCTTCTGCAGCAAACCTCTGCCTCATATAGCCCGCATAATATTTCAGAAGTGGTTTCGAGACCACAAGTGAATCATATTTTTCTTTTTCTTTTCCTTTCCCCCCCCCCCATCTTGCAGTTGCTCTGTCTTCAAGCATAGGTTCAAGCTCACGTATAAGAGAAGGGTCTAACATGCTTAGGAAACTTCGTAATTTATCTGGTTCTAGAGCTGTTCGGTCTGCTTGAGGCATTTGGTTAAATTTCACATCAAACTCAGTCAACCCCTGAGTTATATGTTGATCTAATTTCGTAGTTCCTACCCATCTCATGAATGTAGCCCTATTATTCTTACTGTAATCTTCATGTGAAAATTCAGTAAGAAGCTGTGTTTTAAAATTCGCCCAAGTCATGTTAGGTTGAACTACTCTCAGTTGGATTCTTTCTCTAGTAAACCCATGAGAAATACGTATAAATGTGTCTTTTTTATGGTCTTCACATAACCCATATTTTTCAGCCAGTTGTTCATAATATTTAAGATATGTAGTAGCATTTGTCCCATTAAATTCCCCCCTATCCATTTTAATTGAATCTATTATTTTCCAAATACATTGCTCTTCAAAATGGTTAGCCATGTTATATAAATCTAACTTTACTGATAGAAATGAAATATAAGTATGTAGCTCACGTAATAGAACGTCTATTTCTTGTTCTTGTTGCGACACCATGTGTTAGAAGAAGCATTTTTTGAAGGAAAATAATTGTAAAATGTCAAAAAATTGTAAAAATATTTATGCAAATGATGTAAAAATCAGGAAGAGTCTTCCTTATGTAAATTAGAATCATATGTATTTTTTCTAGAATTTTTAGAAACTCTTTGATAGCATATTTTTAGATTAGAAGGGAAAATTCAAGTGTGAAAAGGGACACTTGAAAATGTATAAAAGATAATTTCCTCTATTTTGAGATGGTTGGTTAATTGTATTTTGTGCTATCCAAGTAATGAGAAGAGTTTCTTGCAGAAAATCGTGATTCTTCCTTTTATGTGATTTTCTTTGATTTGTTGAGTCTATTCAATGTGTATCCATGGAATTACCAAGCTTCTATTGTGTATTTCTGATGAATGTGTATGAAGAGAGGTGATTCTTGATGTATTGAGTGAGAAATTGCTGAAGAATAGACCTGGAGATGGAAACCCTCAGTTTTCATAGAATCGCGATTGGCTCGTCTTAAGGTTACATGGATCATTTTTGAGATTTGACTTCATAATTGCGTTCTGCTGAGAAAATAACACACTTTAGACACCAAGATCATTAAAAATACTGTTGTTTAGCTCAAGACAATCCAAACCCTAGAAATTTCTCTTCATCTTCATCATTTCTCAAAAATCCAGACATTTTCCTCTTATTTTTTGGATTCCATCATCTAGAAGGGGCTGTGGTCTTTGTATACTTCCCGGATTGACAAATGTAAGATGTATTGTTGATTCTTTATGCTAAAATGATTGGAGAGGACAACTCCAAAGGGTAACAACAAACATTTTTTGGCACCGTTGTCGGGGAAGTAAAGCAAAAGCTTCATTGAAGTTGGACCTTGCTGGATCTTCCATTGTTGATGGTATTGAACACATTGAAAAGGTAATACTCTTTAATCAAGAAAAGGAAACGTGAAAAGGTAGGTTTCTTTGTTTGTCTTTTGGGAAAAGGAAGCAAGAGATAACCTTTTGAGATAAAGAAGTGGTGAAATTCTTGCAAATTGATAGTTGCTCATATCATTTTTTAGAGTAAACTGCAGGTGTGTGAAAAACTGAATCAAGATAGCTGAAGATAAGGTAAAATGTGTCTATCTTTGCATTTGTATAGTGCTTTTTGACCAAGTACCAAGCAAAATTGTTGATCTTGGGAAAGATGACATGATTACATTGAGGAAGGTCAAGTAAAGTAGCTATATGCAAGTAGATAAGATCCATTTGATTAGCCAAGGCAAAGCAACAATCTTTAGAAAAGATTTATTTGCATCGTGAAAAGAAAAATGTTTGAGTTTATCTTTGCATGAATGGATAATTGCACTTCTTAGCACATTTTTCTTTGGGAAGTTTTGCTCATAAACTGATTAGATAGCAAAGCATAAAGGAGTATAACCGATCAAGAAACACAAGATCAATGGATCTCTAAACAAGAAACCCTAAGTGAAGTGTTTACCTTGATTTAGGGCAAAATACTAAAAAAATCATAAAATCCATTAAAAGAAATTCAAACAAATTTCCATTTTTTCCTTAGAAAGTTGCATTGGAGTGTTGTTGTTAAGAGTGAAGGGGACCAAGTGGAAAGGAAAGCCAAAAATTAAAAAAACTGGAAGTTCAGAATAAAACATGATTCTCTTCACAGGATTGCTAATTTTTGTTGATGGTGTATAATTGCAGGTGACAAGTGATTTGGATTTGGTAAAGAGCATTGAAGGGGACCAAGTGGAAAGGAAAGCCAAAAACTGCAAAAACTAGAAGATTCAGAAAAAAACACGATTCTCTCCATAGGATCGCGATTTTCTGTAAGAAAAAGAATTTGAATTATTTTGCACATTTGGGTCTTGAGGTAAGTAATTGTAAGAGGTTTCATAAAGTTGAGTGAGTAAAGAAAATCAAATTTCAAAATATCAGTGAGAATTGAGCATCAAGTGAGTAAATTGAAAATTAGGTACATAATCACGATTTTTACCAATGGGATGAGGGGAGTAACTTGTGTTAAAAAGTTAGGAATTGTGAATCAAAACCATAAAAGTGTTGAGGGATAAGAATTAAACAAGTGAAAAGGAAAAATTTTGCGAAATTTGCACAAAATCGCGATTGTGTAAAGTCTATAAAACATCACAGAATCGTGGAAAACACAATTTTCTTTACAGAATCGTGAATTAGTTGAATGATTCTTAGATCTGGTAATAAATTGTATACACCTTCTAAACAAGATCTAAGAAGGAAGGAGATAGAGTCAGTGATAGGAGAATTACAAGAAAAGATTTAGGGAAAGAAAATAATATGGAAAATTTAAATGAAAGCAATGAATCCTATGAAACTGGTGATTACAGAAATATCCTCAAATATATGTATACAAATAGGTTTGGAACCTATGTATATCAGGATGGGATGCATAAGTTTCTCATTTGATTGAGAAACTTAGAAGTTCCCCTGAATATAAAACCAGTAGCACAATTCAAGGATGGCAGATATGAGGATAGACAGGGATGTGTATACATCTTCTCACAGGACCCAGAAAACTCTAATGGCTTAGGGAAATGTGCAGACAAGAGACCTTGGGAACAAAACCTAAGGCAACCAGACTTGCCAAGACAACATGAAACTCACAATAATAGTGAACAACAACAAGGTAGGAGAATACATATTTCCCCAAACCCTTTTGAAAGAGAAGCAAAACGACTTAATGATTTTCCATTTAGAAGAAGACATCAGTGGCAAAATCAAGGAAGAATTCTTAGGCCCTATCAAGTAGCTAAATGTATGAAGAATCAGTATGAAGGATATTCTGAACCTCCTGCTCATGCTGCAGAATTTAGACAATTAATTAGAGCAGAAGAAGTAGAGGATTACAAAGTGCAAATGAAGCATTTGGTCTAACCCTAACTGGACCTGCATTATCCTGGTTCATTCCCTTGAGAAAGGAAATGTATCCAGAGATTGAATCCTTCTTTGAAGCCTTCATAGGGGAATTCTCAAAAACTGGAATAAAACATAGTACAACTACCTTGATACATAGCTTTAAGCAACAAAAAGATGAAAATGTCAGAGAGACAGCCAAGAGATTCAAGCAATATATTGATAGATGTCCCAGAGAGGAGGTACCATTGATGG
Source organism: Ceratopteris richardii (assembly GCA_020310875.1). Classification (NCBI taxonomy): domain Eukaryota; kingdom Viridiplantae; phylum Streptophyta; class Polypodiopsida; order Polypodiales; family Pteridaceae; genus Ceratopteris; species Ceratopteris richardii. Next base: position 23,352,907 of record CM035413.1, read on the forward strand.
CAAGACAAGTATCCCTATTCATAGAAGGACTGAGAAGTCCCAATTAAGAACCCTGGTGTATTATAGGAGATGCTCTAACGTAGGAGCATGTGTGAAAGAGGCAATAGATTTAGAGGATAACAGAGGACAAGATCTGTTAGCATTTGATCAACCTAGAACAAATGAAGATAAAATCCCACTAGCAAAAGAATTGGCACAAGCCATTGCTAAAGCCCTAGAAGTTAGTACCAAAACAAATTTGATAAACACTAGGATAGCAAAAAATAAAAAATGCTATAATTGTGGAGAAAATAATTTGGTACAACAATGTCCATATCAACAACCACAACATTTGCAAGATAGGAAAACACTCAAATACTGCACACTAGAAAGAAAATGGACAAATCATACGAGACAAGAATGCTTCTACAATAAACAACCCATTAAGGAAAGAGAATATGTGAACCAAAGAGAATCTGGATTGGTTGAGCAACCAAGACCTGTACTTGGGCTACAACCACCATTACCAACAAATGTGGTACCAGTCAAATACACACCAATAGAAGAAGAAAGCTCAAGATTAAGATCATCATACAGAGAAGATTATCATTGGAATGAAGGACATCAGGAAGAGTGGGAAGAATATGAGCTGAGAGAACCAGAACTGCAAGCCCTAGATTTGGGAAATGGGAGAATTGAAATGGATACAGCCACATTCATGTACATAACCAATAATTACATGTCCAATCAGAAATTTCAGTACAAAGGGAGTCAAAAGATAGCTTGTTATAGATGTGGGGGAGAACATTTCATTAGAGACTGCCCACAACCTCCTACACTAAGAGTAGAAGGAGCTTATTGCAAGGATTGTGGCAGGGAACATTTAATAAAGGATTGTCCAAGAAACCCTAAAAAACAACAAAACACATCTAATAACATACCATTAAAAACAGGCAACATAATGGAGCAAGAAGAATTGAGTGACCATGATCAAGTAAATGTAAATGCTATAACAAGAGCACAAGCTAAACAACATGAAACAACTAATGAAAATAAGAAAATTCCATTTTCAAAAGAAAAGAAAAACAGACAAAAAGGGAGATGGGAAAGGAAAATGAGAATGGGTAAAAGTTTGGAACAAGAGAATATGGAACAGTCAAACCATAGTCCACCTCAGAAGACACAAACCTAGCAAGAGATAAGAAATTCATAGAGTTTGAAAACTTTGATAAAAGCATACAAGGGAAGAATTCAAGAGGGACCAAATCCTACAAACCATGTAATGGCTTACCCTATGCCAGCTTTAGAGCATGAAAGGATGCAAAAATGCAAACAAATCATACAAGAAGCACAACTCAAAATGGGGGAACTAGACAATTCTCAAACAACAGCTGGGGAAACAAATGCAACAGAAACAAGGGAAGATATTGATCAAGAAGATAACTCACAAATAATATTCCAAGTAAAGATAGACAAACAATGTACAATCTTATACCACACCACAGTGGAAGAATTGCTAAAACAAAATCCTCACTTGCCACACAAAATGAAAAAGTGGGAAGCAATACCAGAGAATTTTGATCCACAACAACAAGAATTGGAAGAGTTGTTGTACATTCCTATTGATAAAATAGGAGGATATTGTGAAGGAGAAGAAGGGAACTCAACTCAAAAAATACAATTTGGAAAAATCATGCCAAAGCTATATTGGACAGTGGATTAGGTGTGGCTATCATGACTAATAAAACTTGGGAAAGATGGGAAAAAAATGAATTAATACCCACTAAAATGAGATTACAACTTGCAGATGGACACATAGAAAAACCCCTAGGAATATGGGAGAAAGTGATTGTGGAGATATGTGGAATAGAAATAGAGCATACTTTTGCCATAGTTGAATTCCCACAATCCACTTCATATGAAATCATCCTAGGAAGACCATTTATGAGACAAATGCAAATTGTACAGGATTGGGGAAATGATTGCTTATATCTTCAAAGCAAAGGAAGGATAACCAGAGTGAATTTAAGAAATGGTCAATATTGTGACATGTGTCCTCAAGAATGGTTCAAAATACATCAAAATTAGGACTTGAGTGAAGAATCAGAGACTGAAGACAAGAATGAGACAGAATCATCAATATGGAAATGTAATGTGATAAGGAACCTCATAGATAAAAAAAGAAAGTTAAAAAAAGAAGATTGTGTAGAAGAAAGGAAATCACAAGCTGAGAGCTACATACCACAAAAATTCAAAGATGAAGAATTTGAGCCATATGGTTGGAATCAGATTTTGACAACCATGGATCTAGCTGATGATGAGTATGTGGGAGTGAAATTCCAAAATGAAGAAGGATATGATATTTTTCACATAGGAAAACGTATGATAAAAGTGTCAACATCAGAAGAAGACCAGGAGGAAGGTATAATATTGAACAATGGTAAAAGACAATATTTGGAAGAAGTAGAAGCTATAGATGCAATAAAAGACAAAATCTCAGGCAAATATAGAAAAAACAAACACAAGGAAATAGAAAAAGATTAAGAAGTTGAAAAAGATGAGAAAAAAACAAACAAAGATCAATAGTTTGATGTACCTTCAAATTTCAAAACTTATGAAGTAGAAGACATACTACTTCTAAAAGTGAAACCAAAAAGAGAAAAGAAAAAAGGAGAGGCATATAACAATGAAGAACAAACCAAGAAGGTGATGATCACCCAGGAAGAAGGGGAAGAAAGACATATTGTAATAGCTGATGACATGACAAATCAAGAGGAGGAAGCATTAAGGAATTTGGCCAGAAATTATAGGGATGTGTTTGCTTACAGTTACAAGATTTGAAAGGAACTGACCCTAAAATCTGTGAACATGAAATTCCTATTACACCTGATGCAAAACCTAGTAAACAAAGACACTACACATTCAATGACAAATACTCTGCTAAAATAAAGGAAGAAATTGACAAGCTTTTGGCTGCCAATTTCATCTATGAGATTGAGTATATAGAATGGATATCTCCTATAGATTTAGTACCAAAAAAGAATGGGAAACTCAGGGTATGCATTAACTTGAAATAGGTGAATGCTGCAACTATAAGGGATAGCTATCCATTACCCATAACATACCATCTTTTGGAAAGAGTTGCAGGAAAGGAGGTTTATAGTTTTTTGGATGGGTTTTCAAGATACAATCAGGTACCCATAGCTTTGGAAGACCAACATTAAACTGCCTTTTCCACAAAATGGGGAATTTATGCATTTAGGGTTATGCCCTTTGGGTTAACTAATGCCCCAATAACGTTTCAAAGACTGATGTGTGATATCTTCAAAGAATTCCTGAGGAATATAATAGAAATTTATGTGGATGATCTTTGTACTTTTTCATTAAAAAGGCAAGATCATTTGAAAGATTTAGAAAATATATTCAGGAAATGTAGAACATACAGAGTATGTTTAAATCCAGAGAAGTGTGTGTTCTTTGTAAGACAAGGGAGAATGTTAGGTCACATAGTATCCAAGAGTGGAATTTCAATTGATGAAAGAAAAAATAAAGACATAGTGGAACTTCCAAGACCAACAAATGTAAAGGAACTTCAAACCTTCATGGGACATTGCGGGTATTATAGAAAGTTTGTACACAAGTTTGCAGACATTGCAAAACCTTTGTATGATTTGATTAAAAAATTTGAGTGGACTACAGAATGTGACCAAGCTTTTGAGACTCTAAAAACTTGTTTGGTAACAAGACTAATTCTAAAAACCCCACAATGGAATAAAATTTTTGATGTTCATGTGGATGCTTCAAATTATGCTTTGGGATGTGTGTTAGCACAACCAATAGAAGGGATCAAATTAGATTTCCCCGTTGCTTATGCTAGTAGGCAATTGAATTCTGCAGAAAAAAATTACACAACTACTGAAAGGGAGGGATTGGGAATGATATTTGCTGTGAAAGAATATAGACATTACCTTTTGGCCAACAAGTTTAAATTCTTTGTGGATCACCAAGCTTTACTCTACTTATTAAACAAACCTTGTCACACTGGCAGGATAGTCAGATGGTTTCTTCTGCTAATGGAGTTTGAGTTTGAGGTAGTGGTCTGACAAGGGAAAACTCATTTGAGAGCAGACCATTTGTCAAGGATCCAAGTCAAAGAGCCAAGTTCACCTTTAGATGATGATTTGCTAGATACATATCTGTTCAAAGTAGAAAGTATTCCTGAATGGGCCATGAATTTAGTACCTTTGCTAACCATGGGACCCTGCAAGACAGTTGGAAATAACACACATTTGGTATTACAAAGCAGGAATTTTATGCTGTTAGCTGGGCACTTGTATCACCTCAACCATACAGGCATATTGGAATATTGTACTCCAGAAGAGGAGCAACAGGAATATCTGAGAAGAGCTCATTGTTGGAACCCTTGTACTCATGCTACCAAAATAGTCACCTTAAGTAATCTCAGTAGGATGGGAGTACATTGGCCTAATAAGATTCAAGATGTAACAAAATATATTGCCAACTGCCGGAAATGCCAATCCTTGTAAAATTCAGAAATTACAACTTTATATTGGTTTCAGAAAAACCCAGAGTGGAGTGCAAACATAATTGAGGAATTGAAAAGAGACAAGAAAGGAAAACAAGTAAAAGCTAGTGAAGACTCAAAGAATCTACAAATGATTTTTGAAGAGTATCAATTGATAGGAGATTAGTTGTACAAGAGAGGGATGGATTTCATTGGAACCATACATCCTCCAGCAAAACAATCTCATGCTGAATACATAATAGTGGCCACAGATTACTTGACCAAATGGGCAGAGGCTAGAGCTACAAAAAAAAATGATGCTCATACTACTGCAAGATTTCTTTATGAAAATATCATCACTAGATTTGGATTACCAATTGAATTGGTAAGTGATAGGGGGACTCATTTTTTGAACCAAAGCATAGAAAACATAACTGAATATTTCATGATCAGTCATAGAAAGTCAACCCCATATCACCCACAAGCCAACGGATTAGCAGAAAGTACTAATAAAGTACTTTGCACTGTGTTGTCAAAAGTGGTAAACACAAACAGGAATGACTGGGATTTACAACTTAATCATGTCTTATGGGCCTATAGAGTGGCATACAAAACTACACTAAGAACCACACCATTTAATTTGGTATATGGACAAAATGCAATTTTACCTTTAGAATTTCTCATTCCAACACTAAAGGTGGGTAGTCAATACTTATGGACATGACATGAATTATCTGAGAGAATAGTGGAATTGGAAAAACTGGGAGCTTCTAGACTTCAAGCAATCATGAGCATATATGCAGATAAGAGAAGGCAGAAAGCTTATCATGATGTGCATATTAAAGAAAAGGACTTGCAAGAAGGAGATCTAGTTCTGGCCTACACAGTAAAGGAACATCAAAAGAAATTTCAGAAGAAAAGGTATGGGCCATATATCATCAATCAGATCAGTAATAGTGGAGCTATTCAATTAGCTAATATAGATGGATAAATCATGCCAAATTTTTTAAGTGGATGTAGGGTAAAGAGGTATGATCTTCCATTAACTGTTTCTGATTGGAGAAGATTGCATCAAGCTCAAAATAGGAAAAAAGAAGAGGAAAGAATCAGACATGAGGCTCAACAGGAAGCAAAGGAAAGGATAAGAAAAATCAAAGAACTTAGAGAAGTTCTTTTATGTGAAACACCTTTTACAGTGAAAGAACATTTGCCTGTTATAATAATGAATTTTCATGATGAAAAAATCAAAGTCTTGATAGACTCAGGAGCACAAGTAAATTTGATAAGTTCCGCTTTGTTGGATAAGTTTAACTTAGAAAGGACTGAAAGTAAGACATTTATCAAAACCTTAGAAGGACAGATAATACAAAGTATGTCTTCACCATCTATTAAAATTAAGTTCAATAAAGAATGTATGAAAATAGATTGTGAAGAATGGCCATATCATATGATGACTGAGAAATTGATTTTGGGACAACCATGGCTCAGGCAAGGTAGGGTAATTTTGGATTTTGAAAATATGAAGCTTAAATTAACATTAAATGACAAAAGGTTTTTAATGTTTTTATTGAGTAATGAAGAATGGGAGGATCAACAGGATATTCATGACCCAGAGTTGAAGAGATTTACTTTTCCACTAAAGGTTGCAAAGGAGGCACAATCAAAACTTCTTGATGATCAAATTTACTTCAATCAGAAACTGGAGAAAATTGAAGAAACAAAAAGTATTGCAAAGACAGAAGAAAGGTGGCAAGTATGGAATGGCCATAAGCATTTAGGCATCAATACAGGAAGAAGGTGGAAACAAAATACATAGACGCACTACTCATCAAAAAAATATCCCAGAAGTAAATGGATATGGAAGCCAAAAACTTCTAAGAACAGCTTATTAAAAGAAGAAGGTTTTATTCCTAAAACAAAGTCAACAAGAATCAGATATTATTGGGTAAAAAAATCAGATTTGCTACAATGGGAAAAATAACATGATTACTTGATAAACACTTAGGATTTTTTGATAAGAAATTCAGAATCCTTCAAAGAAGAAATTATGACATTGTGGAAATTATTTCAATTTGTTCTACCTCATCCTTTTTCTAAGAAGAGAAATAGGAGGGGAAGAAAGGAAGTGGAAGAAATTATTATTATTATTAAAAAAAGAAAAGAAGAAGAAAAAAAAGAAAAAGAGAGAAGAAAGAAAACAAGAGGGAAAAATTATCCATTGTTCTTCTATAAATCTTTTAATTATGTAAGATATATAGCACAAGCAAGATATAGGTGGTAATGTAGCAGGTCTCTATTTTTTCATTCAATTTTCTTTAATTTCTTCTTTTCTTTTCAAAAATTTTCTTTCTTTATAAGAGTTTTCAGAAGAAAAGAGAGCATTAGACATCTTGCTACACATGTGATGATCACTTCAATTGAGTTTTTTTTTTGCAATACAAATGAGGAAGTCAGGATTTAATTGAGATTTTATTTCCATTCTTCTTCCATTTCATCTCAAAACAAATGAGATTTTCTACTTATATTTCTTGTGACTTATGTGGGTGGAGTTTTCTTTCTTGTGTGATGTTATAATTTTCCAGAATGGTGAATCGAAAGGAACTACCAATCCATGATTTCAAGGTAGACTCAGTAACTCTGTCTAGAGGACATTGGTTCTTGGATAGTGAAGCTACAATAGAAGAAGTGGAGCTAGATTCTGATGAGGAACAAGAAATTCCAGAAGCAGAGAAGGTAGTCAAGGAGCTCAATGAAACCTTGGGTATCATCGGTCAGCATATTTTTACTATGGGAGTCAGAGGATACAAATACACCATGCTGTGCCAGGAATTTTACAAATTCCAAAGAATTGAAGTCAATTACAAAAGATGGAAAGCAGTAGGAATACACAGGCTATTGGATGAACCTTTATTCTTCATAGACTTTGAAAGAGTGGCACAGGTGATGAACAGTTTGCTGGAAGTTGGAAAGGGCAATGAGGCATATTTCAGGTGTGCTGTCAAGAACAAAGAAAACCAGGAAGTGAACATTACTATAAAAGCAGAGCATATCAAGGCAGCCCTCAAGTTTTATACCATGGGAACAAAGTTGGACAATAGTTTTTTCAAGAAAAATAACGCTACCTATGTAGGATATTCCAAATTCCCTGATTTTAAAGGAAAAGAGAATGAAGATTATGCTATCAGAATGTTCCTCCTGAAAACAAAATTACCTAGATACACCATGCCACACAAACCAGTAACATTGATCATGTTCAATAATAAGGATAAAACCAAGCCTTTTGGAGTGATGGATGTAACTCCATACATACATGATCAGCTGAAGGAAGCAGCCAAACATTGGGAGCAAAGGAAGTTCATGAATGGAGCTCAATTTTTAACAAGAATTATATATCATGTTCTAGGAATGGAGGATCAATTAAAGTTGCTATTCTAGAATGATGACTGTAAGAGAAGCAGAAGCTCAACCAAGCATGAGGGGAGCAGAAAGAAAAAGAAAGGGAATCTCAGAAGAAATCATTCCTGTAAAGAAAAGGAGATTGGATCCCAGAAAAGTAGAATTGGAACAGGAGGAAGCAACTAAGGAAGAGCATGAAGCCGCTCAAAAGGAAGTTCAGTCTTCAAAAGAACCTCATCCACCTCAGACAAGCAAAGAGCAATTGTATACCTATTTGACTCAAGGAAACAATAAAAGGGCAGTATATAAAGCCCAATACCAAAAAATGTTGGAAGACTACTCATGCAAAGCAACTGATGGATACAAGAAGAAGTGGAGCACTATGAAGAGCTACATGATCAGATGATGGCAGCAGAGACTGAAGAAGTTTTTGTCAAAAAGGAAGTAGAACTATTGGCTTACTTTAAGGAGTTACAAGGTCCTCTTGAAACTAGGACCACAGTAGTAGTGAAGAAGAAGATTCAGAAGAAACCTTTGCAGAAAAAGAGACTAAGGAGAACAAGGGAAAAGCAGTTGAACAAGCACAGAGGAAGCAGACAGAAAAATTGCCAGTAGAAGAAAAAAAGCAGGAGGAATCTATTGTTATAGAAGAATAAAGAATGGACAAATTAGGAATAGCTGGTTCTTCCCAATTCTCTTCAGACTTAGATAGTGATATTAAAACTTCTTGTTGAAAAGTTTGAATTTCTCAGTACCAAGCACACCAAATGTGACATTGCAAGCCTCTGAAAAAAAATAAAACACTAGATGATTTGGGTGAAAAGCCACAAGGAAAACAAGCCCAAGAAGAAGCAGTAAAACAGGTTAGTCCTGGAGAAGAGAAAAGATTATTAAAAGGTAAAGCAGTGTTGATGGAAGAAGAGGTTGAAGTGAGGAAGGATTTCAGTTGTGGATTAGTGGATTCAGGGTTTAAGACAGTATGGACAAAACCATCACGACAAACCTACTTCAAATTTAATGAGGAAAAGCTAGAAACAGAAAACGAAGCACATGTATGTAGCTCAGTACACAAGCAAAAAGACACAGATCAAATCAAGGAAACTGAGGAGGTAATAGAAAAAATGTGTGGAAGAAGGAAATACACAAAAAGAGATAAACCAAATCATAGAAGATATACTTTATGACTTGAATCATAATGAGGAGTTCACAACTACAGAAGATCAGGGAAAAGAAGAAGATTTGGATCTCATGGATATAGATGAGCAAAAGGAAGGACAGAAGGAACAGATATTCAATGATCAAATAAAGCTCTCTGAGGAGATTGATTCAACCTTAATTAAGGAAAAGGAAGTATAGGAAAAGGAAGGACATACTTGAAGAGGAACAACAAGGAATGGAGAAAAAGAAGGCAGACGAAATAGAGATAATTAAAGACACATCAGGACATGAGAAGAAGGAGGATCAGACATTAGAGTATGAGGAAGATGCTGCAAATAAAGAAGAAAAGAAAGTAGAAAAGGGCTATGAAGAACAGGAGAACTAGTTCATAGAATATGAGGAAGAAGATAAAGAAGAGCATGACTGCAAAGAAGAAAAGCAGATAGAAGTAAGACAAAATGGGATTAGAAGCTGGGTTAGAAAGGATACCCAAGGATATAAGATCTGCTTGCAAAATTATTATGAGCAATATAGAACAGTTCCGACCATCAAGTAGAAACTTGATTATATCAGGTATGGTGGCTGAATCAGAGTTTGTAAAAGGCAGCAGAATCATTAATGAGCAAAAGAAAGAAAAGGAACAGTTAATGGAACAGTTGAAGATTGTACAGGAACGAAATGAGGATTTGAACAACAGAATAATTTCTTTGGAAGAATTGGAAGTTCAACAACACATTAAGATTCTATTTCTTGAAGAGAAATGTGCAAGGCAAATAGAGCACACCAGTAAAATGGAGATGGAGCTGAAGAAAATTGAAGGGAGATACAGAACACTGCAGAGTTCATATCAAATTATGGTCAAAGAAAATGAGGAAATAAACAAGTTATTAATGGAAGAAGGCCAATTGAAGGAGGAAAACAAGATTGCACAAGTAACACAGGATGAGAAGGAAGAACTGAACAAAGAAATTATGAGACTACAAGCAGAGTTGAAAGAAGCTAAGGAGTTGGAAAAGCAAGCAAGTGTACATGCTGCCACTTCAATGAGGGGATATAATAAGCTACATATGGATATAGAAAAAGAAAGAAGTGATTGGCAGTTGAGTATAGAAAAGGAAAGAAATGAGTGGAAATCAGAAAAAGAATTATGGACATCTCAAAATATAAGCCTAATGTTGATGACAGAGGAGCTACAGAACACAGATTGGAAAATCCACAAACCCAAGTTGAAGAGCAGGTAGAGACTACACAAGCAGAAGCCTATGAAGTGGGAGATGATAACAGAACCCAACATGGTGATGAACAAGAAAACAAAGCAGCAGTAGAGGAATACTCGGAGGAGTTTGTTCAGAGACTTCTAACAGACAGAGAATCTAGAATGGAATTTATTAGAAAAATGCATAATGAATATGAGGAACAGATTGTTAATTTTGCTTTGAACAAAGGGATAAATCCTGATCAACACCATTGGGCAGCAGATAGCCTATGTATACCCTTTTGCATGATTATTGAAAGCATTAAAAACTATCAGCTGGCAAGGGTGGGATTATCACCAAACAAGTATTTAGAATATGAAGAACACATCAATGTGACAAAGAAATTATTTGAAAAAGCCTATCCTAAATGGAGAAATAGGTGGTTGGACACTAATAAAGAATGCAGAAAAATATGGAAAGAAGCACCAATTTAGTTAAAAATCAACCCAGCTTATTGTCCAGTAGCAAGGAGAAGGGATTGGATAGTCTTTTGGGAAAGAAGGAATGTAGGACGGATTCCATCAAAATGGCTGAATTTCCCAAAGACAGCTGGACCAAAGGCAGGAACATGGCCAACAAAAAATATATGGTTGACACAACATAGTCTGTCATATCCACATATAAAGATGTTAATGACCCAAACTTTATTTTACTGATGAGAGTAATGAGACTCATATTGGCATGTATAAAGACTTTTACAGATACAGATGTCAGAATTCTCAATTACATTGGTTTTAATTCACCATCTGATGCTTTATTATTTGATCTCAGTGAAACCCCAGATATGATATGTTTAATGGCTTATTATAGCAGAACAATATTTTTGGGTAGTCATTATCTTCAGATTTTCGAGGATGCATTTGATTATGGATTCTTTGAAAGAGAATCAGAAATCTTTGGAAACTTATCAGTAGTAACAAAGTCTCGACTCACTGCTTATGAAGCTGCATACATGGAATACCTGAAGGAAGATGTAATAGATAAACCAGAGGTTGCTGTGCAATGGAGAAAAGCATTTTTTGAAATGGTGAATAACTTGAACATCACAGAAAGAAAAAGTCATGACCTATTGTCACAGGTATATCAAAGAAAGAAGAAGTGAAGGAAGCACTCAATATGTACCAACAAGAATATCTTTTGTCAGGAGCCAAAAGGTTTAGGAGGGGAAGAATGTTAGAAGAAGCATTTTTTGAAGGAAAATAATTATAAAATGTCAAAAAATTGTAAAAACATTTATGCAAATGATGTAAAAATGAGGAAGAGTCTTCCTCATGTAAATTAGAATCATATGTATTTTTTCTAGAATTTTTGGAAACTCTTTGATAGCATATTTTTAGATTAGAAGGGAAAAGGACCAAAATTCAAGTGTGAAAAGGGACACTTGAAAATGTATAAAAGATAATTTCCTCTATTTTGAGAGGGTTGGTTAATTGTATTTTGTGCTATCCAAGTAATGAGAAGAGTTTCTTGCAGAAAATAATGATTCTTCCTTTTATGTGATTTTCTTTGATTTATTGAGTCTATTCTATGTGTATCCATGGAATTAGCAAGCTTCTATTGTGTATTTCTGATGAATCTGTATGAAGGGAGGTGATTCTTGATGTATTGAGTGAGAAATTGCTGAAGAATAGAGCTGGAGATGGAAATCGTCAATTTTCACAGAATCACGATTGTCTGGTCTGAAGGTTACATGTATCTTTTTTGAGATTTGACTTCATAATTGTGTTCTACTGAGAAAATAACACACTTTAGACACCAAGATCATTAAAAATACTATTGTTTAACTCAAGATAATCCAAACCCTAGAAATTTCTCTTCATCTTCATCATTTCTCAGAAGTCCAGACATTTTCCTCTTATTTTTTGGATTCCATCATCTAGAAGGGGCTGTGGTCTTTATATACTTCCCCGATTGACAAATGTAAGATGTATTGTTGATTCTTTATGCTAAAATGATTGGAGAGGACAACTCTAAAGGGTAACAACAAACACCATGGTAAAAGATACCTTGTAAACAAAAGTAAAGAAAATATACCTGCTACTTTGCAAACAGAAGTAAAGAAAATATACCTACTACTTTGCAAACAGAAGTAAAGAAAATATACCTGCTACTTTGCAAACAGAAGTAAAGAAAATATGCGTGCTACTTTGCAAACAAAAGTAAAGAAAATATACCTGCTACTTTGCAAACAGAAGTAAAGAAAACATACCTCCTACTTTGCAAACAGAAGTAAAGAAAATATACCTGCTACTTTGCAAACAGAAGTAAAGAAAATATACCTACTACTTTGCAAACACAAGTAAAGAATATATACCTACTACTTCACAAACAGAAGTAAAGAAAATATACTTGCTACTTTGCAAACAGAAGTAAAGAAAATATACCTGATTAAACTCGATGAAGATGCTCTTTGTGTTTGTGCTTTGTGCAAAGTCTTTACATTAAGGTTGATCAAATTAATCTAATACATCAATTCTAATTATGCATGTGCAATCGTTGCTTTCACAAAAGTTGAGGGACAAAGGTGGCGTGACGAGGATCCTTCTACTTGTAAAACTCCGTGGAGGCGCTCAGGTCTCAATGACCAGCCCTCAACAGCCAGGAGATTACAAGATTTTAGAGTCAGCTTCAGCTACCAGGGATGTCGACGCTTTTGCTTCTATCGCCAAATTTCCTATATGCATATGTAGAACAGAAATAAAAATATACCTTTATACCTAAGGTGTCGCACCGAACCTTCACGTCCGGTTCACCAAATGTCGGGAAGTTGCGGACACACGGCTGGTGGATCAAGTCAACCGCTAAATCCTTCGGCACACGCAGGATGATTGAGACAATCTCAGGTGAATTAGGTATATTTTTCTTTACGACTAGGGTAAATGAAATACTAAATAACTTTAAAATCTAAGAAATATCTAATAGGTAAGCTTAACAATCTATACTTCTAAGGACCGTATGGTTGAGTTGCCCTATACCTATCAATGGCTTCTTGAGATGAAGGTAAAATTAAGGATTCATCAGTTATGTTTTTCTTTAATAATTTCTTCTTCTTGGTTTTCAATATGCTGTGGTTGCATACGTCTAATTAGAGGTGGAGGAAATGAATCTTCACTATCTTGAGGTTCGAAAGATGCAATCGAAAATAACATTAAAAACCTAGTAAGACAATGATCATAAGATTCAGAGATTAAAGATTTGTGCGTAATTTTGTCCTTAACTACTTCTACTTCGACTTCTATAGTTGCATTACTTTTAGATTCAATTGAATGCTCTGTAGACATCGACAATGAATATAAATGGAAATAGTAATTGAATTAATGCTAATAACAAAAATAGGTGTTTACAAAGCTATAGATAAATCTTTTTAAATGATAAAATCTATCTAAAATGATGATAAATTTTAGTGATTCCTATACAAATAGCTTGATCAAAGATATTCTTCAATGGTTTGATATAAGATTGATGGATCTCTAGATTGTTGAATTCTTAGCTCTTTCGCAATGCTCTTCGGACACTTCTTCTTTTAATGTATGCAAAAAAAAACATTAGCAAAAAACAGAGTTTCACACACACACACACACACACACACACACACACACACACACACACACACACACACATATATATATATATATATATATATATATATATATATATATATATATATATATATATATATATATATATATATATATATATATATATATATATATATATATATATATATATATATATATATATATATATATATATATATATATACATAGAGTCTTTTCTAAACCACTCTTTTTATTTTAACTTTTAATCTACAACCTCACTTTAGCCCATTAATACTCACCACACTTTTAATTCAACTTTAACTACTTTAATTACACTTCACTTCTACTCCTCTCTTTTCATCTACACTAATTCTCACCATTCCTTTCTTTTAACCAACTTTATTTACTTTAAGTGCATAACTTTTATGATCTGCTCTTTACACACTTTAATTCCACATCTTTTATGAACCATTCTTTAAATTCATATTGACACACACACCACTAATTAATTATCCATTTAATTTATTATTTTAATTTTATTTACCCTATATTTCTTAATTAAATAATTCATTTAAATTAAGCTTAGTTTAAGGTTTTAATTAATTAAATACCTTAGTATTTACATTTATACTCATGATTAAAGTAACTAGTTAACTCATATTTTAATTTTTAAGAAATCAATGTTGATTTTATAGATTAATTTAATTAATTTAATTTAATTAATTTAATTTAATTAATTTAATTTAATTAATTTAATTTAACCCTTAACACACACTAAAACCCTTAGAAATCCTCTTGAAACCCATCAAAAACCAATTGAAACCCTTTGGAAACATAGCTTTAACCCTAACATTAACCAAGAATTAATGTTCCTAACTTAAATACACATGAATGAATGTAAATCTAGGGTCTTATACCCATGTTTGAATGTTTAAATGGCTCAAACACACATTAAATAAACAGTTTTAGGGTAAACCCTAATATGAACATATGTTTTCTCCATCAATTTGTATGTGCAAACACTTACAAAGAGTTAAGTTCCAAGCAAAACATTTAATCAATAATGTAGCAGAAGGTTTAGAGTTAACCAATAAACATTTTTTAATTTTCCTGGTCGTCAACTGGAAGGTGGAAAACTTTTCGACAATGGAATGCATCACTGCTTTCAACATTGAGATATAGTTGATTTTTTATGTTAGGGTATTTAGTCACTCACCATGGCTGAACGCAATGATATATTTTGTATGCTTTTTGTTGAGGATAAATTGCATGGTTCTAAACAGCCATCGACAGCATATATGATGCATCATATATTGGTAGTCAAAGGTTTATGGAATATTGTGCAAGGTGTTCAAAAGCATCCTCTTACACCTATGATTATAGTGGTTATAGGTGATCTAGGTGGTGTTGAAGATGTTCAATTTTTTTTTCCTATTGTGATTCCTTTACAGTTATTATAGAGCAACTTTATTTGAGATGGCAGAGATGCACATGCACGTGTTGATAGTTTTGTTTGTCAAACATGCCATTATCCCTCACATTCGCTCTTGCAAAGTAAAAATTGATGCTTGGGATGCTCTCACAACACTATATTGGGCAAGAAATGAGGCTCAGGTTGCTAAGTGTGGAGATTCACTCACTAATTAGACATAAAGACATGAAGACGTATGAAGGATAAAGAAAGACGAAGAGAAGCAGAGACAAAGCATTCATAAAAACCAAAACCTTAGTGAAGGGACAAATTCATGCTTGTAACATAGTGCATAGAAACTTCCAGAATTACGAGTTTTTGAATCCCGGGTCAAAGATGTATATAAGAGAGAGAGAGAATAGAGATATAAAAAAATGACAAAAATGTGTGTGTGTAGATATGAATATTAAAACCTGAACTGTCGGGTATTCATCTGTAAGAGAGATGGTAAGGAATAACTACTCAACATAGGAGAGTTTTCCATGGCTATGAGCAAAGGAAGGCCAAGCCATTTTGTACACATCTTCTCTAATAGAAAACACATGTTTATGTGGAAAGAATTGAGCGCATTCTTCGTATGTGAAGAAATTTAAGTGATTTCATGTTACTATGAAAGTTAGTTAGCAGTTATAGTTTTCTCAGTGTACACTTTTACGGTATTTCTACGAGTTAGATCTAACCATATAGTGTAAAGTGTTTCATGAGAGATAGCTCATTTTGAAGCTAGTGGTCTCAACTAAAAGTTGACCAAAAGATTTCTGTGAAACGGGACATGTACGCACAGTACTGAGTCTGATAGTAAAGACATTCAAAACTGGTGAAGTTTTTCTCAAACTTTAGATATAGTTCATTCACTGAAGGAAGATTAGGTATCACTACCTTACTTCATTCACAGTCATTTGAAGTAATCATAAACAAAATTGCAGTTGATCCCGATAACATTTCGGTGAAATTCTGGTGAGATTCCGGTGATAGTCTGGTGGAGTTCCGGTGAGATTCCAGTGAGTTTAAAACACAGTTTGGTATAATTAAGTAACTGAAAGATTATCTAACAGTAAGTAAGCACAGAATCGTAAAGTTTGAAGTAAAGCAGATAAGAATTGAAGCCTGACAAAAAGGCAAAATTTCTGTAAAGAGAACTTTGAATTTCACTGAACACAATAGTGAAGTTTTCAGTTTCAGTGAGGTTGCTAAGCTAATGATGATTATAGAGGTGTTCTAATATCACTCTAGCTTAGTTCTTGTGGTGTGGTGAAATTCTGCTGTATACGCTGCACCATCAAGTGGTATCAGAGCCGAAAGGTCTTCAAGAGGTGATCAACAACAAACGGAATCAGAGAAGCATTCCAAAGTCATTCTCAAGGGTAAAGGTTTATGAAAGGTAAAAACTTTTAACGTTTTACTCACAGATAGCAACAGAAACAAGAAAATCATGGCAAATCATATCTCTATTGACAAATTGGATAGATATAATTATCCCGCATGGGTAATGCGAATGGAAGCTTTACTTATGAGTGAGGACTTTTTTTTTCTTCCTCAAATGTTAGCATTAATCCAAGCAACTAATTTAAATCTGGTACAAAATTATTTAATGAAAGTTCAATTGAGAGTACGAAAGGTTTCCACCTTTCATCTCCTCTCAGTCTGACAAGCAATTGCGCTATTAACTTGTGGTCTTCGATATCCTCATCAATAGATCCAAGATTGTCTGCCAAGTCCTTCATCTTAGTGACATAATCACTAATGCTTTGACTTTGTTTTTTCTTGAACGTCGTAAACTCTGACCATAAGCTAGCCTTCCTAGCTTTTGTAGTGTTTCGGAAATGATCTTCCAATGCACTCCATATATCTTCCGCTTTCTCCAAGCATCTAACATGTGGCAGTAGATGATCTGTAATAGTATTGTAGATATAAGCTCTTGCCGTTGCATCTTTCTTCAGCCACAACTTCAAGGCTTCTAACTCTTCTTTCTTTGGTTGACTGTCATCTCCAAAAATAGGCTTCTTTTCTTCTCCTATCACATACATCATTCAAAAGCTTGGGTATTGATCAAGGTATACCTATCATACACGAAGATAATATGAGCTCGTATCTTGCAGCAAATCCAGTATTTCATGCAAGAACAAAGCACATAGAGATTCAATATCATTTCCTAAGGGAAAAGGTAATGGAGAAGGAGATTGAAATAGTATACACTCCTACAAAAGATCAAGTTGCAGATATTATGACAAAGAGCTTGGATGGAGTAAAGACATGCAGATTCAAAGAAAATGGGAGGAATAAAAGAAAAGAAGAATATATAAAAAGATCAGAGGATGCAAATTAGTGATTGAGGGGGAGCTGTTGGAGATTCACTCACTAATTAGACATAAAGACATGAAGACATATGAAGGATAAAGAAAGACGAAGAGAAGCAGAGACAAAGCATTCAGAAAAACCAAAACCTTAGTGAAGGGACAAATTCGTGCATGTAACATAGTGCATAGAAACTTCGAGAATTACAAGTTTTTGAATCCCGAATCAAAGATGTATATAAGAGAGAGAGAATAGAGATATAAAAAAATGAAAAAAATGTGCATGTGTAGAGATGAATAGTAAAACCTGAACTGTCGGGTATTCATCTGTAAGAGAGATGGTAAGGAATAACTACTCAGCATAGGAGAGTTTTCCATGGCTATGAGCAAAGGAAGGCCAAGCTATTTTGTACACATCTTCTCTAATAGAAAACACATGTTTATGTGGAAAGAATTGAGCGCATTCTTCGTATGTGAAGAAATTTAAGTGATTTCATGTTACTATGAAAGTTAGTTAGCAGTTATAGTTTTCTCAGTGTACACTTTTACGGTACTTCTACAAGTTAGATCTAATTGTATAGTGTAAAGTTTTTCATGAGAGATAGCTCATTTTGAAGCTAGTAGTCTCAACTAAAAATTGACCAAAAGATTTCTGTGAAACGGGACATGTACGCACAGTACTGAGTCTGATAGTAAAGACATTCAAAATTGGTGAAGTTTTTCTCAAACTTTAGATATAGTTCATTCACTGAAGGAAGATCAGGTATCACTACCTTACTTCATTCACAGTCATTTGAAGTAATCATAAACAGAATTGCAGTTGATTCTGGTAACATTCCGGTGAAATTCTCGTGAGATTCTGGTGATAGTCTGGTGGAGTTCCAGTGAGATTCTAGTGAGTTTAAAACACAGTTTTGGTACAGTTAAGTAACTGAAAGATTATCTAACAGTAAGCAAGCACAAAATTGTAAAGTTTGAAGTAAACGAGATCAGAATTGAAGCCTGAAGAAAAGGCAAAATTTCTGTAAAGAGAACTTTGAATGTCACTAAACACAATAGTGAAGTTTTCAGTTTCAATGAGGTTGCTAAGCTATTGATGATTATAAAGGTGTTCTAATATCACTCTAGCTTAGTTCTTGTGGCATGGCAAAATTTTGTAGTATACGCTGCACCATCACTAACCTCAAAAAAGAGTTAGAGAGTGCACATATGACTGGAGTTTCAATTGATATTTTTTGGTAAAGATCAAGGATTTGAAAGAACAATTGATTTTTCTTGATGAAATCTAGCCAAATAGTTAACTTGTGCAAAATGTTCTTAATGGCCTTACAAATTCTTATTAGAGTTTTGGTTCTAGTCTTTACTTGATGATGAAAGGGAATCAAAATGCCTTATTCTTTGAGGATTTGGTATCTATTTTGCTACAAGAAGATCATTATAGGCACTGTAGGTCAATTATGCATGTTGTAGATCAAGCTTTTGTACCTAATCAGAAGGGAAAAAGGTAAATGGAGCTAGGCTACTAGTAAGAAAAAGTATGCTAATGTTTCACAGTCAAAGAGGAAAGACAAAGATAATAAGAAAAATAAAAAAAAATTCTCCAAGTATTGTAAGGAAAATGATCATGTCATTAAGAGTTGTCCTAAACTACTTGCAAAAGAGGCAAAAAGAAAGAGGCCAAAATGGTTTTTATAGAGATCTCTACACCTGAAATAGAGTTTACTAAGCTTGTTTCGAATGAAGAATGGGCATTTACTACTCTTTGCAGGTATGGATCATGTTCACATGAACAATGTATGTTTTTAGTAGACTTGGACATTTGGTACTTTGATAGTGCTACAATCAAGCATATTACATCATAATGCAGTTTCTTCACTTCACTTGAACTTTCTCCTATAAGAATACTATCACGTGTTAACAACTCTTATCCTACCACACGAGTTGGAAAGATAATTCTCAACACTACTCATGTTAGTTCCTTCACATTGTGAGATGCCTTATATATGTCACACAATAAGAAAAACATGTTATAACTGTTAGCACTTGCCAAGATTGGCATATTTTATATATCAAATTTGAGGATGATAGATTTATAGATTATGATCTCTTCGATTTTGATGTTATCATTGCTTCTCACATTTTATCATGGTCTGTGTAAGCTCATAGGTTATGCAAAATCTGAGAATGATTTAGCATGTGCAATTCATGATTCTCAGGCTATTTGAGATGCAAAATTTTTGCATGCATGCATTGGTCATCTGAATTTTGCTAGTTGGCTTCACCTACAAAAATCTAAAATGGTGTCCTCTATATAGTTGAGGCACCCTCTAAGCATGTTTATGAAATATATTTTGAGTAAAATGTTGCATATTTGCTCCCCCAAAGATGGTTTAGTTAAATCTACCCATAAATTGCAACGTTTTCATAGTGACGTATGTGGTTCTATGCAAATACTGTCATTTGCGAATTGCCACTTTGTGACTTTCATTGATGAATTTTCTAGCCATTTATGGATTTATCCATTGAAATGAAATTATTAAGTATTTATGTGATTTAAACATTTCTTGATTATTTTTAAAAATTTGTCAACATGTAAAATGGGAATCCTCCGCTATGATTGAGGGTGGGAGTATATGTTTTTGTAGTTTAATGCATCTCTAGCGACCTTGGATAAAACATCAATGTACAAGGCAGTATATGTTTTCATAGTTTAATTCATCTCTAACGACCTAGGATAAAACATCAATGTACAATATCGTATACACCTCAAGATTTGTTGAGATAAGAATAGGCCTTTCATGGAAATGGAAAGATACATGCTTCTAGATGGATGTTCTTATGTGTGTAGTATACATACTTAACATGTCTCTCACAAAAGCATTGTAGTCTATCACTCCATATGAGCCTTGGCATGGTCGTAAGCCATATGTTTCTCATGTCTATGTTTTTTATCGTCTCACATATGCATTAGTGCCTAAACAATGATGCATAAAATTGGATAGAAGGAAATGAAATTTATTCTTATTGGGTAAATTATGAAAGCATGGGTTGTCGTCTCTATCATCCAAAAACTAAATGCCTTCTAGTTAGATGTGATGTTTATTCTGTGGAAAACACAATTCAGCCCTTAGTTTCATTTACCAAGTATAAATAATTCAACTTGAAAGATATATATCATGGACAATCAAATGCTCCTCCTCTTGAGCTTTTTTGTCAGCCTTTACAAGTTTCAAATGATAGTGAAGATCATTCTATTTTCTATGTATATTTACATGATGCACTTATTGATTAATGTGCTAACATAGATGAGCCAAAAATTATGCCAAAATGGATGGATAAGACTTTATGTGATAGCAAGTTAGATGCATATTTCTCATATCATACTCGTTTAGGCTCTCACAATGCTTCTTTTGCATTGAGTTGTTATAGAGTGGCTCTCTCTAATCTTTGTGATGTGAATAATCCTACTTCTTTTGATGAAGAAAAAAATTCAAAAGCTTGGATGGCTTCTATGCAATCTAACTATTACACTATTATGAAGAATGGTATTCCCTCTTTATGCCATTTGCCTTGAGGTAGAAATCTCATTGTCAATTAATGGGTATACAAGTTAAAACTTAACCTTAATGGAATAATTGATAAGTATAAGGACCAGGATTGTTGAAAAAGGCTATGCTCAATAAATTCACATTGCTTTTGATGATACATTTGGCTCCACATGCCAAATGACCATCTTTCATGCATCTGTGCACTTGTGGCTCATCATGATTGGAATGTGCATCTATTGGACATTAAGACTACATTTTTGCATGATGATTAATGTGAAGAAGTATATGTATTTTATCCCCATGCTTTTGTGTAAAAGAGCATGAATAAAAAGTGTGCAAGTTAAGAAAGCCATTGTATGGTTTCAAGAAAGGACGACGTGCTTGGTATGAAAAGAAACATGCCTACTGTCACTCTAGCACAATGGTGAGTACCAACGTGAGGAGATTCACCTCATAATTGTCAATCCGTGGAGACGTGAGGACTAGTATGAAGACTATGAGCAAGTGAAGGCACAAGTGTGTGAGTGAGAAGCACACAAGCATGCACACACATACACACACACACACGCACATAAGGCAAGAACAAGGAGAGGAACAATGGAGTTCTTTGCATTAGTCAAAAAGTCTCTTACATAAGCTCAATTCACAAACAATCTAACCCCAAAAATGAGCTCTCTAGCTCTTTTTATAGTTTTCTCACTAGCTTTGGCCTTGTCCAGACCTAGTGTCCGGCCTAGTTAAAAATTAGGTTCTAGAGCCTATTTGAGGGCTCAAACAGAGTCTAAAAATTATGAAAATTGGTATGTAGCTAATTCTAATACTCCTCAAGCTCGAGGACTCCTCAACTTGAACAAAATGGAGTCTATTCTACCAAAAATGGAATTTACAATGTTTGTGTAGTGATTAAAATCACTTGAGTTGTAAATGGTTCATGGAAAAAATGATTGGGCCTTGTTGCCGTATTGTGCATGATTGCTCCATTGTGCTAGTATGCTCTTCATCTGACTTGTATGCCAACACTCCCCCCTTCCTAGCGTATGTCGCCCCTTACAGACCTCTGTTCTATTGGGTGGTCGATATAGTATTGTATGACATTGGTGGCAAGTTCGTGTTCTCCTATCCGTAAGCCTCTTGCTAAATCAGCTTCCAATGCATCCCAATTTATTGCACCGGGGATCTCTGGTTGCGGTGTGGTGTAGTACTCAGAGTACATGGCTTGTTCACAAGCAAAGAGATGGAGCAGGTGTGTTGGCTTCGGTGCGAAGACCTCCGAGTGATACTCCCAGAAACCTGATCTGAACATTTCTTCAAATGTTTGTTTGTAGCATGCGGGGAGATACTTTATCCGTGCATGCCAGGCATAAGCCACTCGAATGCTGGGGGTGGTGCTCATGTCGTACACCAAATCATAGTTGCCATTAGTAATCCCCGGTAGACGTACCTGTGGTGCTGCGGCATTTCTAAAGGTTTTCAGTACTATCTGCATCATATCTAAAATCTTAAGCATCATTTGAGCTGCCACATCTGGCATGGGCTTCAATCGAGGCATCCAATGTCAAATTGTGGCCATCATGTACGGTATCGACGGTGGTCCCTGTGGTGGCGCAATGTATGGATAATTGAGCCACTCCTTACATTGAGCATTATTCTGCACCTTGATGTTGAAAGCTTTCCATGAGCGGCGTTGTGGAACGGGGCCATAGCAAGGATTATAGAGGAGATGTAATGGCGCATTGTTCCAGGTGCGTAGCATTTCAGGATATGTTTCTGGAAGTTTCTGTCGCCATGTCGGTTGATGGATTTTGCCTTTTTGCGCATCTGGAGGAAGGTCTTCCGGTTGAAACTGGGTAGCAAAGGTAGGAATTTTGCCTGTGACTCTCTGTATTTCTGCATTATAATCAGCCAGAATGATATAGTATGGCCTGTATTGGAGTTCGGATGAGAGAATAAGGCATCTAGATGATAGGTTCTTGAAGTAATTGGATTGTAATATAGTATCTTCTATGACCCTCATGGCCTGATTTTGCACGACTGTTCGCTCTTCATGTGAACTCCCAATTTCCTCCACTTGGCGTAGCCAAGGGGGTCGTGGTGCTTCGAACGTATCCTGACCTTCTTCTGTTTGTTGGCCTCCTTGGAATGGTTGTGGGTCATATTCTTCTTCAAACGTTTGTTCCACCGGAATTTGTACTGCTTCCTCATCGGTGGGAGCCTCAGGTGGGGAAGGTGGTCTCTCATATTGTAGTAGGTGTGCTTGCAATTCTGTGACCTGTTTCTGGAGATCTTTTAAGGCCTCGGAGTCTGTGAGAAGTGAGGCCGCAGAGGAGGTGGTTTGAGAGGCATTTGTGGTTTCTTTTTGGTGTTTCTGCTTCAGTAGGTCCAGTTCCTCTGATATCTGGTCATGGGCTTCAAGTAGGGTGGCATAGTCTTCCAAGATTATCTTGATATTATCAGGGGTCACGGCTTGAAACTTTGAGGGACTGATGGGTGCCCCCGGTGTGTTTTCGATGGTGCTTCTAAGTTCTCTTGGTTCTGTTGTTGTAGGCATCGATTCTCCTCGTGAGCAGCTGTAAGGTGTCTTCTAAGAAGTGCCATATTTCGTTGAAGTTTTGAATTGCGTTCTAGTTGTGTTTTTAGATGGCCTTCTACCACTTGTATTGCATCTTGGTCTGTATTCTGTAACTGTACTTCCAATACACTATGAGCCTCTTGTAAAGTTTGGAATTGTGTGTGGAGGCGAGCATTCTCCTCTTCTACTGCAGCAATACGATTTTGTAGCACCTCTGAGTGCTCTTGCAGTCGTGCGTTATGTTGCTGGAGCTGATTGTACTCTGTCCTTAACTTTGAATACAAGCTAGCATGGTGTCCAATGCATTTCCTATAGATGTGG
The DNA here is from genome assembly GCA_020310875.1 of Ceratopteris richardii. Taxonomy (NCBI): domain Eukaryota; kingdom Viridiplantae; phylum Streptophyta; class Polypodiopsida; order Polypodiales; family Pteridaceae; genus Ceratopteris; species Ceratopteris richardii. The sequence continues at coordinate 23,376,963 of CM035413.1, forward strand.
GGGTGGTGTGTACAATGGAAGATGCATGGGAAGGGAACTGGGGGAGGGGAAGAGTGAATGATGTGTCTAATGGAGATGTGTGTGTTGGTGAAATTGGTGGGGGGGGAATGGGAGAAGGTGGAAGTGTGGGGGGTGGAGGAGGTGCCGTGGGTGGTGAAATGTCCATACTTTCAGGAGTGGGTGCAAGTGTGGGGTCTACCATATACATTGGAATGGTAGGTGGTGTGTGTGTGAACGTGGTGAATAGAGGAGAAGTGGGGTGGGGAGCTGAAAATAAAGGGAATGGTTGAGACCTAGGTTGAATAGTTCTAGCAAGGAAGGCATGGAGGGATTGGAGAAGTGGGGAGATGGAGGTTGGGGGTTCAGGTCGTAGAGTCGGGGAGGGCATGAAAGGTGGTGTGGTAGTAGGGAAACCCATGAATATGGATCTGGATTCAGGATGACCTATGGCTGAGGGCATGGGGGATGGTTGTCCTAGGGCAGGCTTTATGAGCGATTCGGTGGATTGTGTAGTGATGGGGGTTGCCTCATAGAGTGGGTTATCAGAGGTGGAGAATAGGGTTGAACTGGAGATGGGAGTATGGAAGATGAAGGTTTGTTCGGTGGGTTGAGTGGTCGAGGTGATCTCCACGGCTTTTGTTCTAGGAGGCGATGGTGGGGGTGTGGGTGGTAGTGGCTCGGTTGATTCCTCATGGGTGATTGGGTGCTCTTGGCTAGCGGTTTCTGCTGCTTGGGAGGTTGTCCCAATGGGTTCGGATGTCATAATCGGCTCTTCTACCGTTGTAATGGGGATCTGGATGTTTTTACTTGACCGTGGTCGTGTTTGGAATTTGCGTGGATCATATTGAACTGGGGACGTCCTAATGGCGGTTCGAACAGCTTCTACTACCCCATATGTCTCTGCCATTAATAAGAGACCTTCACTATATTCTGAGTCAACTCCTTCTTCTTCCAACAGCTGAGTCATGAGTACCCTACTACTCTGTTCGGTGAGCAGTTGTTGTGAGCGCACTCGTTCCATGATTTGATACAGCCTTCGAAGTTCTGCTATATAAGCTAGGGCTTCAGTGGTCTCCTCTTCGTATGCTCCTTCTTCTTCTAGGTGTCCTTGTTGTTGACCCTGTTGATCGTCACCCCAATGTACATGGCAGCTTTCTGTGGATTTTCTCCTTCTTTGTGAAGATGTGCCTTGTTCTTCTTCATCTGAATAAAAGTCTACATCCGAGAGTATTGTACTTTGTAAAAATGCTTCGAAGTCCTGTGGATCCATCCCTTCAGCATCTCCAGTTGTAGCAAACTCAAATTCAGATTGAGCAGGAGGAGCTGAAGGGGCAGCTTGTGTTGTACTTTCAGATCCAGGCCTGGGTATTCTAATGGTAAAAGGAGGTACAGTGGCATCCCCTCGTGGTGATACTTCAGGAGTAGTCAAAACTTCCTGTGTCTGGACACAAGGGATCGAACCCCTCATGCGCTTGGATTGATGTGTGGACGTCTTGAGCTTCTTAAACATTTGTAATTGTGCCCAAGTTAAGGCACGTTCAATGGGTACATCATATGCTAAGCATCGGTAGATAATGCGTGTGATAGCACAACAGCCGTTCACCACTAATTTCCTAGAAGACCTTTTTGTTGCGAACATTTGTTTTATGTAGGGTACAAGTTTCAAATTATGTAAATACCTTTGGGAAGTCTTCAAATACTTCAAGAAGGCTCATATTATTCATAAAATGTAGCAAAAATACCACGTGAGTTCTAGAACATGGTGAGTCAAATTAGTGAGTCACAAGGGAGCTTCAGTGGTGTCCTAGTGGAAGGTCGATGTGGCTAGTTCTCAAAGTCCATCAATACTTTGCTTATTTGAGCACTTGAGTCATGTAATACCTCCATCCAAGTGTCTACCACGAATTTAGATGTATTAGGAAGGTTTTAGATTAGTTTCCCATGCTATAAAAAGAGGAGAAAAGTGGTGATCTTGTGGGATGTCCAAGAGAGTCATATGTGTATCTCTACACTGCTGTAGTTTTGTATGCAGAGATTTCAGAGCTTGTATCTCCCTCATTATATATCCAAATTACATGTTTGATAGCTCATTGGAAAGCTCTTACTGTCTAATTTCTTCCTGTAAATTTTCATAATCATTGGATTTGTGAGCTGAGAGCAATACTCTCTGCAAGTAGTGTGTGTTCTCTGTTTTTTATCCCTGCTAAAGGTCTCCATTAAACCTCAAACTTGCAGAGGTCATATTTCCTTGTGTATGTATCCAAATCATGTGTTCTTTGGCTTGTTAGAAAGCTCTTTGAGTCTACTTGTATTCTGGAAAGTTTCAAAGTCATTGGAGTTGTGAGTTAAGAGCAGTAGTCTCTGCAAGTGATGTGTGTCCTCAGGTTCATCTCTGTTTCAAGGTCTCCATTAAAGCTGCATATTGCAGAGGTCATAGCTCATTGTTTATTTATCCATTTGAGGTGTTCTATATCTTGTTGGAAAGCTCTTAGAGTCTAGTTTATGTGTGTGAAACAGTTTTGGAAAATTCCAAGTGAGTAAAGAGAAATTTGCTCTGCAAGAAAATTGGTCTGTGCATACAAGTTTGTGAAAAAGTCAACTAGGTCCTGTTGGGTTTCACCTACTTCTAGCTGTACTTTGGAGATCAATAAACTCCAACATTGGTATCAGAGCAAGTACTTGGAGGCTTGGAGAAGGTTATCATACCTTGACGAAGAATTTGAAGCTATCAAGGAAGCAGTTCATCATCAACACTACACAAAGGTAGAAGAAGATTGCAAGGAGGCATCTGAAGCAACATCCAAGCAAAGAAAGGTGCACATACCTCATTTACAAGGTAAATATTATATTTCTTCTCATCACACACATTGGAAAGGAGGCTTAAAGGAGGAAGCTTAGCATTTGTATTATGGGAGACCAACATGCACAAATAGAGAAGCTTGATAAGACCAATTATCAAGCATGGAAGTTTAGAATCACAGCATACTTGCAAGGTAGAGGCTTGTATGGTTTGATTGACGGCACAGATATCAAACCCACATTACCAGAGGACCCAAATCAGCAACAATCGAGGGAGTTTAGACTTTGGAATGAGAGAGACAAAAGGGTTATATTCATTTTATCACAAAATATTCAAGATTCAATGGTAGGACACATACAAGATCTAGACACAAGTAGAGATGTTTGGCTTGCATTGGAAAGGTTGTATGCTACAGGTACAAGAGCAAGGAAGATTCAACTCAAAAATGAGTTGAATAACATAAAGAAAGATACAAGGACATCGGTCAATGATTACATATTGAAAGTTAAAGAGATTGCAGATCAACTAGGATCAATTCAAGCTCATGTGGAGGACGATGGCTTGGTTGCACATACTCTCAACGGACTCAAAGATGATGAGAGATGGAAACCCTTCATTACTTCAGTTTATGTCAGAGGAGAATTACCAGATTTTGATCAACTTATTGCCCTTATGGTCACGGAGGAGATGAATCTAAATGGTTCTACTTCAAATCAAAAAGGATCTCAAGGACAAGCTCTTTATGTAGGATCATCAAGAGGTGGAAACAGAGGTGGAAGAGGTTCAAATAGAGGTCGAGGAAGAAGGAGCAATGATCAAAGGACTTCAAGTGGCTTCTTCAACACAAGAGGAAGAGGAAGATCAAGCGCTAGAGGTACGAGAGGCTACCACAACTACAACCAAAGACAAAGGAGTGAAGATAATAAGAACAATTGCTATATATGTGGAAGGTATGGACACTATGCCAAAGATTGTTATCAAAATGAAAATAATCAAGGTGGTAATCGAAGAGGAGGCTATTCAAGAAGAGGTAAACAACAAGGAAATTATGCAGTTGAAGGTAAAAGTGATGATTATGATTCTCTTCTTATGATGAATGTAGAAACTAAGATGAATTGCAATAGCGATGTATGGTATGTAGATAGTGGTTGTTCTAATCACATGTCTCATGATGCTTCATGGTTTTCTAATATGTATAATCCGTCATGTAAAGGTCATGTTGAAATAGGCGATGATACAACACATAAGATTATGCAGGTTGGAGATGTTGTTATGCAGGATAAGAGCAAGACAAATTCCTTGAAGGATGTACTTTATGTGCCAACGATCACTAAGAATTTGATGTCGGTTGGTCAAATGGTAGAAAAAGGTCTACAAGTGAGATTTAATCATGCAGGTTGCTTCATTGAGGATCCAAAGCAAAGGAGGTTAATTGCTAGAGGTCAAAAACAAGGTAGATTGTTTACATTCAAGGTAAACCCAAATCATACAAACTATTTCTCTTATGGTATGCATCGAATAGCAGAGCTTGATCTATGGCACAAAAGGATTGGACACATGAATGTACACAGGTTAAAGGAGCTATCAAAGAAGAGGATTGTTGAAGGATTACCTGATCTTACTAAGCAACATATGGTGCATCTTTGTGAAGCATGTCAAATGGGTAAGCAGAGTAGACAACCTTTCAAGCATTCAAGCTATGTAAGTGATGGTTTACTAGATCTCATACACACAGATGTGTGGGGACCTACTAAAGAGGCATCCTTGGTTGGTAATAAGTACTATGTATCATTCATTGACGATCATAGTAGAATGACATTTGTGTATTTTATTAAACATAAGAGTGAGGTCCTTGATTGTTTCAAGAAGTTCAAATCATATGTCGAAAAGCAAACAGGAAGGTATATTAAGAAGCTAAGATCCGATGGAGGAGGAGAGTATTTCTCTCAAGCTTTTACTGATTTTTTGTATGATGAAGGTATCAAAAGAGAAGTTACATGCAGGTATACTCCACAACAAAATGGAGTCGCAGAAAGAAGAAACAGAATCATAGCAGAAGCATCTAGAAGCATGCTTAATGATATGTGTTTGCCTAATTATTTTTGGGCTGAAGCTGTTAGCACAAGTGTTTACATTATGAATAGAGTTCCGACTGCTGGAGTTCATCATTTGACACCATATGAGGTATGGCATGGAAGGAAACCAAGTGTAAGTCATTTGAAAGTATTTGGCTGTGTATGTTATGTACATGTACCTAGTGAGGTGAGATCTAAACTTGATGCGAAATCAGAAAAATGTATATTTATTGGTTATGCAGATACTCAAAGAGGATATAGATGCTATAATCCTCATACCAATAAGGTTGTTGTGTCAAGAGATGTAAACTTTGATGAATCACTTTCATGGTATGCAGATAAGAATTGTTTGCAGGTCATGGATGAAAATGAAGAAGGTGTGGTTGAAGGAGATGAATGCATAGTTCAGCCATCAGGAAGTTTAAATGATGAAAGGAGTGGTTTAGATGAAGAAAGAGGATCACCTTTCAATGGAAGATTAAGGCAAGAGTCACCTCCAAGTGTTAAAAGTAAAGGTAAACTCAAACTTGTTGAAGTTAATGATGAAGGAGAGGAAATTAGTGATGTATGTGAGTATGGAGAATCATCAAAGGTTCCTAATAAGAAAGGAAGAGCATCTACATTGGAGGTAAGAAGAACTTCAAGAGTAAGTAAGCAACCTCAAAGGTATACTTATGAATATTTCATGAATACTCATTATGCTTTTATGACAAAAGTTGAGCAGGAAAATGAACCCACATGTTATGATGAGGCCAAAGGAGATGAAAAGTGGGAGAAAGCAATGAGAGAAGAAATGGAAGCACTACAGGATAACAAGACTTGGAATTTAGTTCCAAGTACACCAAAGCAAAAGGTAATTGGTTGCAAGTGGGTTTTTAAGATTAAAAAAAATAGTGATGGTAGTGTGTCTAGATATAAGGCTAGACTTGTAGCAAAAGGATATAATCAAACTCAAGGTGTGGACTATGAGGAAACATTTAGTCCAGTAGCAAATATGGCAACGGTGAGAACTTTGTTGGCTTTAGCTGCAAGTAAAAGGTGGAATATATATCAACTCGATATAAAGAATGCCTTTCTTAATGGTGAGTTAAATGAAGAAGTGTATATGTCACAACCAGATGGTTATGTGGATGCAAAATGTCCTAATCATGTATGCAGGTTAAAGAAGGCATTGTATGGTCTTAAGCAGGCACCAAGGGCATGGAATGCAAGGTTGGTAAAGTATCTTATGCTGCAAGGATACACAGCGAGTCATGTTGATCCTTCACTTTATGTAAAACATGTAGATGGCATGTGTGTCTATGTATGCATTTATGTGGATGACTTGTTGATTACAGGGAATGATGCAAAAGCAATTGATGAGATAAAAGGTAATTTGGGAAAGGAATTTAAAATTTCAGATCTTGGTTTGCTCAGATACTTTCTTGGGATTGAAATTGTGTATAGCGATGAAGGTATGTGGTTGATACAAAGAAAGTATATATCTGATATGCTGAAAAGGTTTGGTATGCAGGAATGTAAATTTGTTTCTACTCCAATGGAATGTAATGTAAAGCTAAGCGCAAAGGAAGGTGATGAGTTGCATGATATGAATGTATATAGATCCATGGTAGGATCTTTGATTTATGCAACAAAAACTAGACCTGATATATGTTATGCAGTGGGAGTATTGTCACAGTTTATGCATGAACCTAGAGTACCTCATATGCATGCAGCGAAAAGAGTGCTTAGATATTTGAAAGGTACCATGAACGAAGGATTATTTTATAGTCATGATGCTGATCTAACTCTTAAAGTCTTTAGTGATGCAGATTGGGCTGGAAGCAAAGATGACAGAAGATCCACAAGTGGATATGTGGTAATAGCAGGAAACAAGACATTAACATGGAGTTCAAAGAAACAACCTACAGTTGCTTTATCTTCTACAGAGGCTGAGTATAGAGGTTTAGCATTGGCTACTACTGAGGTTATGTGGTTTAAAAAGTTGTTTCATGACTTGAATGTGCAGGTTGATGTACCACTGATATATGGGGATAACTTGAGCAGCATTCATATGACCTCAAATCCTATTTTTCATGCTAGAACAAAGCATATAGAGGTTCACTATCATTATGTTCGAGAGAAGGCCATGAACAATGAAGTGCAGGTTTCTTTTGTTGGAACAAAGGATCAAGTTGCAGATATCTTCACCAAATCCTTGGATGGACCAAAGCTTCAAAGATTCAACTATATTCTTGGCATGAAGGAAATACCCTTTGAAACTTGAGGGGGAGAATGTTGCGAACATTTGTTTTATGTAGGGTACAAGTTTCAAATTATGTAAATACCTTTGGGAAGTCTTCAAATACTTCAAGAAGGCTCATATTATTCATAAAATGTAGCAAAAATACCACGTGAGTTCTAGAACATGGTGAGTCAAATTAGTGAGTCACAAGGGAGCTTCAGTGGTGTCCTAGTGGAAGGTCGATGTGGCTAGTTCTCAAAGTCCATCAATACTTTGCTTATTTGAGCACTTGAGTCATGTAATACCTCCATCCAAGTGTCTACCACGAATTTAGATGTATTAGGAAGGTTTTAGATTAGTTTCCCATGCTATAAAAAGAGGAGAAAAGTGGTGATCTTGTGGGATGTCCAAGAGAGTCATATGTGTATCTCTACACTGCTGTAGTTTTGTATGCAGAGATTTCAGAGCTTGTATCTCCCTCATTATATATCCAAATTACATGTTTGATAGCTCATTGGAAAGCTCTTACTGTCTAATTTTTTCCTGTAAATTTTCATAATCATTGGATTTGTGAGCTGAGAGCAATACTCTCTGCAAGTAGTGTGTGTTCTCTGTTTTTTATCCCTGCTGAAGGTCTCCATTAAACCTCAAACTTGCAGAGGTCATATTTCCTTGTGTATGTATCCAAATCATGTGTTCTTTGGCTTGTTAGAAAGCTCTTTGAGTCTACTTGTATTCTGGAAAGTTTCAAAGTCATTGGAGTTGTGAGTTAAGAGCAGTAGTCTCTGCAAGTGATGTGTGTCCTCAGGTTCATCTCTGTTTCAAGGTCTCCATTAAAGCTGCATATTGCAGAGGTCATAGCTCATTGTGTATTTATCCATTTGAAGTGTTCTATATCTTGTTGGAAAGCTCTTAGAGTCTAGTTTATGTGTGTGAAACAGTTTTGGAAAATTCCAAGTGAGTAAAGAGAAATTTGCTCTGCAAGAAAATTGGTCTGTGCATACAAGTTTGTGAAAAAGTCAACTAGGTCCTGTTGGGTTTCACCTACTTCTAGCTGTACTTTGGAGATCAATAAACTCCAACACTTTTATTTGCTTCATACAACTGATCTATAATCCATACAGGAAGTTTAATTGGTAACGCACCTGTCTCCGCTAAGTAGAGAGCGAACCAAATTCTTTTGTGCGGTTGTGTGAAGCGGTCTTGACCGGGGAAAGCAAAATGTTGCATGCACATACGGAGAGGGATGGACACGTTTGGTGTGAGTGCTGCCATATCTTTAAGCTTCAGTAGTTTCCTATCCTTCATGTTAGTAGGAACGAGAGAATCCTTCTCAGAAGGTACATGTGTGCCGTGCATATTCAAAGCAGAGCTCACCAACTCCAAGGTAAGTTCAAACCTCTTTAGCTCGTTGTTGCCCAGCAAGGAAGGAAGAACAAACGATCCTGGTTTGTCCTTTTCTGCATTAGCCTGTAATGTTGAAACCAGATAGTAGCATCGGAGGAGGTCTGGTTTGGGTAATGGTGCCTCGAAGTACTCCGCTAGCCCTGCACATTGCCATATGGTCTGAAGATCCTATGTGTTCTGTAGAGTCTCAAACTCCTTGGAGAAGAATTGGAATCGGACCCAAGATCTGTCATACTCGCACTTAGACTCCCATATATACTTGGCCTCTCCTAATGGGCCTGGCATGCCGTTGAACCAATGAGAATTGGCATGGACTCTTTCTGTGATCCCTGTGGGTGGATCTGGTACCGGGATCTGCTGAAGGTGTTGCAGTTCCACAGGTCGTTCAGTTGGTGGCACATCAACAGGTAGACTATCCACATCAATTCCTGCCGTAATTATTCCTGCCTGTGAGCTCGGACCTGTTGCTTCTGCCATGAGAGTGCTTGTAGTTGCTGATGCTTATCTGCTAGAAGAAGAGAGAGGCACATTAGCATTGCATTGGAAACAGGATGTTATGGTGTTCCCTCCACAATACCAACATGACATTCCGAGTGGTTAGAGGTTAGTAGGTGAAGTGTTCGTGATGTGTGTACAAGTGGGTTAGTAGGTTAGGGTTCACTCTAGATGCATACTTTGGTTGTGCAAAGTTCTCAGAATGCACCTACATCAGAGGGAAAATATTTACAAAGGTGGGTCAGGGGGTCTGATATGGGGTTTAGGTCTCCAAATTTTGATGCTGGAATCGTTGCTTTTTTTGGCAATGATCTGTGAAGGTTTGCGGACTGGAGTGTGTTGGGTTTGGGGCCTTTTGGGTATCCATTTCGAAACATTCCGAGGCGTGACCGAGAATGTGGTGGTGCGGAGTGTAGATGTTTGCCTTTGGATGGGAGCCAATAGGACTTGTGAGTGTTGGTTTGATATAGTGATTGGAGGTGAAGTTATTTGAGCTGGTAAGCAGATCTTGGGCACCCATATTTGTCTAACCTTTGGGATAGCCCTCATTGACTGCTTTGGAACCCAAATAGAAATGGTTTGCCTAGATTGATGCCTAGGGTACTCCTTCGCTGTAGTCCTCAACACTGTAGCTTGCTTGATGCCTCTTTGGAATCCTATCTTCAAAGCCGAGGGTTGTTCACCTTTGCATATCCAGATCTGCTTCATGCCATGGGGTATTCTGTATTGTACTGGTTGGTGTTCCTTCTTCTTGGTCCTCGGGCTCCTCTGTATCTTGTCTTTTCTAGCTTGCTTTCCTCGAATTCTCTTTGGAAAAGAAGGGAACTCCTTGTTGACTTCTGTACCTCTGTCATGAGTGGCAATACTTTGCACCATATAACTTTGGTCAAGAGTAGCATGGTTCATTTCAGGTGGACTCCTGGAAGGACCAGGATTCAGTGCCTCTTCTAGCGGCCTATGTGCTTGATTTTCTAATTCAATAGTGATGTGGTTTTGGCCTACCCATGCCTGAAGAAGTCCACTTCTTAGGTTGAGGCTGACTGCATGATCATAGATCCAGTCTTGGCCCAAGACAAGAGGTTCGGTAAGATCTTCGTCTTCACACACTAGCACTTTGACTGCCATTAGCTCCTCTTGAATGTAGAGGGGAAGTTCCACCTCACCAATACAAGGGGTTTCCACACCTCCCAATCCTATGAGATATGCCTCAATAGGATTGATTTGTAATTGCAGATCTTGGCAGTTAGAAAGTCGAACTGCACTAGTGGCTGCCCCTGAATCAATTAAAGCTCTCACTGTCCTTACACTCTCTCCTTGTCCTACTTCTAGGGTTACAAAAGGCTGTCGGTCGATTATTCTATGGGACTGTCCACCTGAAGCCTCGCACATGGCCATGGGATAGCCTAGAGGTTCTTGAGTGTCAAGCAGAGGCTGGTCTCTGCCTTGTCTCCTCAGTTTCATTCGTCGGATGCGTTCTAACGCTTCTGCCTGTGCTTCTTCTGTAATTCTTTTCTCTTCTTCCTTACGTTTCTTGGTAGTGTTGAGTCGATTTAGCATCTCTTCAGTGAGGGGTTCTTGATATAACTTGACTCTGCATCCGCTAATGTAGCTTGGGAGAACATCACCCTCTAAAGTGGCTAGTTGTACTGCTCCACTTGTGGAGATCCTATTTATGATCATAGGTCTGTAGCCTCTCTTTTCTAGCTTCCTTGCGTGCTGTTTCAATGTGTAGACTAGTACTAGATCACCTGCTTTCAAGCCCTTATCCTTCACATGGGCATCAAAGTATGCCTTTTGTCGTTTCTTAGCTACATATATCCCTGTAGCCGCCCTCAGTCTTGTTTCGCCTAATCGTTTGAGGTCAAAGAGTCTAGCGGAGAGTTCATGACCCGTCCATTCATGCTCTTGTGCTACTTTTAGTATAGGTATTAAGAAGTCCAATGGCAGCACTGCATTTTGGCCAAACACCATCTGAAAGGGGGTGGCTTGGAGTACCGTTTTGTAGGCAACTCGGTATGCCCAAACAGCATGGTGTAACTGTTTTTCCCAATCAGAGCGTTTATTGTTCACTAATTTCGTCAGTACATTGCATAAGATCTTATTGGTGCTCTCAGCCTGGCCATTAGCTTGTGGGTGGTAGGGGACAGACTTCTTATGAACTACCAAGAATTCTTGGAGCAGATTTTCAATCACCTCATTCAAGAAGTGAGTGCCCCTATCACTGACTAGCTCTATAGGTAGCCCGTATCTTGTGAATACATTTTCAAACAAGAATTTAGCAGTTGTTTGTGCATCGTTCTTAGTGGTAGCTTTCACTTCTACCCACTTGGTTAGATAATTTGTGGCCACAATAATATATTCCGCATGAGAACCCTTAGCTGGGGGATTAATAAGACTTACAAAGTCTATTCCCCACTTAGAGAATGCACGTCCACCCATCATAGGTTTCAGTGGCATCTCATCTTTGCGTATAGGATATTGAGTTCTCTGACACACATCACACAGTTTCACATAGGTATGTGCATCCATGTGAAGGGTCGGCCACCAAAAGCCCGCAAATAGTATTGCCTTGATCACCCGATCTGGTCCAAAGTGTCCTCCTGCTACACCTTGGTGAGCAGTTTCCAAGATCTTTAGATATTCACTCTCATGAACACAAAGTCTTAGGTAACCATCTTTACCACGCTTGTATAGATTATCACCAATGAGTGAGTAATCTAGAGCTTCTTGTTCTAGACTTCTTTGCCTCGTCAGAGTCATGTCTGGGGGGAATGTTTTCGTCCTCAGGAAGGATACTAGTGGTTCACTCCAATTTGGCACTATGGACACTTGATACAGAGTGGCATGTTCCACAGGTGGTTTAGTGCAACAGATTGGGCATCCCTTGCACAACTTCTGGACATAAGCTTCCATAGTCAGCCAATGCACTCCTAGCCTTCTTAGGGTCTGTAGGGTTCGTTGTTATGAATAATGTTGCTCTAATGCACCCACATGTGCTAATTGCAACCATTTAGCGTACTCATCCTCTGCCACACAACAAGCCAAGATCCCGTGATCAGTGTGCTTGTACATACTTGCAGCCATGATGTGGTATTTTTGGGCTTTTACTACCTCTCTATCCTGTGTGGTTATTACTGGGTGGTTAGGCCAGTATGTCAATACTGGCACCAGTGGCTTAGCCCACTGAGGTACAACTTCTAGATTAAACAAGTAGGCATCAGGAAGGTCATCTGACACTCCTTGTGGGGCTTCACCAGATGTGAGCTTAGAGAGATGGTCTGCTCTCAAATGAGTCCTGCCTTTCGTTACTACGACTTCAACGTCATATTCCAATAGTAAGAGAAACCATCTTACTAATCTGCCTGTATTACATGGCTTGTTTACCAGGTACAATAGAGCTTGGTGATCAGTAAAGAATTTGAACTTATTTGCAAGCAAATAGTGTCTAAACTTTTTAACTGCGTACACCATGCCTAATCCTTCTCGTTCGGTGGTTGTATAGTTCCGTTCAGTAGCGTTCAATTGTCTACTGGCATAGGCAATAGGGAGATCCATATTACCTTCACCCGTAGGTTGTGCAAGTACACATCCAATAGCATAATTAGAGGCATCCACATGAACATGGAATGGCTTGTTCCAATCTGGTGTGGTCAAGATTGGTGCTGAGCATAATCGCCGTTTAAGCTCATTGAAGGAATTCTCACATTCGTCAATCCTCTCAAAGTTAGTCAACAGTCCATACATGGGCTTTGCAATGATAACATACATGTGGATGAACCGGCGGTAGTAACCACAATGCCCCATGAAAGCTTGTACTTCCTTGACGTTCTTTGGCCTAGGTAGTTCTGCGATGGCTCTCACTTTCTCTTCGTCAGTGGATATGCCGTTCTTAGACACTATGTGTCCTAGAATTTTGCCCTGCCTAACCATGAAAACACACTTTTCTGGGTTCAGGCAGACTTGATATTCTCTGCATTTATCAAAGATCTGTTTGAGTTCTGGTATATGTGTCTGTCTAATGTTGGAATGAGCACAAAGATCATCCACATAGACTTCCAAATTCTTCCTCAGGAACTCTTTAAATACATGGCACATCAACCTTTGAAAGGTAGCTGGTGCATTAGTAAGCCCGAATGGCATTACTCTAAAAGCAAATATGCCCCACTCTGTGGCAAAAGCTGTCTTATGCTGATCTTCTGGAGCGATGGCTACTTGATTGTATCCTGAAAATCCATCGAGGAAGGTGTACACTTCCTTGCCTGCTACTCTTTCTAAGAGATGTTCAGTGATAGGAAGCGGATAGTTATCTCTAATAGTGGCTGCATTAACCTTCTTCAACTTAATGCACACACGTAGTTTGCCATTCTTCTTGGGCACCACTACAATGGGGGATACCCATTCAGTGTGCTCAATTTCATAGATGAATCCAGCTTCTACCAATCTATCTATCTCTTCTTTTATCTTAGCAGCATAGTTATCATTGTAAGTATAAGGCTTTTGCTTAGAGGGTTTTGCGTCTGAGGTTATGGGAATTGTGTGTGAGCATATGTCAGGGTCCACGCCTTTCAAGTCCTTGTAACTCCAAGCGAATACATCTCTGTATTCACTTAGTAAGGCTATTAGCTCTTGTTCTTCCTCTTCTGTCAGGTCATGGCCTATGTACGTGCATCTTTCTTCTCCTTCTTCTATGGCTACTACTATCTTCTTGGTGGTTTCTTTGTTATCATAGGCCTCCCCTGATTGCGCCTCTTGTTTAGGCATCCTTATCATGACTCTCCTATCGTCTATCTCATACTTCTTAAAATTTTCAGGGACCTCAAACAAGGATTCTTCCTCTTCTGGTGTGACGTCTCTCTTCTTTCTTTTCTTTCCTTCTTCCTTCCGGGTCACATGTGTGGCTAGCCTTACCTCAGTTGTAAGCTCTCCATGCCTCTGGGGTTGCAATTCTACTTCATAGAAGTATTCTTCATCTGATGCAAAAGGTGGGTCCATAATGATTGACTCTAGATTGGAGTCACTTGCATCCTCAAATGCATCAGGGCTAGGTTCGCACTCTTCTAAAACTGCCTCTCCCATGATTGGTTCTATGGAGAAGATTGAAATGTCATAGCCATCCTCATCACAGTGGGGTGTCCATTGTTCTTCATTGATGGCTACATCCATTGTTGCGAGAATTTCTGCCCAGCCGTGAGGTTCAAATTCTTCGTCAGGAAATACTACAGGTGCATAGGCTGGGTCTTGAATTGATCTATGTGTTTCCTTCGCACCTACCTCTCTGGCTTTTGCCCTCTTCTCTTCTTCTATTGCTACTTTGCACATCCACAAATGAGTGTTTTCATGCATCCATGATTGATCCTGATCCTATGGAGTGCACCGACTCAGTATCATCTTTAGCTCTATGGACAGGGTTCCATTGAATAGGGGCACATCTCTATGAGAGAAATCTTTGAGATTCACTTTGGTAGGGACTCCCAAGTGTTGCAAATACAAAGAATTGGTCCCCCAATCTTGTACCACTTGCAACTGCCTCAAGAAAGGTCTTCCCAAAATCATCTCATAGGCTTGATTTTTGGTAAAGTCACAGATAGCAAATGTGTGCTCAAACTCTACACCGCAAGTAGTGAGAGTTATCCCCTCTAGTAGTCCTAAGGGTCTTTCTATGTGACCGTCAGCCATCTGCAACTTCATTATCGTTGGCCTGAGTGTTGGCTTGCCCCAACGTTTCCATAAGGAAGTGGTAGCAATTGCAACTCCTGCACCTGAGTCCAAAATGGCCTTGGTTGTGTAGCCCTGATGAGTGATGGGGAGATAGGTGTTTCCTTCTTCTCCCTCACTCATTTCTCCTATCTTGTCCAAGGGTATTTCTGGCACTGTTCTTTGAGACCCTACCTAGGAATGTGGCTTGGCTGCTTCGGGCACTTGATTGGCTACATGTTTCCACCACTTCAGGTCTAACCTTAAGCAGCTCTTCCAAAGTGAGATTGCACTGCACTTTGGTGTTCTTCACTACCTTTGTGTTCCTAGGTATGACTGAATCTTCGTTTCTTACCATGACTGTGGGTGCTCTCATACAAGTGGACTTTGCTTCCCATGGGCCTGTGAAATGGGGTAGTTCCTATAAAGAATTAGATTCGAAGTCTAATCTGTCTTGAGATTGGGCACTCTCCTGCTCTCCATAAATGGAAGGAAGGTCTTGTGGGAACTGATCGTGTGTGTCATCCACAAGTTCAATGGGAGGAGGAACTTCGCTCTCTTTAGCCCATTTCTCTTCTTGAATCTCTCGCAAGAATTCTGGTGTGTATCGATTCATAGAAGAAGAGGTGTCTGGTTCAGTGGAGTTAGGCACATAAGCTTACGTGGGAGGAATGCTTATTCTATCACTTTCCTTCTCCTTAGCCTCGGGGTTGGCTTCTTTTCCAGACTTTGCAATTAAGATCTCCAATCTGTCTAACAGACCATCAAAATGCAATGGTGTTCGAGTGGGGCTAGAGCAAGTGAAAAGGTGACTGGTCTCAAACATGGCTTGAGCCAATTCCACCATCTTGGCACACAACTTAGTTCGTTCAAGCTCTAGGTCGGCTCTAGGGTAACATTTCTCATGATCTGTTAAATTGGGCCCTTCTTGGATTCTGGCCTGATATGCTTTAAGCATCATGTCTAGATCTTCAGGAGTGGGATCGGCTAAGACTGATCCTACTCGGGGTGGTGGTTGGGTTACGTGTGGTGGATTGGTGGGTTGAGGAATGGAGGGTGAAGGGAATGGTAGTGGCGGGGATGTGTGAGAGTGCGTTTGAGATATGATTTCTATGATTTTGGCTTTGGTTTCTCGTAGGCTTTCCTCAAGTTCGCTCATCTTTCTTGCCCATTGCCTCTTCATACGTTCACGGCTATCCTTCCAAGCTCTTGTCCTTTTCTTATTCTGGCTCTCAGTCTCGCTAACCTCCACATTCTTTTCCTGGCCTACATCTTGGTTTTGCTTAAGTGCCTGGGCCCTCGTGATGACTTGTACTGGAGCTGTGGAAGTCACACTTCCTGTGGAGTCTACCACTAAGCCAATAACATTGATAGGAGCAATTTTTGGTATATTGGCGGGGTTCTTGGGACACTCTCGTAACAAATGCTCCTTTCCACAATCGGGACAAAAGCCTTGAATTGTCACAGATTGGGTTTGTGTCGGTATAGGTAGAGGGCAATCACGAATGAGATGATCTCCCTGACAACGATAGCATGGCCCTCTAGGAAATGGAGGTCTCATCGGCCTAGGTTGGGATCTCGAGTTGGGGTTGGCGTACATGACGTTTGCGTATTCTGGCTCCCCACTAGATTCATTCGGTTCTTCATAATAATATGACTCACTATGCTCTGGTGACTGCATGTAGTAAGACTGTGGGCTATCAATATGTGTGGAGTCAAAACTATGGTCACTTGGATCACGGTCTGATAGCAATGGGGTGACTGGGACTATGGCTCTATTCGGATTTTCTTCAGCAGATGCATATTTCACTGGGATCACATTGGTTGGAGCAGGGGGTTGTTGTACTAGGACTAGTTGAGGTCTCTGCTGCCCTTGATAAGGTGGCTGATAGGGTTGCTGTGATCTGTTGTATTGTTGTGGAGGGTACTGATTCTGGTATCTACCCTGTTGTGGATATGGCTGAGGGTAATTTTGCCTAATAGTTTGTTTGTTATATGGGTAGTCTTGTGCAGTGTGGTTGGTGTACCTTCGCTCTATGGTGCAGTACTCGCTACTAGGATTCACCTGGGGTTGGGCCATGATAGGACACACATTAGCCATATGGTCTCGTCCACATGTATAACATCGTTTTCCGAGGGTGAATCTAGGAATCTGCTTGCTAGAGACACCTAATTTCAGAGCTACCTTTTCTGCTAGATCCTCAATTGATGTGGATTGTGAGGAAATGAGGCTACTAGAACTATCTGATTCTTTATAGATTTTTGAGAGCTGTAATTCCTCCCCTAGATTATCCTCAATGTCTATGCACATGCGTTGTCGGGAAGATTTGCATCTTCCAGTTGATGACCAGAGAAAATGAAAACAAATTAATTGGTGAATTCTAAACCTCTTTTTCACTGTTGAACAATTGTTCTAGATGGAATTAACTACTTTGAAAGTGTTTACAGGTACAAATGATGATGAAGATTCTATGTTCATATTAGGGTTTACTTTAATTTCATATTTAATAAGTTGTTTTATTCATACATTCAAGAATCATGAGTATTTAACCCTAGGGTTGTCTAAGTTCACATGATTTTATGTTCATTGGGTTCATCTGAAGGGTCTCAAAGGATTTAATGGATTCATGTTAGAGTTTAAGTAAGAGTTAGTGGGTTAATGATAGGGTTCAGAAGGATTTTAATGGGTTATCAGTGATTTCCAAAGGGTTTCAAGAAGATTTTTCAGGGTTTTATTGAATTTTAAGGGTTAAAATAATAGGTATTTAATTAAATTAATGTTTAACAAGAGTATTTATGTATTAAAAATTAAAATATGATGTATTGAATTCATTTACTCATATGTGTGCATTTAAATACTAAGGTGCTAAGTAATTAAAAGTTTAACCTAAGCGTAAATTAAATGATTTATTTAAATAAGACATATAGGCTAATTAAATTAAGATGATTAATTAAAAGGATAAATATCTAGTGGTCTATATGGATGCTAGAAAAAAGAATGGTATGTGAGTAATGTGGAATTAAAGTGAATTAAGGAATGGTCTGAAAGGAAGATGCACTTAAAGTGAAACAGTTGGTTGACAGAAAAGAATGGTGAGAATTAATGAAATAAAAAGAGAGGTGAAAGGAAGATGTGTGCATAAAGATAATTAAAAGTGTGGTTGAGATGAGTGTGCAAAAGTGCGGTTGTAGATTAAAAGTACCAAACCAAAAGAGTGGATTAGGAAGGACTTGTGTATGTATTTAAATGTGTGTTGAGCTCAAGTTCTTCCTAATGTTTTTTTGCAGGTACTGTCTCCTGCTCTTTACTTTCTTCTGTTTTCCCTTCTTTCTCATTAGACCCTCCTCGTGCTCGGGATATTGAGCCGTCATGTCCTGCTGTGTATTATGATGTTGATTGTCCGGCTGGAAGCATGCCCATGCCTATTCTGTGGCTTGGTCTGAGTCCCTGCAGTAGTGTGTTATGTGTTATGTGTGAATGTGTTATGTGTATGTGCGCGTATGTGATGTATGTGTGTGTGTGTGTATGTGCGCGTATGTGATGTGTATGTATGTGCACGTCTGTAATGTGTGTATGTGTTATGTGTATGCGCGTGTATGTGGTGTGTGTATGTTATATGTTATGTGTATGTGTTATGTATATGTGATGTGTGTGATGTGAGTGTATGTGATGTGTGTGATGTGAGTGTATGTTATGTGTGTGATGTGTATGTGTTATGTGTGATGTGTGTATGTGGTATATGTATGTGTGTGTGTGAAGTATATGTGTAATGTGTGTGTGTGTATGTGCGTATGATGTGTATGTGTGATGTGATGTATGTATGTGTGTGTGATGTGTGTGTATGTGTATGTGATGTGATGTATGTGTGTATGTGTGATGTATGTGAGAGGTTCCCTCCCTCCCTGGCGCTGCGCGCAGAGAGAGAGAGAGAGAGAGAGAGAGAGAGAGAGAGAGAGAGAGAGAGAGAGAGAGAGAGAGAGAGAGAGAGAGAGAGAGAGAGAGGAGAGAGAGAGAGAGAGAGAGAGAGAGAGAGAGAGAGAGAGAGAGAGAGAGAGAGAGAGGGGTTCTCTCCCTCCCCTCCTCTGCTACAGCGCGACAGCGTGCACAGAGAAGGAGAGAGAGAGAGAGAGAGAGAGAGAGAGAGAGAGAGAGAGAGAGAGAGAGAGAGAGAGAGAGAGAGAGAGAGAGAGAGAGAGAGAGAGAGAGAGAGAGAGAGAGAGAGAGAGAGGCGCAGAGAGAGAGAGAGAGAGGAGAGAGAGAGAGAGAGAGAGAGAGAGAGAGAGAGAGAGAGAGAGAGAGAGAGAGAGAGAGAGAGAGAGAGAGAGAGAGAGAGAGAGAGAGAGAGAGAGAGAGAGAGAGAGAGAGAGAGAGAGAGAGAGAGAGAGAGAGAGAGAGAGAGAGAGAGAGAGAGAGAGAGAGAGAGAGAGAGAGAGAGAGAGAGAGAGAGAGGAGAGAGAGAGAGAGAGAGAGAGAGAGAGAGAGAGAGAGAGAGAGAGAGAGAGAGAGAGAGAGAGAGAGAGAGAGAGAGAGAGAGAGAGAGAGAGGAGAGAGAGAGAGAGAGAGAGAGAGAGAGAGAGAGAGAGAGAGAGAGAGAGAGAGAGAGAGAGAGAGAGAGAGAGAGAGAGAGAGAGAGAGAGAGAGAGAGAGAGAGAGAGAGAGAGAGAGAGAGAGAGAGAGAGAGAGAGAGAGAGAGAGAGAGAGAGAGAGAGAGAGAGAGAGAGAGAGAGAGAGAGAGAGAGAGAGAGAGAGAGAGA
>CM035413.1:23407839-23487839 GCA_020310875.1 Ceratopteris richardii
TGGGCAGAGTGTATTGTCTTTTGCTAAACAACATCATGGTAATGTTGCTGAAGCAAAAGACAACACACTCTGGTAGAAAACCTTTTTGCAGATATGGTCGTAGGTATAAGCAACGGTACTCCCAACAGGATCGCCGATATAAGCTACGGTACACCTAGCGAGCATCGGTATGCATGAGGGTACCCCACGTGGGTGCTGGTATAGGTGTGGATATGCCATCGGTATGAGCGTCGATATGATGCTTATATCGATGCTTATATTGATGCTTATATTGATGCCTATATCGGTGCTTTAATACCGACACATATAATGACAGTTACACTGACATGGGGGCAAAAATGCACCCGTTCAATTTCCTTAGTAAAATCCTTGGTATACGGCTGATATGTTGTAGTGTATGGAACAACTTAAGAATTTCTGAAACAAATTTTGCAAACCCATGTATCTGGAAAATTGTGCTTTTAATTGAATGGACCATTCTATGAAAATTGAGTCAATAGGTCAATAAAGAAATCAAGGAGAGCCAAAATATATCTTTCCAAAGACTTTCGAGCTCATTTTGGCCTTCAAAGTAGCCATATATCCTAATTTTTAAGTATTCCAATCGCTACCTCTCAAAATGGTAAAAGGTAGTTTGAAAATTATAATTAGAACTCTCTGGCCAATTTTGATAGGTTAGAAAGTTAGAGAAAGATAGTTAGTATGACCTATTCTTCATCCTTTTGTGTCTTAGTTAAACTTCCTTTCTTGCACTGATTGTTACTCTAACATGTGTGTATCCATACATTTAGTGCACATCTATGCTTGTGTTTGTGTTTTCACGCATCGTCAGGGCATGATTGTCAAACCATATGCTTTTCTCTATGGTCAATAACTTAAAGTTGGGATTCTCACTTGAGATTGTTGTATTCACGTATTACATCACTATTTGTAGTTGGGGACATGCAACATTATTTTGGTTTCATTGCCAGAGAGATACTCTTTGAAGAGTGCATGATGGTACTGAATTGTGTCTATGCACGGCCGTGTGATGTGGCCCTATATTAATGCATACTTGGGAAATGCATGACATGAACGGTGCAAAAGACATTGTTATGCCAAAGGCTCATGGTTGTTGCATGTCGAGGCTTTCAATGTTGCTAGTGGATGTTGATGCAGTCTTTGTTGGAGGTAGCGAGTGGATCTTGAAATGATGTAATTCTTCTTATAGGGATCCATTTCAGGATAGTATTTGGCCCTATAGACATAAGCTTTGTCCTCTTTATCTTTGGGTGGTTTTTGAGTTCTCGTATCCAGCGTGGTTGGTGCTTTGGCTCTCTGGAAACTATTGGTACTTTTGGCTTCCACACCCATACCCTTTGTGGTTGTCTTTCTATTAGTGGTGAGGAGATGAATATATCTTCTTTTGGTCTCGGTCCATAGTTTCGACTCTTGCTTCTCTGTGGTTTCTTTGCTGAGATTTTTCTCGTGCAAGAGATCATATTGTTTTGTGCATGTTAGAGTGCCTTGGTTACCCACATTTGCAATCGCCCTTGTTGAGCTGTAGCTAATTTCTTTGGCACCCAAATTTGTATGTTATTATGGTCGGCCTTCAGCGATTGCTTTGGTACCCAAATCTGTCGGAGACCTTGGGATTGAGCTTGTCCTCATTTCTTGGTTCTTCTTTTAGCATGGTTAGCTTGCTTCGATGGGAATGACTGTGGCAAAGCTCGTGTTTGTTCTCCTTTTTGTACCCACATCTGCGTCATGCCCTGAGCTTCTTTCGTATTGAATTCTGTCTGTCTAGTTGATATAGCAGATGTCTTTTCCGCTTCCTCTTTGGTTGAGTTATGCTTGCATTAGTCTGTGAAGAAGAAGAGAGGTTTGCAAGCCTTTGAGCATGAGCTTCCATGATTGAGTCCTTTTTCTTTGTAGGGCTATTGACCCACACAAACTTTTCTTTGTGAAGATTAGTTTCGGAAGAACTAAGAGAATATGTGACCTCTGGATTGGTGAGCATGCAATTGTCTAATTCTAATTTAATACATTGTTCATGTGCCCAAACTTATAGGATTTGACTTCGTAGGTTCAAGTTGAGTGCATGGTCATAAATGCAATCTTGACCCAAGACAAGTGGCTATCTAAGGTCCTCATCGTGATACACTAGCATTTGAATTTTATTGGAACATCTTGAAGGTAGATGGGAAGTTCCACCTCGCCCAAACAAGGGATTTCCACACCTCCCAAACCTATGAGATAGGCCTAAATGGAATTGATGTTCAATTGTAGATCTTGGCAGTAAGAAAGTCTAACTGCACTAGTTGCTGCACCTGAGTCAATCAATGCTCTCACAGTCCTTGCATTCTTTCCTTGTCCTGCCGTGATGTTCACAAAGGGACGTCGATCAATTATTTGAGAAGCAATTGCAGTGGATGTTTTACACATGGCCATGTGGTATCTCGGGGCCTAAAGATTGAGATCTAGGCCTAGGCACCTTAGCTTATTTCTCCTAATGCATTCTCTAGCCTCTGCCTGTGCTTGTTCTCTAACCCGTAACTCTTCTTCTTTTCTCTTCTTAGCAGTGTTTAGTCTCTTTAGCATATAATCTGTAAGAGGTTCTTGATATCGCTTGACTTGACATCCACTGATATAGTTTCGCAGGATATCACCTTCTAGTGTGGCCAATTGAACTGCACCACTAGTGAAAATTCTATTAATGATCATGGGTCTGTATCCTCTTTTTTCCAATTTTGGGGCATGTTGCTTTAGGGTATAAACCAACACTATGTCTCCCGCTCTCAATCCTTTATCTTTGATATGTGCATCGAAGTATGCCTTTTGCCTTTTCTTTGCAGCATAGATGCCTGCCGCCGCTCGTAGCCTTGTCTCACCTAAGTTTTCTAGATCATAGATCATAGAGGATAACTCGTGTCCATTCCAATCATGCTCTTGTGCTACTTCTAAAGTTGGAATTAGGAAGTCGAGAGGTAGAACAACATTTTTTCCGAAGACCATCTGAAATGGGGTGGCATTGAGTACTGTTTTATAGGCAACTCGATAGGCCCAAACAACATGATGAAGTTGTTTGTCCCAATCAGAGCGCTTATTATTTACCAATTTTGTCAATACATTACATAGGATCTTGTTTGTGCTCTCATCTTGTCCGTTAGCCTGTGGATGATAGGGGGCCGACTTCTTATGTATCACCAAGAACTCTTGGAGGAGATTTTCAATGACTTCATTCAAGAAGTGTGTTCCTCTATCACTTACTACCTCTATTGGTAGTCCATATCTTGTGAACACATTCTCGAATAAGAACTTGGCCGTCGTTGGAGCATCATTCTTTGTTGGGGCATTGACTTCTACCCACTTTGTGAGATAATCTGTGGCTACAATAATGTATTCGGCATGGGAGTTTCTAGCTGGGGGGTTGATAGGACCTACAAAGTCTATAACCCATTTCGAAAATGCACGTCCTCCCATCATTGGCCTCAACGGCATCTCATCCTTTCTAATGGGGTACTCCGCACATTGGCATGTGTCAAATTTCTTCACATAGGTATGTGCATCCATATGAAGAGTGGGCCACCAAAGTCCTGAGCATAGAATGTTCTTGATTACTCTCTCAGGCCCAAAGTGTCCGCCTGCAACACTATTATGGGCAGTTTCTAAGACTTTCAAGTAGTTTGATTGGTGAATGCACAACCTTAAGTAACCGTCTTTGCCTCTTCAGTATAGGTTATCTCCTATGAGGGCGTATTCTTGAGCCTCGTGCTCCATGCTCCATTTTCTTGCTAGACTAGCTTCATTGGTTAGTGTTTGTGATCTCATGAATTCTACCAATGGAGCACTCTAATTTGGAATTAATGATACGTGATAAAGAATCGCATGATCCATAGGGGGTTTCTTTTGCTCAGACCTTCAGAACAGTGGATGGTAATTGTATATCTGCTACTAGAGATGCTCCTGGTGCTAATCTTTCTGTTGCTCTACACCTTCAGAGCACCCCCATTAGCCAATGGAGGGACTCCTTACTTAAGTTGTACTATGTATCTAGATTTGAAATGATTCTGTCATGTACATGACCTCTGAGCACTCTGCTGTGTACTAAGAGCACATTCATCCCCATTGTTGGGACCCAAATGTTTGTTGGTCCCTTACCTGGTTGGTGTAGTGATTTATGGACATGATCTCTTGTTCTTGGTGGGGGCCCTATCGTGTGTACAATTTCACAATCCTTCGTTAATTTAGCGTCTCTGTTCTCCTCAAAAGAAAAAACCTCTAGATCAATGTGTAAGGATGTGTGTAGACATGGAAGATAACTTGGGAGATGCGTGAAAAATTCCCAAGCTCTTTAAGGGATTAAAATACCTAGATAATACTATTTCTAGATCATCTTCATCAATTGAGCAAACAACTAGGTTACTAATAAAAAATCTGAGGTAATGTGCAAAATAGAATGGATGTGATTCCCTAGAGAATACTATTTGTGGAGCAATGCTACATACGTGGAGATGACCATATGGCGAATGTGTGCCTTAAGCAAGCATAGGTGTGTTCATGCTAAGTGTGGAGTTAAAACCTAAATCCTAAATCCTAAATCCTAATCCATCAATGCTAAATCCTAAACCTTATATCCTAAAACCCTAAACCCTAATCCCTAAGCTCTAATCCCTTAAACCTCAAACCCTTACCACTTACCCCTAAATGTTGAACCATAAACCCTAAACCCAAAACCCTAAACACTAAACTCTGAACCCTTTACCCTGAACCCTAAACCCTAAACCTTTTAGATGATTCTCGGTGTTGTACATTTATATGATCCTCCCATCAATAAAAACGAGGTTAATAAGATCAAGTATGTATTAGAACTTATTACATATAAGAATATAATCAAAATAATAGACGTGGATAAGTTACTTAAAATTCTTAAGAATATTTCAAGAAATGGTTTTAACTAATCTGAGAATGATGGCTTAGGACCATTTTGAAGTGGATTGATGTAATTGAATATATATGTGAATCAACTATCTTTTTTATTATGGTTTTAAATTTAAATATAATGTTAATATTATATAGTTGTTTCTTTCAGTTGGAGTTAGGGTGCTATGTGCAGTGATAGTATGGATTGTAATGTATAGTGATGATGTTGATTTCAATAATTAACATATACAATTATATGATATGGATTTTCAATTTGAATGTTATGATGTGGATGATGTTGAATTAATGTTAATTCAAAGATTATGATATGGGTTGATATAGCAATGATGATGTGAATTTCAAAAGTTAAGATGTTTAGTGCTATAATATGGATTTTAATTCAAATGTTATCATGTGGATGATATCAATTGAATATTAATTTAAATATTATGATATGGATTGATATAGTAGTGATGATGTGGACTTCAAAAGTTAATATGTGCACTGATATTATATGGATTTTAATTCAAACGATATGATGTGGATGATGCCTTATGATTTTTAACTTAGAAATTAAGATGTGTATTTATATTATGTGGATTTTGACTCAAATCTTATGATGTGGAGTGTCATGATGATATCATATGATGAATGATCAAGTGTTATTATATTATTTGATATATTATAGTTTTAGAAGTAAAAAAAAGAATATTCAACCTGATCATGTTGAATCTCTAAGAGTTTTAGATGATAAAAATACAATGTAAAATGTTTTCTATATTATAAAATATTTTCAATAAAAAATATTGTCATTCCGAAAGATTTTTAATCCAAAAATTTTTCGATCTAAAATGTTTTCAATCTAAAATCTTTTCAATCAAAAACCTTTTCAATCTAAAACCTTTTCAATCTAAAACCTTTTCAATCTAAAACCTTTTCAATCTAAAACCTTTTCAATCTAAAATGTTTTCGATCAAAAACCTTTTTGATCGAAAATACTTTTGATAAAAAGATTTTTGATTGAGACAGCTTTGGATCAAAAAATCTCTGAATTGTGGTGCAAAAACTATTTGGATTTTTCCGAATAAGCTGACATGGTTCCCAATAATTTGGTCAAATAATAAGGGTCATTGAAAAATTCCGTAATTATTCACGAATAATTGAATCATGGAGTAACAAATAATGCAACCTAGGGCTCATATATGGTAGTGGTGTAGCCGAATTTTGTATTTCATTCTTATACGGTAGTGCTTTGCCGCATTTTTTATTTCCCTAATATATGATAGTGGTTTGCCACACTCTTCTACATGATTCATTTATGAAATATATAACTTTTTTTGTACATGGTTTATGGTTCATGGTTCATTCTGATTATATCTTTTAATCCAATAGTATTTTGCTTTATGACATCAAATTTCGGTTGCCATTAGAGTATACATCACATGTACTCGGTTTTTTTTGGGCAGAGTGTATTGTCTTTTGCTAAACAACATCATGGTAATGTTGTTGAAGCAAAAGACAACACACTCTCACCAAAACATTTTTTGCAGATATGGTTGTAGGTATAAGCAACGGTACTCCCAGCAAGATCACCGGTATAAGCTATGGTACACCTAGCAAGCACCGGTATGTGTGAGGGTACACCGACAGGAGCGCCCGTATAGGTGCCGATATGCTGTTGGTATGAGCGTCAATATTTTCGATGCTTATACCAACACTTATACTGATGCTTGTACCGATGCTCATATCAATGCCTATACTAGTGCTTTAATATCGACACATAAAATGATAGTTACACTCACGTTGGGGCAAAAATGCACCTATTCAATTTCCTGAGTAGAAGCCTCAATGTACGGCTGATATGTTGTAGTGTATGGAACAACTTAAGGATTTCCAAAACAAATTCTTCAAACCCATGTATTTGCAAAATTGTGCTTTTAATTGAATGGCCCATTCTATTAAAGTTGAGTCAACAGGTCACTAAAGAAATCAAGGAGAGCCAAAATATATCTTTTCAAAGACTTTCGAGCTCATTTTGGCCTTTAAAGTAGCCATAGATCCTAATTTTTAAGTATTCCAATCGCTGCCTCTCAAAATGGTCAAAGGTAGTTTGAAAATTATTAATAGAACTCTTTGGCTAATTTTGATTGTTACTCATCATCACGGCACGATTGTCAAACCATATGCTTTTCTCTATGATCAATAACTTAAAGTTGGGATTCTCACTTGAGATTGTTGTATTCACGTATTACATCACTATTCGTATTTGGGGACGTGCAAGAAACGTTATTTTGGTTTCATTGCGAGAGAGATACTCTTTGAAGAGTGCATCATGGGAAGTTGGAAATTTTCGGTACGTAATAAATTCATCCTTTTAGCTATCTATATAGAGCTAACATGGACCACTTTATCCCCTAAAACAGCTTGATCATCTCACACACGCATACACACACACATGGAAGGCAGCAAATTATTCTCTTCTTCAAACGCCTTCCACGTCATAGAATCACATAAGACGCATTGGAGGTACAACCTCTAACCCACGTGGGGCACACCAAGAGAGGTCCATGTGATTTTACTTGTTCTAACAACCTAGGTGTGGGTAGCTCAGAACAAGGGACTAGAATGGTAGCCAAAGAAAGAAAATGAGGTAACCTAATTCAAAAAGTTATAAGGCAAGATGAATTTCCTATCCGGAGACTAAGAGAACATTCAAGAGTCTTGAGAGTATCTCATGTATTCAAAACCGTGAAAACTGGTTTGATGGCACTATAGATCCATATGACTGCTTGGGTGATTTCAAACAAGTCTTTAGGGTTAAACAATCCAACAATAGTCTTACACAGTTTGAGGCATAACCTTGAAGGGCACACCTTTTGCCATAGTCTCAAGCATAACATGGTTAGGATTATAGAAAAAAGATTCCGTAAATGTATAGCGCAATGCCCTATGCAAGAACTACCCACCTAGACAAACCAGCTACCTGGGTACCTGGCTAGGCTTGTTAGTGGAAAACTATGATCGTATGTCTATTTGAAAGAGCTCATAACTCTAGATCAATGTGTGCGGATGTGTAGACATGGAAGATAGCTTGGGAGATGCGTGCAAAATTCCCAAGCTCTCTAAGGGATTAAAATACCTAGATAATACTATTTCTAGATCATCTTCATCAATTGAGCAAACAACCAGGTTATTCATCCAAAATCTATGAGCTAATGTGCAAAATAGAATGGATGCGAATCCCTAGAGAATACCATTTGTGGAGCAATGCTACATATGTGGAGATGACCATAGGGCGAATGTGTGCCTCAAGCAAGCATAGGCGCGCTCTTGCTAAGTGTGGAGTTCTATATTTCAATTCGAAGAGAAAGTACACTAGCAATCAACGTCTCCACTACCCTCACAATAATAAATTTGTAAGACTAACATACCAACAAGCTTATAGATCTTAGGATGAGTACACCCCATACCTACGTGCAACAAGAACCTTATTCATAATAACAAGGATATCAATAATCATACCAAAGCACAAGACTATCTTAGGCTCAAGAATTCATATCAAATAGCACCTCAACATGTACTAGGACAACAACCATCCGCACAGGTAAATGTATTCTCTGTCAAGTATGTGGTGGTAGAAGACAATGAAAGCGAAGCACTAGTGGGGATGCCACTCATGATCACAAGAATGATCAATAATCAAATAGCTTTGATTCTGGGTGTCTTCATAGCACTTTCCCAATGTGGATGTTTTCATATTGGAAAAGCAATTTTAGTTCCATTGGAGTTCTTGCTCTTGGATCATCTTTTTGTATATGTCGTGCTATGTCTTTCATATCTACACTGTTAGGTGTGTGATTACTTTATTCAACATTAGCTTCTTCTACGTGAGCTCTAGTAACTTAAGCCTTGAGGGAAGCATAGCATAGATGTTACAATGTTTTTCGAAGAAGCCTATTTGAATATGCATGCTAGAATTTCAGACAAAAAAAAATCATATGCATGCTACAATTTTACATAAAACATCTCGTTTGCATGCGGGACCTATTGAAAGGGTAGCCAACAAATTCCAAGAGAGTGTGAATTATTAGTTAAAGAGTATATGTGCCATATCACATGTGTATATTTGAAGTTGAAAAAATATGATGACAATTACAAATGTCAAATGTCAAATGATATTTGTAAGAAAGAGAGAAATGACAAGGTATAAAACAAAACAAAGAAACCATTCTTGTGGTATTCTCTTCAAAATTTACCACTTTAGTTTGGTTAATATGAGCAAATTAATGGCTAGAAGAGAGAAGTAGATATAGGAGTAAGTCATTTGGGGCCTTAAACTCATCGAAATGAGATCTTTTGGCAATTCAGGGCCGCAATGCTTATGCGCATTTTGCGAGTCAAGTGAGAATATCATTGAAGCCACCCATCGCCATGTTACTCTCTCTCTCTCTCTCTCTCTCTCTCCCTCTCCCTCTCTCTCTCTACAAAAAAGATAGAGCTCGCCCTCTCTCTCTACAAAGTTATCGCCACAAAGATGGTGAGTGCGGGAGAAGCCTTCTACGACAAGGAAGATGAGGAATCTCCTCCTTCTCCTCCTAAATACAAGGAAGAACCCGAATACAAGGAAGAGCCTCACTACAAGCTGCCGTATGTCGCTGAACCAAAGTAGAAATTCAAGCTCAAGAAGGGTCATGAAGAGCCCAAGTACAAATTCAAGAAGGAGAAGGAATATGCACAGGAACCAGATACAAACTCAAGCCCAAGCCCAAGCCCAAGAAGGAGACGGAATATGAGGAGGGACCGAAATACAAAATCAAGCCCAAGAAGGAGTTTGAGGACCCCAAGTACAAAGAGGGGGAGTATGAGGAACCCAAGCACAAGGAGTATGGAAAGCCCAAGCACAAAGAGGAGTATGAGCACCCCAAGAAGTACATCTTAAAACCCAAAAAGGAGTACGAGGAAGAGGATCCCAAACTAGTGGTGGTTTACATCAAACCAAAGAAGCATGTGGTGTGCTACAAACCAAAACCCAAGTCCAAAGCAGTTGTGGTTTACAGCAAGCCAAAGAAGTATGTGGTGTACTACAAACCAAAACCCAAGCGCAAACCTGTTGTTTACTACAAGCCAAAACTGGTTGTTTACCACAAGCCAAAACCAGTAGTTTACATCAAACCCATCTTCTACTACAAGCCCAAAACTCACAAGGATGAGAAGCCATCCGTCACCTATAAAAAACCTGAGTCATATTCAAAACTGGGCTACTAAATAGTACCGCCCATCTTCCTCTTCTATTTGTTGACCATATTGGAATCATTGATTCCATTCTGCTGACACAACGATAAATGAATCCATCTCTTTGAACTGACACTCGACAGCTTTGCCATTCAAAAGTCTCTCTCTCTCTCTCTGTGCTGTATTCTTATCTGCAGAGAAATAAACATGGAAATCATGAAACCACTCAACATGGAAATCATTAAACCTTCTGGTAGCACAATGAAGGGCAAAGTTTTGAAGAAATAATCCCTCTCACTAGCTTTCAAATGGGCCAAACCTAGTTAAAAGACTATAAAGAGAACTCTTTGGCTCAATTTTTTAGGGGATTAGAGAAAGATAAGTATTGAGAGCTATTTGTAATCGTTTTTGTGACTTAATTCAAACTTCAATTACTCCAATCCCTTTCACTCTTAGGGTTTTCATATCACTCATCATATTTTCACGATTGTCGTATCATTCCTTCCTTTCCACGATTCATAACTTAAGGTAAGGATTCTCCCCTTGATGTTGCCATATTCATGCGCTACATCACTCTCGTATTTGCAGACCGACAACATAGTTTTGGTGGCATTGCCAAGGAGATATTCTCTAAAAGAGTCCAATAAAAGTATGAAGCAAGGAATGACACCAAATCTATCAAATTATAAAGGGAAATTAGATGGCTAGTCCATCTTCATGAACTTGCAATCCAAAGATTATATTGGAAGGATGGATCCACAAAGCATTATATAATCTAAGTCTACTATAGAGCTTACTCACAAATGGTGATCAAGATTGTTAGATATACTCAATACTCCATTCTGAAGTGACTACAAATAACCAATGGTGCTCTAAGTGGTTGGGCCCCCATTATGAGGAGAAGTCACTTTGAGAGCTTGGAAATTTTTGGAATACTTACATCCAAGATGGACGAGGCCTATGTGTGAGGTTGATGGTAATAGATGATCTTTATATGCCTAGCTATTAGATTAGGTAGGGCATAAACTATTGGGCCATTGGGGTATCATTCAATGAAAAAAATAAAGGAAACCATAAACCCTAAACCCTTAACCCTAAACCCTAAACCCTAAGCCCTAAACCCTAAACCCTAAACCCTAAACCCTAAACCCTAAACCCTAACCCTAAACTCTAAACTTGTGACGCTAAACCCTAAACCCTAAATCCTAAATCCTAAACCCTAGATTGTAAACCCTAAACCCTACACCATAAACCCTAGACCCTAGGTCCTAGACTCTAAACCCTAAATCCTAAACCCTAAACCCTAAACCCTAAATCCTAAACCCTTAATCCTAGATCCTAGACCCTAAACCTAAACCCTATATTCTAGAACCTAGCCCCTAGACTGTAAACCCTTAACCCTAAATCCTAAACCTTAAACCCTAAACCCTAATCCCTAAACTCTAAATCCTTAACCCTAAACCCTAAACCCTAAAACCTAAACCCTAAATATTAAACCACTAACCCTAAACAATTAATCCTGAACCCTAAATCCCAAATCCTAAATTCTAAGCTATAAGACTTAAAGCCTAAACCCTAAATGCTCAACCCTAGAACGCTAAACTCTAAACCCTAAACCCTAAAGTCTAACCCCTAAACCCTAAATCCTAAACCCTTAATTCTAAAAACTTAACCTTACATCCTTAAAGGTAAATCCTAAAGCCTAAACCCTATACCCTAAACCCCAAATCCTAAAGCCTAAACCCTAAACCCTACTTTCTAAATTATTAACCCTAAATCCTAAACCCTAAACCCTAAATCCAAAACCCTTAATCCTAAACCCTAAATCCTAGATCCTAAATCCTAAATCCTAAACCCTAAACCCTAAAACCAAAAATATAAATCATAAACCCTAGACCCTAGACCGTAAACCCTAAACCATAGACCCTTCACCCTAAACCCTAACCCATAGACCCTAAACTCTAAACCCAAAACTCAAAACCCTAAGCCCTAAACCATAAATCTAAACCCTAAACTCGAAACTCTTAAGTCTTGAACCCTAAACCAAAGAACCTAAACCCTAAAGCCCAAACCTCAAACCCTAAACCCTAAACCTCAAACCCTAGGCCCTCTCCTAAACCCAAAGCATTAAATCTAAAACCTAAACGTAAGTCCCCAAAATCTAAACCCCCTTAACCCTAAAACCTAAATCCTAAACCCTAATCCATCAATGCTAAGCCCTAAACCTTATATCCTAAAACCATAAACCCTAATCCCTAAGCTCTAAACCCTAAAATCCCACACCCTTCGTGCTTAGCCCTAAATGTTGAACCATTGTTGATATATTTAGGTAGTGATGTGTGTGAACACACTAGGACCACCGAGGCAATTTTTCCCACTTTAGGAGGTTTTTTTCTATTGGCTTCTATATACGCCTATTGCCCTAATGGGCTACTTATCTTTGTACATTCTCTAGTAATACATTCAATATTCTATGTTGTGCTCCAAGCTTCTTCTTCTTCCTTGTGCTTTTCGCATGCTTCCGCAAACATCTAACTCCAACAATTGGTATCAGAGCAGGTCGCCGCTTCATCTAGGGTGTCATTTACACCTCTCCGGTTGTAGTCTCAGATTCGCACGAAATTTTGTGAGCATACTTGTTTTGGCCTCTGAACACACTATCGTAGCGCTTCTATAGGCTATTTTGTCGTTTTCCGCCAAAGGTATATACCTACTTCTATTCGCCAGTATAAGAATCTCGAAGTCTGCTACAGGTTTAGCAGAACTCGTCTCAGTAGTTCCATTCAACTTCTTGAGATATAGTCAAGTTTCTGCATCAAGGTATCTTAGTCACCGGCCATGGCTGAAAGCAGTGATGCATTTTGTATGTTGGCTGTTTAGGATAAGTTGGAGGGTACCAACTACCCGTTGTGCGCTTATATGATGCGACATGTGCTGGTTGCAAAAGGACTGTGAACATTCTGTAGGGTGTTGAAAAACTTCCTATCACACCTGCAATTGTTACAACCGCAAGTACTAAAGCTGATGTAGAAGGTTTCAAAGATGATGATCTTCTGCATATTCATGTTCGTGCTGCAGTTTCTGCTGCACTTATTGGAGACCAGATTCGTTGGGATGGCAGAGATGCCCATGAACATGCATTGATAGATTTATCTGTCAAACACGCTATTATTCCTCACATTGGATCTTGCAAGACAACTAAGGATGCTTGGGATACACTTAAACGCGCCATTATTCCTCCGTAAACAGTTGGAGAGTGAGCATGTGAATGAACGTGATTCTATGGACAGTTTTCTAACAAAGATCAAAGACTTGAAGGAACATTTTATTTTTGTTGATGAGGTTATACCAGATAGCTCACTTGTGCAGGCCGTTCTCAATGGTCTTCCTGATTCATATCATGGCTTTGTGAAGAAAACACATGAGAACCAAGTGTGCAGGTTAAAGAAGGCATTATATGGCTTAAAGCAAGCACCACATGCTTGATATGAAAAGATACAGGCCTATCTGATTGCACATGGTTTTGAGAACAATCCAACTGAAAGCACCTCATATGTTAAGCGTGCAAATGATGTACTTCTGATCATTGTGGTTTATGTTGATGACATGCTGATCAATCATCCTCATGAGAGGCATATTCATGATTTTAAGGCTGACTTACATGCCTCATTTGAGATGTCTCATTTGCAGCATTTGCATCACTATTTCGGCATTGAAATTATGCACGTTGATGGTGGAATGCCTTTGCGTCAAATGAAACATATTGACACATTAGTGCAGCGTTTTGACCTTGAACACTGTAAGCCTATTGCCACTCCTGTGGAGATATGTTTAAGATTGAGAGGTAAGGATGCTGGAGATGCATTTGATGGTGTTCTCTATTAGTAGGTTCTTGGATGCTAGATTTACTTATGCATTACTCGGCCGGATGTTCAGTTTGTGCTCTAATACTTGAGCAAGTTTATGCATTGTTGTCTCAGAGTTGAGCAGGTTTATGTTGTCTCCAAACATTATATTGGAAGGATGGATCCACAAAGCATTAGATAATCTAAGTCTAGTGTAAATCTTACTCACAAATGGTGATCAAGATTGTTAGACATACTCAATACTCCATTCTTAAGTGACCACCAATAATTCATGGTGCTCTAAGTGGTAGGGTTCCCATTATGAGGAGAAGTCACTTTGAGAGCCTAGAAATTTTTGGAACTCTTACATCCAACATGGATGAGGCCTATGTGTGAGCC
This sequence comes from Ceratopteris richardii, assembly GCA_020310875.1. Lineage (NCBI taxonomy): Eukaryota > Viridiplantae > Streptophyta > Polypodiopsida > Polypodiales > Pteridaceae > Ceratopteris > Ceratopteris richardii. The sequence continues at coordinate 23,422,218 of CM035413.1, forward strand.
TTATGGTAATAGATGACCTTTATATGCCTAGCCATTAGATTAGGTAGGGCATAAATTATTGGGCCATTGGGATGTCATCCAAGGAAAAAAATAAAGGAAACCCTAAACCCTAAACCATAAATTCTAAATCGTAAGCCCTAACCCTAAACCATAACCCTAAATCCTAACCCCTTAACCCTAACGCCTAGACCCTAAACCCTAAACCCTAGACCCTACGTCCTAGACTCTAAACTTTAAACCCTAAACCCTAAACCCTAAAATATGAACCCTAAACCCTAAAACCCAGACCCTAGATCGTAAACCCTTAACCCTAAACCCTAAATCCTAAACCCTAAACCCTAAACCCCAAACCCCGAATAATAAACCCTAAACCCTAAACCATTAAAACTAGCCCCTAAACCCTAGACCCTAAATCCTAAACCATAAACCCTAAAACCTAAACCCTAAATCCTTTAGTACCCTAAATTCTAAACCCTAAACCCTAAACTCTAAGCCTCAAATCCTAAATCATAAACACTTAATCCTAAACACTAAACCTTACACCCTAAAAGCTAAATACTAAAGCCTAAACCCTAAATGCCAAACCCCAAATCCTAGACCGTAAACCTCAAACTGAAAACCCTAGATCGTACATGTTCAATTCTTAACCCTAAACCCAAAACCCTAAACCCTAAACCCTAAACTCTAAATCCTAAACCCTAAACTCTAAATCCTAGATCTCAAACCCTGAACCCTGAATCCTAAACTCTAAATCCTAAACCCTCAAATCTAAATCATAAACCCTAAACCCTAGACCCTAAACCCTAGACCCTAAACCCTAGACCCTAAACCCTAAACCATATACCCTTCACCCTAAACCCTAAGCCATAGACCCTAAACTCAAAACCCAAAACCCAAAATCCTAAGCGCGAAATCATAAATCTAAACCCTAAACTGGAAACTCTAAACTCTTGAACCCTAAACCCAAAAACCTAAACCCTAAACCCTAAACCTTAAACCTTAAACCCTAAACCTCAAAACGTAAATACTCAACCTCAAACCCTAAGCCCTATACCCTAAGCCCTATACCCTAAGACTTGTACCCTAAACCCAAAGCATTAAACCTAAAACCTAAACCCAAGTCCCAAAAATCTAAACCCCCTTAATCCTAAAACCTAAATCCTAAATCCTAATCCATCAATGCTAAACCCTAAACCTTATATCCTAAAACCCTAAACCCTAATCCCTAGGCTCTAAACCCTAAAATCTCAAACCTTTACCTCTTACCCCTAAATGTTGAACCATAAACCTAAACCCAAAACACTAAACACTAAAATCTAAATGCTTTAACCTAAATCCTAAACCCTAAACCCTAAACCCTAGACCTGTAGATGATTCTCGGCTTTGTACATTTATATGATCCTCCCATAAATAAAAATGAGGTTCATAAGATCAAGTATGTATTAGAACTTATTACACATAAGAATATAATCAAAATAATAGATGTAGATAAGTTACTTAAAATTCTTAAGAATATTTCTAGAAATGGTTTTAACTTATCCGAGAGCGATGCCTTAGGACCATTTTGAAGTGGATTGATGTAATTGAATATATATGTGAATCAAACATCTTTTTTTTATTATGGTTTTGAATTTAAATATAATGTTGATCTCATGTAGTTGTTTCTTTGAGTTGGTGTTAGGGTGTTGTGTGCAGTGACAGTATGGATTGTAATGTATAGTGATGATGTGGATTTCAATAATTAACATATACAGTTATATGATATGGATTTTAATTTGAATGTTATGATGTGGATGATGTTGAATTAATGTTAATTCAAAGATTATGATATGGGTTGATATAGCAATGATGATGTGAATCTCAAAAGTTATAATGTTTAGTGTGATAATATGGATTTTAATTCAAATGTTATCATGTGGATGATATCAATTGAATATTACCTTAAATATTATGATATGGATTCATATAGTAGTGATGATGTGGACTTCAAAAGTTAATATGTGCACGGATATTATATGGATATTAATTCCAAACTTATGATGTGGATGATGTCGAATGATTTTTATTTTTAAAATTAAGATGTGTATTTATATTATGTGGATTTTGACTCAAAACTTATGATGTGGAGTGTCATGATGATATCATATGATGAATGATCAAGTGTTTTTATATTATTTGATATATTACAATTTTAGAAGTAAAGAAAAAAGAATAATCAACGTGATCATGTTAGATCTCAAAGAATTTTAGATGATAAAAATACAATGTCAAATGTTTTCTATATTCTAAAATATTTTCAATAAAAGATATTGTCTTTTTGAAAGATTTTTAATCTAAAAAGTTTTTGATCCAAAATGTTTTCAATCTTAAAGCTTTTCAATCGAAAACCTAAAACCTTTTCAATCTAAAACCATTTCAATCTAAAATATTTTCGATTGAAAACCTTTTTGATCCAAAAACCTTTTATAAGAAAATATTCAATCGAGAGGACCTTCTATAAAACAATTTTGAAGATATGGTAGTAGGTATAAGCAACGGTACTCCCAGCACGATCGCCGGTATAAGCTACGGTACACCTAGCGAGCACTGGTATGCATGAGGGTACACCCACGTGGGCGCCAATATGCCATCGGTACGAGCGTCGATATTTTGGATGCTTATACGGATGCTTATACCGATGCTTATATCGATGCCTATACCGGTGCTTTAATACTGACACATATAATGACAGTTACACTGATGTCGGGGCAAAAATGCACGCATTCAATTTCCTCAATAAAAGCCTCGGGATACGGATGACATGTTGTAGTGTATGGAACAACTTAAGGAAATCCAAAAAAAAAAATTCAAACCCATGTATTTGCAAAATTGTGCTTTTAATTGAATGGCCCATTCTATGAAAGTTGAGTGAACAGGTCACTAAAGATATCAAGGAGAGCCAAAATATATGTTTTCAAAGACTTTCGCGCTCATTTTGTCCTTTAAGGTACCGGTAGCCATAGATCCTAATTTTTAAGTATTCCAATCGTAACTCTCAAAATGGTCAAAGGTAGTTTGAAAATTATAAATGGAACTCTTTGGCTAATTTTGCTAGGTTAGAAAGTTAGAGAAAGATAGTTAGTATTAGCTCATCTTCATCCTTTTGTGACTTAGATCAAACTTCCTTTCTTCCACTGATTATTACTCTAACATGTGTGCATGCATACATTTTATTGAACATCTATGCTTGTCTTTGTGTTTTCACTCATCATCAGGGCACGATTGTCAAACCATGTGCTTCTCTCTATGATCAATAACTTAAAGTTGGGATTCTCACTTGAGATTGTTGTATTCACGAATTAGATCACTATTCGTATTTGGGGACGTGCAACGTTATTTTGGTTTCATTGCTAGAGAGATACTCTTTGAAGAGTGCATCATGGTAAGTTTTTATTGATAAGTAGTGTTGGAAATTTTTGGTACGTAATAAATTCATCCTTTTAGCTATCTATGTAGAGCTAACATGGACCACTTTATCCCCTAAAGAGCTTGATCATCTAACACACGCATACACACACACATGGAAAGCAGCAAATTATTCTCTTCTTCAAAAGCTTTCCACGTCATAGAAGCACATAAGATGCATTGGAGGTACAGCCTCTAACCCATGTGATTTTGGTTGTTCTAACAACCTAGGTGTGCGTAGCTCAGAACAAGGGACTAGAATGGTAGCCAAAGAAAGGGAATGAGGTAACCTAATTGAAAAAGTTATAAGGCAAGATGAATTTCCTATCCCTAGAATAAGAGAACATTCAAGAGTCTTGAGAGTATCTCATGTATTCAAAACCGTGAAACTGGTTTGATGGCACTATAGATCCATATGACTGCTTGGGTGATTTCAAACAAGTCTTTAGGGTTAAACAAACCAACAATAGTCTTACACAGTTTGAGGCATAACCTTGAAGGGCACACCTTATGCCATAGTTTCAAGCATAAGATGGTTAGGATTATAGGAAAACGATTTCGTAAATGTATAGCGCAATGCCCTATGCAAGAACTACCCACCTAGACAAACCAGCTACCTAGGTACCTGGCTAGGCTTGTTAGTGGAAAACTATGATCGTATGTCTATTTGAAAGAGCTCATAACTGTAGATCAATGTGTGCGGATGTGTAGACATGGAAGATAGCTTGGGAGATGCGTGCAAAATTTCCAAGCTCTCTAATGGATTAAAATACCTATATAATACTATTTCTAGATCATCTTCATCAATTGAGCAAACAACCAGGTTATTGATCCAAAATCTATGAGGTAATGTGCAAAATAGAATGGATGCGAATCCCTAGAGAATACCAATTGTGGAGCAATGCTACCTATGTGGAGATGACCATAGGGCGGAGTTCTATATTTCAATTCGAAGAGAAAGTACACTAGCAATCAACGTCTCCACTACCCTCACAATAATAAATTTGTAAGACTAGCATACCAACAAGCTTATAGATCTTAGGATGAGTACACCCCATACCTACGTGCAACAAGAACCTTATTCATAATAACAAGGATATCAATAATCATATCAAAGCACAAGAACCTTATTCATAATAACAAGGATATCAAGAATTCATATCAAATAGCACCTCAACATGTACTAGGACAACAACCATCCGCACAGGTAAATGTATTCTCTATCAAGTATGTGGTGGTAGAAGAAAATGAAAGCGAAGCACTAGTGGGGATGCCACTCATGATCACAAGAATGATCAATAATCGAATAGCTTTGATTCTGGGTGTCTTCATAGCACTTTCCCAATGTGGATGTTTTCATATTGGAAAAGCAACTTTAGTTCCATTGGAGTTCTTGTTCTTGGATTATATTTTTGTATATTTCGTGCTATGTCTTTCATATCTAGACTATTAGGTGTGTGATTTACTTTATTCCACCATATTTGTTAGGGTAAATTTGTCTTTGGATTCAACATTAGCTTCTTCTACGTGAGCTCTAGTAACTTAAGCCTTGAGGGAAGCATAGCATAGATATTACAATGTTTTTCGAAGAAGCCTATTTGAATATGCATGCTAGAATTTCAGACAAAATAAAATCATATGCATGCTACAATTTTACGTAAAACATCTCGTTTGCATACGAGACCTATTGAAAGGGTAGCCAACAAATTCCAAGAGAGTGTGAATTATTAGTTAAAGCGTGTATGTGCCATATGCAATAAAGAAAAAGAGCACGTGTAAACGATCACATGAGTATATTTGAAGTTGAAGAGATAAGATGAGAATTACAAATGTCAAATGTCAAATGATATTTGTAAGAAAAAGAGAAAAACAAAGAAACCATTCTTGTGGTATTCTCTTCAAAATGTACCACTTTATTTTGGTTAATATGAGCAAATTAATGGCTAGAAGAGAGAAGTAGATATAGGAGTAAGTCTAGTCTTTTGGGGCCTTAAACTCATCGAAATGAGATCTTTTGGCAATTCAGGGCCGCAATGCTTATGCGCATTTTGCGAGTCAAGTGAGAATATCGTTGAAGCCACCCATCGCCATGTTCTCTTGACAGCCACACACCTCACTTTCGCACTCTCTAATACGCGCACCCACACACATGTTACTCCAGCTACGAGGCACGATCTGAGTGGTCGGTGTCTCTCTCTCGCTCTCCCCCTCTCTCTCTCTCTACAAAAACAGATAGAGCTCGCCGTCGCTCCTCACCACTGAGCGCACCGTGCCTCTCAGCCCACAGAGATGGCGCTACAAAGTCATCGTCACTGTTATTTCTTCCTGCTTCTCGCACTTAGCGTCCTTGCAGCCTCGGCTACAGTGAGTTCGGGAGAAGGCTACTACGACAAGGAAGATGAGGAATCTCCTCCTCCTCCTCCTAAATACAAGGAAGAACCCGAATACAAGGAAGAGCCTCACTACAAGCCGCCGTATGATGCTGAACCAAACTACAAATTCAAGCCCAAGAAGGGTCATGAAGAGCCCAAGTACAAATTCAAGAAGGAGAAGGAATATGAGGAGGAACCCAGCTACGAACTCAAGCCCAAGCCCAAGCCCAAGAAGGAGACGGAATATGAGGAGGGACCGAAATACAAAATCAAGCCCAACAAGGAGTTTGAGGAGCCCAAGTACAAAGAGGGGGAGTATGAGGAACCCAAGCACAAGGAGTATGAGAAGCACAAAGAGGAGATTGAGCACCCCAAGAACTACATCTTGAAACCCAAAAAGGAGTACGAGGAGGAGGAGCCCAAACCAGTGGTGGTTTACATCAAACCAAAGAAGCATGTGGTGTACTACAAACCAAAACCCAAGCCCAAAGCAGTTGTGGTTTACAGCAAGCCAAAGAAGTATGTGGTGTACTACAAGCCAAAACCCGAGACCAAACCTGTTGGTTACTACAAGCCAAAACCGGTTGTTTACCACAAGCCAAAACCAGTAGTTTACACCAAACCCATCTTCTACTACAAGCCCAAAGCTCACAAGGATGAGAAGCCGTCCGTCACCTACAAAAAACCTGAGTCATATTCAAAACCGGGCTACTAAATAGTACCGCCCATCTTCCTCTTCTATTTGATGACCATATCGGAATCATTGAACCATTCTGCTGACACAACGATAAATGAATCCATCCCTTCGAGCTGACATTCGACAGCTTTGCCATTCAAAAGTCTCTCTCTCTCTCTGCTGTTCCATTCCTTTCTAAAGAGGAAGATGCGCAACTATTCTTGTATGCAGAGAAATAAACATGGAAATCCTGAAACCACTCAACATGGAAATCATTAAACCTTTTGAAGAAATAATACTCCTCTCCATTCTAGCATTTCATCTTCAGTTCATTTTTATGATTGTATCTCCATTTTGTGTCACACAAGTTGTGTTTTGGAGACATGTCTCCAAATCCTCGAGGCCCCTCTCTTCACTTTGGAACCGCTTAGTTGCTCACTCCATGCTCTAATGCATATGCGGGTTGTCTCATACTTTTTAGTGGCACGTTGTTTGCATGTGTGAGGATATGTTTAGCTTTTAGTATCCTACAAGAGCAACAGAGCCCGAGCACAATCCATCAATGAACGGAGGGAAGAACTTAAGGAATCCCTCAACAAGTGAGTACATGTTTAGCTTCTGAATCTCCACGCGTACTTTCTACATGTATCAGCCTACAACTGAGCCCGAAAACATGTATTTTGAAAGTAGACTATGTCTTTAAGAAACTATTTTGAGTGCAAAAAACCCTGCTTTTCTAATTAAATGCTCCATTTTGTTCTAAATGAGGAGTCCTTGCGCTTGAAAATTAGGAGGAGAGCCAGCATATATTTTGCAAAGTTCTTGGGGCTCACTTTAGCCTCCAAATGAACCTTTAATCCCATGTTTTGGGTATCCCTCTCACTAACTTTCAAATGGGCCAAAGCTAGTTAAAAGACTATAAACAGAACTCTTTGGCTTATTTTTTTAGGGGATTAGAGAAAGATAAGTATTGAGAGCTATTTGTAATCGTTTTTGTTACTTAATTCGAACTTCCATTGCTCCACTCCCTTTCACTCTTAGGGTTGTCATATCACTAATCATATTTTCACAGTTGTCGTATCATTTCCTACAAGAAATAGGGGGGCATAGCGATGCCTACGAATAGAAAAACAAAAACGGGATTCCTTGCTTATGGGACGCTAGCGCGACGGTCCTGTTTTTGGATTTGTTTTTAAGAGACTTCATCGCATAAGCGATGGTAACGTCACTTATGTGACCCTAAAAGTATCCATCGCAAATAGCGTTGATAACTAGCGACGTTGGCAAATTGGCTGCGACATTTTAGCATCGCATAATCGACGTACTCTATTCTAGAGCGTTGCATAAGCAACGGTCTGGAATGTTAAAAAAATTTTTTATTTCTCCCGACACATCTATGTCGGGATTTGGATGTGAGAGAGAGAGAGAGAGAGAGAGCGAGAGACAAAGAGAGAGAGACAGAGAGAGAGAGGGAGAGAGAGAGAGAGAGAGAGAGAGAGAGAGAGAGAGAGCAAAGATTTATTGTTGGAGCTAGGTATGCACACACACACATACACACATACATATGCATACACACTTATATACACACATAGACACATACACACATACACATAGACACACACACACATACACACACATATATACACACACATATACACACATACACGCATAATGATGCATACAGAGTGTCACTCTAGCACAATGGCAAGTACCAATGTGAGGAGCTTCACCTCATAAATGTCAATCCGTGGAGACGTGAGGACTGTTATGAAGACCAAGAGCAAGTGTGGTGCACAAGTGCATGAGTGAAAGCATACAAGCATGCACACACATACACACACATGCACACAAGGTAAGAGCAAAGAGTGGAACAATGGAAGGACTTGATTACAAAAGAACTCTCTTATAAAGCTGAAATCTACAACTAGCTTACCTCAAAAATGAGCTCTCTAACCCTCTTTATAGTTTTTTGAGTAGTTTTGGCCCTCTCTAGACCTAGTGTCCGGCCTAGTTAAAAATTAGTTTCCAAGGTTTATTTGGGGGCCCAAACGGAGTCTAAAAATTATGAAAAGTGGTAGAATGATATTTCTAATACTCCTCAAGCTCAAGGGCTCCTTGTCTTGGACAAAATGAAGTTACAAAAATGGAAAATGGTATTTACAATGGTTTTTAGTGATAAAAATCACTACTTTAATAGGGATTTCTTATAAAAATTTGACATGTGCTTGTTGGAGCTCCCTACATGCTCCTTCTTCTTGTGTGTCCACTTCATTGATGCGCTTCCATCCTTGTGCGTGACCTTGATTGTCAACACTCCCCTCCCTCTAGAGTCTTGTGGTATTCTCTTAAAAATTTACCACTTTGTTTTGGTTAATATGAGCAAATTAATGGCTAGAAGAGAGAAGTAGATATAGGAGTAAGTCTTTTGGGGCCTTAAACTCATCGAAATGAGATCTTTTGGCAATTCAGGGCCGCAATGCTTATGCGCATTTTGCGAGTCAAGTGAGAATATCGTTGAAGCCACCATTCTGCTGACACAACGATAAATGAATCCATCCCTTCGAGCTGACATTCGACAGCTTTGCCATTCAAAAGTCTCTCTCTCTCTCTCTGCTGTTCCATTCCTTTCTAAAGAGGAAGATGCGCAACTATTCTTGTATGCAGAGAAATAAACATGGAAATCGTGAAACCACTCAACATGGAAATCATTAAACCTTTTGAAGAAATAATCCTCCTCTCCATTTCTAGCATTTCATCTTCAGTTCATTTTTATGATTATATCTCCATTTTGTGTCACACAAGTTGTGTTTTGGAGACATGTCTCCAAATCCTCGAGGCCCCTCTCTTCACTTTGGAACCGCTTAGTTGCTCACTCCATGCTCTAATGCATATGCGGGTTGTCTCATACCTGTTGTTTACTACAAGCCAAAACCGGGCCGTCCGTCACCTACAAAAAACCTGAGTCATATTCAAAACCGGGCTACTAAATAGTAGCGCCCATCTTCCTCTTCTATTTGTTGACCATATCGGAATCATTGATTCCATTCTGCTGACACAACGATAAATGAATCCATCTCTTCGAGCTGGCATTCGACAGCTTTGCCATTCAAAAGTCTCTCTCTCTCTCTGTGCTGTATTCTTGTATGCAGAGAAATAAACATGAAAATCGTGAAACCACTCAACATGGAAATCATTAAACCTTCTAGCAGCACAATGAAGGGCAAAGTTTTGAAGAAATAATCCCTCTCACTAGCTTTCAAAATGGGCCAAACCTAGTTAAAAGACTATAAACAGAGCTCTTTGGCTCATTTTTTTAGGGGATTAGAGAAAGATAAGTATTGAGAGCTATTTGTAATCGTTTTTGTGACTTAATTCAAACTTCAATTGCTCCACTCCCTTTCACTCTTAGGGTTTTCATATCACTCATCACATTTTCACGATTGTCGTATCATTCCTTCCTTTCCACGATTCATAACTTAAGGTAAGGATTCTCCCCTTGATGTTGCCATATTCATGCGCTACATCACTCTCGTATTTGGAGATCGACAACATGGTTTTGGTGGCATTGCCAAGGAGATATTCTCTGAAAGAGTCCAATAAAAGTATGAAGCAAGGAATGACACCAAATCTATCAAAATATAAAGGAAAATTAGATGGCTAGTCCATCTTCATGAACTTGCAATCCAAAGATTATATTTGAAGGATGGATCCACAAAGCATTATATAATCTAAGTCTACTGTAGATCTTACTCACAAATGGTGATCAAGATTGTTAGATATACTCAATACTCCATTCTGAAGTGACCACAAATAACCAATGGTGCTCTTAGTGGTAGGGCCCCCATTATGAGGAGAAGTCACTTTGAGAGCCTGGAAATTTTTGGAATACTTACATCCAAGATGGACAAGGCCTATGTATGAGGTTGATGGTAATAGCTGATCTTTATATGCCTAGCTATTTGGTTAGGTAGGGCATAAACTATTGGGCCATTGGGATATCATCCAACAAAAAAAAATAAACGAAACCCTAAACCCTAAACCCTTAATCCTAAACCCTAATCACTAAACCCTAAACCCTAAACCCTAAACCCTAAACCCTATTCATAAACCCTAAACCACTGACACTAAACTCTAAACCCTAAATCCTAAATCCTAAACCCTAGATCGTAAACCCTAAACCCTAAACCATAAACCCTAGACCCTAGGTCCTAGACTCTAAACCCTCAACCCTAAACCCTAAACCCTAAACCCTAAACCCTAAATCCTAAACCCTTAACGCTAGATCCTAAACCCTAAACCTAAACCCTAAATCCTTAACCCTAAATCCTAGAACCTAGCCCCTAGATTGTAAACCCTTAACCCTAAATCCTAAACCTTAAACGCTAAACCCTAATCCCTAAACTCTAAATCCTAAACCCTAAACCCTAAACCCTAAAACATAAACCCTAAATATTAAACCCCTACACCCTAAACCATTAATCCTGACCCCTAAATCCGAGATCCTAAATTCTAAGCTATAGAACTTAAAGCTTAAACCCTAAATGCTCAACCCTATAACGCTAAACTCTAAATGCTGAACCCTAAACTCTAACCCTAAACCCTAAACCCTTAATCCTAGACACTTAACCTTACATCCTTAAAGCTAAATCCTAAATCCTAAACCCTAAACCCTAAACCTAAAATCCTAAAGCTTGAACCCTAAACCCTACTTTCAAAATTATTAACCTTAAATCCTAAACCCTAAACCCTCAATCCAAAACCCTAAATCCTAAACCCTAAATCCTAGATCCTAAACCCTAAATCCTAAACCCTAAACCCTAAAACCAAAAATATAAATCATAAGCCCTAAACCCTAGACCATAAACCCTAAACCATAGACCCTTCACCCTAAACCCTAACCCATAGACCCTAAACTCTAAACCCAAAACTCAGAACCCTAAGCCCTAAACCATAAATCTAAACCCTAAACCCGAAACTCTTAGCTCTTGAACCCTAAACCAAAGAACCTAAACCCTAAACCCCAAACCTCAAACCCTAAACCCTAAACCTCAAACCCTAGGCCCTCTACCCTAAACCCAAAACATTAAATCTTAAACCTAAACGTAAGTCCCCAAAATCTAAACCCCCTTAACCATAATTCCTAAATCCTAAATCCTAATCCATCAATGCTAAGCCCTAAACCTTATATCCTAAAACCATAAACCCTAATCCCTAAGCTCTAAACCCTAAAATCCCAATCCCTTAGCGCTTAGCCCTAAATGTTGAACCATTGTTGATATATTTATGTAGTGATGTGTGTTAACACACTAGGACCACCGAGGCACTTTTTCCCACTTTAGGAGGTTTTTTTCCCTCGGCTTCTATATACGCCTATTGCCCTAATGGGCTACTTATCTTCGTACATTCCCTAGTAATACATTCAACATTGTATGTTGTGCTCCAAGCTTCTTCTTCTTGCTTGTGTTGTTCGCGTGCTTCCGCAAACATCTAACTCCAACAATTGGTATCAGAGCATGTCGCCCCTTCATCTAGGGTGTCATTTACACCTCTCCGGTTGTAGTCTCAGATTCGCACGAAATTTTGTGAGCATACTTGTTTTGGCCTCTGAACACACTATCGTAGCGCTTCTATAGGCTATTTTGTCTTTTTGTGCCAAAGGTATATACCTACTTCTATTCGCCAGTATAAGAATCTCGAAGTCTGTTACAGGTTTAGCAGAACTCGTCTCGGCAGTTCCATTCAACTTCTTGAGATACAGTCAAGTTTCTGCATCAAGGTATCTTAGTTACCGGCCATGACTGAAAGCAGTGATGCATTTTGTATGTTGGCTTTTCAGGATAAGTTGGATGGTACCAACTACCCGTTGTGGGCTTATATGATGCGACATGTGTTGGTTGCAAAAGGAATATGAACATTCTGTAGGGTGTTGAAAAACGTCCTATCACACTGCAATTGTTACAACAGCAGGTACTAAAGCTGATGTAGAAGGTGTCGAAGATGATGATCTTCTGCATATTCCTGTTCCTGCTGCGGTTTTTGCTGCACCTATTGCAGACCAGATTCGTTGGGATGGCAGAGATGCCCGGGCACAAGCATTGATAGATTTATCTGTCAAACACGCTATTATTCCTCACATTGGATCTTGCAGGACAACTAAGGATGCTTGGGATACACTTAAACGCGCCATTATTCCTCTGTAAACAATTGGAGAGTGAGCATGTGAATGAAGTTGATTCTCTGGACAGTTTTCTAGCAAAGATCAAAGACTTGAAGGAACATTTGATTTTTGTTGATGAGGTTATACCAGATAGCTCACTTGTGCAGGCCGTTCTCACTGTTCTTCCTGATTCATATCGTGGCCTTGTGAAGAAAATGCATGAGAACCAAGTGTGCAGGTTAAAGAAGGAATTATATGGCTTAAAGCAAGCACCACATGCTTGATATGAAAAGATACATGCCTATCTGATTGCACATGGTTTTGAGAACAATCCAACTGAAAGCGCCTTATATGTTAAGCGTGCAAATGATGTACTTCTGATCATTGTGCTTTATGTTGATGACATGCTGATCACTCATCCTCATGAGAGGCATATTCCTGATTTTAAGGCTGATTTACATGCCTCATTTCCGATGTCCGATTTGCAAAATTTGCATCACTATTTGGGCATTCAAATTATGCACGTTGATGGTGGAATGGCTTTGCATCAAATGAAACATATTGACACATTATTGCAGCGTTTCGACCTTGAACACTGTAAGCCTATTGCCACTCCTGTGGAGACATGTTTACGATTGAGTCTTCAAGATGCTGGAGATGCATTTGATGGTGTTTTCTATTAGCAGGTTGTTGGATGCTAGATTTACTTATGCATTACTCGGCCGGATGTTCAGTTTGTGGTATAATACTTGAGCAAGTTGATGCATTGTTGTCTCATAGTTGAGCAGGTTTATGTTTTCTCCATACAATATATTGGAAGGATGGACCCACAAAGCATTAGATAATCTATGTCTAGTGTAAATCTTACTCACAAATGGTGATCAAGATTGTTAGACATACTCAATACTCCATTCTTAAGGGACCATCAATAATTCATGCTGCTCTAAGTGGTAGGGTTCCCATTATGAGGAGAAGTCACTTTGAGAGCCTAGAAATTTTTGGAACACTTACATCCAACATGGATGAGGCCTATGTGTGAGCTTGATGGTAATACATGACCTTTATATGCCTAGCCATTAGATTAGGTAGGGCATAAATTATTGGGCCATTGGGATGTCATCCAAGCAAAAAAATAAAGGAAACCCTAAACTCTAAACCCTAAATCCTAAACCATAAGCCCTAACCCTAAATCCTAAACCCTTAACCCTAAACCCTATACCCTAAACCCTAAACCCTAGACCCTACATCCTAGACTCTAAACCCTAAACTCTAAACCCTTAACCCTAAAATATAAACCCTAAATCCTAAAACCTAGACCCTAGATCCTAAACCCTTAACCCCAAACCCTAAATCCTAAACCCTAAACCCTAAACCCTAAACCTCGAATAATAAACCCTAAACCCTAAACCATTAATACTAGCTCCTAAACCCTAGACCCTAAATCCTAAACTATAAACCCTAAAACCTAAACCCTAAATCCTTAACCCTAGTACCCTAAACTCTAAACCCTAAACCCTAAATTCTAAGCCTCAAACCCTAAATCCTAAACCCTTAATCCTAAACACTAAACCTTACACCCTAAAAGCTAAATACTAAAGCCTAAACCCTAAATGCCAAACCCTCAATCCTAGACCGTAAACCTTAAACCAAAAACCCTAGATCGTACATGTTCAATTCTTAACCCTAAACCCTAAATCGTAATCCCTAAACCCTAAACCCTAAACTCTAAATCCTAAACCATAAACTCTAAATCCTAGATCTTAAACCCTAAACCCTGAATCCTAAACTCTAAATCCTAAACCCTAAAATCTAAATCATAAATCCTAAACCCTAGACACTAAACCCTAGACCCTAAACCCTAGACCCTAAACCCTAAACCATATACCCTTCACCCTAAACCAAAGCGATAGACCCTAAACTCGAAACCCAAAACCCAAAACCCTAAGCGCTAAATCATAAATCTTAACCCTAAACAAGAAACTCTAAACTCTTGAACCTTAAACCCAAAAACCTAAACCCTAAACCCTAAACCTTAAACCTTAAACCCTAAACCTCAAAACCTAAATACTAAACCTCAAACCCTAAGCCCTGTACCCTAAGCCCTGTACCCTAAACCCAAAGCATTAAACCTAAAACCTAAGCCCAAGTCCTAAAAATCTAAACCCCCTTAATCCTAAAACCTAAATCCTAAATCCTAATCCATCAATGCTAAACCCTAAACCTTATATCCTAAAACCCTAAACCCTAATCCCTAGGCTCTAAACCCTAAAATCCCAAACCTTTACCGCTTACCCCTAAATGTTGAACCATAAACCCTAAACCCAAAACCCTAAACACTAAACTCTAAATGCTCTACCCTAAATCCTAAACACTAAACCCTAAACCCTAAACCTGTAGATGATTCTCCGCTTTGTACATTTATATGATCCTCCCATAAATAAAAATGAGGTTCATAAGATCAAGTATGTATTAGAACTTATTACATATAAGAATATAATCAAATAATAGATGTAGATAAGTTACTTAAAATTCTTAAGAATATTTCTAGAAATGGTTTTAACTTATCCGAGAGAGATGCCTTAGGACCATTTTGAAGTGGATTGATGTAATTGAATATATATGTGAATCAAACATCTTTTTTTTATTATGGTTTTGAATTTAAATATAATGTTGATCTCATGTAGTTGTTTCTTTGAGTTGGTGTTAGGGTGTTGTGTGCAGTGATAGTATGGATTGTAATGTATAGTGATGATGTGGATTTCAATAATTAACATATACAGTTATATGATATGCATTTTAATTTGAATGTTATGATGTGGATGATGTTGAATTAATGTTAATTCAAAGATTGTGATATGGGTTGATATAGCAATGATGATGTGAATTTCAAAAGTTATAATGTTTAGTGCTATAATATGGATTTTAATTAAAATGTTATCATGTGGATGATATCTATTAAATATTACTTTAAATATTATGATATGGATTCATATAGTAGTGATGATGTGGACTTCAAAAGTTAATATGTGCACTAATATTATATGGATATTAATTCAAAAGTTATGATGTGGATAATGTCGAATGATTTTTATTTTAAAAATTAAGATGTGTATTTATATTATGTGGATTTTTGACTCAAATCTTATGATGTGGAGTGTCATGATGATATCATATGATGAATGATCAAGTGTTTTTATATTATTTGATATATTACAATTTTAGAAGTAAAAAAAAAAGAATAATCAACGTGATCATGTTAGATCTCAAAGAATTTTAGATGATAAAAATACAATGTAAAATGTTTTCTATATTCTAAAATATTTTCAATAAAAGATATTGTCTTTCTGAAAGATTTTTAATCTAAAAAGTTTTCGATCCAAAATGTTTTCAATCTAAAATGTTTTCAATCTAAAAGCTTTTCAATCGAAAACCTAAAACCTTTTCAATCTAAAACCATTTCAATCTAAAATATTTTGGATTGAAAACCTTTTTGATCCAAAAACCTTTTATAAAAAAATATTCAATCGAGAGAACACTCTATAAAAAAATTTTGCAGATATGGTAGTAGATATAAGCAACGGTACTCCCAGCACGATCGCCGGTATAAGCTATGGTACACCTAGCCAGCACTCGTATGCATGAGGGTAGACCCACGTGGGCACCGATATAACGTCGATACGAGCGTCGATATTTTGGATGCTTATACGGATGCTTATACCGATGCTTATACCGATGCCTATATCGATGCCTATACCGGAGCTTTAATACTGACACATATAATGATAGTTACACTGATGTCGGGGCAAAAATGCACGCATTCAATTTCCTCAGTAAAAGCCTCGGTATACGGATGATATGTTGTAGTGTATAGAACAACTTAAGGAAATCCAAAAAAAAAATTTGAAACCCATGTATTTGCAAAATTGTGCTTTTAATTGAATGGCCCATTCTATGAAAGTTGAGTGAACAGGTCACTAAAGATATCAAGGAGAGCCAAAATATATCTTTTCAAAGACTTTCGCGCTCATTTTGGCCTTTAAGGTACCGGTAGCCATAGATCCTAATTTTTAAGTATTCCAATCGTAACTCTCAAAATGGTCAAAGGTAATTTGAAAATTATAAATGGAACTCTTTGTCTAATTTTGATAGGTTAGAAAGTTAGAGAAAGATAGTTAATATGAGCTCTTCTTCATCCTTTTGTGACTTAGATCAAACTTCCTTTCTTCCACTGATTATTACTCTAACATGTGTGCATCCATACATTTTATTGAACATCTATGCTTGTCTTTGTGTTTTCACTCATCATCAGGGCACGATTGTCAAACCATATGCTTTTCTCTATGATCAATAACTTAAAGTTGGGATTCTCACTTGAGATTGTTGTATTCACAAATTAGATCACTATTCGTATTTGGGGACGTGCAACGTTATTTTGGTTTCATTGCCAGAGAGATACTCTTTTAAGAGTGCATCATGGTAACTTTTCATTGATAAGTAGTGTTGGAAATTTTTGGTACGTTATAAATTAATCCTTTTAGCTATCTATATAGAGCTAAGATGGACCACTTTATCCCCTAAAAGAGCTTGATCATCTCACACACGCATACACACACACATGGAAAGCAGCAAATTATTCTCTTCTTCAAAAGCCTTCCACGTCATAGAAGCACATAAGATGCATTGGAGGTACAGCCTCTAACCCATGTGATTTTAGTTGTTCTAACAACCTAGGTGTGGGTAGCTCAGAACAAGGGACTAGAATGGTAGCCAAAGAAAGGGAATGAGGTAACCTAATTGAAAAAGTTATAAGGCAAGATGAATTTGCTATACCTAGAATAAGAGAACATTCAAGAGTCTTGAGAGTATCTCATGTATTCAAAAGCGTGAAATTTGGTTTGATGGCACTATAGATCCATATGACTGCTTGGGTGATTTCAAACAAGTCTTTAGGGTTAAACAATCCAACAATAGTCTTACACAGTTTGAGGCATAACCTTGAAGGGCACACCTTTTGCCACAGTTTCAAGCATAAGATTCCGTAAATGTATAGCGCAATGCCCTATGCAAGAACTACCCACCTAGACAAACCAACTACCTAGGTACCTGGCTAGGCTTGTTAGTGGAAAAGTATGATCGTATGTCTATTTGAAAGAGCTCATATCTCTAGGTCAATGTGTGCGGATGTGTAGACATAGAAGATAGCTTGGGAGATGCGTGCAAAATTTCCAAGCTCTCTAAGGGATTAAAATACCTAGATAATACTATTTCTAGATCATCTTCATCAATTGAGCAAACAACCAGGTTATTGATCCAAAATCTATGAGGTAATGTGCAAAATAGAATGGATGCGAATCCCTAGAGAATACCAATTGTGGAGCAATGCTACCTATGTGGAGATGACCATAGGGCGAATGTATGCCTTAAGCAAGCATAGGCGCGCTCTTGCTAAGTGTGGAGTTCCATATTTCAATCCGAAGAGAAAGTACACTAGCAATCAACGTCTCCACTACCCTCACAATAATAAATTTGTGAGACTAGCATACCAACAAGCTTATAGATCTTAGGATGAGTACACCCCATACCTACGTGCAACAAGAACCTTATTTATAATAACAAGGATATCACTAATCATATCAAAGCACAAGACTATCTTAGGCTCAAGAACTCATATCAAATAGCACCTCAATATGTACTAGGACAACAACCATCCGCACAGGTAAATGTATTCTCTGTCAAGTATGTGGTGGTAGAAGACAATGAAAGTGAAGCACTAGTGGGGATGCCACTCATGATCACAAGAATGATCAATAATCAAATAGCTTTGATTTTGGGTGTCTTCATAGCACTTTCCCAATGTGCATGTTTTCATATTGGAAAAGCAACTTTAGTTCCATTGGAGTTCTTGTGCTTGGATCATATTTTTGTATATTTCGTGCTATGTCTTTCATATCTAGACTCTTAGGTGTGTGATTACTTTATTCCACCATATTTGTTAGGGTAAATTTGGCTTTGGATTCAACATTAGCTTCTTCTACGTGAGCTCTAGTAACTTAAGCCTTGAGGGAAGCATAGCATAGATGTTACAATGTTCTTCGACGAAGCCTATTTGAATATGCATGCTAGAATTTCAGACAAAAGAAAATCATATGCATGCTACAATTTTACATAAAACATCTCGTTTGCATACGAGACCTATTGAAAGGGTAACCAACAAATTCCAAGAGAGTGTGAATTATTAGTTAAAGCGTGTATGTGCCATATGCAATAAAGAAAAAGAACGCGTGTAAACGATCACATGAGTATATTTGAAGTGGAAGAGATAAGATGAGAATTACAAATGTCAAATGTCAAATGATATTTGTAAGAAAAAGAGAAATGACAAGGTATAAAACAAAACAAAGAAACCATTCTTGTGGTATTCTCTTCAATATGAGCAAATTAATGGCTAGAAGAGAGAAGTAGATCTAGGAGTTAGTCTAGTCTTTTGGGGCCTTAAACTCATCGAAATGAGTTCTTTTGGCAATTCAGGGCCGCAATGCTTATGCGCATTTTGCGAGTCAAGTGAGAATATCGTTGAAGCCACCCATCGCCATGTTCTCTTGACAGCCACACACCTCACTTTCGCACTCTCTAATACGCGCACCCACACACATGTTACTCCAGCTACGAGGCACGATCTGAGTGGTCGGTGTCTCTCTCTCTCTCTCCCCCTCTCTCTCTCTCTACAAAAACAGATAGAGCTCGCCCTCGCTCCTCACCACTGAGCGCACCGTGCCTCTCAACCCACAGAGATGGCGCTACAAAGTCATCGTCACTGTTATTTCTTCCTGCTTCTCGCACTTAGCGTCCTTGCAGCCTCGGCTACAGTGAGTGCGGGAGAAGGCTACTACGACAAGGAAGATGAGGAATCTCCTCCTCCTCCTCCTAAATACAAGGAAGAACCCGAATACAAGGAAGAGCCTCACTACAAGCCGCCGTATGATGCTGAACCAAACTACAAATTCAAGCCCAAGAAGGGTCATGAAGAGCCCAAGTACAAATTCAAGAAGGAGAAGGAATATGAGGAGGAACCCAGCTACAAACTCAAGCGCAAGCCCAAGCCCAAGAAGGAGACGGAATATGAGGAGGGACCGAAATACAAAATCAAGCCCAAGAAGGAGTTTGAGGAGCCCAAGTACAAAGAGGGGGAGTATGAGGAACCCAAGCACAAGGAGTATGAGAAGCCCAAGCACAAAGAGGAGTATGAGCACCCGAAGAAGTACATCTTGAAACCCAAAAAGGAGTACGAGGAGGAGGAGCCCAAACGAGTGGTGGTTTACATCAAACCAAAGAAGCATGTGGTGTACTACAAACCAAAACCCAAGCCCAAAGCTGTTGTGGTTTACAGCAAGCCAAAGAAGTATGTGGTGTACTACAAGCGAAAACCCGAGCCCAAACCTGTTGTTTACTACAAGCCAAAACTGGTTGTTTACCACAAGCCAAAACCAGTAGATTACACCAACCCCATCTTCTACTACAAGCCCAAAGCTCACAAGGATGAGAAGCCGTCCGTCACCTACAAAAAACCTGAGTCATAGCTTTTAGTAGCCTACAAGAGCAAAAGAGCCCGAGCACAATCCATCAATGAAGGGAGGAAGAACTTAAGGAATCCCTCAACATGTGAGTACATGTTTAGCTTCTGAATCTCCACGCGTACTTTCTACATATATCAGCCTACAACTGAGCCCGAAAACATGTATTTTGAAAGTAGACTATGTCTTTAAGAAACTATCTTTGAGTGCAAAAAACCCTGCTTTTCTAATTAAATGCTCCATTTTGTTCTAAATGAGGAATCCTTGAGCTTGAAAATTAGGAGGAGAGCCAGCATATATTTTTCAAAGTTCTTGGGGCTCACTTTAGCCTCCAAATGAACCTTTAATCCCATGTTTTGGGTATCCCTCTCACTAGCTTTCAAATGGGCCAAAGCTAGTTAAAAGACTATAAACAGAACTCTTTGGCTTATTTTTTTAGGGGATTAGAGCAAGATAAGTATTGAGAGCTATTTGTAATCGTTTTTGTGACTTAATTCAAACTTCCATTGCTCCACTCCCTTTTACTCTTAGGGTTGTCATATCACTCATCATATATTCACGGTTGTCGTATCATTTACTACAAGAAATAGGGGGGGCATAGCGATGCTTGCGAATTGAAAAAAAAAAACGGGATTGGTTGCTTATGGGACGCTAGCGCGAAGGTCCTTATTTTGGATTTTTTTTTAACGAGACTTCATCGCATAAGCGATGGTAACGTCACTTATGTGACCCTAAAAGTATCCATCGCAAATAGCGTTGCTAACTAGCGACGTTGGCAAATTGGCTGCAACATTTTAGCATCGCATAATCGACGTCCTCTGTTCTAGAGCGTTGCATAAGCAACGGTCTGGAATGTTAAAAAAAAAATTGATTTCTCCCGACACATCTGTGCCGGGATTTGGACGCGAGAGAGAGAGAGAGAGAGAGAGAGAGAGAGAGAGAGAGAGAGAGAGAGAGAGAGAGAGAGAGAGAGAGAGAGAGAGAGAGAGAGAGAGAGAGAGAGAGAGAGAGAGAGAGAGAGAGAGAGCAAGAGAGAGAGAGAGAGGGAGAGAGCGAGAGAGAGAGAGAGAGAGAGAGAGAGACAAACAGACAGAGAGAGAGAGAGAGCAAGGATTTATCGTTGAAGCTAGGTATGCACACACACACATACACACATACATATGCATACACACTTATATACACACATAGACACATACACACATACACATAGACACACACACACACATACACACACATATATACACACACATATACACACATACACGCATAATGATGCATACAGAGTGTCACTCTAGCACAATGGCAAGTACCAATGTGAGGAGCTTCACCTCATAAATGTCAATCCGTGGAGATGTGAGGACTGTTATGAAGACCAAGAGCAAGTGTGGTGCACAAGTGCATGAGTGAAAGCATACAAGCATGCACACACATACACACACATGCACACAAGGTAAGAGCAAAGAGTGGAACAATGGAAGGACTTGATTACAAAAGAACTCTCTTATAAAGCTGAAATCTACAACTAGCTAACCTCAAAAATGAGCTCTCTAACCCTCTTTATAGTTTTTTGAGTAGTTTTGGCCTTCTCTAGACCTAGTGTCCGGCCTAGTTAAAAATTAGTTTCCAAGGTTTATTTGGGGGCTCAAACGGAGTCTAAAAATTATGAAAAGTGGTAGAATGATATTTCTAATACTCCTCAAGCTCAAGGGCTCCTTGTCTTGGACAAAATGAAGTTACAAAAATGGAAAATGGTATTTACAATGGTTTTTAGTGATAAAAATCACTACTTTTATAGGGATTTCTTATAAAAATTTGACATGTGCTTGTTGGAGCTCCCTACATGCTCCTTCTTCTTGTGTGTCCACTTCATTGATGCGCTTCCATCCTTGTGCGTGACCTTGATTGTCAACACTCCCCTCCCTCTAGAGTCTTGTGGTATTCTCTTAAAAATGTACCACTTTGTTTTGGTTAATATGAGCAAATTAATGGCTAGAAGAGAGAAGTAGATATAGGAGTAAGTCTTTTGGGGCCTTAAACTCATCGAAATGAGATCTTTTGGCAATTCAGGGCCGCAATGCTTATGCGCATTTTGCGAGTCAAGTGAGAATATCGTTGATGCCACCCATCGCCATGTTACTCTCTCTCTCTCTCTATCGCTCTTCCTCTCTCTCTCTACAAAAACAGATAGAGCTCGCCGTCTCTCTCTACAAAGTCATCGCCACAGAGATGGTGAGTGCGGGAGAAGCCTTCTACGACAAGGAAGATGAGGAATCTCCTCCTCCTCCTAAATACAAGGAAGAATCCGAATACAAGGAAGAGCCTCACTACAAGCCGCAGTATGAAGCTGAACCAAAGTAAAAATTCAAGCCCAAGGAGGGTCATGAAGAGCCCAAGTACAAATTCAAGAAGGAGAAGGAATATGAGGAGGAACCCAGCTACAAACTCAAGCCCAAGCCAAAGCCCAAGAAGGAGACGGAATATGAGGAGGGACCGAAATACAAAATCAAGCCCAAGAAGGAGTTTGAGGAGCCCAAGTACAAAGAGGGGGAGTATGAGGAACCCAAGCACAAGGAGTATGAGAAGCCCAAGCACAAAGAGGAGTATGAGCACCCGAAGAAGTACATCTTGAAACCCAAAAGGGAGTACGAGGAGGAGGAGCCCAAACCAGTGGTGGTTTACATCAAACCAAAGAAGCATGTGGTGTACTACAAACCAAAACCCAAGCCCAAAGCAGTTGTGGTTTACAGCAAGCCAAAGAAGTATGTGGTGTACTACAAGCCAAAACCCGAGCCCAAACCTGTTGTTTACTACAAGCCAAAACCGGTTGTTTACCACAAGGCAAAACCAGTAGATTACACCAAACCCATCTTCTACTACAAGCCCAAAGCTCACAAGGATGAGAAGCCG
Organism: Ceratopteris richardii; assembly: GCA_020310875.1. NCBI lineage: Eukaryota > Viridiplantae > Streptophyta > Polypodiopsida > Polypodiales > Pteridaceae > Ceratopteris > Ceratopteris richardii. The sequence goes on from CM035413.1 coordinate 23,445,345, forward strand.
TCCGTCACCTACAAAAAACCTGAGTCATATTCAAAACCGGGCTACTAAATAGTACCGCCCATCTTCCTCTTCTATTTGATGACCATATCGGAATCATTGAACCATTCTGCTGACACAACGATAAATGAATCCATCCCTTCGAACTCACATTCGACAGCTTTGCTATTCAAAAGTCTCTCTCTCTCTCTCTCTGCTGTTCCATTCCTTTCTAAAGAGGAAGATGCGCAACTATTCTTGTATGCAGAGAAATAAACATGGAAATCGTGAAACCACTCAACATGGAAATCATTAAACCTTTTGAAGAAATAATCCTCCTCTCCATTTCTAGCATTTCATCTTCAGTTCATTTTTATGATTATATCTCCATTTTGTGTCACACAAGTTGTGTTTTGGAGACATGTCTCCAAATCCTCGAGGCCCCTCTCTTCACTTTGGAACCGCTTAGTTGCTCACTCCATGCTCTAATGCATATGCGGGTTGTCTCATACCTGTTGTTTACTACAAGCCAAAACCGGGCCGTCCGTCACCTACAAAAAACCTGAGTCATATTCAAAACCGGGCTACTAAATAGTAGCGCCCATCTTCCTCTTCTATTTGTTGACCATATCGGAATCATTGATTCCATTCTGCTGACACAACGATAAATGAATCCATCTCTTCGAGCTGACATTCGACAGCTTTGCCATTCAAAAGTCTCTCTCTCTCTCTGTGCTGTATTCTTGTATGCAGAGAAATAAACATGAAAATCGTGAAACCACTCAACATGGAAATCATTAAACCTTCTAGCAGCACAATGAAGGGCAAAGTTTTGAAGAAATAATCCCTCTCACTAGCTTTCAAATGGGCCAAACCTAGTTAAAAGACTATAAACAGAGCTCTTTGGCTCATTCTTTTAGGGGATTAGAGAAAGATAAGTATTGAGAGCTATTTGTAATCGTTTTTGTGACTTAGGGTTTTCATATCACTCATCACATTTTCACGATTGTCGTATCATTCCTTTCACTCTTAGGGTTTTCATATCACTCATCACATTTTCACGATTGTCGTATCATTCCTTCCTTTCCACGATTCATAACTTAAGGTAAGGATTCTCCCCTTGATGTTGCCATATTCATGCGCTACATCACTCTCGTATTTGCAGATCGACAACATGGTTTTGGTGGCATTGCCAAGGAGATATTCTCTGAAAGAGTCCAATAAAAGTATGAAGCAAGGAATGACACCAAATCTATCAAAATATAAAGGGAATTTAGATGGCTAGTCCATCTTCATGAACTTGCAATCCAGAGATTATATTTGAAGGATGGATCCACAAAGCATTATATAATCTAAGTCTACTGTAGATCTTACTCACAAATGGTGATCAAGATTGTTAGATATACTCAATACTCCATTCTGAAGTGACCACAAATAACCAATGGTGCTCTTAGTGGTAGGGCCCCCATTATGAGGACAAGTCACTTTGAGAGCCTGGAAATTTTTGGAATACTTACATCCAAGATGGACAAGGCCTATGTATGAGGTTGATGGTAATAGCTGATCTTTATATGCCTAGCTATTTGATTAGGTAGGGCATAAACTATTGGGCCATTGGGATATCATCCAACAAAAAAAAATAAACGAAACCCTAAACCCTAAACCCTTAATCCTAAACCCTAATCCCTAAGCCCTAAACCCTAAACCCTAAACCCTAAAACCTAAACCCTATTCCTAAACCCTAAACCACTAACACTAAACTCTAAACCCTAAATCCTAAATCCTAAACCCTAGATTGTAAACCCTAAACCCTAAACCATAAACCCTAGACCCTAGGTCCTAGACTCTAAACCCTCAACCCTAAACCCTAAACCCTAAACCCTAAATCCTAAACCCTTAACGCTAGATCCTAAACCCTAAACCTAAACCCTAAATCCTTAACCCTAAATCCTAGAACCTAGCCCCTAGATTGTAAACCCTTAACCCTAAATCCTAAACCTTAAACGCTAAACCCTAATCCTTAAACTCTAAATCCTAAACCCTAAACCCTAAACCCTAAAACGTAAACCCTAAATATTAAACCCCTACACCCTAAACCATTAATCCTGACCCCTAAATCCGAGATCCTAAATTCTAAGCTATAGAACTTAAAGCATAAACCCTAAATGCTCAACCCTATAACGCTAAACTCTAAATGCTAAACCCTAAACTCTAACCCCTAAACCCTAAACCCTTAATCCTAGACACTTAACCTTACATCCTTAAAGCTAAATCCTAAATCCTAAACCCTAAACCCTAAACCTAAAATCCTAAAGCTTGAACCCTAAACCCTACTTTCTAAATTATTAACCTTAAATCCTAAACCCTAAACCCTCAATCCAAAACCCTAAATCCTAAACCCTAAATCCTAGATCCTAAACCCTAAATCCTAAACCCTAAACCCTAAAACCAAAAATATAAATCATAAGCCCTAAACCCTAGACCGTAAACCCTAAACCATAGACCCTTCATGTTGATATATTTAGGTAGTGATGTGTGTGAACACTCTAGGACTGCCGGGGCACTTTTTTCCCTCTTTAGGAGGTTTTTTTCCCCCGGCTTGTATATACGCCTATTGCTCTAATGGGCTACTTATCTTTGTACATTCTCTAGTAATACATTCAGTCTTGTGTGTTGTGCTCCAAGCTTCTTCTTCTTCCTTGTGCTGTTCGCGTGCTTCCGCAGACGTCTAACTCCAACAATTGGTATCAGAGCAGGTCGTCGCTTCTTCTAGGGCGCGGTCGACACTCCTCCGTTTGCAGTCTCAGATTCGCACGAAATTATGAGCTCGTTTCGGCCTCCGAACGCACTATCGCAGCGCTTGTGCAGGCTATTTCGTCCTTTTGTGCCAAAGGTATATACCAGTTTCTGTTCGCCAGTTTAAGCATCTCGAAGTCTGCTACAGGTCTAGCAGAACTCGTTTGGGCAGTTCCGTTCAACTTTTTTAGATACAGTCAATTTTCTGCATCAAGGTATTTTAGTCACCGGCCATGGCTGAAAGCAGTGATGTATTCCGTATGTTGGCTGTTGAGGATATGCTGGATGGTACCAACTACCCACTATGGGCTTATATGATGCGACATGTACTGGTTGCAAAAGGATTGTGGAACATTGTGCAGGGTGTTGAAAGACGTCCTGTTACACCTGTAACGACAGGTACTGCAAATACAGGTGTTGGAGCTGATGAAGATGGTGTCGAAGATGATATTCCGCAGATTCCTGTTCGTGCTGCTGTTTCTGTTGCACCTACTGTAGAGCAGATTCGTTGGGATGGCAGAGATGCCCAGGCACATGCATTGATAGCTTTGTCTGTCAAACGTGCCATTATTCCTCACATTCGCTCTTGCAGAACAGCAAAGGATGCTTGGGATACACTTACCACTTTGTACCAGGCTAGGAATGAGGCTCGTGTTGCTTACCTCCGAAAACAGTTGGAGAGTGAGCACATGAATGAAGGTGATTCTATGGACAGTTTTCTTACAAAGATCAAAGACCTGAAGGAACAATTGATTTCTGCTGATGAGGTTATACCAGATAGCTCACTTGTGCAGACCGTTCTGAATGGTCTTCCTGATTCATATTAGAGTTTTGCCTCTACTCTTCGGTTGATGATGAAAGGCAATTCGAATGCCTTGTCATTTGAGGAATTAGTCTCTGTTCTATTGCAGGAAGATCAGTCCAGGCAGAACAGGTCCATTATGCGTGTTGCAGATCAAGCTTTCCTCGCTAGTCAGAAAGGCAAAGGAAAATGGAGCTCTTCTACTAGTAAGCAGAAATCTGCAAATGCTGCACATTCAAAGAACCAAGACAAAGATGAGAAAAAATCAGAAATTGTTTTGTAAGTACTGTAAAGGCAATGATCATATCATAAAGAACTATCCAAAACTGGCTGCTAAAGAGGCAAAGAAGAAAGAGGCTAGAATGGTTGTTGTAGAGGCCTCTACACCAAAAACAGAGTCTGCAAATCTTGTGCAGGAAGAAGAATGGGCGTTTACTACTGTCTGCAGTTTTGACCCATCTTCTCATGATCAGTGCATGTCTGCAGTAGACTCAGATGTTTGGTACTTTGACAGTGGGGCGAGCAAACATATTACCTCGCAGCGCAGTTTCTTCTCTTCACTTGAGCCTGCTCCTACAGGGAATACTGTCACATGCGCCAATAACTCCTCTTATCCTGTTATGGGAGTTGGTAAGATCATTCTAACTACTGCTGATGGTAGTTCTTTCACTTTATCAGATGCTTTATTTGTGCCAGGGATCAAAAAGAATCTGTTATCAGTTTCTGCATTAGCCAAGATTGGCTTGGTTGTGAAATTTATTGATGACAGGTGTACAGTCCATGATCTCTCAAATGGCGATGTGATTATTGCTTCTGGCATTTTATGTCGTGGGCTGTATAAGCTCATAGACTATGAAAGATCTGTGAATGATTCGGCATGTGCAGTTCATGATTCTCAGGCTATGTCAGATGCAAAGCTTTGGCATGCACGCTTTGGTCATCTGAATTTTGCTAGTTTGTTACGCCTGCAGAAATCTGAAATGGTGTCCTCTTTGCCCAAACTTGAGGCACCTGGAAAACATGTTTGTGAAGGCTGTATTTTGGGCAAAATGCAGCGTTCTTCCTTTCCAAAAGATGGTTCAGTTCGGGCTACGCAGAAATTACAGCTTGTACATAGTGATGTCTGTGGTCCTATGCAGACACCCTCTTTTGGAAATTACCTTTACTTCGTGACTTTCATTGATGATTTTTCCAGGCATGCATGGGTATATCCACTCAAAGCAAAGTCCGAAGTGTTCATGTGCTTCTAACAGTTTTTGGTTTTGGCTGAAAATCTGTCAGCATGTAAAATGGGCACCCTCCATTCTGATCGAGGGGGGAAATATATGTCTTCAGATTTTAATGCATTTCTGGCTGAACGTGGGATAAAACACCAGTGTACAGTGCCGTATACACCTCAACAGAATGGAGTTGCTGAACGAAAGAACAGGTCACTCATGGAGATGGCGAGGTGCATGGTCAAAAGTCAGGCTTTACCACATAGTTTCTAGCTTGAGGCTGTCATGTGTGCAGCATATGTACTGAACAGGTGTCCCACTAAAGCGTTGCAGTCTATCACTCCATATGAGGCTTGGCATGACCGCAAGCCATCTGTTGCTCATCTGCGTGTTTTTGGTTGTTTGGCATATGCATTAGTGCCTGAACAACATCGCATAAAATTGGATGATAAGGTAGTAAAATGTATTTTTGTTGGGTACAGTTCTGAAAGTAAAGGCTATCGTCTGTATCATCCACAGACTAAACGCATTCTGGTTAGCCGTGATGTTGTCTTTGTGGAAGATGTTATTCAGCCATTGCTTTCATGTACTAAGGAGACATCTGTTAGCTCCAAAGACATGTATGATACTTTGATGCCTCTTTTTATAGGTGGACAGGCTAGTGCTGGTCCTAATGAGGCAACTTCTCAGCCTTTGCAGGTTTCATATGATGATGCAGATCATTCCATTTATGATGCAGATTTACATGATGCACTTGTTGATGAGAGAGCTAATATTGAGCAGGCAAAAACTATGCCAAAATGGCTGGTGCAGACTTTGCGTGACAGCAAATTAGATACACCTTTGTCATATCGTACTCGTTCAGGCTCTCATAGTGCCTCCTTTGCATCAGATTGCTATGCTATGGCTGCATCTAGTCTTTGTGATGAGAATGAGCCTGTTTCTTTTGATGAAGCACAAAATTCAAAAAATTGGATGGCTGCTATGCAATCTGAATATGATGCTATAATGAAGAATGGTACATGGTCTTTATGTGACTTGCCTCCTGGCAAGAAGGCCATTGGCACTAAGTGGGTATACAAGCTGAAGCGTAAATCTGATGGTACAATTGACAGGTATAAGGCTAGGCTTGTTGCAAAGGGTTATGCGCAGGAAAGAGGCATTGATTTTGATGAGACCTTTGCACCTACATGCCGTATGACTACTGTTCGGAGCATTTGTGCACTTGCAGCCCATCATGGTTGTAATGTACATCAGTTGGACATTAAAACAGCATTTCTGAATGATGACTTGCATGAAGAAGTGTATGTTTTTCAGCCCCGTGGCTTTGTGCACAAAGGGCATGAAAACCAGGTGTGCAGGTTAAAGAAGGCGTTATATGGTTTAAAGCAAGCACCACGTGCTTGGTATGAGAAGATACATGCCTATCTGATTGCACATGGTTTTGAGAACAGTCCAACTGAAAGCACCTTATATGTTAAACGTGCTAATGATGTGCTTCTGATCATTTTTGTCTATGTTGATGACATGCTGCTCACTGGTCCTATTGAGACACATATTGCTGATTTTAAGGTTGATTTGCATGCCTCATTTGAGATCTCTGATTTGGGGCATTTGCATCACTATTTGGGCATTCAGTTTATGCACGTTGATGGTGGAATGGCTTTGTGTCAAACGAAATATATTGACACATTATTGCAGCGTTTTGGCCTTGAAGACTGTAAGCCTATTGCCACTCCTATGGAGACAGGTTTACGATTGAGTCTTCATGATGCTGGAGATGCATTTGATGCTGTTCTCTATCAGAAGGCTGTTGGATGCTTGATTTACTTATGCATTACTCGGCTAGATATTCAGTTTGCTGTCTCACAGATGAGCAGGTTTATGCATTGCCCAGGAGTCACGCATTGGAAAGCGGTTAAGCGCATCTTTCGCTACTTGAGTGGTACTCGGCTACTTGGGTTGTTTTATCCCAAGGGGGGATCACTACCGCCAGATTTGCATGCTTTTTCTGACTCAGATTGGGCTGGTTGCTATGACACTCATGTGTCCACCAGTGGTTTTTGCTTCATGCTTGGTAGCTCATGTATATCTTGGTTGAGCAAGAAGCAGCCTACTGTGGCCACTTCCAGTTGTGAGGCTGAGTATAGGGCAGCTTTCACAGCGACTGTTGAGTGTGTGTGGCTCAGACGCCTTATGGCTGATTTGGGTGTTGGCCAGTCTTCTGCCACCACCATCTTCACTGACAGTCAGAGCGCATTGGCAGTTGCGAGGAACCCTGTGTTCCATGCTCGCACTAAGCACATTGAGGTGCATTATCACTATGTCAGGGAGAGGTTCTCTGCTGGGGAGATCAGCTTGGCATATGTGCCCACGCAGGAGAACATTGCAGACCTTTTCACGAAGGCTCTGCCTAGGGAGAAGTTTGAAGCTTTCCGCAAAGCTTTGGGCTTACTTCCTTTTGTGGAGTGATTTCCACATAGCTTGGCACTTCCTTATACATGAGTGCCAGCTCCTTGTTCACCGCATCACTCCCAGGGGGGATTTGTTGATATATTTAGGTAGTGATGTGTGTGAACACTCTAGGATTGCCGGGGCACTTTTTTCCCTCTTTAGGAGGTTTTTTCCCCCCGGCTTGTATATACGCCTATTGCCCTAATGGGCTACTTATCTTTGTACATTCTCTAGTAATACATTCAGTCTTGTGTGTTGTGCTCCAAGCCAAAACCAGTAGTTTACACCAAACCCATCTTCTACTACAAGCCCAAAGCTCACAAGGATGAGACGCCGTCCGTCACCTACAAAAAACCTGAGTCATATTCAAAACCGGGCTACTAAATAGTACCGCCCATCTTCCTCTTCTATTTGATGACCATATCGGAATCATTGAACCATTCTGCTGACACAACGATAAATGAATCCATCCCTTCGAGCTGACATTCGACAGCTTTGCCATTCAAAAGTCTCTCTCTCTCTCTGCTGTTCCATTCCTTTCTAAAGAGGAAGATGCGCAACTATTCTTGTATGCAGAGAAATAAACATGGAAATCCTGAAACCACTCAACATGGAAATCATTAAACCTTTTGAAGAAATAATACTCCTCTCCATTCTAGCATTTCATCTTCAGTTCATTTTTATGATTGTATCTCCATTTTGTGTCACACAAGTTGTGTTTTGGAGACATGTCTCCAAATCCTCGAGGCCCCTCTCTTCACTTTGGAACCGCTTAGTTGCTCACTCCATGCTCTAATGCATATGCGGGTTGTCTCATACTTTTTAGTGGCACGTTGTTTGCATGTGTGAGGATATGTTTAGCTTTTAGTAGCCTACAAGAGCAACAGAGCCCGAGCACAATCCATCAATGAAGGGAAGGAAGAACTTAAGGAATCCCTCAACAAGTGAGTACATGTTTAGCTTCTGAATCTCCACGCGTACTTTCTACATGTACCAGCCTACAACTGAGCCCGAAAACATGTATTTTGAAAGTAGACTATGTCTTTAAGAAACTATCTTTGAGTGCAAAAAACCCTGCTTTTCTAATTAAATGCTCCATTTTGTTCTAAATGAGGAGTCCTTGCGCTTGAAAATTAGGAGGAGAGCCAGCATATATTTTGCAAAGTTCTTGGGGCTCACTTTAGCCTCCAAATGAACCTTTAATCCCATGTTTTGGGTATCCCTCTCACTAACTTTCAAATGGGCCAAAGCTAGTTAAAAGACTATAAACAGAACTCTTTGGCTTATTTTTTTAGGGGATTAGAGAAAGATAGGTATTGAGAGCTATTTGTAATCGTTTTTGTTACTTAATTCGAACTTCCATTGCTCCACTCCCTTTCACTCTTAGGGTTGTCATATCACTAATCATATTTTCACAGTTGTCGTATCATTTCCTACAAGAAATAGGGGGGCATAGTGATGCCTACGAATTGAAAAAAAAAAACGGGATTCCTTGCTTATGGGACGCTAGCGCGACGGTCCTGTTTTTGGATTTGTTTTTAAGAGACTTCATCGCATAAGCGATGGTAACGTCACTTATGTGACCCTAAAAGTATCCATCGCAAATAGCGTTGCTAACTAGCGACGTTGGCAAATTGGCTGCGACATTTTAGCATCGCATAATCGACGTACTCTATTCTAGAGCGTTGCATAAGCAACGGTCTGGAATGTTAAAAAAAAATTTTATTTCTCCCGACACATCTATGTCGGGATTTGGACGTGAGAGAGAGAGAGAGAGCGAGAGAGAGACAGAGAGACAGAGAGAGAGAGGGAGAGAGAGAGAGAGAGAGCAAAGATTTATCGTTGGAGCTAGGTATGCACACACACACATACACACATACATATGCATACACACTTATATACACACATAGACACATACACACATACACATAGACACACACACACATACACACACATATATACACACACATATACACACATACACGCATAATGATGCATACAGAGTGTCACTCTAGCACAATGGCAAGTACCAATGTGAGGAGCTTCACCTCATAAATGTCAATCCGTGGAGACCTGAGGACTGTTATGAAGACCAAGAGCAAGTGTGGTGCACAAGTGCATGAGTGAAAGCATACAAGCATGCACACACATACACACACATGCACACAAGGTAAGAGCAAAGAGTGGAACAATGGAAGGACTTGATTACAAAAGAACTCTCTTATAAAGCTGAAATCTACAACTAGCTTACCTCAAAAATGAGCTCTCTAACCCTCTTTATAGGTTTTTGAGTAGTTTTGGCCCTCTCTAGACCTAGTGTCCGGCCTAGTTAAAAATTAGTTTCCAAGGTTTATTTGGGGGCTCAACGGAGTCTAAAAATTATGAAAAGTGGTAGAATGATATTTCTAATACTCCTCAAGCTCAAGGGCTCCTTGTCTTGGACAAAATGAAGTTACAAAAATGGAAAATGGTATTTACAATGGTTTTTAGTGATAAAAATCACTACTTTTATAGGGATTTCTTATAAAAATTTGACATGTGCTTGTTGGAGCTCCCTACATGCTCCTTCTTCTTGTGTGTCCACTTCATTGATGCGCTTCCATCCTTGTGCGTGACCTTGATTGTCAACACTCCCCTCCCTCTAGAGTCTTGTGGTATTCTCTTAAAAATGTACCACTTTGTTTTGGTTAATATGAGCAAATTAATGGCTAGAAGAGAGAAGTAGATATAGGAGTAAGTCTTTTGGGGCCTTAAACTCATCGAAATGAGATCTTTTGGCAATTCAGGGCCGCAATGCTTATGCGCATTTTGCGAGTCAAGTGAGAATATCGTTGAAGCCACCATTCTGCTGACACAACGATAAATGAATCCATCCCTTCGAGCTGACATTCGACAGCTTTGCCATTCAAAAGTCTCTCTCTCTCTCTCTCTGCTGTTCCATTCCTTTCTAAAGAGGAAGATGCGCAACTATTCTTGTATGCAGAGAAATAAACATGGAAATCGTGAAACCACTCAACATGGAAATCATTAAACCTTTTGAAGAAATAATCCTCCTCTCCATTTCTAGCATTTCATCTTCAGTTCATTTTTATGATTATATCTCCATTTTGTGTCACACAAGTTGTGTTTTGGAGACATGTCTCCAAATCCTCGAGGCCCCTCTCTTCACTTTGGAACCGCTTAGTTGCTCACTCCATGCTCTAATGCATATGCGGGTTGTCTCATACCTGTTGTTTACTACAAGCCAAAACCGGGCCGTCCGTCACCTACAAAAAACCTGAGTCATATTCAAAACCGGGTTACTAAATAGTAGCGCCCATCTTCCTCTTCTATTTGTTGACCATATCGGAATCATTGATTCCATTCTGCTGACACAACGATAAATGAATCCATCTCTTCGAGCTGACATTCGACAGCTTTGCCATTCAAAAGTCTCTCTCTCTCTCTCTGTGCTGTATTCTTGTATGCAGAGAAATAAACATGAAAATCGTGAAACCACTCAACATGGAAATCATTAAACCTTCTAGCAGCACAATGAAGGGCAAAGTTTTGAAGAAATAATCCCTCTCACTAGCTTTCAAATGGGCCAAACCTAGTTAAAAGACTATAAACAGAACTCTTTGGCTCATTTTTTTAGGGGATTAGAGAAAGATAAGTATTGAGAGCTATTTGTAATCGTTTTTGTGACTTAATTCAAACTTCAATTGCTCCACTCCCTTTCACTCTTAGGGTTTTCATATCACTCATCACATTTTCACGATTGTCGTATCATTCCTTCCTTTCCACGATTCATAACTTAAGGTAAGGATTCTCCCCTTGATGTTGCCATGTTCATGCGCTACATCACTCTCGTATTTGGAGATCGACAACATGGTTTTGGTGGCATTGCCAAGGAGATATTCTCTGAAAGAGTCCAATAAAAGTATGAAGCAAGGAATGACACCAAATCTATCAAAATATAAAGGGAAATTAGATGGCTAGTCCATCTTCATGAACTTGCAATCCAAAGATTATATTTGAAGGATGGATCCACAAAGCATTATATAATCTAAGTCTACTGTAGATCTTACTCACAAATGGTGATCAAGATTGTTAGATATACTCAATACTCCATTCTGAAGTGACCACAAATAACCAATGGTGCTCTTAGTGGTAGGGCCCCCATTATGAGGAGAAGTCACTTTGAGAGCCTGGAAATTTTTGGAATACTTACATCCAAGATGGACAAGGCCTATGTATGAGGTTGATGGTAATAGCTGATCTTTATATGCCTAGCTATTTGATTAGGTAGGGCATAAACTATTGGGCCATTGGGATATCATCCAACAAAAAAAAATAAACGAAACCCTAAACCCTAAACCCTTAATCCTAAACCCTAATCCCTAAGCCCTAAACCCTAAACCCTAAACCCTAAACCCTAAACCCTATTCCTAAACCCTAAACCACTGACACTAAACTCTAAACCCTAAATCCTAAATCCTAAACCCTAGATCGTAAACCCTAAACCCTAAACCATAAACCCTAGACCCTAGGTCCTATTCTCTAAACCCTCAACCCTAAACCCTAAACCCTAAACCCTAAACCCTAAATCCTAAACCCTTAACGCTAGATCCTAAACCCTAAACCTAAACCCTAAATCCTTAACCCTAAATCCTAGAACCTAGCCCCTAGATTGTAAACCCTTAACCCTAAATCCTAAACCTTAAACGCTAAACCCTAATCCCTAAACTCTAAATCCTAAACCCTAAACCCTAAACCCTAAAACATAAACCCTAAATATTAAACCCCTACACCCTAAACCATTAATCATGACCCCTAAATCCGAGATCCTAAATTCTAAGCTATAGAACTTAAAGCTTAAACCCTAAATGCTCAACCCTATAACGCTAAACTCTAAATGCTAAACCCTAAACTCTAACCCCTAAACCCTAAACCCTTAATCCTAGACACTTAACCTTACATCCTTAAAGCTAAATCCTAAATCCTAAACCCTAAACCCTAAACCTAAAATCCTAAAGCTTGAACCCTAAACCCTACTTTCTAAATTATTAACCTTAAATCCTAAACCCTAAACCCTCAATCCAAAACCCTAAATCCTAAACCCTAAATCCTAGATCCTAAACCCTAAATCCTAAACCCTAAACCCTAAAACCAAAAATATAAATCATAAGCCCTAAACCCTAGACCATAAACCCTAAACCATAGACCCTTCACCCTAAACCCTAACCCATAGACCCTAAACTCTAAACCCAAAACTCAAAACCCTAAGCCCTAAACCATAAATCTAAACCCTAAACCCGAAACTCTTAGCTCTTGAACCCTAAACCAAAGAACCTAAACCCTAAACCCCAAACCTCAAACCCTAAACCCTAAACCTCAAACCCTAGGCCCTCTACCCTAAACCCAAAGCATAAAATCTAAAACCTAAACGTAAGTCCCCAAAATCTAAACCCCCTTAACCCTAATTCCTAAATCCTAAATCCTAATCCATCAATGCTAAGCCCTAAACCTTATATCCTAAAACCATAAACCCTAATCCCTAAGCTCTTAACCCTAAAATCCCAATCCGTTAGCGCTTAGCCCTAAATGTTGAACCATTGTTGATATATTTATGTAGTGATGTGTGTTAACACACTAGGACCACCGAGGCACTTTTTCCCACTTTAGGAGGTTTTTTTCCCTCGGCTTCTATATACGCCTATTGCCCTAATGGGCTACTTATCTTCGTACATTCTCTAGTAATACATTCAATATTGTATGTTGTGCTCCAAGCTTCTTCTTCTTGCTTGTGTTGTTCGCGTGCTTCCGCAAACATCTAACTCCAACAATTGGTATCATAGCATGTCGCCCCTTCATCTAGGGTGTCATTTACACCTTTCCGGTTGTAGTCTCAGATTCGCATGAAATTTTGTGAGCATACTTGTTTTGGCCTCTGAACACACTATCGTAGCGCTTCTATAGGCTATTTTGTCTTTTTGTGCCAAAGGTATATACCTACTTCTATTCGCCAGTATAAGAATCTCGAAGTCTGTTACAGGTTTAGCAGAACTCATCTCGGCAGTTCCATTCAACTTCTTGAGATACAGTCAAGTTTCTGCATCAAGGTATCTTAGTTACCGGCCATGACTGAAAGCAGTGATGCATTTTGTATGTTGGCTTTTCAGGATAAGTTGGATGGTACCAACTACCCGTTGTGGGCTTATATGATGCGACATGTGTTGGTTGCAAAAGGAATATGAACATTCTGTAGGGTGTTGAAAAACGTCCTATCACACTGCAATTGTTACAACAGCAGGTACTAAAGCTGATGTAGAAGGTGTCGAAGATGATGATCTTCTGCATATTCCTGTTCTTGCTGCGGTTTTTGCTGCACCTATTGCAGACCAGATTCGTTGGGATGGCAGAGATGCCCGGGCACAAGCATTGATAGATTTATCTGTCAAACACGCTATTATTCCTCACATTGGATCTTGCAGGACAACTAAGGATGCTTGGGATACACTTAAACGCGCCATTATTCCTCTGTAAACAATTGGAGAGTGAGCATGTGAATGAAGTTGATTCTCTGGACAGTTTTCTAGCAAAGATCAAAGACTTGAAGGAACATTTGATTTTTGTTGATGAGGTTATACCAGATAGCTCACTTGTGTAGGCCGTTTTCAATGTTCTTCCTGATTCATATCGTGGCCTTGTGAAGAAAATGCATGAGAACCAAGTGTGCAGGTTAAAGAAGGAATTATATGGCTTAAAGCAAGCACCACATGCTTGATATGAAAAGATACATGCCTATCTGATTGCACATGGTTTTGAGAACAATCCAACTGAAAGCGCCTTATATGTTAAGCGTGCAAATGATGTACTTCTGATCATTGTGGTTTATGTTGATGACATGCTGATCACTCATCCTCATGAGAGGCATATTCCTGATTTTAAGGCTGATTTACATGCCTCATTTCAGATGTCCGATTTGCAAAATTTGCATCACTATTTGGGCATTCAAATTATGCACGTTGATGGTGGAATGGCTTTGCATCAAATGAAACATATTGACACATTATTGCAGCGTTTCGACCTTGAACACTCTAAGCCTATTGCCACTCCTCTGGAGACATGTTTACGATTGAGTCTTCAAGATGCTGGAGATGCATTTGATGGTGTTCTCTATTAGCAGGTTGTTGGATGCTAGATTTACTTATGCATTACTCGGTCGGATGTTCAGTTTGTGGTCTAATACTTGAGCAAGTTGATGCATTGTTGTCTCATAGTTGAGCAGGTTTATGTTGTCTCCATACAATATATTGGAAGGATGGACCCACAAAGCATTAGATAATCTAAGTCTAGTGTAAATCTTACTCACAACTGGTGATCAAGATTGTTAGACATACTCAATACTCCATTCTTAAGGGACCATCAATAATTCATGCTGCTCTAAGTGGTAGGGTTCCCATTATGAGGAGAAGTCACTTTGAGAGCCTAGAAATTTTTGGAACACTTACATCCAACATGGATGAGGCCTATGTGTGAGCTTGATGGTAATACATGACCTTTATATGCCTAGCCATTAGATTAGGTAGGGCATAAATTATTGGGCCATTGGGATGTCATCCAAGCAAAAAAATAAAGGAAACCCTAAAATCTAAACCCTAAATCCTAAACCATAAGCCCTAACCCTAAATCCTAAACCCTTAACCCTAAACCCTAGACCCTAAACCCTAAACCCTAGACCCTACATCCTAGACTCTAAACCCTAAACTCTAAACCCTAAACCCTAAAATATAAACCCTAAATCCTAAAACCTAGACCCTAGATCCTAAACCCTTAACCCCAAACCCTAAATCCTAAACCCTAAACCCTAAACCCTAAACCCTAAACCCCGAATAATAAACCCTAAACCCTAAACCATTAATACTAGCCCCTAAACCCTAGACCCTAAATCCTAAACTATAAACCCTAAAACCTAAACCCTAAATCCTTAACCCTAGTACCCTAAACTCTAAACCCTAAACCCTAAATTCTAAGCCTCAAACCCTAAATCCTAAACCCTTAATCCTAAACACTAAACCTTACACCCTAAAAGCTTAATACTAAAGCCTAAACCCTAAATGCCAAACCCTCAATCCTAGACCGTAAACCTTAAACCAAAAACCCTAGATCGTACATGTTCAATTCTTAACCCTAAACCCTAAATCGTAATCCCTAAACCCTAAACCCTAAACTCTAAATCCTAAACCATAAACTCTAAATCCTAGATCTTAAACCCTAAACCCTGAATCCTAAACTCTAAATCCTAAACCCTAAAATCTAAATCATAAATCCTAAACCCTAGACCCTAAACCCTAGACCACCCTAAACCCTAGACCCTAAACCCTAAACCATATACCCTTCACCCTAAACCAAAGCGATAGACCCTAAACTCGAAACCCAAAACCCAAAACCCTAAGCACTAAATCATAAATCTAAACCCTAAACAAGAAACTCTAAACTCTTGAACCTTAAACCCAAAAACCTAAACCCTAAACCCTAAACCTTAAACCTTAAACCCTAAACCTCAAAACCTAAATACTAAACCTCAAACTCTAAGCCTTGTACCCTAAGCCTTGTACCCTAAACCCAAAGCATTAAACCTAAAACCTAAGCCCAAGTCCTAAAAATCTAAACCCCTTTAATCCTAAAACCTAAATCCTAAATCCTAATCCATCAATGCTAAACCCTAAACCTTATATCCTAAAACCCTAAACCCTAATCCCTAGGCTCTAAACCCTAAAATCCCAAACCTTTACCGCTTACCCCTAAATGTTGAACCATAAACCCTAAACCCAAAACCCTAAACACTAAACTCTAAATGCTCTACCCTAAATCCTAAACCCTAAACCCTAAACCCTAAACCTGTAGATGATTCTCCGCTTTGTACATTTATATGATCCTCCCATAAATAAAAATGAGGTTCATAAGATCAAGTATGTATTAGAACTTATTACATATAAGAATATAATCAAATAATAGATGTAGATAAGTTACTTAAAATTCTTAAGAATATTTCTAGAAATGGTTTTAACTTATCCGAGAGAGATGCCTTAGGACCATTTTGAAGTGGATTGATGTAATTGAATATATATGTGAATCAAACATCTTTTTTTTATTATGGTTTTGAATTTAAATATAATTTTGATATCATGTAGTTGTTTCTTTGAGTTGGTGTTAGGGTGTTGTGTGCAGTGATAGTATGGATTGTAATGTATAGTGATGATGTGGATTTCAATAATTAACATATACAGTTATATGATATGCATTTTAATTTGAATGTTATGATGTGGATGATGTTGAATTAATGTTAATTCAAAGATTATGATATGGGTTGATATAGCAATGATGATGTGAATTTCAAAAGTTATAATGTTTAGTGCTATAATATGGATTTTAATTAAAATGTTATCATGTGGATGATATCTATTAAATATTACTTTAAATATTATGATATGGATTCATATAGTAGTGATGATGTGGACTTCAAAAGTTAATATGTGCACTAATATTATATGGATATTAATTCAAAAGTTATGATGTGGATAATGTCGAATGATTTTTATTTTAAAAATTAAGATGTGTATTTATATTATGTGGATTTTTGACTCAAATCTTATGATGTGGAGTGTCATGATGATATCATATGATGAATGATCAAGTGTTTTTATATTATTTGATATATTACAATTTAAGAAGTAAAAAAAAAAAAGAATAATCAACGTGATCATGTTAGATCTCAAAGAATTATAGATGATAAAAATACAATATAAAATGTTTTCTATATTCTAAAATATTTTCAATAAAAGATATTGTCTTTTTGAAAGATTTTTAATCTAAAAAGTTTTCGATCCAAAATGTTTTCAATCTAAAATGTTTTCAATCTAAAAGCTTTTCAATCGAAAACCTAAAACCTTTTCAATCTAAAACCATTTCAATCTAAAATATTTTCGATTGAAAACCTTTTTGATCCAAAAACCTTTTATAAAAAAATATTCAATCGAGAGGACACTCTATAAAAAAATTTTGCAGATATGGTAGTAGATATAAGCAACGGTACTCCCAGCACGATCGCCGGTATAAGCTACGGTACACCTAGCCAGCACTGGTATGCATGAGGGTAGACCCACGTGGGCACCGATATAACGTCGATACGAGCGTCGATATTTTGGATGCTTATACGGATGCTTATACCGATGCTTATACCGATGCCTATATCGATGCCTATACCGGAGCTTTAATACTGACACATATAATGACAGTTACACTGATGTCGGGGCAAAAATGCACGCATTCCATTTCCTCAGTAAAAGCCTCGGTATACGGATGATATGTTGTAGTGTATAGAACAACTTAAGGAAATCCAAAAGAAAAATTTGAAACCCATGTATTTGCAAAATTGTGCTTTTAATTGAATGGCCCATTCTATGAAAGTTGAGTGAACAGGTCACTAAAGATATCAAGGAGAGCCAAAATATATCTTTTCAAAGACTTTCGCGCTCATTTTGGCCTTTAAGGTACCGGTAGCCATAGATCCTAATTTTTAAGTATTCCAATCGTAACTCTCAAAATGGTCAAAGGTAGTTTGAAAATTATAAATGGAACTCTTTGTCTAATTTTGATAGGTTAGAAAGTTAGAGAAAGATAGTTAGTATGAGACTCTTCTTCATCCTTTTGTGACTTAGATCAAACTTCCTTTCTTCCACTGAAGATAGTTAGAGAAAGATAGGTTAGAAAGTTAGAGAAAGATAGTTAGTATGAGCTCTTCTTCATCCTTTTGTGACTTAGATCAAACTTCCTTTCTTCCACTGATTATTACTCTAACATGTGTGCATCCATACATTTTATTGAACATCTATGCTTGTCTTTGTGTTTTCACTCATCATCAGGGCACGATTGTCAAACCATATGCTTTTCTCTATGATCAATAACTTAAAGTTGGGATTCTCACTTGAGATTGTTGTATTCACAAATTAGATCACTATTCGTATTTGGGGACGTGCAACGTTATTTTGGTTTCATTGCCAGAGAGATACTCTTTTAAGAGTGCATCATGGTAACTTTTCATTGATAAGTAGTGTTGGAAATTTTTGGTACGTTATAAATTAATCCTTTTAGCTATCTATATAGAGCTAACATGGACCACTTTATCCCCTAAAAGAGCTTGATCATCTCACACACGCATAGACACACACATGGAAAGCAGCAAATTATTCTCTTCTTCAAAAGCCTTCCACGTCATAGAAGCACATAAGATGCATTGGAGGTACAGCTCAGAACAAGGGACTAGAATGGTAGCCAAAGAAAGGGAATGAGGTAACCTAATTGAAAAAGTTATAAGGCAAGATGAATTTCCTATACCTAGAATAAGAGAACATTCAAGAGTCTTGAGAGTATCTCATGTATTCAAAAGCGTGAAATTTGGTTTGATGGCACTATAGATCCATATGACTGCTTGGGTGATTTCAAACAAGTCTTTAGGGTTAAACAATCCAACAATAGTCTTACACAGTTTGAGGCATAACCTTGAAGGGCACACCTTTTGCCACAGTTTCAAGCATAAGATGGTTAGGATTATAGGAAAGAGATTCCGTAAATGTATAGCACAATGCCCTATGCAAGAACTACCCACCTAGACAAACCAGCTACCTAGGTACCTGGCTAGGCTTGTTAGTGGAAAACTATGATCGTATGTCTATTTGAAAGAGCTCATATCTCTAGGTCAATGTGTGCGGATGTGTAGACATAGAAGATAGCTTGGGAGATGCGTGCAAAATTTCCAAGCTCTCTAAGGGATTAAAATACCTAGATAATACTATTTCTAGATCATCTTCATCAATTGAGCAAACAACCCGGTTATTGATCCAAAATCTATGAGGTAATGTGCAAAATAGAATGGATGCGAATCCCTAGAGAATACCAATTGTGGAGCAATGCTACCTATGTGGAGATGACCATAGGGCGAATGTGTGCCTTAAGCAAGCATAGGCGCGCTCTTGCTAAGTGTGGAGTTCTATATTTCAATCCGAAGAGAAAGTACACTAGCAATCAACGTCTCCACTACCCTCACAATAATAAATTTGTAAGACTAGCATACCAACAAGCTTATAGATCTTAGGATGAGTACACCCCATACCTACGTGCAACAAGAACCTTATTTATAATAACAAGGATATCACTAATCATATCAAAGCACAAGACTATCTTAGGCTCAAGAATTCATATCAAATAGCACCTCAATATGTACTAGGACAACAACCATCCGCACAGGTAAATGTATTCTCTGTCAAGTATGTGGTGGTAGAAGACAATGAAAGTGAAGCACTAGTGGGGATGCCACTCATGATCACAAGAATGATCAATAATCAAATAGCTTTGATTTTGGGTGTCTTCATAGCACTTTCCCAATGTGCATGTTTTCATATTGGAAAAGCAACTTTAGTTCCATTGGAGTTCTTGTGCTTGGATCATATTTTTGTATATTTCGTGCTATGTCTTTCATATCTAGACTCTTAGGAGTGTGATTACTTTATTCCACCATATTTGTTAGGGTAAATTTGGCTTTGGATTCAACATTAGCTTCTTCTACGTGAGCTCTAGTAACTTAAGCCTTGAGGGAAGCATAGCATAGATGTTACAATGTTCTTCGAAGAAGCCTATTTGAATATGCATGCTAGAATTTCAGACAAAAGAAAATCATATGCATGCTACAATTTTACATAAAACATCTCGTTTGCATACGAGACCTATTGAAAGGGTAGCCAACAAATTCCAAGAGAGTGTGAATTATTAGTTAAAGCGTGTATGTGCCATATGCAATAAAGAAAAAGAACGCGTGTAAACGATCACATGAGTATATTTGAAGTGGAAGAGATAAGATGAGAATTACAAATGTCAAATGTCAAATGATATTTGTAAGAAAAAGAGAAATGACAAGGTATAAAACAAAACAAAGAAACCATTCTTGTGGTATTCTCTTCAATATGAGCAAATTAATGGCTAGAAGAGAGAAGTAGATATAGGAGTTAGTCTAGTCTTTTGGGGCCTTAAACTCATCGAAATGAGTTCTTTTGGCAATTCAGGGCGGCAATGCTTATGCGCATTTTGCGAGTCAAGTGAGAATATCGTTGAAGCCACCCATCGCCATGTTCTCTTGACAGCCACACACCTCACTTTCGCACTCTCTAATACGCGCACCCACACACATGTTACTCCAGCTACGAGGCATGATCTGAGTGGTCGGTGTCCCTCTCTCTCTCCCCCTCTCTCTCTCTCTACAAAAACAGATAGAGCTCGCCCTCGCTCCTCACCACTGAGCGCCACGTGCCTCTCAACCCACAGAGATGGCGCTACAAAGTCATCGTCACTGTTATTTCTTCCTGCTTCTCGCACTTAGCGTCCTTGCAGCCTCGGCTACAGTGAGTGCGGGAGAAGGCTACTACGACAAGGAAGATGAGGAATCTCCTCCTCCTCCTCCTAAATACAAGGAAGAACCCGAATACAAGGAAGAGCCTCACTACAAGCCGCCGTATGATGCTGAACCAAAGTACAAATTCAAGCCCAAGAAGGGTCATGAAGAGCCCAAGTACAAATTCAAGAAGGAGAAGGAATATGAGGAGGAACCCAGCTACAAACTCAAGCGCAAGCCCAAGCCCAAGAAGGAGACGGAATATGAGGAGGGACCGAAATACAAAATCAAGCCCAAGAAGGAGTTTGAGGAGCCCAAGTACATGAGAAGCCCAAGCACAAAGAGGAGTATGAGCACCCGAAGAAGTACATCTTGAAACCCAAAAAGGAGTACGAGGAGGAGGAGCCCAAACGAGTGGTGGTTTACATCAAACCAAAGAAGCATGTGGTGTACTACAAACCAAAACCCAAGCCCAAAGCAGTTGTGGTTTACAGCAAGCCAAAGAAGTATGTGGTGTACTACAAGCGAAAACCCGAGCCCAAACCTGTTGTTTACTACAAGCCAAAACTGGTTGTTTACCACAAGCCAAAACCAGTAGATTACACCAACCCCATCTTCTACTACAAGCCCAAAGCTCACAAGGATGAGAAGCCGTCCGTCACCTACAAAAAACCTGAGTCATAGCTTTTAGTAGCCTACAAGAGCAAAAGAGCCCGAGCACAATCCATCAATGAAGGGAGGGAAGAACTTAAGGAATCCCTCAACATGTGAGTACATGTTTAGCTTCTGAATCTCCACGCGTACTTTCTACATACATCAGCCTACAACTGAGCCCGAAAACATGTATTTTGAAAGTAGACTATGTCTTTAAGAAACTATCTTTGAGTGCAAAAAACCCTGCTTTTCTAATTAAATGCTCCATTTTGTTCTAAATGAGGAGTCCTTGAGCTTGAAAATTAGGAGGAGAGCCAGCATATATTTTTCAAAGTTGTTGGGGCTCACTTTAGCCTCCAAATGAACCTTTAATCCCATGTTTTGGGTATTCCTCTCACTAGCTTTCAAATGGGCCAAAGCTAGTTAAAAGGCTATAAACAGAACTCTTTGGCTAATTTTTTTAGGGGATTAGAGCAAGATAAGTATTGAGAGCTATTTGTAATCGTTTTTGTGACTTAATTCAAACTTCCATTGCTCCACTCCCTTTCACTCTTAGGGTTGTCATATCACTCATCATATATTCACGGTTGTCGTATCATTTACTACAAGAAATAGGGGGGGCATAGCGATGCTTGCGAATTGAAAAAAAAAAACGGGATTGGTTGCTTATGGGACGCTAGCGCGAAGGTCCTTATTTTGGATTTTTTTATTACGAGACTTCATTGCATAAGCGATGGTAACGTCACTTATGTGACCCTAAAAGTATCCATCGCAAATAGCGTTGCTAACTAGCAACGTTGGCAAATTGGCTGCAACATTTTAGCATCGCATAATCGACGTCCTCTGTTCTAGAGCGTTGCATAAGCAACGGTCTGGAATGTTAAAAAAAAAATTGATTTCTCCCGACACATCTGTGCCGGGATTTGGACGAGAGAGAGAGAGAGAGAGAGAGAGAGAGCAAGAGAGAGAGAGAGGGAGAGAGCGAGAGAGAGAGAGAGAGAGACAAATAGACAGAGAGAGAGAGAGAGCAAGGATTTATCGTTGGAGCTAGGTATGCACACACACACATACACACATACATATGCATACACACACATATACACACATACACACATACACACATACACATAGACACACACACACAAACACACACATATATACACACATATACACACATACACGCATAATGATGCATACAGAGTGTCACTCTAGCAGAATGGCAAGTACCAATGTGAGGAGCTTCACCTCATAAATGTCAATCCGTGGAGACGTGAGGACTGTTATGAAGACCCAGAGCAAGTGTGGTGCACAAGTGCATGAGTGAAAGCATACAAGCATGCACACACATGCGCACAAGGTAAGAGCAAAGAGTGGAAGAATGGAAGGACTTGATTACAAAAGAAATTTCTTATAAAGCTGAAATCTACAACAAGCTAACCTCAAAAATGAGCTCTCCAACCCTGTTTATAGTTTTTTGAGTAGTTTTGGCCCTGTCCAGACCTAGTGTCCGACCTAGTTAAAAATTAGTTTCCAAGGTTTATTTGGGGGCTCAAACGGAGTCTAGAAATTATGAAAAGTGGTAGCATGATACTTCTAATACTCCTCAAGCTCAAGGGCTCCTTGTCTTGAACAAAATGGAGTTACAAAAATGGAAAATGGTATTTACAATGGTTTTTAGTGATAAAAATCACTACTTTTATAGGGATTTGTTATAAAAATTTGACATGTGCTTGTTGGAGCTCCCTACATGGTCCTGTCCAGACCTAGTGTCCGACCTAGTTAAAAATTAGTTTCCAAGGTTTATTTGGGGGCTCAAACGGAGTCTAAAAATTATGAAAAGTGGTAGAATGATACTTCTAATACTCCTCAAGCTCAAGGGCTCCTTGTCTTGAACAAAATGGAGTTACAAAAATGGAAAATGGTATTTACAATGTTTTTTAGTGATAAAAATCACTACTTTTATAGGGATTTCTTATAAAAATTTGACATGTGCTTGTTGGAGCTCCCTACATGCTCCTTCTTCTTGTGTGTCCACTTCATTGATGTGCTTCCATGGTTGTGCGTGACCTTGACTGTCAACACTCCCCTCCCTCTAGAGTCCATCGTCCCTGAGAGACCCTTGTTGTAGTGGTTGTTCCATGGTGCTTGGAGAGATACTGTCCATCATGTATGCAGAAGAGCGGTCCATATTCCAATTGTAGCCTGGGTAGTTTCCTATTTCGTCATTTTGTCACTTCTACCTTTGTATGTACTTCTACCTTTGTATTGTATTCCAGCTTGATGGTGTCTTTGTGAGTTTTCAAAAATTGTGAGCTACTCAAAAGAGGTTGTCAATGTTGATTTTGAGCAACTCTCGTGGTGGATTGCTTCCTCGCTCTTGTTGTTGTGTCCTCTGGTTCTTCCAAAGATGGCTTCCCTAGTTTCCATACCAAGTAATCGAGACCCATAATGACTGATGGGTAAGTGCATTAGTGCATGGGTTGGAAGAAGAATGTGCCTTGTGCATGGCCTTGTAATGTAGCCCTATGCATGCATACTTGGGAAATGCATTGCAAGAATTATGGTGCAAGAAGTTGGGTCTTGAGCTAAGTGCTCAAGGGTATGCCGACAAAGAGGTTTCCTAATCGATCATGGTTATGTTCTTGTTGAAGCATACAATTCTTACCATGGTAAAAGTTCCATCGATCTTCAACTCTTTATGTTGTACTTCCATCATGGTGATTGACCATCAGCTCGTCCTCCATTGTTGATGGATGTCCTTGTTGATGGTTCGCATTGGGGATTCTTCAAATGCACAATCCCATTCTTTCTCTTGCCTTCTTCCTCTTCTTTTTTTTTTGAACAATGGAGTAAAACAAGAAAATAAAGGTGTTAGCCTCAATAAAATATTTTACATATGTCAGATGTGTCGCATTTGCCTGGGATCCTCAATTGTGTCTATGCACGGCCAATGTGGCCCTCAACATGTGAGTACATGTTTAGCTTCTGAATCTCCACGCGTACTTTTTACATGTATCATCCTACAACTGAGCCCGAAAACATGTATTTTGAAAGTAGACTATGTATTTAAGAAACTATCTTTGAGTGCAAAAAGCCCTGCTTTTCTAATTAAATGGTCGATTTTGTTCTAAATGAGGAGTCCTTGCGCTTGAAAATTAGGAGGAGAGCAAGCATATATTTTTCAAAGTTCTTAGGGCTCACTTTAGCCTCCAAGTGAACCTTTAATCCCATGTTTTCAGTATCTCTCTCACTAGCTTTCAAATGGGCCAAAGCTAGTTAAAAGACTATAAACTGAACTCTTTCGCTCATTTTTTTAGGGGGTTAGAGAAAGATAAGTATTGAGAGCTATTTGTAATTGGTTTTGTGACTTAATTCAAACTTCCATTGCTCCACTCACTTTCACTCTTAGGGTTGTCATATCACTCATCATATTTTCACGATTGTCGTATCATTCACTACAAGAAATAGGGGGGCATAGCGACGCCCACGAATTAAAAAAAAATGGGATTCGTCGCTTATGCGACGCTAGCGCGATGGTCCTGTTTTTGGATTTTTTTTTACAAGACTTCATCGCATAAGCGATGGTAGCGTCACTTATGCATTGCTAAAAGTATCCATCACAAATAGGGTTGCTAACTAGCGATGTTGAAAAACTGGCTGCGACATTTTAGCATCGCATAATTGACGTCCTGTGTTCCAGAGCATCGCATACACGAGGCTCTGGATTGTTAAAAAAAATTTTCGATTACTCCCAACACATCTGTGCGCGGATTTGGATGCGAGAGAGAGAGAGAGAGAGGGGGAGAGAGAGAGAGAGAGAGAGAGAGAGAGAGAGAGAGAGAGAGAGAGAGAGAGAGAGAGAGAGAGAGAGAGAGAGAGAGAGAGAGAGAGAGAGAGCAAGGATTTATAGTTGAAGCTAGGTATGCATGCACACACACACATACATATGCATACACACACATATACACACATAGACACACACACACATACACATAGACACAGACACACACATACACACACATATATACACACATATATACACATACACTCATAATTATGCATACACAATGTCACTCTAGCACAATGGCAAGTACTAATGTGAGGAGCTTCACCTCATAAATGTCAATCCGGAGATGTGAGGGCTGTTATGAAGACCAAGAGCAAGTGTGGTGCACAAGTGCATGAGTGAAAGCATAGATGCATGCACACACATACACACACATGCGCACAAGGTAAGAGCAAAGAGTGGAACAATGAAAGGACTTGATTACAAAAGAACTCTCTTACAAAGCTGAAATCTACAACAAGCTAACCTCAAAAATGAGCTCTCCAGCCCTCTTTATAGTTTTTTGAGTAGTTTTGGCCCTATCCAGAATTAGTGTCTAGCCTAGTTAAAAATCTGTTTCCAAGGCTTATTTGGGGGCTCAAACAGAGTCTAAATATTATGAAAAGTGGTAGAATGATACTCCTAATACTGCTCAAGCTCAAGGGCTCCTTGTCTTGAACAAAATGGAGTTATAAAAATGGAAAGTGGTATTTACAATGGTTTTTAGTGATAGAAATGACTATTTTTATAGGGATTTCTTATAAAAATTTGACATGTGCTTGTTGGAGCTCTCTACATGCTCCTTCTTCTTGTGTGTCCACTTCATTGATGCGCTTCCATGCTTGTGCATGACCTTGACTATCAACACTCCCCTCCCTCTAGAGTCCGTCATTCCTGAAAGACCCTTGTTGTAGTGGTTGTTCCATGGTGCTTGGAGAGATAGTGTCCATCATGTATGCAGAAGAGCGGTCCATCTTACAATTGTAGCTAGGGTAGTTTTCTAGTTCGTCATTTTGTCACTTCTACCTTTGTATGTACTTCTTCCTTGTATTCCAGCTTGATGGTGTCTTTGTGAGTTTTCAATAATTGTGAGCTACTCAAAAGAGGTTGTCAATGTTGATTATGAGCAACTCTCATGGTGGATTGCTTCCTGGCTCTTGTTGTTGTCACCGTGATGTCCTCTGGTTCTTCCAAAGATGGCTTCCCTAGATTCCATACCAAGTAATCCAGACCCATAATGACTGATGGGTAAGTGCATTAGTGCATGGGTTGGAAGAAGAATGTGCCTTGTGCACGGCCTTGTAATGTAGCCCTATGCATGCATACTTCGGAAATGCATTGGAAGAATTATGGTGCAAGATGTTTGTTCTTGAGCTAAGTGCTCAAGGGTATGCCGATAAACAGGTTTCCTAATCGATCATGGTTATGTTTTTGTTGAAGCATACAGTTCTTACCATGATAAAAGTTCCATCGATCTTCAAGACTTTGTGTTGTACTTCCATCATGGCGATTGACCATCAGCGCGTCTTTCCTTGTTGATGAATGTCCTTGTTGATGGTTCGCATTGGGGATTCTTCAAATGCACAATCCCATTCTTGCTCTTGTCTTCTTCCTCTCCTTTTTTTTTGAACAATGGAGTAAAACAAGAAAATAAAGGTGTTAGCATCAATAAAATATTTTACATATGTTTGATGTGTCACATGTGCCTGGAATCCTCAATTGTGTCTATGCAGGGCCAATGTGGACCTATATTAATGCATACTTGGGAAATGCATGACCTGAATGGTGCAAAAGACAAAGTTATGCCAAAGGCACATGGTTGTTGCATGTCGAGCCTTTCAATGTTGCTGGTGCATGGTGATGCAGTCTTTGTTGGAGGTAGCCAGTGGATCTTGAAATGATGTAATTCTTCTTATAGGGATCCATTTCAGGATAGTATTTGGCCCTATAGACATAAGCTCTGTCCTTTAGCTTATTTCTCCTAATGCATTCTCTAGCCTCTGCTTGTGCTTGTTCTCTAACCTGTAACTCTTCTTCTTTTCACTTCTTAGCAGTGTTTAGTCTCTTAAGCATATACTTTATAAGGTGTTCTTGATATAGCTTGACTCGACATCCACTAATATAGTTTGGCAGGATATCACCTTCTAGTGTGGCCAAGTGAACTACACCACTAGTGGAAATTCTATTAATGATCATGGGTCCGTATCCTCCTATTTCCAATTTTCGGGCATCTTGTTGTAGGGTATAAACCAACACTAGGTCTCCCCCTCTCAATCCTTTATCTTTGATATGTGCATTGAAGTATGCCTTTTGCCTTTTCTTTGCAGCATAGATGCCTGCCGTTGCTCCTCGCCTTGTCTCACCTCAGTGTTCTAGATGAAAGATCCTAGAGGATAACTTGTGTCCATTCCAATCATGCTCTTGTGCTACTTTTAAAGTTGGAATTAGGAAGTCCAGAGGTAGCACAACATTTTATCCGAAGACCATCTGAAATCGGGTGGCATTGAGTATCGTTTTATAGGCAACTCGGTAGGCCCAAACATCATGATGAAGTTGTTTGTCCCAATCAGAGTGCTTATTATTTACCAATTTTGTCAATACATTACATATGATCTTTTTTATGCTCTCAGACGTCTTATGTATCAACAAGAACTCTTGGAGGAGATTTTCAATGACTTCATTCAAGAAGTGTGTTCCTCTATCACTTACTTACTCTATTGGTAGTCCATATCTCTTGAACACATTCTCAAATAAGAACTTTGTTGTCGTTTGATCATCATTCTTGTTGGGCATTGGACCTCTACCCACTTTGTGAGATAATCTATGGCTACAATAATGTATTCGGCATGGGAGTTTCTAGCTGGGGGCTTGATAGGACCTACAAAGGCTATACACCATTTCGAAAATGCATGTCCTCCCATCATTGGCCTCAAAGGCATCTCATCCTTTCTAATGGGGTACTCGGCACATTGGCATGTGTCAAATTTCTTCACATAGGTATGTGCATCCATATGAAGATTGGGCCACCAAAGTCCTTAGAATAGAATGGTCTTGATTACTCTCTCAAGCCCAAAGTGTCCGCCTGCAACACTGCTATGGGCAGTTTCTAAGACTTTCAAGTAGTCTGATTGGTGAACGCACAACCTTAAGTAACCATCTTTGCCTCTTTAGTATAGGTTATCTCCTACGAGGGCATATTTTTGAGCCTCTTGCTCCATGCTCCATTTTATTGCTAGACTAGCTTCAGGTTTCTTTTGCTAAGACCTTCAGAACAGTGGCTAGAAATTGTATATCTGCTACTAGAGATGCTCTTGGTGCTGATTTTTCTATTGCTCTACACCTTTAGAGCACACCCATTAGCCAATGGAGGGACTCCTTACTTAAGTTGTAATCTGTATCTAGATTTGAAATGATTCTGACATGTACATGACCTCTGAGCACTCTGCTGTGTACTAAGAGCACATTTATCCCCATTGTTGGGACCCAAATGTCTGTTGGTCCCTTACCTGGTTGGTGTAGTGATTTATGGACATGATCTCTTGTTCTTGGTGGGGGCCCTACCATGTGTACAATTTCACAATCCTTCATTAATTTAACCTCTCTATTCCCCTCAAAAGACAAAAAATCTAGATCAATGTGTAAGGATGTGTGTAGACATGGAAGATAACTTGGGAGATGCGTGCAAAATTCTCAAGCTCTCTAAGGGATTAAAATACCTAGATTATACTGTTTCTAGATTATCTTCATCAATTGAGAAAACAACCAGGTTACTAATAAAAAATCTATGAGGTTATGTGCAAAATAGAATGGATGTGATTCCCTAGAGAATACCATTTTTGGAGCAAAGCTACATACGTGGAGATGACCATACGGGGAATGTGTGCCTTAAGCAAGCATAGGTGTGCTCATGCTAAGTGTGGAGTTAAAACCTAAATCCTAAATCCTAAATCCTAATTCATCAATGCTAAACCCTAAACCTTATATCCTAAAACCCTAAACCCCAATCCCTAAGCTCTAAACCCTAAAACCCCAAACCCTTACCACTTACCCCTAAATGTTGAACCATAAACCCTAAACCCAAAACCCTAAACACTGAACTCTAAACCCTTTACCCTAAACCCTAAACCCTAAACCCTAAACCCTAAACCCTAAACCTTTAGATGATTCTCGGCGTTGTACATTTATATGATCTTCCCATCAATAAAAATGAGGTTCATAAGATCAAGTATGTATTAGAACTTATTACATATAAGAATATAATCAAAATAATAGATGTAGATAAGTTACTTAAAATTCTTAAGAATATTTCAAGAAATATTCTTAACTAATTTGAGAGTGATAGCTTAGGACCATTTTGAAGTGGATTGATGTAATTGATTATATATGTGAATCAAACATCTTTTTTATTATGGTTTTAAATTTAAATATAATGTTAATATTATATAGTTATTTCTTTCAGTTCGTGTTAGGGTGCTATGTGCAGTGTGATGGAGAGTGTTCATCTCCAAAAGAACAAGCTACTCTTGAAGTTAGAGCACCTCTATATCAAGAGTAACTCAAAACCTTTACCAATTTAGAGGATCCATAATCAATGATCAAAATTTTTGAACTAATTGTGAAGAAGGTGACTACACAAAAAGTCACTACAACATATGAGGGGCATACCGACGTTGCCCATACGGACGGTCACCCCTCCGCGTTGGTATGACTGTTGAAAATGCTTGAATAACCACGGATGCAATACCGATGGTCATTTAATCGTCGGTATACATGGCGTCGGTATGAGCGTCGGTATAGGCATTGGTACTTTACTGTAAGTTACCGACGCTTATACCGATGCGTATACCGACGCTTATATCGACGCTCATACCGACGCTTATACCGAGTCAACTTTTAACCGGGCTTGAGAGCAAAAATTCGACATCTGCTTGCATTTTGAACCAAAGTTTGCTAGTTTCGAGTTTGCACGCACGAACTACATTCCGAACCTATTGTGTACATACATCTCTCTCTTTCTCTCTCTTTCTATCTCTCTCTCTCTTTCTCTACATCTTTGTTTCTCTAGATCTGAAATTTTGGTAAGAATTGCACATACTGTAACACCCTTTCTCTTTCTTTGTGTTTTCCCTTTTCTAATTTCTCTTCTCTTTCGTTTTGCAAGAGCTTTTTGGCATCAAATTTTTGGAATTCGACGAAGGGTACCATTAAGTGGACCTTGATGACAACGCTCCAAACAATTACATCGATGTAAGTGATTGTTTTGTTTTCCATTGATATAGAGTGAGATAGAGAGAGAGAGAGAGATGAAAAAAAAGAGAGAGATCTAGAGAAACATAAAGAGAGAGAGAGAGAGAGAGAGAGAGAGAGAGAGAAAGAAAGAGAGAGAGCTGAAAGAGAAAGATAGAGAGGGATTGAAAGAGAGGGAGATGAAATAGAAAGAGAATGAGATAGAGAGAGAGATGCATACATACATACACACACATATGCATACACATACTCACATACATATTACATACACACATGCATATTACATACACACTCACATACATATTACATACACACATACATATTACATACTCACATGCATACACACATATACATACATACATGCATATTACATACAAACATGCATAGTACATACACACATGCATATTAGATACACACATGCATATACATACACACACATATTCATTCTCATACTCACATACATACATACATGTATACACACATATACATACAC
The DNA here is from genome assembly GCA_020310875.1 of Ceratopteris richardii. NCBI lineage: Eukaryota > Viridiplantae > Streptophyta > Polypodiopsida > Polypodiales > Pteridaceae > Ceratopteris > Ceratopteris richardii. The sequence continues at coordinate 23,476,239 of CM035413.1, forward strand.
ACATGCACACACACACATGTATACATACACACATGCATATGCATACATACATACACACATATTTGCATGTACACACACATACATACATACACACATGCATATTACATACACACTCACATATGTATACACACATATGTGCATACACACATGCATATGCATACATACATACACACACATATGCATGTACACACACACATACATACATATACACATGCATATTACATACACACACACATATATATACACACTCACATATGTATACACACACATGCATACATGCACATACACATACACACACATCACATATACATACACACATACACACATATACATGTTTTAGGGTTAGGGTTTTAGGCTTAGGGTTTATGAATTTCTCTTTTCTTTTGTTTTGCAGCAGATTTTTGGCATTAGTTCTTTGGAATTCGACGAACGAAAACATTAAGTGGACTTTGACGACAACGCTTTAAACAATTACATCGATGTAAGTGATTGTTTTGTTTTCGATTGATATAGAGTGAGATAGAGAGAGAGAGAGATGAAAGAAAGAGAGAGATACATACACACATATTTGCATGTACACACGCATACATACATGCATACACACATGCATATTACATACATACACACATATAAATACACACTCACATATGTATATACACACATATGTGCATACACATGCATATGCATGTACACACACACATACATACATACACACATGCATATTACATACACACTCACATATGTATACACACACATATGTGCATACACACATGCATATGCATACATACATACAGACACATATGCATGTACACACACACATACATACATACACACATGCATATTACATACACACACACACATATTAATACACACTTGCATATGTATACACACTCACATATCTATATACACACATGCATACATGCACATACACATACACACACATCACATATACATACACACATACACACATATACCTGTTTTAGGGTTAGGGTTTTAGGATTAGGGTTTTTGAATTTCTCTTTTCTTTTGTTTTGCAAGAGATTTCTGGCATTGATTCTTTGGAATTTGATAAGAGAGGATGTCAATTTGGCTTTGATGAGAGCGTTCAAAAGAATTACATCGATGTAAGTGATTGTTTTGTTCTTTATTATAAATAGAGAGAGAGAGAGAATAAGAGAGAGAGAGAGAAAGAGGGAGAGAGAGAGATGAAAGAGAGAGAGAGAGAGAGAGATAAAGAGAAAGATATAGATAGAGAGAAAGAGACAGACATAGAGATACATACACATAGTGCATACATATTACAAACACATATGCATATGCAAAGAGAGAGCCATAGAGATACATACACACAGATGCATACATATTACATACACATATGCATATGCATACATACACACACACACATATACATGCACACAAACACACATATACATGTTTTAGGGTTAGGGTTTTAGGATTAGGGTTTTTTACTTTTACACATATACACACATAATACATACACACATGCATACATATACACATGCATACACACATACACATACACATAAACATTCACATACACATACACATACACATACACATACACATACACATACACATATACACATACACATACACATACACATACACATACACATACACATACATACATAGATACACACACATGCATACATACATACAGACACACATACATACATACATACATACACACACATACACATAGAGAGAGAGAGAGTCACACGCACACACATGCGTACATACACACATGTGACATATACATACACAAATATGCATGTTTTAGGGTTAGGGTTATTGTTTTTGGCTTTTACATATATACACACATGCATACACACATATACACATATGAACACATAATACATATGCACATACACATATATATATACACGTGCATACAAACATACACACATACACACACACATACATTCATAGACACACACACACACACACACACATATATATATATATATATATATATATATATATATATATATATATATATATATATATATATATATATATATATATATATATATATATATATATATATATATATATATATATATATATATATATCATACATACATACACACACACATGCATACACAGATACACATATGTGACATATACATACACACATATGCATGTTTTAGGGTTAGGGTTTTTGGATTTTACATATATACACACATGCATGCACACATATACACATATAAACACATAATACATGTACACATACACATATATATACACATTCATACACACATACACACATATACATGTTTTAGGTCTAGGTCTTCAAAATTAGGGTTTTAGGATTTTTACATAGATACACATATGCATACACACACATACACATATATATATTCACCTACACATATATCTACACAAGCATACACACATACACCTGTTTTAGGTCTAGGTCTTTAGGATTAGGGTTTTAAGGTTTTTTAACATGCAGATAAATATTTACACATATAGAAATATACACACATAATACATGTACACATACACATGTATATACATAGGCAGACATACATATACATGTGTTCTAGTTGTTTTTTATAAATATCATGTCTATATGTCCCATTTCTTTGTACACGGTTCATGATTCATTTTGCTCATGTCTTTTGTATTTGACAGTATGTTTTGCTTTATCAAATCATTTTGTTGTTGCCTGTCATACATGCACATGTAGTTGGGTTTTTCTTGTGCAGAGTGGATTGTCTTTTGCTACACAACAGCATGGGAATGTTGCTGTAGCAAGAGACAACACACTCTGCCCCAGGCACATACCGATGCTTATACCAACTATTTTGCCCAAGGGCATACCATGGCTTATACCGTGGCTTATACCGTTGCTTATACCGTCGCTTATACCATCGCTTATACCGATGCATATACCGATGCTTATACCGACGCATATACCAACGCTTATATCGACACTTATATCGACGCTTTGGATCCGATGCCTACACCGACCCTTACACCAACGTCGGGGCAAAATCGCGCCCGTTCATTTTCCTCGGTAGAAGCCTCGGTATACGCCTGATATGTTGTAGTGAGTCTGCTGCACATTACTCCCTCATTGACTTATCAAATGTGTAAAGTTTTTCATAAAGCTCTGCACAAGGTGTCGCCTATAGTTTGCACACCTTTTCCAAGTTAAATCATTCCAAAAGACTCAGTAGATCTTGAGAAATGATCTTAACAAGTCACCTATGTCTAAAACTGTAGTTATTTACAGTCGACTTTGACACCTATAACTAATTCTAAGGCTTGGTTCTCTCAAACTAGAACCCGTTTATGCAAATTCTTTTAGCCATAAATGGCTTACCTTCCAACTTAGGTTTTGACTCCTCATTTGTGCAAAACTTTACAATGTACACTAAGAAATGATCCATTCTTTGACCATTGAGATTGCGCCTGTTTCAAAAGACACTCAAAACTCAAAACTACTCATAATTCTCACAGCCTGTTTACAATTAAGCTCTCAAACTTTAACCATAGACTCATTAAATATGGAATTAGATACCTACAAAAGGATTCTTGAAATGATCAAGCACAGAAAGAGAACACTCAAAAAGATCGGATGCAATATTTCTTCATTTCTGGAAAAACTTTACATCTGAGTGATGAGAAAGATCTTACTCACTTCTAAACTGTCTAATGACTCATACAACTTCTAATTTCTCTATTCACATGCTCTCTCATATTTGCCCCAACATTTTTCTTTGTATATATAGGCAAATATGTACAAGTTCATCACCATACAAAAGTATAAGTGAACTATCTCTAAATTAATGTACATAAGTAAACACATCTTCATTCTCTGAACATATACTTTCTTCATGCTTCATATCTTGATCTTTTCTTCAATCCTTGACTTCAAAACTTCAATTGTTGATTGCCTTGCACCAACAGCTCCCCCTCAATCATCAATTGAGGTTTTCTCTATCTTCTTTATGCCTGCCATGTCTTTGAATCTCTCTAGCTTTGGTCCATCCAAGCTTTTAGTTAGCATATGATCTATCTGATCTTTTGTTGAAGTATGTATGACTTCAATCTCTTTATCCATCACTTTCTCTCTTAGAAAATGATACTGAATCTCAATGTGTTTAGTCCTTTGTACTCAGCCTCTGTGGATGATAAAGCAACTGTGTGTTGCTTCTTTGAACACCATGAAATTAACTTATCTCCCACATAACACAAGTATCCATATGTTGATCTCCTATCATCAATATTTCCTGCCCAATCTGTATCACTATATATCTTGATGTTTATATCTGATGTAAAACCAAAATACAAACCTTCTTTGAGTGTACCCTTAATGTACCTCAACACTCTTTGTCCTGCAACCCAATGTTCTTGCTTAGGACAATGCATGAATTGAGATAATACTCCAACTACATATGACAAATCAAGCCTACTTAATGTAGCATAGATCAGACTACCAACCAAACTTTGATATAGCTTCATGTCCTTGAATTCTTCTCCTCCATATCTGCTCAATTTGTGATTCACCTCCATTGGATTAGGTGCTACCCTGCAATCATCCAATTTAAACTTGACCAACAAGTTTTTCAAATACCTTTCTTGAGTTACATACACTCCATGTTGAGTGTATGAGATCTCCATGCCCAAGAAGTATGACGTCTCCCAAGTCACTAATCTTGAATTCTGTCTCCATTTGCTTCTTTAGGCTTTGAATGCCTTTCTCATTTGTACCTCTAAGAATTATATCATCAACATATATGCACATGTAAATGAACCCATCATCACTTGCTTTAACAAGCAAGCTACTATCTACTTTAGATACTTGGAAACCAAGTTCTTTCAAGAACTTCACAAGTCTATAATTCCATGCCCTTGGGTCCTCCTTCAAACCATACAAAGCTCTCTTGAGCTTACATACATGATCTAGATACCTCTCATTTCTGAATCCTTGTGGTTGCTCCATGAAAACATCATCTGAAATGTAACCATTTAAAAAAGCATTCTTCACATCTAATTGACACAATTTCCAACCTTTACATGCAGCAATAGCTATGAGTGTTTTGATGGTTGTCATCTTTGCCATAGGACTATAAGTCTGATCATAATCTATACCATATGTCTGAGCAAAACCTTTCACAACAAGTCTAGCTTTATATCTAGACACACTTCCATCTCCAAACCTCTTTGTCTTGTAGACCCATTTGCATCCAATGATCTTCTGACTATTTGGTTTAGAAAGCAAATCCCATGTCTCATTCTCCATCAATGCATCATACTCTTCCTGCATAGCTTTCTCCAGATTTTCCTTACATTTTGCCTCTTTATATGTAGAAGGGTCTTCATCTGCCTTTATCATATAAGCATAATCTTTGGTAGACAAAAAAGAAGTGTCATAGCTATACCTTGTAGGTTGCCATTTATGTCTTGATGACCTTCTCAGATCTGCAATCCTTGAGGTTTCTAGTTCATCACATTCTGGATCAAACCTTGGCACTTCTTCAACTTCAACATGTACTTCATTATTTTCTTCCTCATCAAATATTTGAACCTTTGATTTACCTTTCTTTTGAGTCACAACTTCTTCATCACCTGCATAGATATTGATTGTACCTGCATACCAAGTACCTTGCTCATCAAATGTAACATCTTTTGATACAAGAAATTGTTTTGTGGATGGACTCCACAGCCTATATCCCATGTGCTTATCATCATATCCAATGAACACATACTTTTCAGCCCTAGGTTTCAATTTGTGCTTTACTTGAGATGGCACATATGCATATGCCAAACATCCAAATACTTTGCAATGATCTAGAGTAGGTCTCTTACCCCACCATGTTTCATATGGTGTCATACCCTTCAAAGCTTTGCATGGTAATCTATTGACCAAATATGTGGCTATATTTACAGCCTCAGCCCAGAAATAATTTGGGCAATTTTTCTCCTTCATCATAGATCTTGCAAACTCAACAAGAATTCTATTCCTCCTTTCCACTACACCATTTTGTTGACGAGAGTACCTGCAAGTAACTTCTCTTTTTATACCTGCATTCCACAAGTAATCACTAAACTCATTAGAGAAATACTCTCCCCCTCCATCTGACCTTAGTCTCTTCAATTTTTGACCTATAGTTCTCTCTGCATACACATGATAATGTTTGAATGTATTGAATACCTCTGACTTATCTTTGATCACATAGATAGTGATCCATCTAGTGGCATCATCAACATAAATCACATAATACCTTGAACCATTGATATTGAAATCCTTTGATGGTCCCCACACATCTGTGTGCACCAACTCAAGCTTCTCTGAATACATAAACCCATGCTTGGAATAAGATTGCTTGTGAGCCTTACCTAGTTGACATGCCTCACATGTGTATGTCATATGTTGACCTGCAACATTAGGCAATCCAAGTACTGAACCATTGTTAACCATATCTTTACTACCTCTTTCATTGAAATGTCCAAGCCTTTTGTGCCAAAGATCTAACTCAGAGATCTTATGTCCTCCATAAGTGAACAAGGCATGACCAACATTACCTTGAATCTTCAATGTGAACAATCTTCCTTCTTTGTTCCCTGAAACAATTTGTTTATACCCATTGCTAGGTTCCTCCACAAAAACTCCTTCATTAGTGAACCTAACTTCATAACCTTTTTCAACAATTTGTCCTACACTTATCAGATTCTTAGGAATTGTAGGAGCATACAAAACCTTACTCAAAAGAGTACTTGCATCCTTGCCCTTCACTGATCCAATTGACTTCACATTGTGCTTTGTATTGTCACCTATTTGAACTACATGATTAGTTACCTTATTCACCAAATCACACATCAAAGCTATGTTGCCACTCAGGTGATTGCTACACCCTGAGTCAATGTCGAAGACTCTTTGGTCTTCACTTTACCTTTCACAAGTTGCATTCATTATCAATGTTGAATCCTCCTTCTGATCTGAAGCATAATTGTAGTAGGTATTGTTGTATTGTTGGCTTTGGAATCCTATACCTGCATTTCCCACAAAGTAACCTCTACTACCTCTACCTCTGAAATTACCTCTTTGATTTCTGCCACCTCTTCCTCTTGAATTAAAGTTCTGATTATATCCACAATTATTTTGAGTATTATGCCAACGATCATGAGCTAGTGATTTGAATTGACACAAATCCAGCAAGCTTTGACACCATCTTTATTACTTTTGCCTCTTCGTCTACCTTTGCCACCTCCTCTTTCTCTTAGGAAGTTAGCTTGGCTAGTTGTACCTTCATCTTCATTTGCCTGTTGCTTCCCTTTGCTATTCTTCTTCTTATCCTTTGAATACATTGCTTGACCTGCACTTTTATCACTCTCACCTTTGACATCCTGCTCAAAGGTTAGCATGTGTCCTAGTAACTGATTTAAATCAGGAGTAAAATGCTCTAGTGATAATTCAGTAGACAAAATGAATGGCTTCCATTTGTCATCACCTCTCAAACCTATAAGGATTTGCCTTACCAATTAATCCTCCTCAATATCTTCATCAATTGCTCCTAATGCATCTGCAATGTCCTTCATTCTTATTACATAATCTGAGATGGATTGAGAGGCCTTCTTCTTGAATGTGGTAAATTCTGCTCACAAGGATGCCTTCCTTGACTTTGTGGTGTTTTGGAAATGCTCCTCCAAAGCATTCCATATATCACTTGCACTTTCAAGACCTCTAATGTGAGGTAGCAAGTAGTCATTAACTCCCATGTAGATAATGCTCCTTGCTTGAGCATCTCTCTTCATCCAAGTCTTCCAATCTGATAATTCCTCCCTAGTTGGAACACTAGGATCTTTGAACTGAGATTTTTCTTCTTCACCTGTGATATAACCTATCAAGTCTTTGCTCATAAGATGAGCTTCCATCCTCATTGAACATGCTGGATAGTTCTCTCTATCCAATTTCTCTATCTGAAGAGAATCTCCCATCCTTTCTTCACCTGTGTATTAAATCCTTCAAGCTTTAGGAGGAGTAAGATTACCTTTACTTGAGTACTGTTCAACTAACAGTTTTTTCCATCTAGAGGGAGAATTTTCAGACAAAATCTTGTAGACATCATAGTTATTACAAGAAGCATCTCTGATTCTCCTAATACAAGATAGAGAAGCATTTTTCAGAATAACAGGCAAAGTGATGAGGTAGTTCCTTTTTCTGCTACCAAGGGTAGCCTCATTCCTACTGAGCCATATGTTCCAAAGAATATAGCCCCTCCAAATATTCCACAGCAGAATATCCAAGTGATTACAACAACCAAGAATCACCTCCATTTTACTAAGTTTGGGGAGACCATTCACTAGCAGATACTTCTCCAGAGCAGACCAGAATTTTTTGGCATGATGGCATTCAAAGAAGAGGTGTGAAACATCCTCCACAAGGCCACAAAATATACAGGACCCACCACTATTAAAAATTTTCCTAACTTTATGACCAGTCCAAAGGCCATGGTGCAGCATCCTCCACTGGAGAAATGAATGCTTGCTGCAATCTGGAAGAGCCCACAGAGCTTTAAATCTGTAAGTCCACTGGTGTGTAGACCAATTCACCTGCCACCTAGAGTTGAGCTTTTTCAGGATTTGAGCAGCAGACCCTTTGTCATGTTTGAACTGTTTGAAAATGACATTAGCAATATCCACCAGGTCAACCTTTTCCTATGCCACCTGTCCATCTTTTCCAGCAGCATGTTTTTATGTTTTTGAATTACCTGAAAGCAAGACAGAGACAGATTAGTGCTAGAAAAGACTTCTTGTGCAGTCCTTACCCTTACTCCACATATGTAATTGTTCCAAGTAGTGATTCCAGCTTTGTGGCATTTGTCTTGCTTGATTGTCAGCCTGTTTTCTTCACAGTAAGCAAGCTAGCCCAACCATGGAGACTCTTGCAAATAAAATTGAAGAGAACAGGCAAGTTCGTTAGGGAGTTTAAAAGAGTTCTTAGCTTTGAACCAGGCCTGCCACATTCTACACACTAAGGGACTACCAAAGGGGGTGATGGGATGTGGGGAATTTATAATGTCCCAAAGATTGAGATTCTTCCAGGCCCTGTAGTCAGAAAGACAAAATCTAGAAGTATTTCTTTTCAGAAGACAGGCCCAGACATCATTACAATCAATACATCTCAAAATCCATTTAGAAGCCAAGTTGTCTGCCATTTTCACAGGATTAATAATGCCCAATCCACCTTGATGTTTAGGGAGACAACACACTTTCCAAGCCACCTTGGGGACTTTTTTTTTTATCAGACTTACTTCCCCATAAGAAGTTCTTGGCTAAACAGATAACCTATCCAAGTTGCTTATTAGAAGGAGACCAACAAGCCAGAAAATAGACCAATTTAGGAAAGATGTAATGATTGAGAACAAAAGTTCTATGAGGGAGGGAACTGTTAGTATCATACCAGTACAGCAAGTGTTTTTTAAACCTTTCCACCACCCATTCCCACCTTTGAGCAAAAGAAATCTAGAAACCCATGGGAATCCCCGACAATCTAAAGATCTCTCCATCTTTGATAATGTTGCATCCAAGTCTAGAAACACATTCAGGAATAGTTTCATTAGAAGCTTTAAATCCAGTTTTGGAATGGTTAACTTTGGAACCACTAGCAAGACAAAAAATCTCTAAACATTCCAGAAATTTGTTTACAGAAAGATCATCAGCATTTAGAATAACATTAGTATCATCAGCAAACATTTGGAGCCCAAGAGGGGAAGGGGAGTTAAGCACATTGATTCCTTTTATAGTACCATTGTTCATAGCATCTTTAACAAGCCAACCTAAAGCATCACTAGCAATTGCAAAGAGCAAGGGAGCAAGAGGGCAGCCTTGTCTGATGGATCTACTAAGAGTAAAAGGATCAGAGATATGGCCATTGATGGCAATCTAGAACAAGCATTGCCAAAGAGAGTGCTAATATTTTTGATGAGTCTTTTGCCAGCTCCCAGGTCTTGAAGAGATTGGAGAATAAAATCCCATTCAATTCTATCATAAGCCTTATCAAAGTCAATCTTAAAGAAATAAAAACTTTGGCCCAAGTCTTTAGCATTGTCTATACCTTCCCAAAGAGAAATAATAGCATCAAGGATGTATCTACCTTTGATGAAACCTTTTTGTTCAGGGAGGATAAAGTGTTTCATCATGGGACTAAGTCTTCTGGCTATGGTAGAAGCAATAATCTTGTAGATGGTGTTAAGACAAGTGATAGGTCTCCAATTGTTGAGGTCATCTTTACTTCCCCTTTTGTGAATAAGTCTTATAACTCCAGTGTTAATGTGACAAGGGAGAAATCCTTTGCTAGAAGCCTCTTCCCACACCCAGAGAATATAAGGAGTAAGAAATTCACATAGCAATATGAAGAATTCATTTGGCAATCCATCAAATCCTGGAGACTTACAGGGTTTCAATTTATAAATGGTTTCTTTGATCTCACCGGCAGTGAGGGGCAGGTCCAGGATGGGAACCAGGCTTTAACGATGTCGGGAAGATTTGCATCTTCCAGTTGATAACCAGAGGAAATAAAAGCAACTTAATTGGTGAATTCTAAACCTCTTTTTCACTGTTGATCAGTTGTTCTGGATTGAATTAACTACTTTTGAAGTGTTTGCAGGTACAAGAAATGATGAAGAATATGTGTTCATATTAGGGTTACCCTAATTACTCATTTAATGAGTGTTTTAAATTGATACATATAAGACAGATGAGTATATACCCCTAGGGTTTCATAAGTTTATATAAGTTAAGTGAGTAGGATTAATCCAAAGGATCTTAAATGATTCCATTGGGTTAATGTTAAGGGTTTAGATGATTTATCATGGGTTAGAGATAGGGTTTAGAAGGGTTTTAAAGGGTTTTCATGAGTTTCTGATGGGTTTCCAATAGGTTTTCTAGGATTTAATATATTTAAAGGGTTAACATAGATGTTATTCAAAAACATTAATATCTAAATTACATATTTATGTATTAAACATTAAACTATGTCATTAATAATTACTTTAATTATTTGTGTGCATTTAAAAACTAAGGTTCTAATTAATTAAAAGCTTAACCTAAGCTTAATTTAATGGATTTATTTAACTAGGAAATATAGGCTAATTAAATTAAAATGATTAATTAAAAGTATAAATATCTAGTGGTCTATATGGATGCTAGAAAAAAGAATGGTATGTGAGTAATGTGGAATTAAAGTGAATTAAGGAATAGTCTGAAAGGAAGATGCACTTAAAGTGAAAAAGTTGGTTGACAGAAAAGAATGGTGAGAATTAATGAAAGAAAAAGAGAGGTGAAAGGAAGATGTGTGCATAAAGCTAATTAAAAGTGTGGTTGAGATGAGTGGGCAAAAGTGCGGTTGTAGATTAAAAGTACCAAACCAAAAGAGTGGATTAGGAAGGACTTGTGTATGTATTTAAATGTGTGTTGAGCTCAAGTTTTTCCTAATGTTTCTTGGAGGTACTGTCTCCTGCTCTTTACTTTCTTCTGTTTTTCCTTCTTTCTCATTAGACCCTCCTCGTGCTCGGGATATTGAGCCGTCAGGTCACTGCTGTGTATTATGATTTTGATTGTCCGGCT
>CM035413.1:23490339-23497839 GCA_020310875.1 Ceratopteris richardii
GCCTTTTCTTCCATTGCATCTCCTGAATCACAAAGTAGTGAAGATTTATTTCCACCAACTTTAGTTAAACAAACTCATCCAAAACCATTAGAAGCTACAGTAGAAGAGATAGTTAAAGATCAGATAACCGAAGAGTCATTTTTTTTAACACCCAAACAGGTAGCTATTGCCAGATATAAAGCAGCTTGTCCCTATGGTCCTTAATTTGAGTCCGCTACAGACACCCTGCGTGTGCCGAACGATTTAGGCAGATGACTTGATCCACCATCCGAGCATCCCTCACGACCCGACATTGGTGAACCCGACGTGAAGATCGGCTTGCGACTCAGACAGGTATTATCAGTTTGCATTGCAAATACATTCATACGATTTTACATCAGTGCAGCTGCGTCTTCATCCCTGGAAGCTGTGGCATTTACGTGAGCTTGCAATCTTCTTGGTGTCGAGGGCTGGTCTGGTGACCTGAGCACCTCCACGAAGATTGGCAAGTAGGAGAACCTCGTCGCGCCACCCCTTTCATCAACAATTGAAGCACAAAACGTTTGCACCCATTTTTAGCAAACTATGTATTTAGGTTTTGATTCAAATCAATAAATGTATTGAATTTCACAGAAAGCACTGTTTTGAGCCTCATCTTCGAGCAGTTGGTATAATTTCTTTACCCTTACATTCTTGGTGCAAAATTTTATTATTGGTATAGGTTAAAGGCAACTGTTTGTTAATCATAGGTTAAGCGTTAATCATAGCTTTACTTGAAGCATATTGGCATAGTATAAACTTAACAAACTGGACTCTAACGGAATTTCAGAATTAGTAGCTGAACATAAGGAAAGAGTAACAAAAGAAGTTCAGGATATAGTTAGAATTGTTCAAGCTAGGTCAAAACAAACTTCAAAAATGGACGAGCTATTTCAAACTATGATGCACGAGACGCAAGGACAAAAAGTAGTTGAAACGTTATTAAAGGATAAAGGGAAATTTACTGGTATGAATGTTACAAATTATTTAGACACGTTTGAGGAATTAGCTAAGTTACACGGTTTACCTGAAACAAAGTGGAAATCCTATCTTGGACGTCTGGCCATAGGTACTGTAAAGCTATTATGGATATACATGACAATAAGGAATGGGATGAGTTTAGAAAAGAGCTGCATAAGGAATTCTACTTAGAAGACTACAGTCAACATAGTAGAGAAGGATTTATGAAATGGATTAGTTCACCTAAGCCTCACATTTCTTTAACTCAACTCCATGGCGAATTTATGAAAAGATTCTCTCAATTACCTGAACAGGATAGAGTTGCCCTTACCCCAGATATCATTTTATATTTCCTTAAAATCTTGACTCCAGATATAAGGGTAGAGGTTGAGCGTAGGCTTGAAGAACCGGGAAAGAAATATGGGCTTACAGATGACTGGGGTGTAGTGAAAACTGTAGTTGAGGCGGTTGCTCACATGATCCAACGTAAAACACTCCTTTATGAATCGATGTCTCAACCATCTTCCAGTTTTCCTCCGATTCAGGCAACTAGGGATACACATATAGATTCAAAAGCTGAGCCTACAACATCCACATCTAGAGTACCAACCGAGTTACAATTTGAGATTTTGTTTAACAAGTTGGACAATATGATGCATATGCACGAGAATATGTCTAAAGAGGTAGCGGCTTTGCAGAATGTGGTGTATGCTTTGAATCCTTCAAGATAAACCTGCAATGCAAGCTCATCCGACTATTTATCCTCAACCAGTACATGCTCCAAATCCACCATTAGTAGCTCCTGAATCATCCATTAGTACCTCCTAATCCACCTTTTATACCTCCTAATCCTCCAGTTGTACCCCAACCAATTCCTCAACCGATTCCTCAAGCATTTAACCAAAGAAATTTCAATGAAAGGAGAAATGCCAATGTGAGGAGATGTATCTGGTGCGATGCCACAGATCATTTGACTTATACATGTGAAGCATTGAAAGATGCGAAAGAGAAAAGACTTGTAATTGATATTGACAAAGCGATTATGTGGACTATAGAACACATTTACCCTTAGCTGCCAATTGGGGAAAGGGAGGGATGCAGAAGCTGTATGAAAACCTTTCTGAGTCTTCGAAATCTGCTTCTGCTGTTAAACTAGAATATGTTGATGGTGACTCTGATTCCGAACAAATAAGGGAAACGAGGAACTACTCAATTGAAGCTTTGATAAAGGCGAGAGATGATATTATGCAGAAAACTGCGTGGAACTCTCCTGTCGATCAATTCTCGATATATTCGCATATTGCGAATGTTGAAGAGAAAAGAAAGAGGGATGATGAGCAAGATACAAATGATTCAGGTAGACGAATGACTAGAAGTAAGATGAGAGATGAGCCAAAGCCTAAGAAAGTTCAGTTTGAACAAGGCGAAAGTTCTAAAACAAATGAAGGAGCGAAGAAAAAAAATTAGGGAGGGTAAACAACCTGTGTTTAGTGAGCCAATTCAAACATCAGACAAAGTAGAGCAAATTCCTAGAACTGAAACAAAACCTGAAGAGAAACCAGAAAAGAAACCAAAACGAGTACCGAAAGCTATTCTTATTTCTGAACTTGAACAAAAAGTTGATTCGAAAGAAATATTGTATGATATCTTATTAAAAAGTGCAGTAACAATGACTTTAGAACAAATCTTCTCAATAGCAAAAATTGAATTTAAGGAAAATTTTATTAAACTAATTAAAAGGAAGAGATTCCCTCTGTCACAAGAGGTAGAGATGCAAGATGTTGCCGATGTAACTCACTTGATTCATGAATCTCTTTCTTTAGACTCAGAAGATGAAGAAGATAATACCTGTAATGTGAACAAAAATTTCTTAGGGCCGATTGTACCAGATGATGAAACAAAAAACTCAGAGAGTGATTTTAGAAAAAGTTTTTGGGCGAGAGGCACACCGGAGATTAAAGTTAACTTAGGAGATCAGAAGAGATCATATTCTGCTTTAGCCCTAATTGACTCTGGGTCTGAAATCAATGTGATTTCAAAGGATTATATGATAAGTTTAAATGGCCTATTGATAAAAATCACGGCTGGATAATGCGAACCGCGGACAATGGTTGTGGATCACTCCTAGGAGCATGTGCCAACATACCTCTAATGATAGGTGGAATTTCTGAGACATTCCACTTTTTCATTCAGGACAACTGCTCTTATGAAATTATCTTAGGTCAACCATTTATATGTGAAGCCAGAATGGAGACTAAAGTAATAGATGACGGCTCAGCATACGCAAGAATTAGATCTAAAGATGATCTACAATCGCTCCAAGTTATGATAGTCAGCCCAAACCATGTACGAAATAGGGAGAAAATTAGGAAGACGCCCATCCGTTCTCATGAAAAGATACGTGAAGATCATATGCCTCTTCGTGAGTTTGGAACTTATTATGATCAAAATTTTGCCTAGATGCCACTGTTGAGCGAGACAACGGTGGTTCTTGGTTTGATGTCTCGCACCCATCTGTAGATACTTTAGATAGTTTTTCTTTGTATTTCCCTTCATCATATTTGCAATTCAGTCATTATAAACAAATTCCTAAAAAAATTATAAAACATTATGAAAAATTTTATAAAGAGAAAGGATTCATTTCATCTGATGAACACATTGAAACCGTAATTGAAACTTTATCTTCAAACTCATTGATTGAAGAACTTCAAAATATTTTGCATGAAAAAGAAAATTTTAGATTTGTACTTTTAAATTCTATTGAGGAATATGATTTGATTATTAAATTTGTCATGAGTAATGAAAAGGAAGCAAAAGTAAATACAAAATACAAAACCGTTGATAAAAAAATTAAACCGATTGCCCAATCATTACCACGAGAGAGTGAAGAGAAGTTTAGGAAAGTTACCAATGATCCTTATTTAAGAGAGCGCACAAATATAGGTCATACCTTCACAGAAGAAACTTTAAAGCTAATCAAGATAGGAAAGGATGAAAATTTTTTGTTATCCGAGGAACGTGAACTATTTCAAAGAGTGATTAGAAAGCATGGAAAGGCATTTTCTTTATATTCCCATGAGATAGGTTGTGCAGACCCAAAAATTGTACCACCAATGATCATCTTTACAGTGCCTTACATGCCATGGAATCTTCGACCCATACCTGTTCCGAAAGCCCATTTACCAGAGTTAATGCGGCTTCTTAAGGAAAAGATTCACATGCGAATTTTAGAGCCATCGTCTACACCCTACTCAAATAGGTGGTTTACTGTTCCAAAGAAAAATGGCAAGTTACGGTTCATTCAAGATTTACAACCTGTTAACAAGGTTACTATTAGGAATGTAGGTACTGGGCCCATTGTAGGGGAATTCGCTGAAGCCTTTGCTGGTCATGCCATTTACTCAATGGGAGACTTGTATTCTGGCTACGATCAATTTCAGCTTGCTATTGAAAGTAGAGACATTACAACACATGAAAACTCCTTTAGGCTTAGTTCGCATGTGCACTTTGCCGCAAGGAGCTACTAATTCAGTAGCGCATATGATGAACGCCATGAATTCAGTATTACATGACTTCATTCCTAATATAGCCATGCCATTTATTGATGACATTCCTATTAAAGGATGTATTGAGAATGCGAAAGATGAAACTTTAGATTCCTCTGGCTGAAGGAAGTTTGTAGTAGATCATATCTCTGACTGTGAAAGGATTTTCCAGAGATTTGAAGAGGTTGGTCTCACATTCTCCATTGAGAAATCTGTTTTTGGTGTCAATGAGGTACTTATAGTTGGGCATTTATGTGGACATTACGGTCGGAGGCCATATCCACCTAAAGTCGACGCTATAAACAAGATTTCTGAAACCTGTAGTAATATTAGTGAGGTAAGACGATTCCTTGGTGCTTGTGTGTTTTATGCCATCTGGATCCCACACTATGCACATGTTGCAAACTGTCTTTATGCTTTGCTAAGGAAGAATCGAAAGTTTCTTTGGACTGAAGAACACTCAAAAGCTATGAAAAAGTTAAAGAAATTACTTCTTGAAGCTCCTATTTTAAAGCGAGTAGATTATACTGATCAAAAGCCTATCATTTTAACTGTTGATACGAGCCCTATAGGAATAGGATGGGTTATTGGTCAGGACGATGAAGAGGGTAATAGGTATGCTGTGAGATTTGGAGCAAAGATTTTACACGATACGCAAAGAAATTATCCGCAAATTAAACGAGAACTATGGGGTTTAGTAACGGCATTAAAATCTGATAAAGAATATTTTATAGGTGCAAATGTAATAGTTGAGACAGATTGTCTACCTCTAATTGGAATGATTACAAACTGTTCATCACCCGACATTGCCATGCTTAGATGGATTTCATACATCAAGTTTATAAATCCTGTTTTGATACATATTGCAGGTAAATCTAATCCTGTGGCTGATATGCTTTCTCGAGCTAGATTTGATAAAGAGGAAGAAACAGAATTAGAAATAAATGCAATTAATTATGATTCTAAAGCATACGCATATGAACAGTTTAATATTGAAGAATACGACGGAGAGTGGCAGGATATTGGAAAGTATTTAAGTACTTTGGTTAGGGCACCTTCATGGTCTTCAAATAGATTTCGGAATATTAGGAAAAGAGCTTACAACTTTTTTCTGAAAGATGGTTTCATTTGGAGACATGCGAGGGGAAAAATTAGATTGCCACAACGAGTACTAGGTACTAAGGATCTTCAATTACAAGTCATGAAGAGTATGCATGATACTTTATGGGCAGGACATAAAGGTTTTGTAGCTACGTATGAAAAAATTAGAGAAGGATACTGGTGGCCAGGAATTTATGTTACTGTTAAAAATTATGTTACTTCATGTGACGTATGTCAGATTCATTCCTCAGTCAAACATAGGGATCCGTTGCATCCTACCTATCCACCATGCATCCATTATAAATGGGTTGTAGACTTAGTTACCATGCCCAAAGGTATCAATAAGATGAGATATATAGTCTTAGCACGTGAAGATCTTACGAATCATGTAGAAGGCCGAGCTTTAAGATCTAAGACAACCTTGAATGTATGCAAATTTCTTCTTGAGGATGTCATTTCACGATTTGGTTATGTAGAAAAGGTAGTGGCTGATAGGGGAGAGTTAGATGCACAGGAGGCTAGAGAATTCTTTGCTAGGCATGGAATTCGCTTAGCCCTTACTACTGCTTACAACCCTGAAGCTAATGGGAAGATTGAGCGAGGGCATTCTCCTATTATTAAAGCAATTTCCAAAGCTTGTAATGGAGAAATTAAGAATTGACCACCTTATCTGCCATTTGCGTTGTGGGCTGATAGAATGACCTGCACTAGAACAACGGGGTATATGCCGGCAGAGTTGATGTATTGCCAGAAACCGATATTCCCTGTGCATACGAAAATTCTTACATGGACTACATTACCATGGGAAGATAATTTGTCGACAGAAGATTTATTAGCTCTGCGAATCCAGCAGTAAGAGCAAGGGAATGAACGTTTAGAAGAGGCTATAGTTAAACTAAAAGATTCTCGATTGAAAAACAAGAAGTATATTGATAAATCACATAGGTTAAGGCCAAAGCCGATTTATGTTAATGATTGGGTTTTACTGTATGATAGTACGTTTGATTCTCAGTATGATGCCCGTAGGAAACTTAAAAGACGTTGGTTTGGACCTTATGTGGTAGTCAAAACCTATGATAATGGAACGTATGCCTTATGCGAATTAGATGGCACGCCTCTTAAAAACTTAATTGCTGGCAAAAGAATTAAATTATTTAAACAAAGAGATGATGAAATGTATGAAGTAATGTTTGATGATGAGCATGATTAATTATGTATGCATGAATTTCTTTAGTGTGGGTTTCTTTTGCAGGAAAACCAAGAGAAGATTTGAATATGAAATTTAATAATTTTGCATGTCTAGCTGTTGCTGGTTGAGTTCTAACAGGTCTTTGAAGAACAAATTAAGATGCATAAAGATGAGCAGATTGAAGATGAAGCAGATTGAAGATGAAGTTGATGTTAGGTCGTATTTTTCTTTGTCATACAATTTTGATTTATGTATTTTCTTTGCATTCATATAAAACTAATTGATAAAATCTGGAATGAAGAATATTAATTTATAAAGGACTCTATTTAACCATATTAGGAAAAAAAACATAATTTATATTTCTACATTTATAGATTAAGTGAGATTTGTTAACAATAGAAGGATTTGTAGTTCATTTAGAGAACGAAAGTAGTTGTATATATGTAGGAGCATATTGTTGCATGATACATGTCAGTGAAAACCTAGATCTTTCTTGTCCATGCAGCTAGATCCTTAGCTCGGATTAAGGGGTTAAGCCTTTCCCCTTTAAAACAAAAAAAGTAGCGAAAAAAAAAAAAAAAGAATCTTGACATGGAAGTTATACCTTCTTTCACCCCAAAAAGGTATTTACATTTATTATCGAGATGAAGTTTACATCATATTTATATGAAGAAACTAGTTGTGATT